>LR990648.1:23046184-24246184 GCA_905147715.2 Xestia xanthographa
AGAGCGAAGAGGTGGTTAAATAATAACAGCCGCTCGGGTCGATCTTTAGGTTAAGCCGTGCTTGCCTAGGTTGGTCTGTGGATGGGTGACCACTCATTACATACCGAGTTTCCTCCGTGCCTCGGAAAGCACGTTAAGCTGTTGGTCCCGGCTGTCATTTGTGATCTTTGACAGTCGTGTGGCCCAAAAAGTCTGACAACCAATCTTACCAAGAGGTATCGTATTACCTACTAACGTAAAAGTACTAACTGGGTTATGGAGGTGAGATAGGCAGCCGCTCCATGTAAAATACTAGTATTCAGCTGCATCCGGTTAGACAGGAAGCCGACCCTATTTTTCAGTAAATAAAGAAAAATTGCAACTTATATAAGTAATTTATTAAATACTTAACGTAGTATAGATTCGTTTTTAATTAATTCACAACGGCCATTCTTTTATAAATAAATTGTATATAACCCAAACTTTGTAAATAACTGATTTGAATTAAAATGTCGCATTCAACTTTATCAATGCTAATTAGAATGGTGAATAATTATAAGTAATTACGAAGTACAATAACAATGACTCTAAGGAAAGAACAATCCCATCTGGAATTTGGAAACACGTGTAAGAATTGTACAAGCGTAAAGAAATGTAAGAGCAGCGGTGGCCCAGTGGTGGTGGCTCCGACTTACGAACAGTAAGACGTGGGTTCAAACGCATTACTTTGTGTAATTTATTTCATCACCACTGCTCTCAAAACGGTGAAGGAAAACGTCGTGAGGAAACCGGCATGTCCTAGTACCAAAAAATTCGAAGACATGTGACATCACCAATCCGCACTGGGCCTGCGTGGTGGATTATAGCCCATTCCCTCTCATAGAGAGGAGGCCTGTGTCCCAACAGTGGGAACATTAATAAGCTGATGATGATGATGATGAAAGAAATATATAAAAGTATAATCTTCTAGCTTATGCCTGCAGCTTCGCAATATAAAAAGTATTCTATGTATTAATCCAGGTCATAAACTATCTGTGTTCTAAATTTCATCCAAATCCGTTCAGTAGTTTTTGCGTGAAAAAGTAACAAACATGAACACATACAAACTTTCGCCTGTATAATATGTAATAATGTGATGCCTACTTTAGGCATGGTAAAAGCAAACACACAGGTGACACAGGGGGACTAACTTCACAGGAAGGATATTGCTAAGTATTGCGTCACCCTCATATATAGAAATACGTTGCCCAGACGCAATTCCAACACACACACACACACAATATTTTTGGCTTAAAATTAACCATCTTCAGTGCAAGCCTTCTTATAGTAGAGCTTTCCATCCCCAGGATCGCTACGACGGATTTCTTTACCGAGACTCAGTAATGCTCAAAATACCATGTTCTGTTTTCAAGACTTCGTTAGGATTGTCTACTTATTTAGTGAAGAGGATTATTAAGGACAAAACTGGAGAAAACTTCTTGAATTTTCTTCACCTGAACAACTTATCTATGACAGGCGGACGTCACGCGGTTTCACCCGCGTAGTGCTCGTTCCCGTGGGAGTACGGGGATAAATATAGCCTATGTTACTCAAGGTGAATGTAGCTTTCTAATGGTGAAAGAATTTTTGAAATCGGCGCTGTAGATTTTGAGTTTATTCATTACAAACATTCACACAAAAATACAAATCTATCCTCTTTATAATATTAGTGTAGATTATCATTAACACTAGAAACGGAATATTAACAGTGACAGACAAAACACACAAATGACACACACACGCAAACTGTCAAACTGACACGACAGTTTAAAAAAAAGAACTTGTCTATGTCTACGCAAGCAAAACATTTCCACTAAACGAGAATCACCTTCTCACTCAATTTTACGGACGATAAATAAAGAGAATCAGTTTTGATATCGTTCATGTTTATCTTCTTAATTATGGCCGACGCCTGGGAGGCGTTATGTTATAATTTTATTAAATAAATCCGAATGAATCCGCCAGATTGCGCTGGCGTATTATGCGCCTGTTGCAATAAAAAGCGATGGCTTACTCGTAAACTGGCCCGGGCGTGCCCCAACAAATCTACGTTGTGTATTTCTTTTTTCAATCGGTTTTTAACGGATAATACATGTGTTGGCTTTGTTTAGAGCACAGTTTTTTGGAGAAGATATTAGTTTTCTGGGCAGGGCACATTGCTCACAGAACGAATGCCCGATGGGGCTGAAAAGTTCTGGAGTGGCGACCGCGAACCGGAAGACATTGCGTTGGCAGGCCTCCCACTAGGTGGACCGATGACCTGGTGAAGGTTGCGGGAATCCGCTGGATGCTAGTCGCACGGGACCGGTCAATGTGGCGACACGCGCGAGGAGGCCTATGTCCAGCGGTAGACGTCTTTCGGCTGAAATGATGATGATTCGTTTTCTGCCAATTTGAGAAACGAGGAAAGTGCTGCAAGGAATTTTGCAAAAATCAATAAAAACTAACATCCTAAAGTTGCCAAAAATCAAGTTGAATGGCGTGCGATTGGGCGGCCTTTTCTGCTTTATTAATATTGTAGGAAAACATAGACCTGCAGCAGCTGCAGTTAATACATTCGAGAAGTAATATGTTGGTAAGCTATGAAGAAGGCCAATTACAAGTTTCCACATATGTATTAACACTTATGTATAAAATTGACAAAACGGCATAAACAGCGTGACAGTTAAACATAGAGGAATATCTGAAGAGAATAAACAGAAATAAAATACATAACACAACAAAGTTATCAAAGAAGAAGTTACTTAACATTGTTTTTGACATTTCTGAACAATATTTATAAATAAATCAAGCCCAACATCGCGGCACACCATATTGAACATTCGACATGCTCTTAAAATATATGAATTTTACCTGTATATAGTTTTCACAATAGGTACTCGTACATGAAACTGCCTATGTCATGAACAAATTGAAAACATATTTGACGCACCTTCTAAGCGCCAGTGCAAAGATTATTAGATTATTCAGATCCAATATCTCATAAACCGTATAGATCGTAAACAATTGTCCAATAACATGTCCTCTTCACAATCTGACTTGAGCGTTCTTATGTCACGCCACTTAGATGACGATATTACTTACCGGTTCACGGTGGTCTGACCACGAATGTTTGTCCCATAGTAATTTTACAGCTACAATTAAATTCTATACCCATTACAAGCTATTTTAGTACCACCGGCGCGGCATTGATGGGACCTTTAGACAATAAATATGAGTCTCCTAGGTAGGTACTCATCAACTTAGTTAACGCACTTTAACAGACAGTTAATCGTTTGTCTTTAAAGACATTAACTGTCATGAATATTCACTATCACAGAAACGGCTTTAATATAATTGAAATGACCAAAGAGTAATGAAAAGTGAGGAATGTGGCTCAGAAGACGTAAATGCATGCAAAAGAACGACTATAAAAGAGAAAGACATAAAAGTGGTCAAAAGAATAAAAGAAGAGGAAACTAGGAGAGATGACCACGGAGCAATAATATTATAAAGAAGATACGCCATGTTCATACTGAATGGCGTTCAGATATCGTTGCGAGTAATTTAAAACTACGACAGCGATAGATAATACGGAACGTATAAGATAGAAAGAGATGGCTAGCTATCAAAGTGCAACAATTGTATCACTTTGTCCTCAACAATTTGTGCGTGCTAGTGCGATATCTACCTACCTCTTTTTACTTTATAATATCATTGCCACGGAGGTATAAAAGATAGATATGACAGATGGCGTCATGTATTACCTACGAGCTACATACGATCAAAATCAAAGCATTAATTCAAGTAGGCCAGTTACAGGCACTTTTGAATTGTCGAAACAAAGATGAAAATTAAATGTAGCACAGTCCCAGTCACAAGACATGAAAACTGTGAAAGTACTGTAGTTGCCCATTCCCTAGCGTAGATCTCTATGGAGAAGAACGGGCAAGAAACTCCATGGACACTCTTTTAAATCAGAATATTTTTACAAAACCTTGGTTACATCATTCATGTTGAGATGGTACCTTATGTGAGAACAATGTAGCAAGATGTGCACGTTAGAAGTGTCCATAGTAAAAACAACAAAAAAAAACAATTCAAAAATAAAATAATTTAGTTCAAATTACGACATTATCATACAAGGTACAACAGACAATTCACGAAGCATCAAACTAAGTAACTTTACGCAAAAATTATTGCTGGACAACGACTTTTTTTTGGGGTGAAAAATCAAGTTTTACAGTAGGACTCAATGTTACGCACCCAAAACATTGTACTGATGCATAGATGGATTGAATAGTACAGGGGTCATGGAGGCGGGGGCCACCACCACGTAGCCCCCGGCCACCGTAGGCGCGGGCCTGTGGACGGTGAGCTATGGGCTAGCTCGCCGTCCGTCCGTCTCATGACGACAGGCCGTGTCGACGGCGCGTTCGTGTTCCACGCGCGCCTCAAAGAGAGTCAGCAAAAAGGAAGGGGTCCGTAAGGACCGATGCCTGCCGGGGTTGCGGGACTATTCGAAAGAGATACCGTGGCCCCGGAACACAAAGGGCGATGAAGGAACATGGATGGGTTTTAGTCAGTAAAAGTCTGACACTCCCTCCTGCTCCGCCCAGAGCGGGAGGGGTTATTTGATAATTTCCCATCCGAAAAAAAAAAAAAAAAAAAGGGGTCATGGAGGTTTTTAAAGTAAAAATCATACATTAAAACACGTATTTAAAAAAAAAAACTTTGATTCCCAATATTTTCGGGACTAGAAGGTCCCAGGTATGGTCTAGAACAAAAAAAAATATTGCAATGACGGCGAGAACAAGTGCCTTTCGGCTTCGTTTAAGGCCTTTAGACAAAATGAAGAACTTTAAAAAAATCCAAAAAAATATTCATGAAAACCTTAAAGCACCTTAGTAATAATGCCTCCTTGTGACGACCGAGGCTAACTAGCAATACTTTTACAACAGCACTTGCTATTCTCGTTGGGCCAACACGCAGTTACCAAAATACCTCCTTTTGTTTATTTGTTTCAGTCAACAATCAATCAATTCTTTCTTTTTGGTTTTGCTTGAGGAATTTCTCAATAGCCCCGGAGTTTCCTGTGACAACATAACTAGCGAAAAGTGTGTGTACCTTGTTTATATATCTGCCTAACCTTTCATGGAATACGGGAGATGTTATGTTATGTTATGATCGTCAGATTTAGAAATCAGACTTTCTTCACTTGATTTCAAGTTTACAACAACAAGCACACAATGTTTAGCACGTAAAGGAATAGAAAGTGCCTAATCATCTGGCTTGTAATGTCTCGCAAAGTCTCTAAAAACCATCTAACTTTCAGTAATTTCCTTGATTATACGATCAACTGTATATGGTTATTGACCATGATTCTGAAAGTTAAGCACAACGGTCCAGCTGCTACAATGTTTCGCACATCACGGAAGATAGCGCCGATACCCAGCGCGTCAAATGCGCGCGCACGCCTCATAGCATTACGATGCAAATGCTCGGGCGCATTGAAATTTAACGTCTCAATTCTTGGCGGGTCGCGGGCACTTTAGATGCCTTTGTGCGCCGAGATAACTCTCCTAACCTTTATAGATGCCGGTTAAGTATTTAATCTTAGGTTAATGCTGCTTAAAATGCTGTTAACCTGTAACCTGGTTTTGTGCTTGAAATAGAAGTTGAAGTCACGAATTCTTTATGAAATTTGAGAAAATTGTACTGTGAGTTACTAAATTTCAACAAAAAAAAAAAAAAGATTCTATAAAAAAATACGGCTTTTACTCAAAATGTAGGACCAACTGTGAAATAAAAATGAAAACTCGGAAGCAACTTTGACACTAACGGGAACTTAAGAAATTCTCAACATTTTTCAAAGTCAGTAAGGTCAGACACGGATTTGCGAGCAAAAAAACTTTGGAACTTGTATCGTGTTGTAAAAAATAACAGATATTTATAGATTATCGTGATCGTTTTAAGATCGTGCTAAACGGGCACACAGATGGATTAACGGAACACTTTTTTCTACCAATCCTTTTTCAATTTTGGCTAAAATGTGTCAATTATCCATTCAACTTTCAGGCTGAACTGTATTCATGAAAAAAGTTTTGGTTTACCGGCGCGTGCGTCGAATCAAGTCGTGACATTTATAGCGTCTCAGTCGTGAGAGACACCTGCTTGAATGTGCACCTTTTCAGAGACTTTCTATAAATCACCAATTCTTTCATCCAGTGTAACTGAGTTCTTGCATTTGAGTCCGGTGAATGGAAACACGCTTCTTCAATATTATCGAGGGTTACTGGCGTTATGGTACAACCAATGTCTGACAACCAGTCTTACCAAAGGGTATCGTATTACCCAGTACTAAGTGAGTTGTGGCGGTCAGACAGGCGCAGTTACTCTATGTAAAATACTGGTATTCAGCTGCACCTGGTTAGACTGTAAGTGATAGTTGGCAAAAAGCTAGGGAGATGTTATGTAAATTCGTCATCCTGTTCCAGCCCATACCTATCCCATGTTACCTGAGGTCGGTTCACCAGTTTTTCTTTTCTAATTTCCCCTGTCAAACGTCATGCTATCTATAACATAATTATGTTATGCAATTATGTATTTTAATATTTAGTGTAATTCACCCGAGTGAGGGAAACTGACCAGTGTTACGCGGACTCTACTCTACCCAACTACAGCAGCTGAACACAAAACTAGCCTAACTTACGACAAATTTCCTCTTCTTTGCCCTACAGGTCTGGTTCCAGAACAGGAGAGCGAAGTGGCGCAAAAAGGAGCACACGAAGAAGGGGCCAGGTCGACCGGCGCACAACGCACACCCGCAGTCCTGTTCCGGAGAACCCATTCCACCCCACGAGCTCAGGGCTAGGGAGAGGTGAGATACGTGCATAACGTAGTTTTACTTCCCCTACAGCTGACAGTACTGTTTGGTGTCGGACGTAAAGAATAGCAACATCCCATGTCTTCCCATGGGTGTCGTAAGAAGCGACTACGGGACTTACCAGAGAATAGGCAGCAGCGGTCTCTGTGCTTTTGCAATAACCGTACTGCGATCGCCAACCTGCCTGCCAAGCGTGGCGATTATGGCAAAATCCCCCCCTATCGGAGAGGCCTATGTAGACGTATTTCGGCTGAAATGGTGATGATGACAGCTAACATCAGATGACAGGAACCTAGAAAACAAAAATAGTTCCCGATAAACCAAGTACAAAAGGTCTACTGTTTGACCAGGACGGTATAGTTTCTGTTGTTCCCAAAGAGGGCATTTTTTTGGATGGATTCTAGAATATACGTATATCTAGAGATATTAACATCCAGATCCAGCTTGTCCCTTTGCTGTCCTCCCCCAGCGACGCCCTAAGCCGAGGCTTGTACCCCACAGGGGATGCCCTTAGCGTGTAATGCTAGCTTTACTTTGTAAGTATTTTGCCCTGGCTGGAGGCCTTACTCTCAAGGCACCCACAGGATAGTCCAGTTAAACAGTGGCAACCTCCTAGAGGGTTGCACCTGCCATTATTAAAAGAAAAAAGAGATATTAAAACGGTATTAAAAGCTCGACATCATTTCTTGTGTGCTTTGCCTTAGGTATACGTATAAAAAGACGTGTAATGACATGGTATATTTTCGAGAAGATACAGTAGTATGTATTGTATAACTTACAACTCTTCGGTATGCTCTTTATGAGACAAACAATATAAAGCCTAAAAGAAATCCATAAACCACAGATATAGTTAGTTTTAGGTTCAAAATGCTATCAATTGTACTGATAATTTGTGCAGCATGCTTAAGCAGTAGGCACCAAAATTAATATCCGTGACCTCATGATTGTGCACACAAAACCTCACCAAAACGTATCACTTAATGCGAATTCTAGAAAAATTACAATATTCTGATATTAAAATGGAGTCGCCATCACTGTCTCAAAAGTGTTTTAAATCATTTCCCCTATCTTGCATTGATCTTAAAACAAACTTCTGATAGCTTTTTACGACTTAAAAAATAAAGCGATTATTTTTAATGTAGTGCGAATTTGATTAATTAACTGATGTAATTTGTTCAAAGGTTTTCTTTTGTGATTAATATAATCGTGTTTTATCGTTTGTGTGAAGTAAATTAAAGAGAACATAAAAAGATAAACAAATTAAAAATATGCAGAGGTTACATTGTGACGCACGAATCGTGTGCAGTCCTGAGGCTGATGTCATCACAGATGCGGTACTAATTGTGTGACAGTATTTCTCTGATAGTGAAAACATTGTGAAATATTTCCATATAGATATCTCCTTAATTTACCTATTTATTATCACATAGCATGACTTTATCTTATTTTCCATCCGTTACAAAATGTACTGGACCAATTGGAATTCGTCTTAAAAAAGAAACTTAGTTAACCATTGAGCCGAATCATTGGGCTATAGATTCTATACTAATTGGGCCCTATCGATTTTATCAACAGGGCGAGAAGAAGAAAGAAGTTGGCAAAAGCGTTGGAGAGACAAGCACGAAAACTGCGGGCAAAGGGCATCGCGGTGGACCTGGAGGCTTTGAAGGCAGAGTATCTGGCGCAGCACAAGAACAGCGGCCTGTACTCCGACTCGGACGGAGATGGAGAGGGAGAAGATAGCATGATCGATGTAGTAGGAGGAGACTCCTGCCACGACTCGGGTCCTGAAGACTTCTCCCTGTCGGGCCGACTTCGGGCACCTTCGGGCGCCGACGGTATGAACCACTCGGACAGCTCCACGTCTGACGGTCATTCCGCTCGGAACTTCAGCCCGATCCCCGAACCTCAACCCTCCTTCTTTAAGCACTTCGGCGGAGCAAGCACGAACTTCGAGAAGTTCGACTTCGACTCAGGCCGAGCGGTGTCTTTAGACCTTAGCGGAGGCGGCCACGCCACGGAACAAGACCTGTCCAAAAACGGGGGAACAAGAAAACATAATCCTTTCAGTATAGAGTCCTTACTTAACACGTGAAAGTGACTGTAACTTGTGACTATAGAGGCTCTCGTAAATTTTGACTACACAAGAGTGTAGTTCGCGCTGTGACTGAGTGGAACAACAGTGTATGCAACGTTGCGAAACAGACATTATTCTTAGTACAATAAGGTGAAAAATTCTTCGGGACCTAATTTTTGCAACGTCAGTACTGTTGTACTCAAACACTAGCCCTACAGGCATTTCAGAGATGTTCCTTTGCTTACAGTTAAACAATTGTTATTATCATTAGATCATAATCAGCTTCAGTAAAGACTTGACGAGTACCATATAACAACATATCTTGTGTGAATACTAGATCTAGGCAATGTATTATATAGGTATAGTAGTGTATATAATAGTAATTATTATCTGTATTTATTTTCTTTAATGTTTAATATATTTTCTTTTACAATCGGGGCAATAATTTTATATGGACGTTTGTTGATGATGTGGTATTTTATTATTTTTGCAATTTTCAAATTTTATTTGTTGACTTACCAAATGACGGATGAATTGAATATGGTGTCTTATCCAAAAAACAAGGTAGGAATGTAGGTACTACATATGTGCCGATAGTTCCGGCAGAAAATGTTCCAAAAAACCGCAGAAACTAGGCTTAATTTTGAAAACTTTTGCAGTAAAACAGCTTGTTTGACTTAATAAGTAAATGAAACATTAACTTAGCTTAGTCCATTAGACAAAGCGACCAACAGTTAACTTTATTACGAAGCCATTACTGTATAATTTCTTGACTGAAACACTTTGTAACAATTATGACCCAGCCATCATACATGATACAACAGTGAGTTTTAAACATGGTAAAACTTTGACATAATTGCACCTGTTATCAATATTTTCTGACTACTCACTACTGTGACCATGAATGCTTTAAATGTAATCCTTTCTACTTTTCAACCCCATTTATTAAAAATAAATTGAAATTGGCGTTTCAAATCCATAAAGGACAATACCCGAAATCGCTTACACCTTCTGTATATTTTATCCAAGTTAAAGGAGCGTTTATTAAAATGAGTAATAATTGTTGAAGACTGAAAAATCTATTTTTCATTTTAGAACTGCAAATATAAAATTAATTTAAAAATAAAATGTTTATCAACTTCTGGTACTACAACGGGCAAGAACTAGAACAATAGAGGCATGAAAACTAATTTAAAAAATCCATTTGTCAAATAAAGATGGCGGCTCAAATACAATTACTATTGGCGAAAGAAATACAATCTCTCGTCGTAAAATAACAACAATTAATGAACGTATAATGCGTAACGACCGATAAGAGAGCCAATTAGCAAAACAATATGGCTGCACTCGCTTTATTGCCATTTTTACTTACTCCGCAGTGGTTTTAATAGGTATATAACAATGTGAAACCCGATTGGTCACGGAGTTATTGTCTCGAGCCGTTGGTACGTGAAATTATCCTACTTTAAAACCCTATAGAACACTTTTAATGAACGCGGGAAGTGACAAATAATTGGAAAACGACAGTTTCATTTTAACCACTGAGAAACATTGATTTTAAATTGAATCAGACATAAAATACCTATAACCTTGTATTTTACAGAGCTTACAAAGTTGAAATTATATAAACAAACTATTTTAGTAATTGATAAGCCTAATTGCTGTTCAAGGAACAAAGTAATTTGTTTAAGTAATTTAACGAAAGAAAAACACTGATATCCGCAAAGAAGTGACCTTCAAAATTAAATGTCAAGTAACCCCTAGATAAACTGACACCTATAAAAATGTTATGGAAACATCAAGACAAATAATATTTATTACTTATAATAATTGTCATTTGGTAATTTTACAGTAATTGACATTTGACGTCGGCTTATTTTTTTGTTGACTATAACCTAGTGACACCAATTTATAATCAGTATATCCTGATAATTCCCATTTGATAATCTTTTTACCCTCTGATAATAATAAAAAAAAACTCTTTGATCTCTTTTTTTTCTAAAGTTGTATCTAACTGTACAATGTATTAGAACTATTGCTTGAGTTCTCTGATTAAGATTTAAGTTTTATAATTTGTTGTATTTATTTTTGGCAGCCAATTGTTAATGGTAATGCATCAGTTTAGACTTTTTGTCAATCACCTTTAACATTTAAGAAATTCATATTATTATACAGAGTGATTTAATTTTACTTAATTTATTCAGGGGTGACCAACTATGATTCTCAACCTGGACGTTAATTTTAAGAACATACGATCTTCATAAGTTCTCTTCGCCACATCCTTTGTATTTTAATTTTGGATTTATAATGAAAAGTAATGTGTAGTAATAAATATAAATGGTTACTAACTGTACATTTATGTAGTCGGAAACAATATCTTAGGTACAAAATATATTGAATAAGTTTTAATTTATATTTATATAGAAGAATGAAAGGTGGAAAACGGATATTTGTAAATTGACTATCACACTGTATGTAAGATGTAAAAAGGTATGTTACGTGAGTAATTTATTGAATCAAAATATAACACGATTAAACACATATGTCAGTGATTTATTTCTTCATTCGTTACTAGACGCAGACCAGACCCAGACACCTATTAGATGCGCTAAACAAATTGAATAGCCGCGCTTCCTCAAAATGGGCGATAAATCTTTTTTGTCGCTGTCATTATCTTGTGAACAAAACGAGACGTTGATAAAGCTATACACCGCGTTGTTAATACACGTATTGTAATGGTCTGTTGTAGCCACGAGCTCAGTTCTCAACAATAGTCGTAGTTTAAGGTATTTAGTAAAAATAAGGGAAACAACATAATTCCAATAACAAATGAATTCTCGCAAACCATAACCCGCCAGTGATTACAATTTCAACAAAATATTTAACGTGTCATTAACAAGGCGTTAAAAACAGCCATTTTGTAAAACACAAAGACACCGAACGGCTCTATTTGAAGTCTAAAGTAACGAAATATAATATGTATACAGTTTTACTATGAACTCGTTAATAGTAAACACATAATTAAGCTTTTAAAGCTTAATTTCTTCCTGGTGCAGTAAAATCGCAATGGTAATCACATTCAATTGCTAATTTAGAAGGAAAATAAATTGTGCTTCTTGAGATTGCAGCTTTTCCTATAATTGCAAACCATTTTCCTACTATAATATCTTTTTTCAATAGGTTTTCGTCAATAACATGGGACTTAAACATCATCATCTGCCTAGCCTTTTCCCAACCATGTTGGGGTCTGCTTCCAGTCTAACCGGATGCAGCTGAATACCAGTATTTTACATGGAGCGACTGCCTATCTGACCTCCACAACCCAGTTAGTACCGGGTAATACGATACCCCTTGGTAAGACTGGTTGTCAGACTTTTTGGGCCTCTGACTACCTAACGACTGTCAAAGATCTACAAATGACAGCCGGGACCAACAGCTTAACGTGATTTCCGAGGCACGGAGGAAACTGGGTATGTAATGGTTGGTCACCCATCTACAGACCAACAGACCAACCTAGGCAAGCACAGCTTAACCTAACGATCGACCCGAGCGGCTGTTATTATTTAGCCACGAGCTCCTCCACGGGACTTAAACATATCTAACGAAATGTGGGTGTAATATTAGATACATACACCTCTGCCTAACTCCTCTGGGACTACAGGCATGATGTTATGTTAAGACATGATAACTGACAAATGCTTGCACTGACTGGACAGGTCCACTCAAATCTGTATGGTTCTTTCTTCAAAAGACCATCTCAGACACTAATCTGCATAGTCCTCATGTGAATTGACCAAGATTATGTCTGGACTTCAAAAGAGACTATGACCTCTGAGTTTGTTTCGGCTGTTTCTTCTCAGAGTAGTCAGGATCGAAACACCAGCCCCATCTAGTTTAAAAAAAATGACGTGTAAATGTGTTTGTAAAACCCTACTTGCAAAATAGAAATCATTCATCATTTATAATATCTAATTTTTCAGCGAATCTAGGCAGAATCCCCGAGCCGACACGAAAGAACAAGAAGTGTGAATACATGTTAAACTTGCTCTTACAGATATTTTATCAAACACATCAACCCAAATCATGCAAGTTGACATGACATTTAACGAAAGATTAAATTAATAAAACTTGTAGAAACCGAGATTTAAATCCTCAACCAACAACAAAAAAAAAGAATTAATTAGTTTTATTTTGTGCGAACTCTTGGATATCATGTTGTGCTAAAAAAAGGAAGATTGGCACAAATCCATGAGACCTCCACGCCGCCATGACGAATGGTTTTGCGTTAATAATTTAAAACGTGAACAAATTATTCACCAAATGTTCGCCGCCTCTGATATGCGACACCGTGTAATGGCGACCGCAAAATGAACTTAATGTTTTAATTATTTTGTTTTAGTAACTTATGTTTGGTCCTTTTTAGGAGAAGCTCGTTGCTAAATAATAACAGCCGCTCGGGTCAATCTTTAGGTTAAGCCGTGCTTGCCTAGGTTGGTCTGTGGATGGGTGACGATCACACATTAATACTGGGTTTCCTCCGTGCCTCGGAAAGCACGTTAAGCTGTTAGTCCCGGCTGTCATTTGTAGTTCTTTGACAGTTGTTTCAGGTAGTCAGTGGCCCAAAAAGTCTGACAACCAGTCTTACCAAGCGGTATCGTGTTACCCAGTACTAACTGGGTTGTGGAGGTCAGATAGGCAGTCGCTTCATGTATTCAGGTGCATCCGGTTAGACTGGAAGCCGACCCCAACATAGTTGGAAGGCTAGGCGGATGATGATGTTTGGTCCTTTTTCTGAAATCTTTGTATGGTTGATGTTGTCATTGATTCTGGATGTTTTAGATATTTTTGCTAAATTAACATAAAGCCAGTACAAATGAAAGGCTAATTTTGAATCATAACAGTAACTATAATGTCCTATATCACATTTTATTAAATTATTATTACTGACTGCTTTGTTGGTCTAGCTAGTGGTCTTAAGCGCGTTCGATTCTCAGGTCAGGCAAAGAAGTATTATTGGATTTTTCCAACAATATTTTCTCAGTAGCAGCCACGAGGTCTGGATTTGTGCCCGGTTGATGGCAATAGGCTCGCCCCCTATTACATGGGATTTGAACATAACTGGCGAAATGTGGATGTACTATTAGGTACACCTCTACCTAACCCTAAGGGGATTACAGGCGTGATGATATGTTAAATGCAAATTACAATTATTAGTCCTGAAAAATGTGAATCCACAAATCCTGTATCCGGTGTTTCCATAGCAATAAAGGCAAGTCACCGCGGTATTGTATGTTTCAGAGGTATCAAAACAAAACTGCAGGGCACAACAAACACTACTCTCAAACACCTTCGTCCGTATATTCGGATCTATCCGTCTCGAGTCTCTCACGTCACGAGTCACGTCTGACGTTTGCAGAAGTGCGCGAGAGAGACGAATAGATCCGAATATACGGACGAAGCGTTACGGAGTAGGGCCTCAGAATCGCTGTCTCGCGTCAGTCAATTCTGTTAACTAATACTGGTCCAATAACCAATGTAAACGCACCTTAAATCGTTATGTACGTAACCATACCAGTCTCTAACTTTCAATATTGATCTGCAGAAATAAACTCTATGTCATGCCAAAATGCTGATAAAACATTGGCTAATTGCGATGCTCTTAAAAGATACGTTATCACACTTATCACGCAGCTAACAAGCTGTCACTACAATATAATTACGGATTAATAGATAATCGGAACTAGCGCGTGCTTCGTCATCGTTATGTCAAACCGTCGACGTCCGCTGATTAAAATGAGATAATGGAATTTTGCAATACTGTCAATAGTGTAATAGTCTGCTTACAGGTAAACCCCTGCCAAACCTTTTGGGAATTACAGGTGTGATGTTATGTTATATTACGTGATTATAAGTAACTGGACACGTGTTGCCATTGCTGACTTGGAAACCTTTCAATAGACTCTAGACAAGTGAAGACTATAGTCAATGTTCCACATCTGACTGCGAATATGAACAATCAGCACATCGCATTTTATGGGAGTGCAGTGTTTGGCAGAATATATCCGGAGTTATTTCCTATACACACCTTGTAGAAACTAAACAAGTAATATGTATGGCAAAATCTGCGTTTTTGCCATACATATTATTGGAATCAAATATAACACACAACTTAGCTCACAACTTAGGACCCATTAATATTAATATTTATCCGTGGTGCCAGGCAACTGGGCCTATCCCAGTTGTAAACGTCCCTTTGTGCCTATTGGCCTTGTTTAGTTCTGTCTCCTGTTGATATGGAGGGAAGTGGAACATACGGTCTTTTCCTACTCCTCCACCATACTTTTCTGATTAATTTCGTTGCGGCATCCAAGAGAGTTAAATTAATTCTCTCTCCAAATTTTAGGCTGATTCTGCTGAAGAAGACATGATTTTAGTAAGTCACTTTTAATAAAACTATGTTTTTCCCAAGTGCCCATACCTATGGGTTGTTACCACAATAACCAGGGTAAGCATCATCTGCCTAGCCTTTTCCCAACCATGATGGGGTCGGCTTCCAGTCTAACCGGATGCAGCTGAATACCAGTATTTTACGTGGAGCTGCTAACTGCCTATCTGACCTCCACAACCCAGTTAGTACTGGGTAATACGATACCTCTTGGAAAGACTGGTTCTCAGACTTTTTGGGCCACTGACTACCTGTAACGACTGTCAAAGATCTACAAATGACAGCCGGGACCAACAGCTTAACGTGCTTTCCGAGGCACAGAGGAAACTTAGTATGTAAGGGTGGTCACCCATCCACAGACCAACCTAGGCAAGTACGGCTTAACCTAAAGATCGACCCGAGCGGCTGTTATTATTTAGCCACGAGCTGCTCCACAAATAACCACAAAAAGGTAAGCAACGATTGGTAACCGAAGGTTGCTTATGTTTGAAAGGAAGATGCTGTTGGTGGTTGATGACGGTGCACTCTCGCCTAGCGTTGTCTCGTATCAATCTCCCGCATAGCGGAAGGTACGGTCGAACAAGCTATTTAGTTTACAGTTTATCCCACAAATTACATTGTAAAATGTAAACCAAATAGCTTGTTCGACCGTACAAGCGCATAACACAAACAAAGCTGTACGGTAGCGAAAAAGTAAACAACGTTTCACCTAGCTTTTCAGTTAATTATTTTTATCCACAAAGCCTTGATCACAATTGTCGATATATACTTTCTTCTTATAAACGATGCTTTAGCCTGCACGTGGATATATCGACGAAAAGAGTACCAGTCAGATGTTGCCTATGATGTCAACACGCTTGGATTTATTTTAGTTTTCACTTCAACCAACTTATCTGTGCAAGTGGGAAAAGATTGAACTAAGATAAAATGTACCAAGTTTGACATGTCGATGTATTTTTCTTCACAAACAGCGCCACCTTATTAAACTGCACACTGCGCACTTCTATTCTATTCTATTTTTTGTTGATGACAAGCAAAGCCGATGTCGACCATTCTGCCAGTGTCGAAAGTGAATTGGAACGGCAAGTGTGTATTCAAAATTTAAAAAAAAAAAAAGAATTTATAAAAAATCTTCGACGATACATTGAGCTTAATGTAGATCTGGTGGGGTTAGTACTGGACTGAAACAAACAGAAATAATAAAATTACATAATGTAAATGTTAGAACATTTAAAAATATACATATACCACATCACAAACTGCCTTGAAGTGGTCATACTGTACCGAAAATTTGCTGCTTTTGACAGATGAAAACCGTGAAGCTTTCGTGAAAAAGCCTTCATACTCTTGCAACAGACGACAAAAGTGGAAAGTAGGCACAGTAAATACAATTACACTTAAAAATCATGATTTGTTGTTTCTTTTGAAAGCATTTGAACCGTATGCAATAATAATGGAAATGTGTTTTTTGCTTATTTAATTAAGTCCTGCATACCAGGTTCTTTTATCGACTGTACATTTTTAAGCCCACTAATGTCACGTAAAGTTTTTATTTTATTTTTCGCGGTTTTATCACAAAAACGGTGTTATCTGATTGACAGGCTTCGTATATGGATGGCTGATATCACTTTATAGTATATTGTAGGGTGTAATTATCACATATTATAGTATCTTTTTAATGTTCACTTGCAACGGTAATTTCAATATTGTTGATCGAATCTTTGTTGACAATCAAAACTGTGTGGTTAATTAAATACAAGGTGTAAACGGAACCGGTGGAGGTGGACAGACTGTTCTGGCTTAACTTGGGAGTGGCTTATGCCCAGCAATGGACTCCTTTTTTTTTCGGATGGGAAATCATAAAATGACTCCTCCAACTCTGGGCGGAGCAGGAGGGAGTGTCAGACTTTTACTGACTAAAACTCATCCATGTTCCTTCATCGCCCTTTGTGTTCCAGGGCCACGGTATCTCTTTCGAACAGTCCCGCCCGGAGCAATGGACTCCTATAGGCTGAGTTGATGGATTGATTGTGATACAATAGGGTAGTTACCACCATCAATAAATTGCAAATCTATTTAGTCCGTCCGTCAGAGTATTGGAAAATAATGAACACGTTTTTTTTGTTTTTGTAAATCAATGAATATTGACAAAGATAAAACGCATCAAAACTCGGGAGTGGGGGCTCGTGACGTCACAGCGCACTATAGCACGGCGTGACGTATTGAGAATTTTAAAAGCGTCGTATCTTTGCCAATTTTGGTTTACGTAACAAAATAAAAAATCCGTGTCAAATATTTTTTGATAATCTAACTGATGGACTAATTAGATTTTTTCAGGACACAAGTTTATTGAGCCCCTATTCATAACGCCTGCAATCCCCGACGGGTTAGGCAAAGGTGTACTCACATTTCGCCAGTTATATTTTAAGTTCCATGTAACAGGGGGTGAGCTTATTGCCATCAACCAGGCAAAACTCCAAACTTTATAGCTGCGAGTTAGAAATTCATCATGGAAAAACCCATTTCCCGACCCGGGAATCGAACCCACGACCTCAGCAGTCGCACTTGCAACCACTCGACCTATGAGGCAGTCCATAATAAATACAATTTAACACTATACAGGGTGGAATCCCGACACCAACGCACTAAGGGTTACCAAGTATTTATTTATTAAAGGTTTTTTTTTCGTTTTTTATTTTTTTATTTGTACATCATTCTGGATACCCCATAAAAATACAGGGTGTAAACATCCCTTCACGAAGCCGTCAACCAAGCATTCTGTACATCAAACTAAGTATAACTTTACGCAATAAATATTGCTGGGAAACTACTTTTTTTTGGGGTGAAAAATCACATTTTACGGTAAAACTCAATGTAACGCATTCAACACATTGTGCTGATGGATGCACTGAGTCGCGTGAAACGGGTCATGAAGGTATTTAAAGTAAAGTATTAAAAACTTGTGAAAAATTTGGAACTTTGACCCCCAATATCTCCGCAAATAGAACAAAAACATGATCGCAATTACGGGGATAATAAGCGCCTTTCAGTTCAGTTCTTCGTTAATTAGGGGTATATTTACACCATCTAAAATATCATCGTTTTTTTTTAAATCTGCTGTTTCCTACAAAAGTAAGTTAGGGTACTTTATCTGGTACTGTATTGAATCATCGATAATAATCGTAAAGTAAGGCATTACTCTGCTAGTAATAAAATTATAGTGTGTAATTAAAATGCAATAATTACCTGTGTGATGATAGCTACTTGAGCAGTAATAGCAACGTTAAGAGTTAAATGCCCTTTTCAGGAATTCTTCTCGACAATCTGTTATACAGACTGAAAGGGACATTGACGCTAAAACGCTTACCACCAAAGATATTCTATTAAACAGATATGTTGTGAGCGCGCAATCGTGAAGACTCGAAAACGGCCCAATTGGGTCGTATTACCTTTATTCTGCGTCACTGCGTGTATGTGAGCTGGCTCTTCCCCGCGGAACACTTTTTTCGGTGGTTTTGTAGGTGTATAACATATCTGTTTGTTAGAATATCATTGCTTACCACGTATTCAGTACTTACGTCATTCTG
The DNA here is from genome assembly GCA_905147715.2 of Xestia xanthographa. Classification (NCBI taxonomy): domain Eukaryota; kingdom Metazoa; phylum Arthropoda; class Insecta; order Lepidoptera; family Noctuidae; genus Xestia; species Xestia xanthographa. Next base: position 23,065,177 of record LR990648.1, read on the forward strand.
GATCCGGGACGTACATCGTTAATTTTAAGTCGTTCTGGAATCGAAAGTCATAAACTCGATCATTGAACGAATTTGCGATGAAAATTTTCTTCAGAATGACATACTGAAGAATGCATAACTTAAGTGGCAGTGGGCAGGGCACATTGCTCGCAGAATGGATGGCCGATGGGGCCGAAAAGTGCTGGAGTGGCGACCGCGAACCGGAAGACGTTGCGTTGGAAGGCCTCCCACTAGGTGGACCGATGACCTGGTGAAGGTTGCAGGAATCCGCGGGATGCGAGACGCACGGGAGCGATCAATGTAGCGACACTTGGGGGAGGCCTATGTCCAGCAGTGGACGTCTTTCGGCTGAAATGATGATGATGATGCTGGTGATGATGTACTAAATACGAGGTAACCGTTTTAGCATCGGTCTTTCCACTCTGTATATTTACTTGACAACAGGGTGAATACATTTCACCTAAGTTACGAGTATATATCCAAATATCTACGAACTAACCAGTGAGATAGCATGAGCCTTAGGTCATATAATCACTTGAACCACATAATTAGGACAAATAACATAATAAAGCACATATTTCATGCGTCCGCGCAGGCAGTCAAAGATCATGCGCGTGATTGTATTTATTGTGTACCTAGACAAGTAACGTTACACAAAGACATGAATCTTGGAAACTGTGTGTGATTTCTGAGAATTAGATTCGAGTTAAGAATTGATAACTTAATTGTTTATTTAATAGAGCTTGTTTTACTGACGATCAGGACATGGTCATCCTAAGGACCTAGACAGCCGACACAGAGAATACTGGAGAGTCAAAAATGTTTTAAATCGATTGCCTCTGGTGTGGGGGTCCACACCAAAGCCACTTGTGTGCATTTTACAAGATCAAGGGGGTCATGAATAAAGAGAGTCAGCAAAAGGAAGGGGTCCGCAAGGGCCGATGCCTGCCGGGGCTGCGGGACTGTTCGAAAGAGATACCGTGGCCCCGGAACACAAAGGGCCGCGATGAAGGAACATGGATGGGTTTTAGTCAGTAAAAGTCTGACTCTCCCTCCTGCTCCGCCCAGAGCGGGAGGAGTCCGTTGATGATTTCCTATACAATTAAAAAAAAGGTCATGAATACTGAATTTTTTGTCCGTGCTTTGCAGAGGTAGACAAACATTCTAGCTGACCATTCTAGAAATTTATTGGTTTGAATTAGGATGACGTTGAAATATTTAAAGAGCATTATGAAATGATTATTATCAATCCTATCATAGACGTGACTCTTAACGCACTGTTTACGCAAAACTCTTGTCACAAACGCGTTATAAAAAAGAAAAAAAAAATCCTTCATCTAATTACGTTCGCGTTCCAAGCTCAAATTCAAAAAAGAAAAAAAAACACACTGACATTCTCGCTAATACGACAGAACAGTTACATTGCACAGATTAAAACTGATTACCGGCCAGTTACTTTCGGACTTTCACAGAGCAATCTATCTTACATGAGTAATGGATATACCCAGCCATTCTCCAACATGGCCGCATCATCGTTAGCCATTTCTGTTATTATAACCCATTCGTATAACATATTACCCGCGGTGAGGATGAAGTACGTAATAACCGGGTGTTTAGGTAAATTGCCGGGATTTTATATTAAGAGGCGCATTTCGCGCTCATTTGGTGCGATTTTCGCCATCTTGGTGTTAAAAAAATTCGCTGCGTTTATGAGTTAAGTGTTATTTGGCGTGGTTTTCAATTGGAGGCTTTTAGTTTTGGTAATGATGTTATTTGCGGAAAGGCGTGTGGTCTTCTCCTAGGGGGTAATGTTAGTTGGATGAGTAAATAGTACCGACCTGGAAACACCTGCACATAATACTGATTAGTTACCTACATGACAACAATGTTGGTATAGTTCGGTAACTTAATGGCGGCTCGGAAGATAGCTGCGAGGGACGGTCTGCGCAGGAATAACGCTTTAAACTTTATGGCAATTCGGAAAATCTAATGTAGAGCTGCGCAGACAACAATTTTAGATCTCAACGGGGCGCAGATGACGCATCGTTTTGTCTGTACAATGCGCAGACCGTCACTTGCAGCTAACTTCCGAGCCGCCGTTAAGTTTGAACCGAACTATACCTGCAATTAAAGCAATACAGCCTTTCTGCAGCAATCAAATGGCATTCGTGTTTCTACCTCAGGGTATCTTCCCCTAGGTGCAGTATAGGTATGTATAAGTTCTTTGAAAATGTATCAGAATAAGGGATTTTTTTAAACTGGTGTAAACCACATACTATACCACTGATGGCTTGTAGCACTTCGATACCCGCAATTACAGACACAATTAAAATAACAATACACCGTGCCCCATCGGGCACGGCTGGGGACAGGTTGATAGATTTGCTTTGAAAAACTTAAAAAAGACAAGATTGGTGTATTCAAACGAATTAAAATTATAACATGACAGAAGAAACTGTTCTTTTCTCGCAAACCAGAAAAATTAAGTATTTGAAAAACTTAAAATAAAGTTAAACGAAAATTAAACCATAAATGACCAATGATCACGCATAAATAAGTGTAGCTCCATTCCATAAATTATGACTAAATATTAATATTATAATTTACTGCACGTCATAATTTAAATTAATATTGCAAATTGGAAGAGTGATTTAAGAGATAAGGCACATAATTCACATTCATATCTAAGACTAGGCGAGTAATTAATTTTATGACTGCTGGTTTACTAACCTCGATATTCTAACTTGGATCTAAGAAAAAAAAAGAAATATTCGGATTTTCTTTAGTCCTAAAAAAGGTTGTATACCTCAAACAAGTATTTCGACAAGAAATTACTTAGATAGTAAGTCGTGGGTACGAAGTCAAACCTAGGCGGGCGCATTACTTTAATTTCATCACCACTGCTCTCAAAACGGTGAAAAAATATCGTGAGGAAACCGGCATGTCCTAGAATCAAAAATTTGAAGACATGTGACATCTACCAAACCGCACTTGGCTCGCGTGGTGGATTATAGCCCATTCCATCTCTAGAGAGGAGGCCGTGTGTCCCAGCAGTGGGAACATTTAAGCTGATTATGCTTATGCTGCTAATAAACAATGTTAGACAACGCAGGGAAACGAGGTGCTGGCCGAAGAAAAAGTCTTAGTTGAAAACCTTCACCGATGCACCGGAGTTATGAATACGGCTGAGTTTTCCACCGCATAACGGACATGGAGAAATTCTTCTTCTTCAATCGGTCCCTCATTACTGAGGATCGTGGTCACTGGAACCCTTTAAACGGACAATCTGCCTCCATCTACTCCGGTCCAAAGTTGCCATCACCACCAGCTGAAATTTGCTTGAGGACATAGCCTCTTTTACTTGATCAAACCATCGTGTTAGCGACAAGCCTCGCGCTCTCTTGCCTTCGGTATTACCAACAATGACCAGCTTTTCAAGGCTGCTATCTCCTCTTCGCATCATGTGGCCGAAATAGGTCAAAATATGCTGAAGGCAAACTGTAGACAATCGGGTCTTGATATCAAGTTGGGAAAGGATAGACACATTTGTGCGTTTGGCTGTCCATGGAATTCGGAGCATCCGCCTCCAGCACCACATTTCGAATGCTGTGTCTATCCTCTGTCTTTCTCTTGTTTGGATTGTACACGTCTCAACCCCATAGAGTAAAATCGGGAAAACTAGTGCTCTGACCAGACGGGCTTTAGTTTTAAAACTTATACCACGATTTTTCCAGATGTTTTGGAGGCATGTCATAGCATCTTTAGCCAGGGCTATCCGCCGTTTTATTTCTGGGACGCAGCTACCTTCATTATTTATATTAGACTCCAGGTAAACGAAACTGTCCACAGTAACGATGCCTTGGATGTTATATGCACCCGATAGCTTTCCCGCACGATCTATCACTATAAGTTTGTTTTTTTGCAAGCCCTAATTTGCCACTTTCCACCTCTAATCTGTGCAGTATATCTTTCATGTCGCCAAAAGTTGTAGCAAGGAGAACAGTGTCGTCAGCGCAGATTAGAAATACGCTTTCCACCAACAGCAAATCCCTTGTCCCAACCCTCAAGAGTCTTGCGAATGATAGACTCTCCGTACCTATACAGTACACATTGAAGAGTAGAGGTGAGAGGAAGCATCTTTGCCTAACGCCTTTCTTGATAGAGAACACATTTGAACAGTCGGTGTCTATTTTGACGAAAGAGCGGTTGTTGATGTAGAGGCATCGGAATAGGTCTATAAGATGTTGTGGCGTTCCAATGTCCTTTAGAACCTCCCACAGCTTGTCCCACTCCACACAATCAAAGATGTAGAAATATCTAAAGTTAATAAATGGTAGGGCAGTCATTAGAAGATCACCAAAAGAAGAATAAGATGAATTCTAATCTCCAGGGCACTCTTGTACACTCAAACAAGCTATTTGGTTCAAGGCAAAAATGCATAAACATTCCCAATGTAAGTACATTGTATTTATATCATTTGTGTGCGTAATAACGATTAGGCTTCTGGCATATTTTATGGAATGATTAATTGAGTACCCAGTATACTCACAAAGTTGACTAAAATGTATTGCTTGTGTACTAAATAGCTCGTTCGTCTGTTCCTGAAAAGATGTCTTCATCTGCGGTCTGTGGCGTTCTCGTCTGACCAAACCGTGCCCCATAGGTATGTTTGAGTGTCCAAAATACCCAAACATCTGCGCTTCTGAGGACACCAAAAACGCCAGTGATGGCGTGATTGGCGCTGTGGTATGGTCCCAAGTCATTTAACATAATAATACCATCGGCAGTAAAGCAGGAATAAGATCTACCTCTGTGACTATTTAGGTATCATGGCTGGTAAAGGGTTTTTGTAGCCAACTGCTTAAATATAGTTCACAACGACATACGTCTTTTAAGAGGGCCTTTCCCCGCCCGCCTTTCGTCAATGCGAGCATGGTCGAAGAGCTTGTTGTTTCATCCAGAGCCAGAGCGGTGGTATTCTTTCAACTCCCCTGTCTTACCTAGCCCCGAACCTGCACTACTTGCCTCCCACGTACCTCATACCGCCTAACGCGAGGACATTGAACGAAAAATATTGTTCGAAATTTTATAAAACTTGTTCCAGGAAATACGTGTTTTTAAATTAGTCTTACAAGTATGTGAAATAAATATTTGTTATTTAGAATCTCCACTACATTTGCAAGGCTTCTATCAGAATGCTTTCTTTACTTTTACAATTTATAAGTACATTATGAACGGCCAAAGTTGAGGTAAAAGTTGTGCAAAACAGCAATTTTTAGAGGCTTATACTGAATTTGTTTCTACAAATTTTTATTTTCTGCTTCGATAGAAGCCTAGATATAGTCCACAAGATACCTACTAGTTCAAAAAAATCTAAGATATATGTCTAACAACGGCATAATCACTCTCGAGCTATTGTCAAAATTCTCGCGAAAAGTATGGCGGGTTGGCCGCTCTTAATAGGAAAAGATTGCTAACAAAACTCCCTAATGCTGTATATAACTTCCATAAACCAATAGCTACGACGACCAACCAGAACCAATGTTTGCCGGTGAATCAAAAATAAACTTTATGGTCTAACCTTCAAAGTTTTCAATTCGACAGTTTTTTCACGGTGAATTCTAAATCGTAATTAAATTCATCATAAATTACTTCTAAGATTCATGTAAGCTCTAAAAGGCCTCCATATATCTACGGAATAGGCCTAAGCCAACATTTAACTGACCATTACAGCACAGTTTACATCAACAACGCGTCGCCTAAACACAATGTATGTCAAATAAAATGTCTTGTTATTACTCCTTATGTAGTTATTTACATTAATTGCGACCACAGATTATATACAACCAGGAATGATTACTTCTTCTATTATTCTTAATACGCATACAGCCTGGTTGAGTTACGGAGCGTAAAATAAACAAAAATTTTATCTCATTTGTTAATACGTCATACACTATATAAGTAGCTCGTGCAGTAGTTTAAGGCATCTGGCAAACTGATGGATTTCCCTCTGCAATGTTGTAAGAAATCTGAACGACGTGCAATGCTAACATTTATATGGTATAGGTCGTTAATTGGTTTAATGTTAACAACCTACTCCTAAATGAGAAAAAAACTAAATGTATTAAGTTTACGATACCCCATGTAAGACAAGTGGAAACTACTGTACTAATTAAGGATGAAGAGTTGAAACCGGAAGATAGCACAGTGTTCCTAGGCATAACTTTGGATGCCAAGCTTCAGTGGGGCCAGCATATAGACAAATTGTCAAAAAAACTTAGCTCTGCAGCATACGCCGTTAGAAGGATTCGTGAGTTAACTGATTTAGAGACAGCCCGTTTAGTTCACTTTAGTTATTTCCATAGCGTGATGTCGTACGGTATTCTCTTGTGGGGTAATGCCGCCGATATTCAGACAATATTTGTTTTGCAAAAAAGGGCAATTCGTTCAATTTATAAATTAAGTCCCAGATACTCCCTCAGAGAAAAAATTAAAGAGATTAATGTTCTTACTGTCCCTTCTCAGTTTATTTATGAAAACCTTTTGTACGCACACAAAAATATTAATTTGTTTAAAAAATACAGTGATATCCACAACATAAATACAAGGAACAAACACAAATTTGTTGTTCCTGCAACGAGGCTCAAAAAAATAGGGGGTACGTTCAGATGCCAATGTATACGTTTTTACAATAAACTTCCGAGCCAAATTCAAGCACTAAGCCTAAATAAATTCAAATCGTTTATAAAACGGAAGCTGTGCCTGAAAGCCTACTATCATGTTAATCACTATCTCGAAGATAAAAAGGATTGGGATTAAGCTGCTCCAATGAAATTTGCTCTGTGAATGTCGAAGCTTCGGACTTCGCTTGTTTGTTATTTATTCCTTTCTTTTCCTTTTTTTATTTTTACTTTTCCTTTTTTTATACACTCTGACATTTAATGTTTTGACATGTATTTTATTATTTTTTATACACTCTGACATTTAATGTTTTGACATGTATTTTATTATTTTTTACTTTATTATTTTTTATTATTTTATTTGACATTTACTGATTTGACATGAATACTTATTTTGTTAAGTATTCTACTTTTTTTTATCATCATTGTGACTTTTAATGATTTTTGTGGTTTTATTTACATTCTTTTGAATAGAATTTGTTATGAATTTTATATGATTATTGTGAACGTGGGGACCATGTGGGTCACATTTATATTTTTTTTGTTTATTTTTTCCCACAACTGTCTGGCAGTTTGAGTACTCTAAGCGACCTACCCAAATGTCCTTTCTTTGGTATTGTTCGTCGTTTCGTTGAGCTCCTTGAGTTATAAGTCGAGCTACACGTTAACTGACAAATGCTTGCACTGACTGGACAGGTCCACTCAAATCTGTATGGTTCTTTCTTCAAAAGACCATCTCAGACACTAATCTGCATAGTCCTCATGTGAATTGAGCAAGATTGTCTGGACTTTAAAAGAGACTATGACCTCTGAGTTTGTTTCGGCTGTTTCTTCTCAGAGTAGTCAGGTACGAAACACCGGCACCATCTAGTTTTAAAAAATGACGTGTAAAAGTGTTTGTAAAAACCTACTTGCAAAATAAACATCATTTATCATTTATCATTTATCATGAGAAATGATTAAGGCTGATGCTCCAGGGTAGCCCGCGAAATTCAAATTTTCTTACGTTTTTTGCAATTTACAGGCCAGTGCTGTAGGTTGTATGTAGATTTAAAATATTATTCGCGGCTGTTAGACGTATGTAGTTACAGAATTATAATCATCATCATAATCAATACAACACTCCATGTTCATGTAACTCGATTGAATGACTTTTTCATGAAATAGTCTAGTCTACTGGGCCATTTGAGTTTCTAGATACATCGTCAAGCTTAACTAATAAGCCACAATACATTTGTAGCCGTCTACGGTCTAGGCAGTACTACGCATAGCGAAAACGGCTGCTACGAAAACGCACGCTGCGCCTATGTATAAATTACTTTTTGTTCGTAATGAATTGTGAACCCATACGTCTGCTGTATCGGATGCTTGTAAAGGGAGCATTGGATTTCCTTTAAAATAGTTTTCTTGTAAAGGAAATACAATGCCTGTTTTTCCTTTAAAGTTTTTATAACTTATTAATTCTTAAATAAGTAAGATCCATCTATAGGCAATCATTGTGCAGAGAACTAAAAATTTTACCAGCGGTCGTTATGCATGCGGCTCACGTGACCTGCCTAGTCTCATTTGTATCTGGCACCCTTTCTGCTTACGTCAATCATTCATATTTTAGAGCACTGCGTGGTTTCCTTACCTGTAGGGGCTGTAGGATCTGTTTACACCCAGAAAGCTGCGTTCCATTGTAGTTTGGCTTACTCTAAGGGGCCCCCTCCACGAGCGAGAGAATCGCGGCGATATTATAGATTTATAGTCCTTGCCACGTTTTTCTATAGGTACACTCTCTTTTGAGGCGTCTTCACGAGCGAGAGAATCGCGGCGATATTTTCATAAAGAAATACGTTGAAACGCTGCGATTCTCTCGCTCGTGGAGGCGGCCCCTAAGGCGGAACGATTAAAAGTAAGTACCCGTTTCACATAAAATATTTTCACTAATATCATCAATTTAAGGAATTTGTTAATATCTATAGATGATATTAATATTGCTTGTTGCAAAAAAAATAACTAAAATGCTATAAGAAAATTGTATATTCGATTCAAAAATCGTCGTCTTTACGTTACGGTCACACCGCGCGCTCGTGTGTCCTCTGGTCTGAGCAACGCAGGGTCGGAAAGGCAGAATACACATCGCCGAAACTGGCCCAGAAAGACGTGATTCATCTTACAAGATCGGTAAAACAAGCCGTAAACACAAGGCAGGTATGTACCGGATTTTAAACTTTTTTTTGCGTGTGGAAATCGACAATAGATGTCCTCAATCCATTGAGGACATCTTTTGACGATCGCTTCCTCCAGGAAGGGAGGAGTCTGTCAGACTCCTAATGACTAAAACCACACAGTGTTCCTCCAAGTCACTTCTTGCTGCAGTGCGGATAATTGCATTCCCCCCAATCACCCTAGCAACCAGATTTTAACCAAGTCAACCTTCTCTCGCTTACTTGCACAGTGGTCAAACCCCGATGAGCACAGTAGTACAGCATTAACCACTAATTATAGTGTATGCAAATGAAGGCATTCATACCCAAATGATTCAATTCGGCCAGCTTTTCATTTAGCTCCCTTATCGCCGACATTAATCTTTTTACTAAGTCGGGGTAAGCAATTAATACGTCTGAGGGAAATTATATTAATTGGGATTTTTTTTTGTTGGAATATTTTTGTGTAATTGTCATTGTTTAATGATGATTTTTGTTAATGTCATTATTGTAATGGATTTTAGTGTTTTTGTTTATATCTGGCATTGAGAGTTCTTTAACGTAGATACTAGTATCAAATCTGCAAAGGTGGAAATGACAAACGGTACACACTTTCCGTAAACATTCAATCTTTACAAGTGTTTACAGACACATATATTCTGTAGTACAAATCCTAGTCAATTATCCCTGGCTCAAACATTAGCAATTTAAATATTTTATTAAAAGCCATATTCATAAAGTGAAGCCTGAGATTTTTGAGGGAAAATGGAGTCATTTTTCCTCAAAAATCTCAGGGTTCACTTTACTAAAACGTTGAGAACATTACAATAATTACGCAACGTCTCAATCGGGACACGAATAAAGGCAATTCCACACTGCGCTAATGATTGCCCAAAACGCAGATACAAATCGCGCGGCTGGCGACACGCATTTCTAACGTAATCACTTAATTATTGGGCGACACCTAAAGCTAGGGCTGACACAAGATAAAATGTTCTTTTTTGAACTTATTAATTCGTTTTTTTTTTTGCGGTTTGTAATTAGTGTGCAGCTGACGCTTGATTTTTTTCTTGTGAAGCGCTAGATATTATTTTTAATAAAATATTAACTTAACTAATTCATATTTTCATTTTATTATTTCTATATTCGCATACTAAATATTATAGCTATTATATTGCTATATTTGTCTGTCTGTTAATTTTACCACGTTGTTTAAATTAGGACATAGAGTAGATACTTTTTTTTTTAGTCCGGTTGTGGTATGGTCATACGAATTGTCACTTTGTTACCGTCCATTTGATGCATTGTATCGTGATTCATATTATTATTCTATTATGATTCTGTTAAAGCGGCCATTTTAGGCCTAAAATGCCTACAATGGGCTCTGGGTAAATTTAAATCAGCATGCAACTAGCACATGTAATCAAGTTTGTTAACAAACAACTTGATCAAATTCGATTAATCTATTTAGTCACAATACTCAATAAAAAGTACTTGATTGCTAATTTCTAATAACTATGATTACAAGAAATTAACACTGAATCAAATTAACACGAGAACACAATCACTATTTAGTTTCAGAAACATAAGTTTCATGTCACTAATCATGTTAACATATTTTTTGTATTGTTCATTTTAAATGTTGCCAATTTAATTTTCCGATAAAGTTACAGTACTAACCAATTAATGATGATAATAATTCGTTCGTTTGAGACTGATTTATCAATATATTGTTAATAACACAGGTTTTAACTATGTTATTAGAATTGCATTAATTTAAACCTAACTTTTACTTTAAACAAAGCTTTTATGGATGTGGCTTTATCCAGGACATCCTTGTTTTTCTGCTCTGACGAAAACTCCTACAACATTTAAAAGTTAAATTTTATACGCATGAAGGTAGCAGCCCTAGCTCTGCGTCAACGCTAACCACACTACTTTTTATTATATCAATTTGTGCCCATTGAAGGCGCTGTTTTGAGCTAATTCCTTTATAATTGCAGCATCGCCCGTTCACCCGTGTGGACGTGCCCTTATCTGATCAGACTGAACATTAAGAGAAACTAAAAGTAATTTTTAATGACGCTTTTAGGCGTGATACAACAATTTGTATACATTTATGTTATATTTATGACTTTATTTATGTGTATGTTCTATGTTGTATTATTTAATGGGTCTACTCTGAATAATACAAGAGATATCTGTTTTGTACAGTAGATACTCCTAACATAAATTAACGCCTGTAATGCTCGAGGTAAGGTGGAGGTTGTACCATAGTCCACCAATTTTGCCATTTTAAACGTTTAAGTTCCATCTATGATAGTTTGCGAATTGGACATTTTGCGAATTGGACATTTTTCGACCGCAGGACATTTTGCGAATTGGACATTCTGCGCCTAAACGATACTGCCGTTTGTTGTGTGGTAGTTAGTTGTCTTGGTATGCTCATACCAAGTCAATCGACTACCACAACCTGAAGCGGAGAAATGAGGAAAACGTCGTGAGGAAAGTTTTGAGTATGAATGTGGATGGGTATATGAGTAGAGGAAGACCAAAGAAACGATGGATGGACTGTGTTAAGAATGATATGGCAAGAAAGGACATGATGACAATGATGATGTTTAAGTTCCATGTATAATAATAATAAAGCCATTTATCTACACCCATGCTATAAATCCTCTATAAAGGTATCTGAAACAGTTAGCTTATGGCCAACATTAAAACAGCCAGTGTCATAATAACCATTATAACACCCAAACGGGTGTTATAATGTTGTACTGAATTTCATTATGCAACTCGTTTTAAAAAAAGAACATCGAATGTGGTAGTGAATCGAACGTCTAGCACGTGCGATTCACTACCACAGCGCCGTAATTTAAAAAAAAAACTTAAAGGTTAATTCGAATTCACGTCGTATCCCGCCATTTTTGTTCGACATTTGGATATTAGGCATTATGTACTTTGTTGTTTACAAAAATGAGTGATACAAGCTTTGTGAATTTTGATAATTAAATTGAACAATCCAAAATGTAAATAATTATATTACTACCTATACACGGTTTGTTTGTATTAAATACAAGCAATTAAACTTTCCATGAATTTACATAGACTTCTTAGAACACTGCAACACCCTATGGTTTCAGAACCTTTTATGGAGGATTCATACCATACATACATGGATGTAGATATAAAGTCTTGTATGCAACTGTACATAATTAGGTATTAAAACACTCATGTGATACTATTATCACACTCGGCTTCGCCTCGTGTGATAAACCCACATTCGTGTTTTAATACCCCTCATTATACAACAGTTGCATAAATAACTATTATTCAACAGTAATACGTAATACAATAATTGTATTACGTATTACTGTTGAATGGCTTTATTATTATTATACATGGAACTATATATATATATAAGTTAGACTAAAGAAATTATTTCTTTAGTCTAACTTATATAAAATCTAGGTTGTCTTCTGCTGATTTGGCAAAGGCCTCCTCCAACCTTTTCCACTCTTTCTATCCTTGGCAACCCTGCTCCAGGTCACACCTGCGAATTTACCAGGTCGTCCTCCCATCTTTGGCGGGGTCTAAGTTCCATGTATCGGGCAGAAATCAAGACTTCGACAGTAGACTGCTACGGAGAATTCGTATTCGTTTTCGTTTCGTATTTCTAGTTGTTAAATTATTCTTATTGTATAAAGATGTAGCCACACTATTGAAATAGGTTTGAGATTACCTGTAATGATAGTTGTAAGTTGAATAAAAATAAATAAATAAATAATAATAATTCTAAATGAAAACTTAGTATATTTTAGAAAACTAACGGCGACAATCCGTATTCCTTTAGCTAGCCGGTTTCTGGAACTGAAATTATCGACTTGTTAAAATTAAACGCAAGTCAAGTGATACGGCAATCACAGCAGTTGACGCACGTTTGAGAATTTCAAGACAGGGTTCGAAACACCACGCTGCGTGCCAAAACGGGCATAGTGGACGTTGCCATGAAGGCTGCTAGGCTAAAATGGGATTGGGCGGGTCACGTCAGTCGCATGCACGATGACCGCTGGGCAAGTCTCCACGCTATGGTTGCCGGAAGACGGACGGCGCCGCTGAGGCCGACCCAGAAAGAGGTGGCGGGACGATTTGGACGCGTACCGCGAGGGTTCGTTCGAGGAGGCACGAGAAAAGAGCACATGGAAGGAATTGGGGGAGGCCTTTGCCCAGCAGTGGGACAGCACAGGCAAAAAAAAAATGACACTCCAAAAGTTAACCTTTTAATAACTAACAAAGAAATAACAATAAACGAGAGGATATTGTTATTATTTTTGGTTAAAATGCAAACATAAATCATAACAACCAAAACAGTAATTTCGAACTACTCTGTTCGGTGAAAAAAGTGATCTATGTATTTACCCATTCCACATACATTAAACAAAACATAAAACACCAAAAATATAAGGTTATCAAACTTATAACTCCAAAGATCACATTAAGATTCAAGTTCACAACTTACTACTTACTTATGTTAAACAGTAGCATAAAATCATACTTACTCAAAAAACAGCCATTCCAACATTCCTAATAGAAAATAATATTTCGTGACTGTAAGAAAAAAGTGTTTTACATGAAAAAACGGCATAACTTAATTATGTTTCAACAGGAAATTAAATGTGTACGATAAAAATGTTTCAGAAATGAAAATGTCGGAGCAGGAAATTGTATTAATTTGTTATATGAGTTTCAGGGGTATAATGACGGATACCATGGTGTATATGAAGCGAAGAGCTTTTCAGGGGTTAGGGAAATGCCGGGGTTGCGGGACTTGCCGGGGTTGCCGGGGTTGCGGGACTATTCGAAAGAGATACCGTGGCCCCGGAACACAAAGGGCGATGAAGGAACATGGATGAGTTTTAGTCAGTAAAAGTCTGACACTCCCTCCTGCTCCCCCCAGAGCGGGAGGAGTCATTTGATGATTTCACATCAGAGAAAAAAAAAAGGGGGTTTATAATGACTGATACCATGGTGTAAATGAAGCGAAGAGAAATCAGGGCTTAGGGAAATTCGTCAAGATGTGGAATGAATGGAAGGACATTCTTTCAGTGATAAGTTATTTTTGTATATCTGCTTACCTTGACGACCTGAATGGCGCATGGCGCAGCGGTAGTCAGGCTACCTTGCGTTCTTAGGGTCCCGGGTTCGAATCCCGGTAAGAGCAAATGTTTGCATGATGAGCATGGACATTTGTTTCCGAGTAATGGATGTTTATATGTATAATAAGTATGTATTTACAAACAAAAAGTATGTCTATGTCAACTATCAACTATCTGGTGTCCACGACACAAGCCTCGTTGCTTAGTGTGGCAATATAATATGTATGTATATAATATGTGTAGCACTTAAATATACGTAGATAGCGCTGTGTGTAATGTCCAGCGATATTTATTATTTATTTATTTATATTATTTCAGTAATAAGTTGAAAGTATTTGTATATCTGCTTACCTTAACTTAACCTTATCTCGTGTTCAGGTGAAGCCACATTTTCTGACTTTCGTCATTCATAGGCAAATGGCTTATTGACTGACGTATAACGGTAGAATAGAATAGAATATTCTTTGTTATGTACACCATACAAGAACATTTAACATAAAACATTTCACATAAGGTGACAAAATGGGCGGTCTTATGGGTCCGGCCCCGTATTTCACCTGGGTTCTCCACCTGGGTGAAGCACGGGGACTAAGGATGGGAACTTAGGGTCCCGTACTCCAACTGATGACGTTGTTGTACATGGGTGGGTCGCTAAAAACGATATTTTAAACAGGGCCCAAGCACCAATATATTTGATATAATATGGATACTTAATAATACTACACACACACACACACTACACACCACACACACACACACACACCACACACACACACTCACACACACCACCCACACACACACTACTTATTATTCTTAGTATCTTTCTTTTTTATTTGTTTGTGAGGATGGATGGATGTAGGTACGTTTGTTACTCTTTTACGCGAAAACTTCTGAACTGATTTGGATGTTTGGCACATAGATGGTTTATAACCTGGATTAACATGTAGGATACTTTGTATCCGGGTTACTATGATCCCGTGAGACAGTTACCGAACTTCACGCGGGCAAAACCACGGGCATAAGCTAGTGGTATATAGCTTTATATAATAGCAACCATCCCACCAACCCTTAACATCACCTACGGCTTACATTAAATATATTCACGTTCCCATAAACATAATGAGGTTATATTTCATGAGGCGCGTTTCCCATGAAATATAAAAGGGAAATGTTCCAAAATGATTAGTGTAGTTCCCCCGTAGCTGTATCGGCGCCCACGATCAGGTCTAACTTAACAAGAAGCAATTTTTCACAATTTTCCATTCTTTTCTATATTACGAAGGTTTGGGGTGGCCGTGGGTTATGGAATCCTGAAACGAAACTATGGTTTGTGTTATCAATCGGTGAAAAGTTTTTTTGCGATAGGTGTTGTTGAATAAAAGATACTTTTACGACATAACATATCACGCCTCTAACCCCCGTAGCGTTAGGCAGAGGTTTACTCAATAGCACACCTACATTTTGCCAGTTATGTGTAAGTCCCATGTAACAGGGGGTGAGCCTATTGCCATCAACTGGGTACAAATTCAGACTCCGTGACGTACTACTGAGAAATTCCTGATGGAAAAACCCGTAACACTTTGCCCGACCTGGGAATCGAACCCAGGACCTCGTGCTCAGCAGCCGCGCTTGCAACCAATCGACCAACGAGGCAGTCACGATTATTTTATGTCACTTAAGTATTTATCAGTGTCCTAACGAAAGTATAGACAATGTCACACACAATTTCGTTGAGCTCCTTGAGTTATAAGTCGAGCGAGCTACACGATAACTGACAAATACTTGCACTGACTGGACAGGTCCACTGAAATCTGTGTGGTTCTTTCTTCAAAAGACCATCTCAGGCACTAATCTGCATAGTCCTCATGTGAATTGAGCAAGATTATGTCTGGACTTCAAAAGAGACTATGACCTCTGAGTTTATTTCGGCTGTTTCTTCTCAGAGTAGTCAGGAACGAAACACCGGCCCCATCTAGTTTTTAAAACAATACGTGTAAAAGTGTTTTTTAAAAACCTACTTGCAAAATAAACATCATTTATCAGTGAGTTTTAAACGATGATGTCATACTCTAAGTAAGGGCAGGAAAATGACTAAACACATCTCTTTCTTGACACTTTATTTACAAGTCTAGAAATAAGTAAATGTTTTAGGAAGGCTTTTCCTTAACTTCGAAAGATATGGGCGAAGGATAAAAGCCAACTTACTGTGCTCTTATTAACGTCTCCTCCTTGTATTTACAGAGTAGTAACTTATCTGAAAGTAACATCGACTCGAAAAACAAGTAGAATTATAAAACAACATTCTTCTTCTTTAGCCGTGTGGTATCCGGCAGAGTAGAGTAGAACCAACCCATTACACTCACGAGTGTCGTATAAGGCGACTAATGTCTGGGGCAGAACACCTTGCGCCTCCGTAGACCTGAGAATGGGCAGCAGCCTTTTCTGTTAGTCTTTCATCACTGCGATCTCCAATCCGCCTGCCAAGCGTGGAGATTACGGCAAATTCCTCCCATCATGGGAGAGGTTTATGGCCAGCAGTGGACGTTATGGGCTGTTGTTGTTGTTGTTCTTTATCGTGTGGTTAGTGCCTAACCTGGTGTCAGAGTTTTTATGCACCCATGGGCCCCAGCAACTACAATGTTCTTAGCCTGCAGACATAACTTTAAAATTATGTCTGCAGGTGCTCCTTTTGCATATTTTTGCGCCTAATACAATGTTTGTCCTCCTAAAGTCCTCGTCTCCTGGCCACCCTACCACGCTGCACAGCACGCTACACGGCGCGCGGTGGCGGCATATAATGAAGTGATTACCTGCGAGCGCCAGCCGCCACGGAATCGTACCATTTTCACTTGCTGAACCAATAAGTACTAGAAAAATGCTATGAAATATTGATATTTTTACAGCTTTCGTGTTTATTCATAGTTTTCATGTGGAATGTTAATCCATTGGATTGTTTAGGCGTTCTTTGATGCACATAATAAAATTATATGATTTATAATTTCATGGAACTATACCGGTAAAGGCAAAAGGCATTCTCTACCAGCCAATCCTTGGGTTAATAAGATAGCATTACTTCTTCTCGACACAAATAAAATATTAGTAGATTATTAACCAAGGGGATAAAGCAGTGTCTTCTGTCGCGGGTGACGATTTAAATCGCGAGCGTAACGAAGGACTCAAGGTTGACTCTCGAGCGTAGCGAGGGTGTTTTAAAAACTTAAATCACGAGCGAAGCGAGGGATTTAAGACGAGTCTTGACTGTAGCGAGGGATTTAAGTTCACCCAAGACTAAGACAGCTTTATCACCGAGGAAAATACTCTACTTTTCGTACCATTTACGAAAAAATTAACACAATAACAATATGAGTAAGCATTTATTAAAAATAATGACATATAAAGTAAAACTTACTTTTATGGCCAGAAAAATTTCGTCAGAAGCTTCATTAAGAGCGTGCTCACATATTTTGGGCGTTTGACCAAAAATACGTACTTTTCCAAGTCCTCGATATTTGTTATATAAAGATAATGGCATAATATTTCAATGAAGAATCATAAATCTGGCTTTGTTTTAGTTCGTAGATTGATTAGAATTTTGTTATAATAGTTAATATTACGAGAAATAGCAATTTTCCGACAGCCAATTTCAAGCAAACGTTAAACATTAGGTTTTCTCCTGCCGTTTGTATCAAACTGGTAACACGAAAAAATCTAAAAAAAATATATATGTACTGGTCATATAGTCCTCAAGGTTGTAGATTGATTAGAATATTGAAATAAAAATTGAATCGACGCAAAAAAAAACGATATTCAAAAGCAATATTGATCTAAAATGTATGCATTTTCAGCGTCCATTATATTCCAAATAAACTCAATTTTATCAAATAAATTAACATGATATAAAATTTCGATCTACAACGAATACGTTTTATTAGTTTTCGATTGTCAATATAATAAGACAAAATTACAATAAATAAAATTGGAGAACTATAATTCTGCGTCAATTCAGCTCGCACCTCAGTCTCATGTCAGGGTCCACCCTTTATAGCAGAAGTTTTTATGTCATAATATTACTTTGAATAACAGCGGTTAGCATAAACTTCATTTCGCAGAAAATCGTTTGGCAGACACTCATTTATCATACATTCAAAACTCATAATTTTGTAAGTCGGAATCATCTTTAGGCATAAATTTCATATGCATAAGAATTAAAAGTAGAACCGTCTTAGCGCAGAAAGTTCACAGCCAGAATCATCTTTTGGCATAAATTTTATATCGATAGTCACTAAAAGCAGAACTATCATATCTCAGAAAGTTTACAGTTAGAATCATCTTTTGGCATACATTTCTTATGCTTAACAATGGAAATACTCATCTATCACATCCACATCACAGAAAATTCATTAAAACAGTTGATTGTGAACATGTGGTTTTTATTTTGCTGTAAGCAGGAGGCAAACATGCAAACAAGCATACATCTTGCATGCAGCAAGCATGCAGCAAGCATGCAGTACGCAAAGAAGCATGCAGTATGCAAACATGCAAACCAGCATACAATATGCAAACATGCAAACCAGCATACAACATTCATGCAGCAAGCATACACCATTCATGCAAGCAAGCATGCAGCATGCAAGCAAGCATGCAACATGCAGCAGGCATGGTTTATGTCACGGCTTCGGCGCTGTGGGGCTCCGGCGGTCCCACGCGAGCTTATCGTCGCAGATGTGTTTAACGCTCACCACCGCAGCTTCGGCTTGCTGGCCGGCTTCGCCGGCCAGCCTCAGCAGCGGCGGCGAGTGTTACAACAACCTGCTCCTCAACTCGCGGGCCACCTCGCCCCTCCGCGCCTACGCAATTTTAAATTACACTCTAGGGGTAGGGCAGACAAGACTACGTACAGTCGGTTTTGGAGCGATTCGTTTCTGTCACTAACTTTTGTAGCCCATCATATTGACTTTTTGAGACAATATTTAAATGTTTGGTTAAAAATGCTATTTTATAGAAATGGAAATAATCCCAAATAAAATTATTCCAAATGAAATTCTGCCATTTTCGTAATATGCCAAGTGAAATTGTGCGAAATTTGAACATTGCCAAAGGTAATTATGCCAAATAAAATTCTGCCATTTTAAAAGTATGCCATTGTAAATTCGGAAATACAAACATTCGGCCAAACAATAACTATATTAAATATTTTTTATGCCTTTGAAATATTCGTTTAAAGAAGATTATGCCAAGTGTGTTATGCCAAATAAATTTCGGAGCATCAAGATTCTGCCAGATTAAGGAACCCCTCATGTCAGTCTCGTCTCTAATTTTCGTCAATAACAATCGACAATCGTCCGGAGATCAATATTATTATAGAGTCGTGTAGGCCGGTCGAAAAAATTTGATCCAGGAAGTAAAAATCAAAAATTTGTGAAAAAAATGTAACAGCCCTCTTTTCCACATTATGAGTCGTAAAAATTTTAGACTTCTTTGCGCAATGCCCTTCTGATTTTCTTTTTAAAAAAGCCAGTAATTTCGTGAATCTATTCATTTCAATGCTGTGTTTGATGCTTATTGTAGCTTTCAGTTTTGAGTATATGCACCAAAGTGTATTCGGATTCTTTGTCTTGGATAAATAATCAAAATAGACAAGAAGTACTGATTCTGAACTTGATAGACCTTTCGCACTTCTCCACGTTGAAAATACTTCATAAGTTTTTAAATAATTCTCCTTGGATTTTGTTGAAAGCAAATTATTTATAATTGCGGCAGCATTTGCACTAATGGAATCCGACAATTCACTGTCACTGTCGCTTTGATATAACATCGTAACGTATTTGTAGAACATTAACTTATTTATAAAAATAAATTAAAATAAACTTAACGTTTATGTATTTGAAGAAAACAAAAACGCGGCAAATTCCTAGACTAATATATTTTTGTCGGAAAAGCAAAGGCATCAAGCTCATGCGGCCTCGTCGGTTTTCGTAATTTTATTTAATAATCATAACTGCATAATAAATGCGTATTCCTTTTTCAAAAAGATGTATAATGTTTTATATACAAACTCAATGGTGTGAACACAGATGTAGTTCAGTGTAAATTTCGGTAAGTATTCCAAATTTAAATCACATTCTCTCCCTAGAGGATGAATGAAATTCAGTACAATTTTCTTTCCCTGTTTTTAACAGATTAAAAATGACTATTGTTATGTTCGCTTTTTGTGGCATAGAATGTCACTTTTTTGAGCAAGTGGTACGAAAAGAATTATAATGAAGTATTCAATGATAATATCAATAATTGATAGCTTCTTTTTCTCCATTTCCACCTAATATTTGACAATGTCTCTGATTGGATTGTCCATCGGAGCGTGCGCAGGCTAAAACCAGGTGGATCAACAACATGAACATAGTGGCGGGTATTAGTTAGATGCCGGTGATCAAAGACGGGGTAAAGTGACGTGTAATGGTCCTCCATTACACGTTACTTTTTGTCACTCGGGTCCATCCAATTCTGAGGTATCCTGACCTACTCAGAATTGGATGCACTCGGGTTCAATAAGAGAGTGAGAGAATCCCTAACTTTATGTTTTCATACTTCTCCGCTATTCTTTTCTGATTAATTTCGTTGCGGGATCCAGGACAGATATATGGTTTCTCTGAGAATCCGTCGTGCTTCATTGTTCCGTACCGTGCGCTTTTTTGGTGGTTGCCACTGTTGATTTTGGCTTTCAGGAGTGGCAGTGGTTTGGGAATAGTGTGGCAGGCTTGTCCCAATGAAAAATGGAACTTATAGTTTATAACAGAAACGTGATTGTTACCCAAACCACAACGACCATCAGTATTATAACATTAAGGAATGGTAAATAGAAGCCGACGGCACAGATATCGCAACTGTGCGCCGTGACACGGCTCCGGGAGTAAATAGCCGTGGTCACGTCTAGTGTGTAAACAACTTAACATTTCAGATATTGACTACCTCAAACTGCCTCGCTGATCTAGTGGTCGCAACCGACCGATTCCAAACCGGTTCGATTCCCGAGTCGGGCAAATTGTTATTGGGTTTTTCCATCAGGAATTTCTCAGTAGCAGTCACGAAGTCTGGGTTTGTGTCCAGTTGATGGCATTAAGCTCGCTCCCTATTACACTTGCCACTTGCCTTTTTTTTTTTTTTTTCGGATGGGAAATCGTCAAATGACTCCTCCCGCTCTGGGCGGAGCAGGAGGGAGTGTCAGACTTTTACTGAATAAAACCCATCCATGTTCCTTCATCGCCCCTTGTGTTCCGGGGCCACGGTATCTCTTTCGAACAGTCCCGCAACCCCGGTATTACATGGGCCTTAAACGTAACTGGAGAAATGTTTCCATTTTCAAAATGCCTCTTCAATAGATGGCAACATTACTGATCAATAAACTGCAGCGTCCGTACATTACCATAAACTAAAGAAGCTCGGAAGATCCTCAAAAAATCTAAAACGCCCACCACATACGTTAACGTCTTTATTATCATCAAAACTTAATAGCCCAAAACAATCCCGTACCTGTATCCAAATAATTGTATCTAACAACTGCCAACCATATAATCAAAAGCATATCAGCCGAAATCAATTTTTCATCGCCGAAGTCGATTTTAAAATTATCATACAAAGCGAAGCGTACCGAACAACCAATTTAACAAAACCTCTGAGAACAACCAACTTAAATTGACATAAATCAGAGGTCTCCATTTCTGGGCAGTTGGTTAGAAGTAGTCTGAATAGCCAATATTAAACGATCCCTGGATACGACCAACTTGAAAGCACCAGTTCTTGGTAAGTTTATAAGCTGGTGAAGTATAATTAGATAACAAGTGCTATAATCCAATAAAATTGATTTAGATACACGGAACGCAATTGTGTTCGGTTTATACATCATGGTGTACACCTACGTGTAATTGTGGTCTTTGTGGCTTATTATGTGTGTTTTTGTAACTATTTGTTGGTCTATTAGCCGTGAGATGAATACTAAATATGCGCCTTTAAGCTTTAGTCACTATGATTTAGTTTTGGCTGGCCACCTCTAGTTCTAGCTTAACCTACCTATTGTTAACTACTTTAGAATTGTCTTCATCATCATTGTCCTGCCCTTGTAGGTACCATTACCTTGTTACTTAGTGCTACGAAACTATCACTATCTGTACGCTACCAATTACTCCATTTTATCGCACAATTCGTCCACCTTTTCTATGGACTTCCAGTTTCTCTCAATATTTATTCATCACCCTTTTGGTGATATACTTTTCATTCTTCATCATCACATGCTATCTTCTATACATTGAAATGACAATGAATGAATTGCAGAGTACGAGACTATACGCTGTTTCTATCCAAATCAAATGCTTAGATCTTTGCAGTTAGTAAGAAGAAACACTTCGAGCTTGGAACAACTTGACTTTGACGCGCAGAAAGCAATCTAAACAATCGATCAACACAAACAGGAGACAAATAAACAAAATATCAACCAATTTGAAACAAAGAAATAATTTGATAACAATTTTACTTCGCACTATTTCCATTAATAATTTAGTTGTCAAAGCTAGTGTTTCACGGCGGCGTGTTACCCAAGTGTCACTCCAGCTCCGTGAGCCACGCACGGCCAGGCGGGCCGGAGCACGTTGCGTGCAGGCGGTGTCGACCAATTTGCACGTCGCACGTCCAAGCTCAATTTACCTGTCAGACCGAGCCACGCCATTACCGCTGACTTGTGAAGCGAGGGCAGCGCTTTATGGAGAAGTGCTGAGGAAATTGTAGATTTTGAAGAGTTTTGCTGGGAGTTCTAGGGGATGGTAAAGGTTTGAAGTGGAAGGAGGCGGATTTAAGGTGGTGGTGTTCAGAGATTTGGTAATAATGCATTCACTAAGCATCTGAAGCTTAAAGCCCGCTTAAAAGCGGTGTTTAAACCTAAACGCTCACGTAAATCGAGCCATTTATCACCGCTGCACGAAGCGTTAACCGCTTGATTGCATCAGACACGAAACATTATTAAGACATTCTCAGCCCTAACGCGCCGGCCCCGCCGCCTGCCTACCTCATTAGAAATTAATTTACGCTCAAAATAAGCTAAACGGTCAATATCATCGAAAGTTTGAGTGTACGTGATAGCGCGAGAACGCAATCATCTCGACAAAAACTTCTGCTAACAGATTACGATCCAATTACGACACACTGAGTCAACATTCGAATCAAACTAAATACGTGACGCCGGGACGTGGTCGCGGTGGACGGCACGACGCACGAAGACGTACCAGTGAGACAGCGACCCACAATTTGCCCACCATCACATTCAATCACCTCCAACTAACGACCGGCCGCAAAAAACACACGACAGACTCTCAGGAAGTCGGACAACAATAAAAAAACAAATAAGTAACCCGAGCAAATTAAGTTATAACCTAAAACACGTATGAAGCCATCATCCCAACGGTGTAATCATATTAACGACTACAAAAGGAGCGGCAAAAAACACAAAAATTAGAGGATCGGGAAATGTGGGCCAAACAAAAACGTAACGCATCGCCTAATTATAGCTGTCGGACGAAAAAACAATTTTATGTTCTGCGGGCCGGCGCACACTGGCGCCTTTGTGCGGTTGATTATAGCATGCTGCCACTAACTTGACTATTACACTATGATAAAATAACGTAACGATCATGATGACCTAACCCGCAATTTCTGCGTTTAAGTGTTGGTCCAACGCATGTTTTGGGGGTCAATTTACAAACAATGCGTCATAGCTTTCTTCTGAAACTATTTTTTGGTTTCGACTTCAGTCGAGAACTATAAAGCTTAAATCGTAATGCATATTTATAATCTGTCATCCTCCACAAAAGTCAACCCGTGTCGACTGCTTCCCGAGCAAATCCTTTATTATTTCGACGTGTATAATATTTTTATTTTGTTTCTTCCACGATTATTATTTATGAATTATTATTATTTGAGAATTTATTATTAGCTTGGAGAGCAAGCGCGGCCTTTTCAATTTGCCACAAGGTGCCGGTCGCTCAGGTATGCAGACCCGTATTATTTTTTACGTTTTTTCTTAATACCTTTTTTGACATTTCTTCTGTTGCGTATCGCTAATTAAATTTCTGTTTAGTTCTCATAAGATACAAATTGATTTGGTCCGTAATTTAATTAAGTCTTTAATTTCCTTGGAGCGAGATTAAGAGTTGTATTTATGTGTAATGACTTGCAAATGGTAATTGGAACTTCTCGGACAGATGTTTATATTAATACTTGTGTATGGTCGTTTGGTTCTACTTAAGTTATTCATAACGCTAATGAAGTAATCGACATGTATTCCTTGAGTTGAAAATATTACGAAGTACTAGAGTAGTAAATGTTGGTGGGATGTATGTAAAGAGGTATCTTCTCACAGCCGCTGAAACGCCGAGTCTTACATGTTCCGATATTGATGTAGCGGAGTCAAAGGGTTTTATAGACTTGGGGAAAATATGATACGTGGAGTACAGAACTACGTAGATATTAAAATTATAATTATAGAAATTATTTTTGCCTTCAATATTTATTCAAATGTGCGACCTCTTGCTCACATTTGCGCCATGACACAGGACGTGACAGGGAATCACGATCAGAGAAAAAGATAGCAATAGCCTAAATTAAGTTTAGTTTGTGCACAACAGAATCGATACCATTATGTTATTTGTTCTTTTAGTAAACGTTGTATGACTAACGGAAATATCAATTTACTATAACAAATAACTTTATAACTTCCACATAAAAACTTAAATTCCAAAACGCCAGCCAAAAAAAATCCGAACACAGCAATTTAAAAATCAAAACAGTTTAACCCTCCGCTAGCCGCACCACGATAACATTAATATTACACGGCTTATCATTTAATAAGAGTAGAGCCTACCGATTGTTCGTCCGTTCCCGGACGGACGTACGCGGCTATTTAATTTGTCCGATAGCCGCCGCTACGGGCGAGGTGTGCGTTTGAGAAATTACCCCTCAGATACAGCACACATTGTTATTGCTTGTTATAAATTACGCAAGTTTATTGTGCCGATAAATACCCCCGCGGCAGTGTAGGGGTTAACGCTGTGATTTGTGTTGCCAGTGCTAAATACTGTGCGGTTATTGGCGAGTTTTGATTCGTTATTAAAGCGTGTTTGGTGTTAGATGGGGATGTGATAAGTCTATTAGGATCAGATGACGAAGAAAAGGGTCTCGTATTAAGTACTAGCTGGGTTATGTAGGTCAGAAAGGCAGTCGTTCCACGTAAAATATTGGTACAAGTAAATACTGTTCAGCTGCATCCGGTTAGACTGGAAGCCGACCCCAACATAGTTGGGAAAAGGTTAGGCAAATGACGATGATGATGATGATGATCAGATGACAAAGAAGGTATTATCGCATATAGAGAGGACATTGGGAATATTTTCAAACAAACATTTGGATCCCGAACTTTTTCGATTTTGACACACGAATGCTTCTGACAAGCGGGCGTATGACACTAGGCCAGTGGTTCCCAACCTTTCTTGGTCCAGGGACCACTTTGGTGTCTTTATTTTTAGCAGGGACCATAAGATAAAAATAGACACCGACAGGATTATATATAGGGGGGTGAATCTTTAACTCACACTATGCAAAATTGAAAAATGTGGTGAAAACCTTTAGAAAGTCAAAGACACCTACAAGAGCGATCGAAGTGAACTCAATTTTTTTTTCCAACAATCATACAGAAAAAGGAATAAATAAGTAGATTTTTGTAGAAATGCTTATGAATTTTGCAAGAGCGAACGCAGCAAGCTTGAAAAATTTTAGCATTTGGCCTCTGATAGGTTTTCAATTAGGTTGGGTTGAGCTTGCATCTTCTGTTCAAGTTAAAAAGTACGAATAACATTTTAACCTTTCGCGGACTATAGGTTGGGAACCACTGCACTAGACAGAACGACTTGTTACTAAATATAGTAACAAGTATTTGATTACGATTTTTTTCGTCTTGTCCCGTCTATTTCTCGTAAATATTTGAATGTCTTTGATCGCATACGAGAAAATAAGAAGCCGTGCCACTCTTGCCAGGCACTGTAATGCTTGTAAAAACTGGAATGTCCAAACTTAATCATGAAAATATATTTACTGCAGTACTAAGGATATTTTGTATAGTACAGTCACTAGTACCGTTTACACTTAGTGACTACTAGAAATGATTTATCTTATTGCCTTGATTGTTATTTCATTTTGGACCACTTCAAAATTAATCGCTTTTGAATTTAGGTTAGTCTGTATAGATACATTTTGGTGGTCATGACTGTACCGGTGTCATTATGTTGGTTTTACAATGATAATTATTTGAAATCGATTCTAAATGAAGACAGTTTTTGAATTTAAACGATTCTACTATAACGATTTGTTTCTTTTTTTACTACCTACATTTACCAAATCTTATTTTCTAATTTAATAACCCATTAATAACAGTAATCCCATACAATATCCCTCACAGTACTGCGTGGTACCGCGTCGCTATCGCGCATCTGCGCCAGCGCAGCGGCGTGGCCACGACGCCCCGCCATTTGTATCCCGTGCGCCGCGCAGATTGCACGCCTAAACTATATTATTTATTAACCAAGCTTCTTCCGCAGATGGATGTGGCTGGAAAGTGTTTTGTGGAGAATGCAAGGTGGTATTGTAATTTGAAGTTTAGAGATCACTTTCTGTTCAAATAAACGAAATTTTGAAACCAGAGACCTAGCTCTCTCAGCCCTATAATGCCCGAGAATTCCCAACGAACGACTTTACTAATTAGTTCAAAAAAGAAAACTTCTGTGCACTAACATATCAATAAGCCTTTACCTTACCCTACCTCTGGGCTCTTCTATCTTAATGTATTAAGTTAAACAACAAAGACTGGCGTCGCTTGTACAATAACGAATCCTCAGATTCTTTGGACAGTTACCCGCAACATGATTCCATGGAGCGTTTTGTGATTCAGGGTAGAGTCGAAGGCACGAGACCACGTGGTCGATCACCAACCCGATGGACAGACTCCATTAAATCTGTCACCAAAATCCCTCTGGCAGAATGTGCTCGCCATGCGACCAATAGAGACCGGTGGAAAAGGATCGCGAAGGCAGTGACCGTAGTTGTGGGCGACCCCTCATGACCACGACCACTCTGTCAAGATTGAATGACTAAGAAGAAGAAGAAGAACATTACCACTGACTCACTCACTCACTGACAGAATTGTTCTCCCAGATGGTGGATGGGAAGGTTGGTATATTTTGACAGATTCGTAAACAAGTAACTCCCGCGAGTATGGGAAAAGTGCCAAACCTCCCCTTTTCGCCCCCCTTCCTCCCCCTCCCTATCTTATCTCAGAAACAAAGAGACTTGGAACATTTTTTTTTTCATATTCGTATAGAAGAGGCTCGAAAAAGTAAAAACCAGTTTTCAAAATTGACCCCTTTTTCCCCCTTCTCCCCCTTTAGGCGGATCTCGGAAGTTGAGAGACTTGGAACATTTTTTTTTTCAGATTCGTAAGAAGGGGCCTAGAGTTAGTCAAAACAATTTTTCAAAACGCCCCACTCTCCCCCCCTTCACCCCTTCCCCCCATCGTATCTCGGAAACTAGGCTTTTTGATTATTACTATAAATTATTATTGAGGAGCGTTTAAATTTGTATACGGAGGGTATCCTCTCCTCCCCAACCTCCCCTAAAAATAAAAGGGCTATAACTTCGTAACGGTCAGAGATAACCATTATGTGTTTGAACAAATATTATAGTAGGCGTCGAAACCTGTCTGGTGGTAGGTAGGTTCTGAGTGGAGCGAACCTGCGAGACCAAGTGGAGCGAAGGGGGGAGGTGGCGAGCGAAGCGAGCCGGCGACCTCCTTAGTGTAACGAGACGTTTGAGCGTAACTCAGCTTTTAACGTTTCTAATGAATTCTTTTTTTTTACTTTTTTTTATTGAATGAGGTTTTAGAATGTTCTAAGGGTTCTTAAGGGTTTTCATACTGATTTAGGGGTAGTTGTAACGGATTTTCCAATTATTTTAAGGATTCCTATGGATTCTCAAATTTTTATGATGGTAAGGAATACTTCTCAAGAACACGACAACACGCGAGCTGCGCGCAGCTCGCGCACCCACGCAAATACTAGTCTTAATATAATGTCCCTTTAAGTAAGTATTTTGTGTTTACATAAATAAATAAATAATTGTTTCTGTATCATGTTTAAATGAACTTATTTGAAGTGTAGGTTATGTTCCTTAGCTTACATTTGTTTCCATATCATCAATGAAGAGCTTCTAGAACCAATCTCAAACTCTATGAGATGTAAACTCATCAGAGTTTAATGACCCCGTTTCAGGAGTTTCGTAGTTATTTCAAATACACCTTGTTACTTTGTAACGTCAAAACTCAGAGTAGAATAAAAATTGTAAGTTTTACACAAACCCAATTAAACAATTTGACCCCAGACAGAAAACAGCATAATTTGAAGCCATTATATAAGTATACCTCGTACATACTTCAACACTTTCGTTTAGCCCATAAAAATGCTGAAAAAAAACCGTGATGATGTATAAATTTCATTAAAAACCATTTTGTAAAGCGATGCCCAGACGCGCGCGTGACTTGGAACTCAAAACAGCTTTTACTTGCAAATTATTTGGACGGTTAAGTACGCCAGGTAATGTATCGGCCAAATAATAATATGCATTAAAACGTATTACGGGTGATAAAAATTATATGTCCATATACTGACTGGCTGGCTTAATTGAGTAGTTATTTCCTGTAAGACCAGATCTCAACACCTTCAATTTCAATCATCTTCAATTTCATCTAGCGATTACCTATCATCATCAACATCATCAGCCTATAATGTTCCCACTGCTGGAACAGGCCTCCTCTCTATGAGAGAGAATGGGCTAATAATCCACCACGCGGGCCCAGTGCGGGTTGGTAGATGTCACATGTCTTCGAATTTTTGGTTCTAGGACATGCCGGTTTCCCCACAATGTTTTCCTTCACCGTTTTGAGAGCAGTGGTGATGAAATAAGTTACACAAAGTAATGCGCTTGTCTGAGTTTGAACCCATGGCTTACTTATAACACCATTTAATTTTACGAGTATGTATTAATGTTGCTTATGTGTGGGTGTAGGTTATGGGACCTGTGGACCAGGACTTTTGGCTGCAGAAGCTCTGACCAGGAAGAAAGATTGACCAGTTTTGTTCATGATATCCCTCGGTCCAGCAAAAGTCGTAGCTGCGTAGTTCGTAAAATCCCTATCAGCACAGAAGACTGTTGAAGCATAAATATTCCATTACGAGACTTTATTATTATCGCAAGTTTAGATGCCTATATCTCAGACTCCGTGATTCAAACCTATTTAGAAAATTTTTAGCTTTACAAAAGGCTCTCAAATCATAAACTACTTCATTTCAAATTGTGATAGCTCGGGTAATAGGTAAGCATGATATAAAATAATATAATTTTCAATACACTTCCTCGAAAACTGGTCCATAACGCACTACGATTAGGTACAACATGCAATGTATTTCACACGCGTGCGATTTTTTCCACTTTCCCGCACGTGTGCGGGAATGAAAATTGCCACAGATAACATACCTATACTTAGTCCAAATTGGTGCAATGTATATAGTCTGAGGTAAATGTTTTTTTTTTAAATTTCAACAAATCACTACGCGTCTCTATTATATAAATATTTTTTGTATATTCAAAATTGTGTTTATAAATGGAATATCATAGATAAACATGATTATTAAAAACTAATAGCCACTTTTATACACAAATTAACATTTATTTGTGTTCTGAATTCAAAAATATAAAATAAATCTATTTTTTATATTAGGCTGTTTAACGGCTTCATACCTTTGCCTCTCCTTCAACCTGGCGAAATCAAAGCGCGAAAAAAAAAGAAAATTAAAATCATAGTTCGTGACAAATAGTACATTGTTACCCTAGGGGTGAAAGTAACTTATTTAGTCCCGAGACGGGGTTTGGTGCCCGAGCGAAGCGAGGGCGCTAAAAGTTCGAGGGACTGAATAAGTCTTTAACCCGAGGTAAACACTGTGCTTTTCATTACGAATACAAGGAAAATAAAAATAAAAACATTCAATCAACAAATGAAGATCGGACCACGGAAGACCGCTTTCCCGCCTATTTTGCTTTTTTTTCTGTGGCCAGCCAGCTATTCAGCCATTACCTATTTTTCATTTTCATCATCAAAAAAATGGTAAATATTTTGCCCAAATCTATGTTATTTTAAAGAAATAGTTGAAACTTAATTTTAATAAAGTTATTTAAAAAATATATATTCTCTAATTAATATTTATTTCAATTTTACATCGTGGCTGTTTAGACAGTTGGAACATGGTTCAATAGAAAAATGGACTATTTTTTTTTAATAATTTGACAGCTGTCAGTTGAAAACGATTCTCCCTAGGGCTGAAAAGTATTACTTTCAACCCGCTCCTCAGGCAACTTTAGACCTACTTTCCGAGTATGAGTAATGAAAAATATTTTTCGTTATTTTATTTTATTTCTTAAAAAGTGTATTGAAAAACGTCGTTTGATACACGTGGACATTTGTTATTGCAATTCTCGGCTCAAAAACACCCTCGCCTACGGCTCGTGTGTTATAATTCCGCCTCGAATGCAATAACAAACTTTCTCCACTTGTATCAAAATGTACTATTATATAGCTTAAAGCACCCACGAAAAGTGTAGCTTTCTACCAGTGAAAAATTTATAGAATTTGATAATTAGTTCTGGAGATTACCCCCTAACCCCCCCATTACCCCTTGTGTATGTATGTATATCAATTTAATTTAACAAAATGGTATTTTCCTTATTTATTCTTTTGTACTCCATCACATTGCTGTCCTATTTAACCCAAAGGTTGACTGGTAGAGAATGCCTTGTGGCATTAATTCCACCTATGTACCACTCTTGTAATGAAGTTTAAATAAATAAATAAATAAATACAAGCTTACAAACAAATACCTCTTTCTAATAAGACTATAGATTTACTACACTAATTACTCCCCTGAATAAGACTGAATGATGAAACACTGACCTTTAACCCAAACTCCAACATTTCCTCGTAATTTTCTTAAACATTTCTTTAATAAACTTCAAAACAAAAAGCATGCACAGTTAATCGCGCCCGCGGCTTGCTATCACCCCGATCACACCGACTGGTTATTATTTTTCATTGTTACTGTTATTACCAGCAGTGCGCTTATTATGCCGGCGTTACCACGCTTAACAAACTATTAAAGGTACTCTGTTTAACGCCTTATTATTATGATAAATCCGCGCGATTGTCCGAGAATGCGCTTTTTTTAAACAATGAAAACTCCTGGAGAGAATGGAGTCTGGTTTTGAAAGATGGCCTTTTGCAAGAAGTTTAAATTGAAAGATTTCATTATTTTAGCCCACTTTTGTTATGTTATTTCGTGAACTTAGAGACATTTTTATAACATTAATACTAACGTCCTTCTCCATTTCATTTTTCCAGTCGTTTCCTGTATTTTGAGATTCTTTAAGTGCTTTTTTTTCTATAATACAATATCTTGGCCTAAATCATTGTCTGCACTATTTTATAATAACAAAACTTCAACCTCAACACGTCAAGTAAATCGGAGCAATTACACAATAGAATAGAGCTTTATCTATTTATCTGTCAGCTTCTGACACATTGTAGTGTTGCAAACCAATCAGTTAGCTTGTTGAAAAATAAACGACTATTTTGAATCAGGTTCGTTTTTAATTTGCTACCTAATCTCATTAGTTACACAGGTCAGAAAAAATAGCAACATAATTTTTGTGCAAATAACTTTATTTTTTGTAAGACACTTTACTTTTGCATACAATAACAACAACAACAGCCCATAACGTCCACTGCTGGACATAAGCCTCTCCCATGATGGGAGGAATTTGCCGTAATCTCCACGCTTGGCAGGCGGATTGGAGATTGCAGTGATGAAAGACTAACAGAAAACGCTGCTGCCCATTCTCTGCTCTACGGAGGCGCAAGGTGTTCTGCCTCAGACATTAGTCGCCTTATACGACACCCGTAAGAGTAATGGGTTGGTTCTATTCTACTCTGCCGGATACCACACGGCTCTACGGCTACTTTTGCATATTGTGTCCCTAATCTGGGCTAAAGAGAGGGCCTAATTTATTGGCCGAGCCCAATTGAACACCATCATTCATCGTAAAGCTCTGAATGCCGGGAGGCGGTAGAAGAAGCATTGGTAGACCAACAGTCAGATGATTAAATGTCATTCAGAAATTCGTGGGTAACTAGTTGAAACTCGCGAGTACCAGGAAAGCAGAACAAGAAAGGGAAAATCCAAAAATACTCAGCAGTGGGAACAAGGCTGCGAATAGTGATCTTGACCATGGTCATTCCGATAGCCTTAAGCATCCTATGACAATAATGAATGCCAGTGTGTTTTCGTCCATCATTTCAGGGTTTAAATGAAGGCAACAGAAGACCTGTGCAGGTGGATATATACTTGTCAGGTATTATTTGAGTACATCGCACACAAAGAAGAAGAACACTGTTTTAAGCTATCACGGTTCATAACTATACTTTAAATGTCACTCACGGGATATCTTCCGTGATTATTGGTTATTTTTGAGCTCCCGATATTTCGACGCTGTTCATGCTCAAAAATAACCAATAATCACGGAAGATATCCCGTAAGTGACATTTAAAGAAGAAGAAGACTACATATTTTTAAAGAGAAGAAATTGTTTATGTTAAAAGTCTGCATCATTCCTTTTCGATATCTCTGAAAAAAAAAAACAAAACAAAAGGCGGGTTCCCCTGGCCCTATATTTGGCCTTTTGCTTCAAAAACGATGCTGACTCCAAAGACTGCACTACGGGTGGATAAGGCAAGAATAATGGCGTTCATTAATTAATACCGTGCATACGTGACCATTTGTTTCGGATCTCTCACTCTCTGACCGCTGGAGACTGGACTGTTCTATCCTGTACTTTGATATAATCCAGGACTGTTTTAAAATTTTAAACGTTGACTTATAGAAAATGATTGAAGTGTTAAGTTATCCACTTAACACTTCAATCATTTTCTATAAGTCAACGGTAAATGCAAAACAAATGATTATTAACGTTTTCTTTTTCAGCTC
Source organism: Xestia xanthographa (assembly GCA_905147715.2). Classification (NCBI taxonomy): domain Eukaryota; kingdom Metazoa; phylum Arthropoda; class Insecta; order Lepidoptera; family Noctuidae; genus Xestia; species Xestia xanthographa. The sequence continues at coordinate 23,098,380 of LR990648.1, forward strand.
GTTTTGAACTGGTTTCTAGGGGCAGTAGAAGAATCGTTTTGTCTTCATGACCGAATCTTGGTTTCTTTTCTTAGCAATCGAGTTGTTCATTTACGTATATTCCCAGTCGCCCCCGCGGGGATTGCCACCGGAGGCAAATGGGAATAAAAATTCCCAGTCGCCACCGGTGGTGACTGGGAAGTCATTGCCCCCACTTCAAAACTTTTTTGCAAAAAATAAAACCGACTTCAAAAAACACAAACAAAGTGAAAAATAACTTTAGTTTCTGAAGTCGGTGACCTTTGTTTGATTGATTTCGTTTTTTTGTCAAAATCTGGGTGTTTTTTACACATCTGCGTACCCCCAGAGCACACAGGCGTGATGTTACGTCATGATGTTGTATAAACAATAAACATCCAAGTGATTGCAGCAATCACGGCTGATTTGCCGTCTATTTTTAAAGAGTTCCACTGTATTTCTCCGGAGATCAGCATCAGATGTTCACCAAGTTTAAATGGGACCACACGGGAAGCACCAGCTTTCAAATAAAAAGAAGAATTATCAAATGCGGTTCACCCAGTCGAATGTTCAGAGGTCTCAAAACTTTTTGTGAAATAGTATTTAATATTAATAATTAAAACCTAGACCCTCGCTTTGATACCAAATCCAGCCTGTAGATGTGAAAATTATTATAATAGTCTCACGTTCCAGGATAAAAGTCCTTGCATGAGTTAAACTTTCTTTGCCAACAATACTAGTTTTCTCGAAGAAGAACTTTGGTCAACTGAATTCTTTCTTTCCTGAATACTTCTTTGAAAAAGGTACCTCAAAAACCATGTAGTTTGGTTGTAAGCGGACTAAATCAGCATGGAACCATGGTCGATGGTATCGCGCGGGGTCACACAATAACACTTTGCAGCGGCAAATGAAACGCTTTTATGTAATTGGCCGATGTTGCCGGCGCACTGTGGGACATGCAGTGAAGTTTGCCAGACAAAACACTTTTATGTGTTCGAGTGAAGTTGGTCAAATAACACGCTGTTGTGAGTTTGATAAACACTTTACACTTGTTTAGGCTTAGAGTGAAGGTAGTACGTATCTGTAGAAAAAAAATACTTTCTTTTAAATATAGATTGGTTTGAACCAACTGGCTTTGGCTGTTTTGTGTAGTAAATTTGGTGCTAGTCAATACGTATCCGTATCTTTTTTTTTTAGCTTTTTATGTTAAAGAGTTTTCTAATATAACTATGAGTCTATGAGTTTTTATAACTGCCTCTGCAAACTCAAAACATTTATTCCTATTAAACCATTAGGGAGGTCTTTGCCCAGGAGTGGGACAGAGCAGGCTAGAAAAAAAAAACGCATTAAAAGGAACTTTTGAATTGTCAAAACACAAAACGAAAGATGAAGCTATAATCCCAGTCACAACACAAGGCATAATAACCGTGAAAGTAGGTACTGTATTTGGCCACTTAAAAGCGTAGATCTCTATGAAAAAGAACGGGCAAGAAACTCCATGAAAACTCCTTTAAATTAAAAAGGTATTACTAATTTGGGCTGCAAGGGTATTTTTCGATCTCTAGAAACATGTGAGAACAGTGTAACAAGCCATGCACATTAATAGAGGTCGAGAGCAAAACTATTTTTTTTTTAAACCATGGCTACTAAGTGATGGCCAACCTCTACTGACGGCGCCCGAACATGTTCACGAACATGACGCACTATCCAGCTCAACTGAGCTCAACCATTTTGAAGGAAACCGAATGATCCAACACACGTGCCATCATCGAGGTATTTGAGCGAGCATGACTTACTCCCAACTACCAGAGGGCACATTCAAGTCAACCATCTGCCCATTCTGCACTTACTGAAACTACAATAATTACTTAAATTGGGAAGATAATAGTAAATCTAACCGATTTTATTTACAGAAAAACAATTACTAATCCGTAAATAGTAATATTTTTAACCGACTTACTAAAAAGTGGAAAATAACTTTACTTTCGGAAGTAGGTGACTTTTGTTTGTTTCTTTTACTTTTTGCCACCGACTTCCGACAGTAAAGTTATTTTTACCACCTTTATTTTTTTTTGGAAGTCCTTTTTTTTTGCAAAAAATATTTTTGTCCACACAGCTCTCCCATAGTGCACTGTGCACCCAGTGAGGCGGGGCTCTTTTTTACGATTGCCATCGAGCGTGCTCGCACCGTCTTGTGTTCCAACAATTATAATACGTCATTTTTTATTATAATTAGTATCGCCTTTATTAATTAAAATTTCACCCGGTAATGCGTACCAAAAAATAAATACATTCATAATTTTATGCGCGCTTTCAGTTGTTTCCAAGACTATTAAATAGCAGTTCTAATGTAGTCGTCGTAAGGTGGAAAGGTGAACCTATTTTGGACTCCAAGTTATTAGGGTTAAGGTTGCAAATTAACTCTAATATCACCCAATTCAAGAAATATCTGTAAATTTCAGAATCAGGCGTTACTTTTCGGAAATCCAGGACATTATAATTATGTTATGCATAACATTTAGATCTTTTTTGCGGATTTAAAACAAAACATATTGCATACAATTGAACAGTATATCGGTATTAATATGACTAAGATTTTAAACATATAAATAATTGAGTGGCTACCTACTTGTAATATGAATGTAGGTCCGTACTAGAGAAAGTTTTCAGTAAAAAGTTATCAGTAAGGAGTTCGAAAGAAAATAGTTATCTAAAATTGAATTTACAGAAAAAAATTACATGGAAAATGTGACACAACCGCAAAATAATTTCAAATTCCTGGATTCGAATTCCAAACGAAAACAAAGGATCTTCCATTTTCGAAATAAATTCACGCAAACATACTCCTGACCATCTATCTAATAACTACTAATAGAAATCAAGCAGAACAAACAACATTGTCTAGATACAGTGCACTACGGTGCGCCTGCGCAGCGGACAGACAGACATAATTAAATTACACTGTATGACGGCTACGAGTTAATTAACTGACTACAGTAATTGAATATTAAATTTATTGCTAATTACATTTCTGTACGAGTTTCGCTTTTAAGTTTACACATGCGACCGAATAATTAATACGTTGTGTTGTGTGTTTCGTTAATTGATTTTCATTGTTGGGACAAAGTTGCACATATAGTTGGTTGTTAGGTGCCAGTTAAGATGTGAATAGCGGTCATTAACCCACCTACATTTATCAAACTACTTAACTTTGAAAACCAAAAATAAGCCTGTTTAAGTCTGGAATCGTCATCTATCGTGATCTTCAACATTTTTTGTAATGAAAACCGATACATGGCTTATTTGTTTTGGTTCGTACGTAATATCCCTTGATATTAGGGAAAGGGCAATGATCGCTATTCTCATCTTAACTGGTACCAACTATAGACAAGGATATTTAAAGCCTATTACTACAGACCTCGACCGAACGGCCTCGTTGATCTAGTGGTTGCAAACGCGACTGTCAGCATGAATGTTCCTGGGTTCGATTGCCAGGTCGGGCAAAGTGTAATCGGGTTTTTCCGTCAGGAATTTCCCAGTAGCAGCAGCGGAGTCTGGATTGGTCCGGTTGATGGCAATAGGCTCACCCCCTTTTACATGGGACTTAAACATAACTTTCGAAACGTGGGTGTACTATTAGGTACACCTCTGCCGAACCCTTCAGGTATTACAGGCGTGATGTTATGGCAGGCAGTCCTAGACCAATGACGTAGTCAAATTACTTCTCTTCTGTCACATTTATTCTGACACTAGCTGACCCACGCAACTTCGTCTGCGTCACATAAAAGAGAAACAGCTCACAAAAGGAATACATTTTTCCCCGTTTTTGCAATATTTTTCATTTATGCTCCGCTCCTTTTGGTCGCAGCGTGATGTTATATAGCCTACAGCCTTCCTCGATAAATGGACTACCCAACACTGAAAGAATCATTTAAATCGGACCAGTAGTTCCAGAGATTAGCGCGTTCAAACAAACAAACAAACTCTTCAGCTTTATAATATTAGTATAGATGTAATTATTACAGGAGCTCGTGGCTAAATAATAACAGCCGCTCGGGTCGATCTTTAGGTTAAACCGTGCTTACCTAGGTTGGTCTGTGGATGGGTGACCACCCTTACATACCGAGTTTCCTCCGTGCCTCGGAAAGCACGTAAAGCAGTTGGTCCCGGCTGTCATTGATAGATCTTTGACAGTCGTTACAGGTAGTTAGTGGTCTAAAAAGTCTGACAACCAGTCGTACCAAGGAGTATCGTATTACCCAGTATTAACTGGGTTGTGGAGGTCAGATAGGCAGTCGCTCCATGTAGAAATACTGGTATTCAGCTGCATCTGGTTAGACTGGAAGCCGACCCCAACATAGTTGGAAAAAGGCTAGACAGATGATGATGTAATTATTACAAAGAAAATGATAAGTAGGTATTTGAAGTAACTGACGACCCGAATGGCGCAGCGGTAGTGAAGCTGCCTTACGTTCTTAGGGTCCCGGGTTCGAATCCCGGTCGGAGCAAATGTTTGTGTGATGAGCATGTCCATTTGTTTCCGAATCATGGATGTTTATATGTATAATAAGTATGTATTTACAAACAAAAAGTATCTAGTTAGTTTTCGGGAGCGGAGCGGCGAAAATAAAACGTTAGGGCCCGTTATAACTAAGAGTTTTATTAGAAACGACCCGAGCTTACAGAGTTTGATGCAAGACTGCTTATTCTACCTAGCCTAATACATACTTAGAACTTAAGACTAAGCTGGTGGTCGCTGGCGCCTGCACATCCCGTCATGTTTGGCTGATAAAGACAAAAGTGCAGCGTATTGTACGAGCTTATGGCTCTACCACAGCGACAGATAAGGTGAGTTCAGAGAATGTAACTCCTCCCCCCTTGGACCGAAGTTATCGGAAAAACAGAGATTTTCCAAGAACTTCGAAAAATAATAAACGATAAAATGACAAAACTTATAGTAGTTAAAACGATTCTAGGATAACGTGAAGCTAACATTCACATATTTTATAACTAATGTAAGAGGAGTAGAGATAGAGTCATAGAGTTATGACACTAATAGTACAGGTCTCTGAATAACTCTATTTTCCTCCTGTTGAGTAGGATTGTCTTCAACACCATTCGAACGACGATCCTGCCTTTTACATATTTTCCTTATAATATACTTATACATAACTACAGCTATTAACAATAAAAAGACGATCGCGTACAGAGAGTAAAGAGCGGCACTGACACTATCACTGTTAATTTCACTGAATGCACTGATTTCACTATTCGCACTATTCTTCAGAAGGTAATTTAGTTGGCGTATATCATCCAGGTTAACTCCTTTCAGGTTTACAGGTTCCATTTTCACGGCGTTAGAGGAGAGTTCTCGTATATCAGGTAAGTTTATTACAGGAACAGGCTTATACTCTGTTTGCAGAAAGTAAGAACGCTGTACATGAAGTTGGATATTTTCTATAGAAACATCACATTGCGGTTCTATGGTTATAATGTATGTTCCTTGTATGCGTTCCTTGGTGTCGTCATTACCACAAGTTTGCGATATAATTTGTTTGTGTTTGGTATAAACTATCCAACTATTTGAACTAACCTTCTGTAGTTTCAGATGTTCAGACTTTATCTGACGGGGAATACATCGCGATAGATTATGTTGATATTTCATTAGTTGTTCGATACAGGTTTCTTCCACATATTGAATGAGGTTATTTTGAGAGCAGAGGTATTCCTTGACTGTTATCTCTTGGCATGGTTGAACAATTGGACGATATTTCGTCCCTTCTACTAAAAGGAATTCAGGAAAAACAACAATGGTTTGGTTCATGGAATCCATAGGAAGGGAATACAATTTATAATAATTATAAGTAACATTTAAAATTAACGGAACTTCAATAATAAAGGTTATTTCTTCATTTTTAAGGTAAGCTTTTACAGACAATGACTCTTCTATATTAATTAAATTTCTATCATTTACAGGATACATTAAGTTATCATGTTCATTAATATGTTTTAATAGATTTAACAATTCATTAGAATTTATTACGGCTTTGTGTAAAACAGATACCTTACAAAATGCAACAGCAGTTTCTAATTCGCTAAGTTCTATAAAGATAGTCCTAAAGTTTACAATAAATTGATTGAGTAATCCAAATACATAGGTCATATAAATTGAATGCTTATCTTTTGTGTTAAGATTAGCTACAAGGCCTTCAAGTAATTTAATGCGCTTGTTTATTTTATTTGTATTTTCATTAATTATTTCAGTAGTGTTCAGGAAGTGATCCAACATTTCAGAAACCACAGTGAATTTATGCGCTATTGCCTGTTCTTTAGTCTGAATATTATAGATTAAATTATCGTATCTAATCGCATCTTCATGATCAAGGTTACCAGTTATAATTTTGATTATAGAGCCTAAAGGATTTACAATACCTCGTTTAAATCTTTTGGATGGAATTAATTGCTGTAATTTCTCTACGGTCTGATTTCGAATGTACTCGACTTGTGTTTTATGTGCCATAAATTCATCTGTATAGAATTTGTTTAAGTGTAATATTTGGCAGAATTCCGAATATTTTTGAATATTAAAGGAAAGGTCAGTGCTTATGCCCTGAAGATTGATTATTTTAACAATAGACCACTTATCATATTGAATAAACGCTTGGCCTATCTTCACCGGAAGAATACCAGGGTTTTGACTAATCTTTACTGCTTGAAGGGCCTGGCTTGGGAGAGTCCAATTGGTTGTTGTCCATATCACCAGGATCAAACTCCACCTGTGGAGGACGTTTTATGTTTTTGAGAGGTACTTTGGTATCCCTATTTTTTAATTTAATTGGTATAATATTGCGTTCTATTGGCCCTGTGACAACGGCTTTTTGGTACCTAGGCTTATCTTTTGCTTGTCTCTTATTAACTGTCTTAGCGAAAACAGGATTACCTATTTCTAATGCTGGTTCTAATTCCCCTCCTCGTTTCGTTAAATTTTTTTCTTTGTGACCTTTTACTTTTTCCGAAATATACTTATAGAGTGCCTGAGTTCTCTTCTTATGATCCCTAATCAATTGCTGTTTGTAAGCTTTATCAAATTCAGAGTTAAATGTAGAGTTTAATTCGGTATGACCAAACGCAGCTTCAAACGGTGTTAAATCTGTGGTGCTATGAATAGTGCTATTATAGGCCATAACGGCATAAGTCATTACAGAGGCTGCGTCCGTAAACTTCTTTTCATATTTTGCCAATCTGTAAATTTCTATAATTGTGGAATGAAAACGTTCTATGAGGCCCATAGAGTTTGGATTGTTTGGGGTCCCTATGTGTAATTTTATTTTATGTAAATCTGTTAGTTCTTTTAGTAATTCACTGTTAAATTCAGTTCCAGGGTCAGAACTTATTTTCTGTGGTATACCGTAAAACGAAAAGTATTTCATCAACGCTCTAACCACTTCAGGTGATGAACGAGATGGAATTTCTATGGCTTGACCTAACTTACTAAAGGCATCAATTAAAGTTAAATAGTATTTCGATTCTATGCTAAACAGGTCTATAAATATCTCTTGAAAAGGTGCATGTTGAGTTTGTGTAAGTTGCAATAAGGGTTTAATGGGTTTCCTATCATATTTAGAAGTTTTACAACGCTCGCATGAGTTAATAATGGCGGAAACGGTTTCAATCATTTTTGGCCAATAATAATTACGACGAATCCGTTTAATGGTTTGGCTGATTCCTCGATGACATGTCTTGCCTTCGTGTAATTTAATTACTATAGCTCTTTGTCCTTGCTAGTCTTCGACGTAAACAACACGCTCGGTACATTCATAAAACTTAACCACATCTTTCTTAAACAGAGAAATTATGATATTACTGAAGTCTTTTCTAAGTTCTTGATTTTCGAAATAAATGAAATACTTAATTTTTGGTTTTACGTAGTCTTTCAAAAATTCTGTGAGATTATAGTTATGAAGAGGCAGAAATAGTTCTAACACCTTTTGTTTGTCTCTAGATAAATCTTTTACTTGAATCTCATTACGAAACCAGCTAAAGACAAGTATTTGATTAGGCTTGGTATCTATTGCTTCGTTCAAGATCGGTATTCCATTGGATTCGAGATCTTTGGCCGAATGAACTGTCTGTATGGAAGAAGACTCAGACGGTATGGGATAATGAGGCAATTCGTCAAGAACTGCCTCAGTGTCTGGTATACTAATTGGACTAGCTGTAGCGGTTCTTTCAGAGTCAGATATGGAAATTGTTGTAGAACCGTCCGTACTTTGTCTGATCATGTCTTTCTGTTCGTCTATATTAACAATCATTGAACTGTTGTCTAAATCGTCGCCTTTTAGGGCATTTAGGCGGATGCGAGATAGCGCATCTGCGTTTACGTTTTGTTTACCGTTCTTATATATAACGTTAAAATCGTATTCTTGTAAACGCAAACGCCAACGTGTTAATTTGCTATTTGGTTCTTTAAGTTGATATAACCAAACTAGGGGCCTGTGGTCAGTGTAGATGTCGAATTTGTGTCCGTACAAGTAGGGCCTAAAGTGTTTTGTAGCCCAGACGATTGCCAACAATTCACGTTCAATAGTACTATATCTCGTTTCAGTGTCTGATAACGTTCGACTAGCATAAGCTATGGGCTTGTCGCCGCCTATAGGGCCCTGTGATAAAACAGCACTAATAGCGACTTCTGAAGCGTCAGTGGTTAGTACAAATGGTTTATTCATGTCAGGATATTGCAATATAGGTGCATTAATTAAAAGTTCCTTGCATTTTTCGAAAGCCTCAATATATTTTTGATCCGTCAAAACTTTCTTACCCTTTTTTAAGCAAGCTGTCAAAGGTTGTGTAATTTTAGAAAAGTCTTTAAGAGGGCTATTACAAATTTTCTTGTTTTTGAGTGTTTTAAGAGTCTAGCACTCAAATATAAGAAAAATTTTGATTTTTATTTTGAGCACTCCATAGAGAATTAATCAAACTTTCTCGGGCATATATCTTTTTTAATTTTGTGGCCATATCTAAACCATAATCACACTTCTAAAATCTCAGTTTAGAAGTGTGATTATGGTTTAGATATGGCCACAAAATTAAAAAAGATATATGCCCGAGAAAGTTTGATTAATTCTCTATGGAGTGCTCAAAATAAAAATCAAAATTTTTCTTATATTTGAGTGCTAGACTCTTAAAACACTCAAAAACAAGAAAATTTGTAATAGCCCTCTTAATAAACCGTCTGTAATATCCCACAAACCCTAGGAATCGTTTGATTTCGGTCTGTGCCCGTGGTAATGGATAGCTAAGAACTGCCTGTATTTTGTCGTTATTTGGTCGAAGTCCGTCTTTAGTCAGTGTATGTCCTAAGTACTGCACTTCCTTGCGTAAAAATTCAGACTTGTCTAATTGAACTTTAAGATTGGTCTGACGTAATCTATCAAAGACAGATCGTAATCTTTGAATATGTTCTAAAATACCAGTAGAGTAAATAAGAATATCATCTAAATAGACCATGCAATGTATACCCTGCAACCCTCTTAAGACATTGTCCATTGTCCTTTGAAAAGTCGCTGGAGCGGTTTTGAGGCCAAATGGCATACGAAGGAATTCGTAATGCCCGTTTTGTGTTGAAAAAGCTATTTTCTCAGTGTCGGAAATCTCTATTTGGTGATAACCGGAAGCTAAATCTAGGGTTGTAAAATAATTGCTTTTGCCAAGTTTGTCAAGTAAGTCAATAATGTTGGGAAGTGGATATTTGTCATCGATTGTTATGTCATTGAGTCGGCGAAAATCTACAACCATTCTATATTTTACTAGACCGGAAGCATCTGCCTTTTAAACCAAAACCAACCACGGAACCAAATGCACAGGTGCACTCCAGGGTGAGTGTGATTCGCGGATCACATTATCTTTGAGAAGTTTTTCAACCTGTCTTTTGATTTCTTCAGCTTGTGCTGGGCCCTGTCGATATGGTTTGATATAAATGGGATCTTCATTAGTGGTTCTTATATGATGTTTAACTTGATTTGTAAAGGTCAAAGGCAGCTCTTCACAGTAAAATATATCTTTTTACTCGTGACATAATTCACTAATAAGATCACATTCTTCTTGATTAAGGTGGTCAAGTCGCAATTTATTTAAATTGTCTGTCAGTAGTGAGTCTATCTCTACGTCAGTTAATTCAGTTAAATTATTTACTATAAAAAAAAAGAAGAAAAATAAGTAACCTTGAACGGAGAAGTTATAATTAAAATCATTTCAAGGTTAGTTGCGTTCTGTATAACAGTAGAGGCTAAATAATTTTCACATTTTACAATTGCAGCTGGCATTCGAATACCTTCATGAAACTCTTTGTAATCTAATATGCCATAGCCATCCTTTTGATTAACAGGTAATTTCACTCGATGTTCAGTCCGGGGTTCTAGTCTAAATTCAGGGTCAGTTGAGTAGATTATAGGAATGTTGACGCCGTTTGTCTTTAATATCTTTTCCTTAAACGATAAATCAGCATTAAGTCGAGTTATAAGATCCATTCCAATTAACCCGTCATATCTGTTATCCACATCATAAACATAAAATTTTTGGAACCCATCGTTGTTAAAAATGGAAAATAGGGGAATAACAGCCACTTCATGATGTTCACTAGTCGCATGTATGCTTGTAACTGTAAATGGTTCATAGAATTTTAATTGAGAAAAATACTCATCAGCTTTTCTGGGACTTATAAAAGACCGTGTGCTTCCTGTGTCCAACATAAATTTACCGTTTATCTCAGGGATATAATATATGTATGGGTGTTTTATATTGGCGTTAAAATTAAGTTCTATCATTTCCGGCGAGTTTGTATTGAATGTATTTGAAAATTTTGGACAACTTCCGGATCACTATTATTTTCAGTTGAATGTAAATTTTCAGCAGTTTCGGTAAATTCTACACTAGGCCTCTCATCTACGCAACCATCTTCTGTATTCATATTTTTATAGTCGTAGTAACAGTGATCGTCATGAGTGACGTCGTAGTAGTATTGTTCGCCATCCGTATAAAGTTCATTTATAGGAAAACCTTGTGGTTTAACCGCTGCTGGAGCAGTTCTCATTGTCACGTCACTATCGTGGAAATTATTAGTTGGACGATAGGCTGAAGCTTGAACGGGCCTATAGCCAAATTGTCCTACTTGGGGTCTATAACCAGGTTGTGCTGTTGGGGGTCTGTAGGCAAATATTCCTTGAGGTCGGAAGCCTAATTGCTGGGGGTTTTTCTTATCAACGACTGGTGGTGCAAATTGAGCCATTTGCGGTCGACCAATTTGTTGATTCGGTATATTCGGGCGTACGAAATTTTGATTAGGTATACCAAATTTGAACTGAGTTGGGTTTGTAAAAGGTCTGAAATTATTATTTTGCAAGGGCTTCAGATTGGGTGAATTAAAAACAATTCCTCCATCGCGTGATGGTAACATATGACCTTGCGGTCGGTGTTGTAACATTTTACTACGTAAATTATATTGTTCCTGAAAGTTAACTTCTTCAAGGACATATTTTAAAGCGTCTTCCAACGTAGTAGGGTTTTTAATTCGAACAATCCGCACCATGTGTTCTGGTAAATTATACAGGAAAACATTAAGAGAAGTATTGTTATAAATTATTTTTTTAGCTTCTTTTAACATTGTAGAGCTGTTCTGATTCACTTTTGAAATTAATATAGCACAAATGTCTTGAATTTGGCTACAAAACTGTAAGTATGACTCGCCTTGTTTGATTTTTAGGGTTTCCAGTTCAATAGCAACGCATTCCTCGCTCCTGGGATCCCCAAAATGTTGGATCAATAAAGATTTTAATTCGCTATACGTCTCAAAATCACCTCTTTCACTAATTAAGGCTGCCGCTTTACCTTTTAATTTACTCGTAATATTCTGCATTAAGAATTCATTTCGACCCGTAGTCCCTTGATACTTTTCAATAACATATTTGCACTTTCTTAAAAATAAACTAAGTAAATTAGTTTCGCCATTAAATTCTGGAATTAAATTTAAAACATCCCGAGGTATCAACGATTCAGCAAGTTGCATAGAAAATGGTGTTTCGGTACGAGCCGACGGGGCTGCACGTGCCGCGGTTATAGGAATTTGATCTTGATTCATTTTAAATGAAATAGTAAAATAAAAAACGAACAAAAGATAAGCAACAATTTAAAATAAAATAATTAAAAGTAAAATTCTTATTCTACAATTATCAAACTTAAGTAATTAAAATTAAAAAGAAAAGAAAATCTTATGAAAAATCTTATCGTTATAATAACGTGAAAATAATATTCACTTATTTTTTAAGTTGATGAATTCTCGCTGTAATAGCGTGAAAATAATATTCACTTAATTTATAAATCACTAAATATAAAGAAATTAATTTTTACCATTAAAGGTTTTTCACTCGATTTTCCAGAATTAATGAAATAATCGATACAATAATATATTTCATATTAACATTACTAGTATGGGGAAATAGGAAGGAAGTAGAAGGTTACTCACAGTCCAACCGCCTTTTTCAACATCTCTGCTCACCCGCGTTCGTTATCGTTACGCTTTATCTAACTTAATTATTTGGTTCGAAGATTGCCAAGAACGTCTCACTGATTTTAAGTTACGACGACTCTACGTTATTACTCGCGAAAAAGTTCTGTAGTGTTCTTTTCCACTTTTCCGTGTTTCACACTTGACTTTCCGCGAAAGTAACGGTTTAGGGCAATGTTACCGGCTGCGCCAGTTAGTTTTCGGGAGCGGAGCGGCGAAAATAAAACGTTAGGGCCCGTTATAACTAAGAGTTTTATTAGAAACGACCCGAGCTTACAGAGTTTGATGCAAGACTGCTTATTCTACCTAGCCTAATACATACTTAGAACTTAAGACTAAGCTGGTGGTCGCTGGCGCCTGCACATCCCGTCATGTCTGGCTGATAAAGACAAAAGTGCAGCGTACGAGCTTATGGCTCTACCACAGCGACAGATAAGGTGAGTTCAGAGAATGTAACTATCTATGTAGTATATCAACTATCTGGTGTCCACGACACAAGCCTCGTTGCTTAGTGTGGCACTAGGTGGCGCTGTGTGTAATGTCCAGCAATATTTATAAAAAAAAAAAAAACTTCCTATTTCTAAACCCATCAACATCATACCAGACAAAACCTCCAGTCTTGCAAAACATATTCTAAGTTAATTTATCAGCGTACCGATTGTAAGAGCAGACATCATCCTAACTGATCGTCCGGAGTCATGGGTCAGCGTCAACACCACACTTTCTCTATCACCATAAATAATGACATAATCAGAAACCTTTCGGCGACGACGCAATAAAAATAGTCCATATGACGTGTCATTATTACATAAGGTTTGTATTAACCATTTTTGTATTAAGCCTCTCAATAAGCATACAATTTTGATGTCACAGTTTTAGGGTTCTGTGCCTCAAAAGGAAATAACGGAGCCCTTATAGGATCACTTTGTTGTCCGTCTATCTGTCAAGACCCTTTAACTCATGAACGCGTGGAGGTATCGAGTTGATATGTAGTCGAGTCTACAGTCCCTTGAAGCTGCGAAAATCAAATTTCTAAGTGGTAAAATAAAGATATGAATAGATATGTATATGAAGTAAAAAAACATATTATATTTTGATACTCTCAAGGGAATCAAAATTTATAGGGTACTTCCCGTTGACCTAGAATCAAGAAATTTGGCAAGAAGCAATGTCTTACGCACATGTAAAGGAAAAAATCTGAAAACCGGTAAATACGTAGTTTAATAACCAAATACGTACAAGTTTATACGGAGAACCCTCGGTACGCGAGTCCAACTCGCACTTGGCCGGTTTTTTTTTATTCTGGTAACACTCAAACGTGTATAGGATCTCACTTCTCAATCCTGTTTGACATTAGATATTGGAAAGCAATTTACATGAAGATGGAAAATAAATTATTAATAGTCATACGATGATGGCTGTTATAAATATATGGATAATAAGTTAATATAAATATGTAGATGTTCAGTTTATTTGTAAGGCTCGGTTCCCACATAAAGTGTAATGTTTTACTGAAATTGGGTATGTTAATAATGTTAATTGATGCAAATCAAGCGAGCGATCTTTAATTAATGCGGTGTTAAGTACATATTGGATGTTAATTATCGTTAATCAACTTAATTATCTTGGAAAGTATTTTTACTTTGTTTTTTCAAGTGGAAGTAATTTTATCAGAAATTCAATGTAGCGTCTATAGTAACTTGTCAGCTTTACTTTAAGTTATGTCATAATCATCATAACATAAGCCTAGCCTTTTCCCAACTATGTTGGGGTCGGCTTCCAGTCTACCGGATGCAGCTGAATACCAGTATTTTACAAGGAGCGACTGCCTATCTGACCTCCACAACCCAGTTAGTACTGGATAATACGATACCCCTTGGTAATACTGGTTGTCGAACTTTTTGAGCCACTGCCTACCTGTAACGACTATCTACAAATGACAGCCGGGACCAACAACTTAACGTGTTTTCCGAGGCACGGAGGAAACTCGGTATGTAACGATGGTCACCCATCCACAGACCAACCTTGGCAAGCTTGGCTTAACCTTGGAGATCGAACCGTGCGGCTGTTATTATTTAGCCACGAGCTCCTCCTTCATGACGTTTGTATGACAGAACATTTTAAAAGTAACAGTTGATGGATATGGTTTTTGTATGAAAATCTCAAAAAAAAATTCTTCGTTAGTACGGTCGAACATGCTACATATTTGGTTTACATTTTCCAATGTAATTTGTTGTTTATTCTGTAAACCAAATAGCTTGTTCGACCGTATACATACATACTTTTCAGTCAACTGATCCCACTCATTTGGGACCCGCGGGATGAGTTTACAAAATTATTATTTTGTCACAAGTATGCCACCATGAGTACAATCACAGAGAACAGTCAGAGAACAGAGGAACACTACTATAACTACTACTACTACTATAACAGCCCATAACGTCCACTGCTGGACATAAGCTTCTCCAATGATGGGAGGAGTTTGCCGCAGGCGGATTGGAGATCGCAGTGATGAAAGACTAACAGAAAACGCTGCTGCCCATTCTCTGGTCTACGGAGGCGCAAGGTGTTCTGCCTCGGACATTAGTCGCCTTATACGACACCCGTGAGTGTAATGGGTTGGTTCTATTCTACTCTGCCGGATACCACACGGCTTAGAGAGGAACACTGGTCCACCGTAATACAGTCTATACTAGTACGGTGAGCAGAGTGAATCAGTCTTGTGTTAACAACCAAAATAAGTACCAACACGTAACAAACAAAAATTGTAACTACCTCTACTGCTTATTTGTAACTTATTAAACTGTGCAAGGTTGTTATTTTGATTTAGGAAATAAAGGTTTTTTTTTAGTATTATTTTTCCCGTGCTAGGGGTGTATCGCGAGTCTAGGTATAGCAACGGTTATAAATTCCTCAAAATTAATTTTGCGAGGCAAGTGCATATCGATTCTGGGGTATATGAAGGAGTATCCGACCTTGCACCAACATATTTATTTTATTAATTTTGATAAGTGAAACCTAACGAGATTCTTGTAACCAGTTATTAATATCATAACTAGTTTTCACACCAACTAGATATAAGTAACTTGATTGGTGCTCAACTAGTTACTTTCAAGACTTGTCTAATCCATCGTAGTTGCTTGTAATTATGCTAAATTACTGCTTTAATAACTTAATAAAATTGTTATTAAACAAGGTTTTATGGTTGCTTGGGCCTATGTTGCATAGTGTGATTGAAAACGGCTAAGTCGATTTTGATATAGTGATGATTCGCAACTTACTTCAGCTTATTTCATTATTGCAGCTGCTTTCTATCTCTTTCTATACTCTCTGCTGTTGAATCATCATTATTATCATCATTATATCAAATATAATATATCAATATACGAATATATAATCATCGTTACTTGCAATGTTTCCTTTTACCTAATAAGAACCCTCTGTACTCTCAAATATCTGTATCTAATATATATTTTTATACAAATCACAGCCATCTGACCTAGTTCAAAGCCTAACAAATCGTCGGTTAATAATACAAAAGTTGACAAAGAAACAAGATGTAGAATCACAATATATTATAACGATCTCCGATAGCGAGCGGTGCCTTATTGATTCCAACAATTGAACCGATTAGCCGCTCGGAACGCCTTCGGACATCTCCGGAGACCTTCGGGCACCTTCGGGCAACTTCGAAAATAAATTAGAAGATAAAAATGTTTGGAGGAGGCGTGAAATATTCCATACAGTGTATTAAATTGGTTAGATTATTGTGGTCGGCAGTGTACTTGAGATATGAGCCGTGAAATGGCTGTAGTTTTAGTTGATGTATGTTGTTTACATCACTGTGTTATGTATTTATTAGATGCTATAGAAGTTATGGCACCAAAATACTAGGTTTTTTGTAAAATCATTACCTTTTTATAACTAATAATTAAGTACCAGATTTTGACACCTAACTCTCGCGTTCCTTATTCGAAAGATAGATGGATGGTCCTCTCTTTTCATTATTTTCATATAGGCTTTCATAAGGTTTAAACTTTACCTTCTAGCGTTTAATTCTAATTCAACTGATTTCCAGAAATTACACCTACCACTGCTTGTCTCTGTATCACCCAAAGGTTGCCTGGTAGAAATGCTTATGGCAGGGTCCGCTTCTGTACTTTGTGCTTGAAGTGTTAAATAAATAAATAAATTATCTTTTGTCACCAATGAAACTGCGTTCAATTGCTGTTACTGCCTTTCTTGCAATGTAATATTGACAATAGCAATTCCTGAACGCGGTTTGGACGTGATGGCCCGGGGGTTCAGTTTTATTGATGAAATTCAATTGATTCGATTTAATTTGGTCTGTTACACTATAATAATTAGAAGGTTTAAGCATATGGGTTAATGCAGATAGAACATAAGTTACCGATTGCATCATCGATGTGGCCGCGTGCGATAACATTTTCACTGTTTCTCGCTCTAGCAAATGACGGTTATGAGTGACAGAAAAGGATAGGAGCACGTAAAAGTGCGATTTCGTACTCCCAGATGAGGTTCAGCCCTAACAGTTCTGCTGTGGCAGACGGCCATAACTGTAGCCGTAAACCATCATCGTAAAATATTCTCACAGGGGCAGATGTAAGGGGGTGAAACAGTTGTTGATGTTTCTATTTATAACAGCTATCTATTATATAACACAAATCGTTGTGGGAATAACTATAGTCTAATTCAACGGAGGAACTAAAAGCTTGCGTTTCAGTGTCGTCGGCCTCTCTGATTGTCTTGTTGATTGTTTTTCCATTAAGAGAGAGGCAGAGACGAGCGTACTTCAGAGGAGACACGCAGCATGCACGAATTGATCAAGCATTGGCTGAAATCCTCATCGCGTCTCTCATATCTTCTGTGGTGGGTCGAATGCTGCAAGTCTCCTCTTTGGTGGAAACTCGGCCTCAAAACTGAAGTCTCACAACTATTTGCACCACTGCTACTACACTATTTGAACACCTCTATACTAGCTCAGTCGATGCGAGAGAATTTTGTCCCAATACTCAATACTTTATTGCATTCCACATGTAGGTACTTAGGTGGTAAAAACTTATAATTAGATCACATGGACCCTATCGGGCACAGCAAAATAAGTGAGTTAGGAGAGAGAAAGCATTTATAAATTCTCAACAAATAACATTATAATTCTTTTTTGGGTACTTTCTAGGATAAATTAATTAATAGTATAAATTATTATTAGTTATGTATGTATAATGTATAATTATTATGACAGCTTATTTATTGGCATAAAAAATATAATTATTAGCACCCCGCATACTGCGCCAGAACTTTATACGACTTTTTACGATATTATGTTTAGGTATCACACAAAACTCAAAATCAACAGCGATTTTGATAGATTTAGGTACAAACGACACTTAAAATCGTCAAGAAACATCTTTTAACAGGTTACTAACGAGTTGTTTCTATTAGATTATTACAAAATAACTAAACAAAAAAAAATACGCTGATCTATCATAATGAAACGTAAAAACTCTTAATAAAGAACCCAAAAAAACGTTCACAAAACAGTTATCAAAATCTTAATCCGAATCAATAACAACAATAGCATTATTGCTGCATCAAATTATTATCTTCTAACTTGTCGACCATTCTTAACAAATCGTTAAACTTAGTTCATTATCTTAATTATTTTTACGTTCAATTCATTAAAGCTGTATAACAATTTAGATTATCTTCTTATATCTTTGGTCTCTTTAACACCTCTCTCGCGGCGGTGCGGCTCTCAAAGCGCGATCGTAAACCCAACATGGAGTGAATAAAAAAGGTAAAAAGAAAAAAAATAACAAAAACAGCCCGAGAGTATAATAAAGAGAGTCAATTCGCCGTGCGTCTCAAGGTGTGAAGCTGTCATGGACGAAATGATGACTCCATTATTAAGCGGCTAAATAATAATTCTCCGAGTCCCGTTGCAAAGGCTTGATGTGTTAATACGTTGTGTGTGTTGTGATGTGTGTGTTTGTGTGTATGTGTGTATTTAATTAGGGTTGGTAGTTGTTTGTGGGCGTGCTACAGTTATGTTTTACTATTATTCGATTTTCCTTTGTTAGTTATTGATATGTTTTGAATATAGGTTGTTTGTGTTGGATACAGATTTCGAGGATGTAATTAAATGTTTCAGCGTAATATAAGATGCGAAGGTATGTTTATTTTTGCTCTTGTTCATTTTTTCTTTTTTGGGTATCCTGTATAGCTCTCGAGACTTACTGAGATGCAATTTTAATGTCCAAGATGTGATTTACTTTCGTTGTATTTATCCTATATCCATAGATTGATTGGTTGTCTGAAATAGTCCAGATGTCTATTATTCATAGATGGTTTTGCCCTGGAGATTTTTTTTTTTTTTTTCGAAATAGCATTTCGCAGTTTAACCTAGAGAGGTAGTCGTCTGCTTAACCGGACAATCCTGTGGGTGCCTTAAGTGTAACGCCTCCAGCCAGTTTGCCCTGGAGTTTAAATGTGGTGTTGGCCCACAAACGATGGTACACTTGATATCGGGTCCTGTCTGTCCTCTTTATTTTACATCACAGGAGCTGATGGACGCTACTGAAAATGCCAAAATCTTCGCCAAAGTATTTTTTGTCCAGGTTATAATTTACATAAAGTAGAAGTACCCATAACGGAAGACGAAAAAGACGGACGACGGAAGACGTTGGCCGTGTTGGACGACCTGGTGAAGGTTGCGGGAATCCGCTGGTTGCGAGTCGCATGGGACCTGTCTATGTGGTGACACTTGGGGGAGGCCTATGTCCAGCAGTGGACGTCTTTCGGCTGAAATGATGATGATGATGACCCTTAACGAAGCCGAAAGGCAGATGATCTCCCCGTTATGCGATTTTTTTTTATCTAGTCCATTTCTGGGAACTTTCTAGTCACGGAAATATTGGGAGTCAAAGTCCCAACTCCCAACCAGTTTTCTTAAACCTTGTAGTTCTGGAAATCGTTTCGAAATCCGAAAAATAACAGATAGACGCACAAGTTTACTTTCGCACTTATAGTATTAAGTAGTATGGGCAGCGTTTACACACCGTTAAACAAAAGACACTTACATAACCAATAAACAACAGTTATTAAATACTATTTAAATTCCAACACAGTAGTTACGTATGATTAAATGTAAACGTTTTTAATTTGCGGTGACGTTTGCACGCCTGGTGAAATGCGTTCTACATCTGACGCGACACGAATGGGTTACGTACTGATTGGTACTAGTGTTGGAGTAGTACACAGTGGCACGTGTGAGCCTAGGGTATGTAGAACCGGGTTTTGCACGCCCTTACGTGTCATGTGTGAAAATTATTATAATCTTAAAGCCTTGTAATCACAATCAGCACATAACATCACACCAGTAATTCCAAAGGTGCTTGCGGTATTCGGTACCTATCGTTCACCCACGTTTCGGCAGTTATGTAATTAATAATTAAACTTGTTAACAATAACTGTAAAAATACTGGATGACATTTTTATCACTTTAAAAAAAATGGGTATATTCGGTGAACGGAGTACAAGCTTATGGCATACCTAGTTTTTTTTTTCCACAGCTTAGAAAAAAATTGATCCATCACCAAAAAACGCTACAAATTTCTAGTAAACTTTTAATATTAGAACAAAGAAAAAAAAATGTTGAAAAATAAAATGAAAATTAACGAATTTCAAATCATACGCAATACGCGTTTGATTTGAATTTCGATTTTTTTTTTGCAAAAAAAAATAACTAAGTATGCCATTTGCTTTTACTCCGTTCACCTATTAGACCCATTTTTTTTTTGGAAAGTGATAAAAATGTCATTCTGTATAACGATGAATTTTTCAATGTTTCAATCACTCGAACACTAGACATCAACGCTCACGAAGTCACACTCACTAACATGTAAGAAATAATTTCATCTAAATTAAAAGGATAATTATTTCATGCAAGATATTTTTTATTGGTATTTGTTCAGGAGTAAATAATTCGAATGAAAAATCTAACATATAGGAAACGTGTTATCTTCGAAAACTTAGGTAGACGACTAAAACAGTACATACCTATTGTACACCTGCATTTTGCGAGTTATGATTTAGTTTTATGTTATAGGCTGAGATTATGGCAATCAACCAAGGATAAGTCTTGACTTTGGGCTGCTACTGAGAAATTCCTGAAGGAATCACGAATTATTCTTGGCCTAGGAAGGGAACCTTAGACCAAACACTCACCAATACCGCTTGTGGCCACTACACCAATGAGGCAGTCTTCATTCAAAAATACAATCCGGTGAAAGTAGACGAAGCCTTGCATACAATTAACCACGAAAATTAATTCATACACTCCATTCATAGAACAACGACATCTTTAATTGCGTTTTTTACTCAAAAACTATTCATAATGACCATTCCGAACAACTGCTTTATAATTAAATCCGAAAGAGTGCTTTTGAAAGGTAATTTTAATAATTCCTACAATTATGCTACAATTTCTATCAGGGGTCTTTATTTTTTTTGTTGGTTAATTAATGTGTGGTTGCTGGTTGCTTGTGTTCATTGTTTTGTGTGCAGGCGCATCGGCGTGTGAACTGGGCGGGCAGGTCGGCCGGCCAATCAGCGGCCTGCGCTTGAGTTGCGCGGCGCCCGGTGTGCGCACGCGATGGTCTTCATGATATGGATAGATGCAGAAGAACCATTTTGTGTATGTATAACTTAAGCCTATAAACAAACTGTCCACATGAAAATTAACTACAATCTTCACAGTTTGGCAGAGAGAGGTTTGGCTTTTGATTTCCATATTACAATTCGTGAGCTTTTTGAAACCTCTGAACTTCAAACGTTAGTGTCCGAATGCGTATCAAGATATTTTATGAACTCTTTTAGAATACCTACTCAATCAAAAAGTTTAAACCAATCTTATCACTTGAGTTTCGGGGGAAACGATGAAGCGGTGTGTGACTGCGGTGCCTTAACGCAAACTATGGCTCACCACCTGTCCTGCACTTGAGGAACTTGTCCGAAGTCACTACCACCGTCGCCTGTCGTCGAGGTGGCAGAGTTTCGGTCAAAACTAACTTGATTAAAAGAAAGGGAATCATCAAGACGACGAAGAAGATGAGAAAATTTATATATAATTAAGTATATGAGTATAATATGAATGTGAATGTGAAAGACTGTCGTATATGAGGAGGCTGAACTCTATAACTCTTTACCTAAAGTAATCAAGGAATCGAAATCACTTCCAACTTTTAAAAGACTATTAAAACACCACCTAAATAATTTATATATTGTAAGTTTTTGCCGTTTTATACAACTTAGTTTATTGCCAAACGAAACCGTCGCTTATTGTATCTTAATTATCTTATCTTGTTTCCTCATAGAAGTGAATAATTGTATTCTTTTTGAGAGGAATACATTTCTTAAACCGTATGTGGGTGTCTATAAGAATAGGGAAAGGTCAAAGAAACGATGGTTGATATGATGACTCATAGAGAAAAATGAATGACCAAGACATGCTACGCCGACCCCAAATCAATGGGGTAGATAACACACCAATCAATTGAGATAGTTTTAAGAGCTGTCAAAACGCGGTTCTCTTAAAGATTTTGTATGGCAATAGTCAACTGTGACGTCACTGTTTATTCAACACAATGACTCCACTATTTATTGATTTCAAAGCAACTAAAAATCGTATTTGGCAATTAATTGAAAATAAATCGGGTTTTCAGGCCCAAAATAAAGTGGTTTTTTTAGAGATAGGTGTCTGGGAATTATTGTTTTATGGTGTCATCTTATCAGGAAAAGGGCAAAAGAAAGATGCTCGAGTAAGACAACAGCATTCCTGAAACCAGGTGTCACGGGCAATAAACAGTTTATCCTACCTACCCTTATCATAACATAACTTCACGCCTACAATCCCTGAAGGGTTAGACAAAAGTGTACCTAATAATACACCCACATTTCGGCAGTCATGTTTAGGTCCCACGTAATAGGGTGCGAGCCTATTGCCATCAACCGGGCGCAAATTCAGACTCCGTGATACTCGGTTAGAAAAGCGATAAACAGCAAGACAATTACATAACACAGCAGTAGCGAAGGGTCAATTTTTGTACGGGGTAAGCCGGAGTATATTTCTTTAATGTGATTATATTATTTGTCTATAGAATACTGATTGTTCCAATTTTCAAAGGGAATCCGGTAGGAATCGAGTTGTATGGACCCTTCGCCACTGTAACACAGCATCACGCCTGTAATCCCAGGGGCGTTAGGCAGAGGTGTAGGTAACACATTTCGCCACTTATTGGGGGTGAGCCTATTGCCATCAGCTGGGCGCAAATTCAGACTCCTTGGCTGCTACTGAGAGATTTCTGATGGAAAAACTCAATAACACTGCCCGACCCGGGAATCGAATCCAGGACCTCATGCTTGCGATGTCTATACCGTCAGATAGTACAGGGTGATACTTCTGTACCTATTTGCCTACTATCAACCACTATCTTATTTTATCATGTGCAATTGTACATTTTACGGCTCCACTGTAATTGGATTTAAGTGAATTGCGAAAAAGTACAAAAACTTAATAAAGTAACTCGTAAACGTTATAATTTAATTAAAGACTCTATTATTTTCACTCCTTATGACTGTTTTACATAAACTTAAGTACCTTCTAGATGGAAATAGGGGCAGTTATGGATAGAAGGCTTGCACAACAATAACAACAACAGCCCATAACGTCCACTGCAGGACATAAGCCTCTCTCATGATGGGAGGAATTTGCCGTAATCTCCACGCTTGGCAGGCGGATTGGAGATCGCAGTGATGAAAGACTAACAGAAAACGCTGCTGCCCATTCTCAGGTCTACGGAGGCGCAAGGTGTTCTGCCTCAGACATTAGTTGCCTTATACGACACCCGTGAGTGTAATGGGTTGGTTCTATTCTACTCTGCCGGATACCACACGGCTGAGCAAGGCTTGCACGCGGCTTCTGAATTGAGAAGCACCCTAAAGATAGTAGCTTCTCAACTAAATATACTGATGGAAAATAATGTTTACCTATAAGGTTACGTGTTTTATGGGCAATAACCCTAACATGAACTTGAACGTAAAAATAGTTATTCCTTCCTACCAAAAACACTTGACATTTTTGACACGGCATAATTGAAAAAAAAAAATAACTCAAAAACAAGACAACACAAGAAATCTCAAATTCAACAACAATATACTCACTGATGAGGAACTAAAAAGTTCCTATATCAAAATTAAAAACTATTTCACTTACTGTAGCTGTCAGTTGCGTGTCTGGAGGGGTGAAGTATGGTAAGGCGGGAGGGGGGTGTGTCGGCTCGCGCTTTGAACACGGAGGTGCTAATAACGAGGCGTCCCGCTGCGCGCGCGCCCCGCTGTGCGGGAATGTGGGGGAAGCGATGCGGTACATGTATCTTGTAGATTGTAAACGTGGGTAGTTTTGGATTAAGTTGTTGTTGGGTGTGAAGTTAATAGTATATTCTCCCCTACTTTGTAATGTTTGTAGCAAACAGTTTAGACTTTTGCCAGCTTTTGAAATCGGATTACGTTATTAGCACTGTTTCTACCGAAATGTCTACTGGTGGCCTACCATGACGTTTTATAGCAGGATCGTTTTTAATCTTGATCCAGTGCGGGTAAGAGACGGAGCTATAGAGGTAGTCTAGCGCCATCTCTTTCCCACACTGGAATAAAATGAAAACAATCCTGCTTAAAGACGTCATCGTAGGCCACCTGGGAGCCTAAAATATCCGCTTTAGCAGTAAGATAATAATATGAATCACGGTAAAATTCTTAAAATGATCACAGACGCAGACAATATTATGAATTGTCACTGAGGCCAGACGAACGTGATTGATGAGTCGTGTAATTTACGCCACATTTTAAAATGACGTTTTTTTTTTAATGAGTCCAACTGTGTATAAAACCGAATCTACGCGACTCACAAAATTACGCTTGTTTGGTCTCACCCTTAGTGACCATTTTACGAATTGTACCGTAACTAGAAAAAAAAATCCTGAAGACATCCGCAAGAGAACAAAGGTTACCGACGTAGCCCGAAGAATTGCCAAACTTAAGTGGCAGTGGGCAGGGCACATTGCTCGCAGAACGAATGGCCGATGGGCCCGAAAAGTTCTGGAGCGGCGACCGCGAACCGGAAGACGATGCGTTGGAAAACCTCCCACTAGGTGGACCGATGACCGGTGGACTGGTGAAGGTTGCGGGAATCCGTTGGATGCAAGTCGCACGGGACCGGTCAATGTGGCGACACTTGGGGGAGGCCTTAGTCCAGCAGTGGACGTCTTTTGGCTGAAAATGATGATGATGATGAACGTAATTCATCTTAATTCTGCAAAAGCGGTCATTTTAGACCCCCAGTAGGGATAACTCTTTTACCACAGGTTAGGTATATTTTGGTGTCACTCTAAAGTAATTAGGTACCGAAATGCAGTTTCGATCATGCAATGCGGATGCTCTGCCTATCCTTATATCCCAACCATGTTGCCGTCGGCTTCCATTCTAACCATACGCAGCTGAATACGAGTATTTTAAGTGGAACGACTGCCTAACTGACGTCAACAACAAAATTACTACAGTCGATCATGCAATGCGGATGCTCTGCCTATCCTTATATCCCAACCATGTTGCCGTCGGCTTCCATTCTAACCGTACACAGCTGAATACAAGTATTTTAAGTGGAACGACTGCCTAACTGACCTCAACAACAAAATTACTACAGTCGATCATGCAATGTGGATGCTCTGCCTATCCTTATATCCCAACCATGTTGCCGTCGGCTTCCATTCTAACCATACGCAGCTGAATACGAGTATTTTACGTGGAACGACTGCCTCACTGAGCGCAACAACAAAATTACTACAAAAAATAAAAATATGTTATTGAAATACTAGCTGTACCTGTGGCTTCGTTTACGTGACGTCACATTCTTTCGACTTCTTTTAACCCCAGTCAATAGACATTTAAAGTCATAGTAATGACAGCCGAGACCAACTACTTGACTGTTTTAGTATCATCATCATCAGATCATCAGATGATGATGATGATACTAAAACAGTCAAGTAGTTGGTCTCAGCTGTCATTTGTGATCTTTGACAGTCGTTACAGGCAGTCAGTGGCCCAAAAATCTGACAACCAGTCTTACCAAGGGGTATCGTATTGTCCAATACTAACTGGGTTGTGGAGGTCAGATAGGCAGTCGCTCCATGTAAAATACTGGTATTCAGCTGCATCCGGTTAGACTGGAAGCCGACCCCAATAAAACTTGGGAAAAGGCTAGGCACATGATGATTTAAAGTTATAGTATATTTTCAGAAATACATTAAAAAAAACAACAACAACAGCCCATAATGTCCACTGCTGGACATAAGCCTCTCCCATGATGGGAGGAGTTTGCCGCAGGCGGATTGGAGATCGCAGTGATGAAAGACTAACAGAAAACGCTGCTGCTCATTCTCTGGTCTACAGAGGCGCAAGGTGTTCTGCCTCAGACATTAGTCGCCTTAAACGACACCCGTGAGCAGCCCCGGATCTTGAAATGAGGCGGGGCAAAAACTAAGAAATGCCGCCCCCGCCCGTCTATATTTTTATTTTTATCATTATCATTATTTCACCCATCAGACGCCTAATGATGGCCATAGGCCCAGGGGTGGACCGTGAGTTTGTTGGGCCCTGGGCTAATACTACTTGGGGCCTGGCCAAGCGTCGCCAGCTTTTGGGCCAGAAGGGGGGCCTATCGGAAGGGTGCGATTTGTAAGTTTACTATTTACGGATGTAGCTGAAGTGCATATATAGCTTCAAAAACGTTAGCACCTCCGTGACCTCGGATTGGTTAGTTTAGGTTTTGAAGAGTTATTTGAAAAGGTTAGGCACTAAGTGAAAATTAAATTCTTAAATAGATGCTACTAAATCAATTTAGGGAGACAATTTAATGAGAAAGAGGAACTAAGACTCTAAGAGCGAGCGAAGCGAGCTCGAAAATATTAACATCCTACTTTGGACAGATTAGAATTATTTCGTCACTTCATACAGGAGTTACTTGGTTGACTTTCAAAGTTAAGATTTAAGAAGAACTTGACTGCATGAGCGAGCGAAGCGAGCTCGAAAATTTTTTGACACCTTGCTTTGGACAGGTTTGAATTGTTTCGATCCTTCATACAGGAATTACTTGGACGACTTTTAGGCAAAGTCTAAAGAAAGTAGTCTAAAAAGCAAGCGAAGCCAGTTCGAAAACTTAACAGTTTACCTACCTTGGACAGGTTAGAATTGTTTCGAACTACCGGAGTTATTTAGGTGACTTATGGACAAAGTCAAAATTCAAGAGAAATTAGGCTGTAAGAGCGAGCGAAGCGAGCTCGAACAGAATTGTCGAACAGAATTCGAACGAAAATTTTACGTCTTTCCTCAGAAGAGAGAGATCTAAATCGATGGGCTAGTAGTCATATGGGGTGTCTGCAGGGCGCTCCTTCTTCTTCAACAGGAACAGTTTTCCAGTCTTCAACAGAAATCAATGAGTTGTATCGTTACAACTCATCATTATCGCAACTTTGACCATATTATGTCTGCCAAGCTTGAATTTGCCGCCCCCTAAACTTGCCGCCCGGGGCATGGGCCCCGGCTTGCCCCCCCCTAGATCCGGCCCTGCCCGTGAGTGTAATGGGTTGGTTCTATTCTACTCTGCCGGATACCACACGGCTAAAAAAAAAAGAAAAGAACACTGTATTGTTATTCTTGATGAATAACAATGAGGTATTTTGTTACGATTAATTTTATTATTTAAATAGATCAGCTCAACATCCAACAACAGCCCACCTCACCCTACTCTAAGTAAGATATCTGGGCCGCCGGTCTCTATTAAGTATAATCACACGATAGACTTGCGCCTGCGCCGGCCGCTCCGGCTCTACACGAGTTGATTAACGACCGCGCCGGACTCTACCGAGTGTTGTGACTACTCTATGTGTTAGGTAATTAGCTATTTATTATATTCTGGAGTTCTATGCGATTTGATGAGATTGACTATGTCTTACGAGTTTAAGTGGACCTCTTGGTCAGGAGTTGCCATTGCGACCACTATACCGACCGAGGTAGTCAAAGTAAATTTTGTATGTTAATTGTAAAGTCTTGATATGAATAATATACAGGGTGTAAACAACCTCATCACCAAGCATTCTATACATCAAACTAAGTAACTTTACGCAAAAAATATTGCTAGGAAACGACTTTTTTTTGGGATGAAAAATCATGTTTTGTGGTAGAACTCAATGTAACGCAGTCAAAACATTGTGCTGATGGATAGATTGAATAGTACGGGGGTCGTGGAGGTGTTTTAAAGTTAAAAAAAAATATTAAAAACTTGTATTTAAAAAAAACTTGTCAAAAAGTTGTAACTTTGACCCCCAATATCTCCGTAACTAGAAGGTTCCCAGGTATGGTGTAACAAAAAAAAATATCGCAATGATGGGAAGAAGTGCCTTTCGGATTCGTTAAGGGGTTTTTTACACCCTATAAACACATGGTTTGGTGAAATAAAACATTACTCGATGAAATTATTTTCAGGTTACCTTATTTATTATACACATCTAAATTGACCATATTCATTTTGCATTCCATATTGTATAAAAGGTGTTACAAAGGGCTTAAAGCTAGGTACATAAATATGGACCCTGTAAGGGCACAGCAAAGTAGGACAGAGAAAGAGAGCTTAATTTTTCTAATAAGTTGGTAATACAAAGTAACAATACTTAAAATTAAAAAATATTTATGTGTATTAAGTAATTTAAAATTTGTCATTTAGATATTAATTTATAGTATAATAACATTTATATAATAAAAATTGTTGTAATTTATTTATGAATGAAATAAAGTTTTGTTCCTTTTTAATTATTTCCGGCAATTTATTATAAACTTTCATTGACATGACTAGAGTACTTGTTGAATGCATTTAACCATCATCGCATAAAACGTATTAAATTAAATAAGAACGGAGCCGTAAACACCTGATTACTTCTAAATCTAATATATAATGTATCTATTTGATTGCGGTGAGAGGCACTCGCGTTATTGCGCAGACGCACACTTTATACTTTCCAGGGAACGATTGATTAACGGTCTTGAGATGGAGAAGCCTAACACGATAATTATAAACAACTATAGAACCTTTATATCCGATAACATAACATCACGCCTTTAATTCTCAGAAGACCTAGGCAGATGTGAACCTAGGACATAAACATTAACAACCGTAAGAGTTTATTTACTACTTTTCTGATTCAAATTTCATGTTGTTACGAACATAGTATTTTGGAACTCATATTTTTATGAAAAAGATCATACCTCCAAGTTAAAATCGTTATTTCTCGCGAAATTTGCTTTAAAAATTTAGGAAAGTGTCATACATATTGGTGCTGGTGACTGTACACCCACATTTCACAAGCGATAGCTTGTGAAATGTGGGTGTGAGTGTGAGTGTGTGGGTGTGGGTGTGTTAGTGATAACTAATCTACACTAATATTATAAAGAGGAAAGATTTGTATGTTTGTAATGAATAAACTCAAAAAGCCGATTTCAAAAATTCTTTCACCAATAGAAAGCTACATTCACCTTGAGTAACATAGGCTATATTTTATTGCCGTACTCCCACGGGAACGGTAACTACGCGGGTGAAACCAGGCTATATTTTATTGCCGTAGGTACTTACTCTCACGGGAGCGGGAACTACGCGGGTGAAACCGCGTGAAGTCCGCTAGTGTTTATATAAATTCAATATAATAGCAGCGAACTTATTTCCATCAACCGTGCACAAACCCCATACTTCGTTGCTGCAAAAACCCAAAAACACTTTGCCAAGTATTCCCGTACTGCCTAAGTTACTCCTTAGCTCCTAAAACCTCATTCCGTGACAGTTTTGACCGTGTTTGAAGAACTTGGCATTTTTACCTTGTATCCGAGAGTGGAGTTTACTAATGAACCTAGTTTTAGTGATGGGTTCATAATAAATAGCATGCGGCAACCGAGTACCCGGTGCAAGCTTTTCCAGGTAGCCGGGTACCCGGCAAAATTACCCGGCATGAAAAGACGTACATTCCACTTCCCTGTATCCTAGTCTTAATTACCCGGCAGTGCTAGATATCCGGCGCCATTACCCGGTACCCGGCCGGATCCTGAAAAAGTGCCGGATCGCCGAGTACCGGATCCACACCGGGTATACGTCCCATCTCTGCGTTTCTATATAAATATCCAAAATATATGCGTGAGATCCAATGCTTTGCTAAACAAATCGTGTAAGAAACCAACAGATTAATTAAGTTTTTCTTGAAAAAACATCTACAAAAACTATTAAACTAACTAGTATCAGGTCTGATTACAACAGTGTTGATTAAAATCACTATAATTAACACATGAATATAAATTATAACTTAATCTTAAATTATATCTAGTACATAAAACACGTAATACATAACAAGAAAATAACTACTTATCTAAAACCAAACACATAAAAATGTTAATATTTCTCACCTTGGCTGATCAATTAAATTCAATTCTATGTGTTTAGTAATTGCAACACGTAATTCTAAACAAGAAAACAACTAGCTATTTCCCGCAGCTTTACCCACGTGGAGTTTGAAAACTCATCATCATCATCATCCACAGCCCGAACTCACCCACTGCTGGGTATAGATAGGCCTCTCTTTTCTTGTGCCAATCTCCACGTTCCCGTGCCAGCCTCATCCTGTTTTTTCCCCCAACGGCAACTATGTCGTCTGCCCATCTCGCCGCCGGACGACCCACGTTCCTTTTGCCAGTTCTTGGACGCCACTCAGTGACAGCCTTGGTCCACCTGTCATCACTGCGCCTTGCTAGGTGTCCTGCCCAACTCCATTTGAGTTCCGTAACGCGATTTCCAATATCAAAAACTTTTGTGCGTTTTCAGATTTCAACGTCAGGAACTCGATCTATCAGGTTTATGCCGAGTATGGAACGCTCCATGGCTCTCTGTGCAACTCTCAGTCTCTACACAGCCTCCTACGTGAGCGTCCATGTTTCAGCACCGTACGTCATTGTGGGCAGGACACAGTTTTGAAACTATTCCACGGAAATTGTCTACCGGCATAAAATTGTATGTCCTATTAGCCCAGGTGTTGGTTTACCTATGAGACAAACTTTAAAATCGGTTCAGTCGTTAAAGCATGAAAAGGTGACATTCCATCATCATTATCTTACCCTCATCTCAATTCATTTGGGGTCGGCGCAGCATAATATCTTCTTCCTCCATACTTCGCTATTAATCGTCATATCAGCAGTCACAGTAAATTGTGTATTTATTTCATCACCACTGCTCTCAAAACGGTGAAGGAAATTTCCGTGCAATAATTTTCAAACGAGAGCAGCGGTGGCCTAGTGGTGGCGGCCCCGACTTACGAACAGTAAGTCGTGGATTCAAACCAAGGCAGGCGCATTACTTTGTGTAATTTATTACATCACCAATGCTCTCAAAACGGTGAAAGAAAACATCGTAAAGAAACCTCATGTCCTAGACCCTAAAATTTGAAGAGATGCGACATCTGCCAACCCGCACTGGGTCCGCGTGGTGGATTACATCCCATTCCTTCTCATAAAGAGGAGCCCTGTGTCCCAGCAGTGGGAACATTATAAGCTGATTATGCTATGCTTATGCAGCAGTCACCTCCACTCTAGCCATATCAGTCATCCACATTGATGCTCATCATCTGCCTAGTCTTTTCACGAATTTGTTGGGGTCGGCTTTGCGACCCCAACATAGTTGGGAAAACTATGCGACTGCCTATCTGACCTCCACAACCCAGTTAGTACCTGGTAATACGATACCCCTTGGTAAGACTGGTTGTCAGAGTTTTTGGGCCTCTGACTACCTAACAACTGTCAAAGATCTACAAATGACAGCCGGGACCAACGGCTTAACGTGCTTTCCGAGGCACGGAGGAAACTCGGTATGTAATGGGTGGTCACCCATCCACAGACCAACCTAGGCAAGCACGGCTTAACCTAACGATCGACCCGAGCGGCTGTTATTATTTAGCCACGAGCTCCTTCAAATCAAACCGACAAACAGAAGGCACTTTTGATATTGGTATGCACAAATGTCTAATCAATCATAATCAAATGAATACCAATTACGACCAGTGTGTAAATACATTGGTGCCGCGGCCCTGGTGATGAGGAAGTGGCATTGGGGTTGATGGCCAGGCTGATCCAAGTACTACCATGAGCATAGCCATAGTTTACATAGAAGGGGTCAATACTACTCTTAACACTCCATATAGGCTTACTTTCAACATGTAAATTATTGTTCTCCTACTCCTCCGCTAGTATTTTCTGATTTTCATTGAGCTAGGCTGTTACCACTACGTATAGAGAAGACACCGTGAACAAAATCTGTGCTCCGTTCAACTGCTGTCGGCCGGCTACAGTTCACTCAGTCGCTTGATCGCTACAGAACATCTATACAGGGTGTAAAAGTCCTCATCACGAAGCCGTCAACCAAGCTTTCTAGCTTTCTTTCTTTCTTTTTAAACTACACACATCAAAAGTATCTAGGGATCAACATATATTTTTGCAATAACTTTTCTCCTGATTGATATTAATTAAAATTTTCTTTAAGGATTCATCAAATAAAGTGTTTTCGTTTGTCACAGTAACGATAAACCAAGTCACCTTTGCATTAATAAAGAAATTTGCCATTTTCCTAATAAAGGGATTTTTGACATTTGAACCACTAACATTAAAGTTCGAAAAAATGACTGAAAACACAGTTTTCTTTAAAATTTTATTGGGTAACTTAAACAATTAATAATCCGTGTTTCTACCGCGAACACTAACAACACAAGAACATCGGTTTGGCATACTCAAAATGAGTTCATCCAAATCACGCTGTGGAATGGCCGCCCATGTTCGTTGCAACAACAAAAAAAGGTCTTCTTGCGACTGGATACCCTCCATATTCGGCAGAGCTCTTCTCTGTAGCATATCCCATGCATGCTCAATCGGGTTCAAGTCTGGCGACTGAGCAGGCCAGGGCAGGACATTGATGTTAGCTGCGGCGAGAGTCTGTCTTACAACTCTTGCGGTGTGCGGTCGTGCATTATCATGCATTAACTGAAATAAGGGACCGATTTGCACTTGTAGAGGAACGATGACGTCTGATACAATCGTCTCAGCATAAATTTGAGCGTTGAGGTTGCCTCTGATCCAAATCAACTCAGTTCTTCCGCCGATCCAAATACCCGCCCATACCATGATGGTTCCACCACTATAAGGATGGACTTCCTGGCAGGATTTTAATCGCTGTTGGCGTCCAGGGGTTCTCCAGTGTCGTATACGTCTTGTATCCGGTCTCATACCAAAACGAGACTCATCAGAAAAGCACACGAAACGCCATTGTTCTTCTGCCCAATTTCTGTGTTCAAGAGCCCATTGATATCGAATCCTACGATTGTGCATTGCTATAGGTGGTACCCGTAGCGGTCTTCGGGAATGAAGGTTCACTTCATGCAAGCGGTTTCTGACTGTTTGGTCGCTAATTAAGTTCCCTGAAGAGTGATGAAGCCTCACGGCTAACATCATGGCGGTTATTGTTGGAGCTCTTCGAGTTAAGATTTGAATGTATCGGTCTTGTCTCCGTGTGGTGCAGCGATACCGTCCTCCATGGCGCTCAGCCACGGTACCTGTGCTTCGGTAACGTGTCCAAAGTCGACTGATAACACTCTGACTTGTATTCAGAGCTAAAGCTACAGTACGTTGCCGGGAACCAGCTTCTATCATTCCCACGGCTCTGAGCATTTCTTCCCTGCTTAAATGACGTCGCCGCTCCATAATAACGTTGGTTTTAATCAGTAGTAGGGAAACAGTAGCACTAATAATGTCTTCAATGCGTTGTATGTTTTTATAGGGAAAATATTGACAGCTTATTTTCATCTTTTACTCGAATTTGATTGAGAGTTCCTGATTCAAATTATGAAATGCACCAAAAAGGATCCATATAAATTTATAAAATCATAAATTTATTACAAAGCCACATCTCAATCTCAAGAAATCCGCATAAAAATGCTTGATCCCTAGACACTTTTGATGTGTGTAAGTAACTTTAAACTAAGTGACTTTTTTTTTGGGTGAAAAATCATGGTGGTAGAACTCAATGTAACGCACCCAAAACATTGTGCTGATGAATGGATTGAATAGTACGGGGGTCGTGAAGTTGTTTAAAGTAAAAATCTTACCTTAAAAACTTTTATTAAAAAAAACCTGTCAAAAAGTTGTAACTTTGCCCCCCAATATCTCCGTAACTAGACTAGAAGGTTCCCAGGTATGGTGTAGAACAAAAAAATGATCGCAATGACAGGGAGAACAAGTTCCTTCGGCTTCGTTAAGAGGTGTTTTACACCCTTAATATTATTATACGGGGTTAGCCGCCCCCGCGCGCCCCGCACTGCGCACAGATTTTGTTCACGCTGTCTTTTCTTTACGTAGTAGTAATAGCTCAATAATTAATTTCGTTGCGGAATCCAAGAAACTTAAATTGTTTATCTGGGACTCGTCGAACTTCGGCGCTTTTCTGGTGGTCGGACTTTTGACTCTGGCTTTAAATATGAAAAAAATTTGAAAAATAGAACTTTATAAGGACTTTCTAGGAAAATTATTTTGAACTTGATGGAAACAACAATTTTTGTACAAAAAATACAAAAAGTTGTACAAAATAATTTCTGGACTAAGTTTGCAGTATATTCGTATATGCAAGCATTTTTACATAATGGATACCCACCTTTAAACTCATAAGTGTCAACACTTATTGTGACGGACGGGAAACTACGGAACCCTACACTGAGCGTGGCCCGACACGCTCTTGGCCGGTTTTTTTCTTAATGTGTATGTAGGTCTATAGTCTAACTAACTAAACTTCACCTAAAATCATCTGAAATAACTTTGATCAGACTTAACTAAAACGCAGGTGCAGCAAGCTAGCAGCTATAGATATCAGGGAGCGCAATTTGCAAGAAGTGCGTAAAGTATTACCACTCGCAATTGTAGCAATCTATCATAATTTATGCTCACTTTTGTAATGTAGGAACTGGAGCACATACTCGTACTAGTATACTGTTTCAATCATTAGGTACTAACATAGACACTACATTACATCCATTTCAAACTCAGTTGTGTTATAAAATGTTTATCATTTGCCACTTTGTACGAGATCTACTTACGACGAGTTGATACTTGGCACTGGATATATTGCCAGTAACATCACGCCTGTAATATTTGAAGGGTTAGGCAGAGGAGTACCCTGTAGTATACCCACATCGCCAGCTACGTTTAAGTTCAATTCATTAGAGGGCAAGTGATTCGGGGATGCTACTGAGAAAAACCGAGTAACTGCTTTACCAAACAGGAAATCGAAGCAAGGACTTAATGCTCCCGGGGTTGCGGGACTATCCGGGGTCGCAGGACTATTCGAAAGAGATACTGTGGCCCCGGAACACAGAGGGCGATGAAGGAACATGGATAGGTTTTAGTCAGTAAAAGTCTGACACTCCCTCCTGCTCCACCCAGAGCGGGAGGAGTTATTTGATGATTTCCCATCCGAAAAAAAAAGGTACCTATATGTTTTCACTAAAGGCTGAAAAAAGCCCATCGGAAAAAAAAAAAAGTCAGTCAGATACTTTAATACACATACATCCTAAACAATGAATCCTCACGTTTTTTCCAGTCTCTTCTATCCTTTGAGAAAATTACTAAAATAATGATTACATAAGCCTCTTTGTCAAACCTCTCAGAACCGAAGTCCTTACAATAACAGACTTAACAGGTAAAGGCTATCAAAAACTTGATCCGTCAAACAAAACAACATCAGACTCGTACAAAACTCTTAACACAGCAACAATAAGGATGATTATAACATTCTCTCCCCATATAAAACTCAAAAAAAAAGTAGTCTTCACAAAAAACCGCGAACAAGAATGCAGCTCGACGTACATTGTAAAGCGAAATTGTTTTACTGACGACACGTCTAAAACACCCACCAGTCGTTCTCCATTGATTGAGCCATCGCAGACGCTATTTCAGCGGGTTTACGCATCTTACCAACTTAGCTTTAACACTGAGAAAATGCACACGAAGCTCTTAAATCTGAAAAGCTAAGGTTGGAAATTCTTTGCAGGTTTGAAAGTACAAGTGAAAAAGGATATTGGTATTCCTGAAGTATGTTGTCGTAACTCAGATGTACAGTCGGAAACTATTATTTGTTGCGGTTCCCTTACATTGTATTCGTGAGTTACAGCTTACAGTTTTCCGTTTATGAAATGAGAAAGTTTTAGTATTGCACCCGCAATGTATCTCGGATTGCGGAGGAGATTACGTTTTTGTGTTCTGACGTACTATTAAAATGTATATATCGCTTTAAGTATTAAGAAAGAGATAAGTTAAAACAATCTTGGAACTTGTTAGATGGTTTTAACACTTTATAAAATGCAATCTTCTTCTGGTGTCAGAGTTTCATGCCGTTTCATGACTTGGCTTTACATGCCGTCGAAAAATATCTCGCGATGCGGGTTTCCTCACGATGTTTTCCTTCGCCGAAGCAAGTGCAAGTATTCTATACTAATATTATAAAGAGGTAACATTTGTTTGTAAGTTTGTATGTTTGTAAGTTTGTATGTAGGGGGTAATCTCCGGAAGTAATGAACCAATTTTTAAAATTGTTTCACTGGTAGAAAGCTACATTATTCGTGAGTGCTATAGGCTATATTTTATTCCCGTACTCCCACGGGAACGGGAACTACGCGGGTTAACCGGGGGACGTCAGCTAGTATGCAATACGCAAATGAATCCGAAAAATCTGAGGTTCGAATTTGAGATCTATGACTTGGCAATCCGATGATCTATAGGCTAAAATGTAATCTGAACACCTTCTAAGAAATGAGATATTAAATTCTTTTTAATTATTATGAAGCTACGATCTCAATTAAACAGCTACCGGATTCTCCACCCGTTGCCACGCCAACCGTTTTCATAATTACGCCGCACATCTGTTTATTCACGAACTACATTAAAAACGTGTTGATTTAAACACGTATATCAGCAAAAAAATCGTCAATCAAGCCGTCTTCCTTCCCTCATTTGCAGCAATAATTCTGAGTTTAATTTACTCAGTGATTGAGCGATCGTATAAAACAACATGCCGATGAAGACATCAAATTGAAAACCATCAACGGTAACCGCGCGGTAATAATGTGGCTTTTATTACCTTGATATATTGCCTGTACAAATCGTGATTACGCTAGTGAAAATGTCGTTTCAACAAAACACTGTATTAAAAAAATGAATAATGACTTCTTTGCCGACAACGTCATTATAACGCGCGGTCACCGGCTCGCGAGAGATTTCTATCTGACTGTACACATGACTGGCACACAACATAAAACCAACCTTATCTTTTACCACATAAAGCTTATAACATCTTCTACACATGTTACAAAGTTTTCATTCAAATTCAACGTTTAAAATTCACAGTTTTAAAGTTCATTTTCCTATGGAGAGGATCTTCACATAAATCGCGGTGAGCACACAGAATTTCCACTTGATTGTTGCATGGCGAATCGGATTGACAGGTAAGAAGGTTATTATTATCACATTTTACTTAGAGTACATGCATTTACATAAAACGCGGTGTAATTTGTAGCAATGTTTGGTATCGTTATAATGTGAAGTAGTCAAATAATTTCTTTTTTTTGGTACACTGTTCCGTATAATGAGTATGAGTATTTTAATTTTAATTATATTATGATTGTAGGTTCAAGATAATGAACATCTGTTTGCTTATTTTTGATTCAGTGGGAATATAAAACTTGATAACTCATTTGAGAATATAATTTGAACCGCGGCCCGTGGATTTAGCAGCGCAAAAAATGTAAAATTTCGACGTAATTCTTACGCAAATCGATTGGGATGCCGTTTGACTTGCATAATCATTAAATAAAACTTATTTAACTCACAATAATAGCTAAATGATAGCTTTCTAACTCTTCAGATAAAACTACTTTAGCCAAACGTTTCGAAGACTATCAAAACATTCTTAAAGTTACAATTTTTCGAAGAAAAACAAGATTGATGAATAGATTGACGGCCTCGTTGTGTGTCTAGTGGTCGCAGGTTCGATTCCCAGGTCGGGCAAAATGTTACTGGGATTTTCCATCAGGAATTTCTCAGAAGCAGCCTCGGAGCCTGGTTTACCCCCGGTTGATGGCAATAGGCTCGGCCCATTATATGGAACTTAAACATCATCATCTGCCTAGCCTTTTCCCAACTATGTTGGGGTCGACTTCCAGTTTTACCGGATGCAGCTGAATTCCAGTATTTTACATGGAGCGACTGCCTATCTGACCTCCACAACCCAGCTAATACTGGGTAATACGATACCCCTTGGTAAGACTGGTTGTCAGACTTTTTGGGCCTCTGACTACCTAACGATTGTCAAAGATCTACAAATGACAGCCGGGACCAACGGCTTAACGTGCTTTCCGAGGCACGGAGGAAACTCGGTATGTAAGGTGGTCACCAATCCACAGAGCAACCTAGGCAAGCACGGCTTAACCTTACAATCGACCCGAGTGGCTGTTATTATTTAGCCACGAGCTCCTTAAGGAACTTAAACATAAATGACTTAATATGGGATTATTAAGTACACGTCTACCTAACCCTTCGGGAATTACAGGCGTGATCATAAGTCATGTAAAAACAAGATGTCGACGAAAAGACTTCCTGCTTCAAGAATTCATTTTAATACACGGAATTCTAAAAAGGGAATGAAATGACAATGTGACAAGTACAACACATGTCACTCGGGTGCAGTTTGAAATTACTCGCGCGTACTATGTTACAACAATGTTATTGTTAACATTTAACTAGATACAACTATGTTGGGTTATACAAGCAAAGGGGTGTTGGACTTGGCAACTGTGCTTTAGTTGATGTTAGCATTCTTAGCAAACAATGTTGGGAACTAACTTAGAGCTGCAAATCCTCAAAGTTTTCAGATCAATCTAATACGAAAAGAACTAAAGATCTCATCGTCTAAGCCTTTTCCCAACTATGTTGGGGTCGGCTGCCAGTCTAACCGGATGCAGCTGAATACCAGTATTTTACATGGAGCGACTGCCTATCAGACCTCCACAACCCAGTTAGTAATGGGCAATACGATATACCTTGGTAAGACTGGTTGTCAGACTTTTTCTAGTTTCTCATCCCTCCGCATCACATGCCCATACCACGACAACCGATTACCACACAACTTTTCAGACACCGGCGCCACTTTCAGACTTCCTTTTACGTAATCATTTCTTATTTTATCGCGTAACACCACAGGGATGTGTGGTGTTAGCCTTAGCATTCTCATCTCAGCCAGCAAATGCCTGTATATGGAAGTATATAAAGGGTGTAAATCACCTCTTAGCGAAGCCGAAAGGCACTTGTTCTCCCCGTGATTGCGATCATTTTTTTGTTTTACACCATATCTGGGAACCTTCTAGTTACGGAGATATTGGGGGTCCAAGATCCAACTTTTAAACAAGTTTTTTTTTTAAATCCAATTTTTATGTAATTTTTTTTTACTTTAAACACCTCCACGAGCCACCAGCCTCCACTCCACCAGCACAATGTTTTGAGTGCGTTACATTGAGTTCTACCACAAAACATGATTTTTCACCTCAAAAAAAGTCGCTTCCCAGCAATAATTTTTGTGTAAAGTTACTTAGTTTGATGTACAGAATGCTTGGTTGACGGCTTCGTGATGACGTGATTTACACCCTGTATACGGTACTTATAACCAAAAAAACTTTATTTAAATTTTTGTTTTCTCTTCTTCCAAAGAGTATACCTGTGTGTCTCAGGAGTGGGAAAGTTTTAGGTTGGTTGTGTCATTTAAAACTAAATGAAAAAAAAAGTTCTGTGCCGTTTATCAATCCATCCAGAGACAGTAATCACTAATTAGCTAATAACATCACAATAACCCCAAAGCGTGTCGATACTGACCAATGTCGTCGCTACATCAGGCATAGCCAATCAATCATGCAGCCATCTAGTGTGTGCTATGTACTTCACAGTAGAAGTAATGCGTATATTGAGTGCAGAGAGGCAATTGAAAACGGTATTGTTACTGCTAGTGACCGACTGTCGAGAATGTCTGTGAAGTTTTTACTGATATAGAGGTCTATAAACTCCTTGACCATACGGAGAATATTTTTATTATATAGGATCTACTTATTCAAACACAAAATATATTCAGAGAATCGTCTAACAGCTATAACGAAGCCATAGCAACGAAAAAAAAATGTATAAGTTTTTTTTGTTTTTACGAAATTATTATACCTACATAATTCTAAAATTTCTTGAGCATAAACCTTTACTACGACGTAGTATGACGTATACGACGCGGCGACGTGTAGTAAACTAGCGTAATGGATGTTGAAAAATAAAGAGCCAGTATTTATTGTGTGGGTCAAGTAATTTTTTAGAAATACTCAGTTTTTTTTTTCTTGTTATGGCTTCGTTATAGC
Source organism: Xestia xanthographa (assembly GCA_905147715.2). Classification (NCBI taxonomy): domain Eukaryota; kingdom Metazoa; phylum Arthropoda; class Insecta; order Lepidoptera; family Noctuidae; genus Xestia; species Xestia xanthographa. The sequence goes on from LR990648.1 coordinate 23,138,574, forward strand.
TGTTATAGTCTGCGCTAGATAAGTAGGAAATAAAGGTCATTAACCCGCATACATTTATGGAGGATGGAGGAGCTCGTGGCTAAATAATAACAGCCGCTCGGGTCGATCGTTAGGTTAAGCCGTGCTTGCCTAGGTTGGTCTGTGGATGGGTGACCGCCCATTACATACCGAGTTTCCTCCGTGCCTCGGAAAGCACGTTAAGCCGTTGGTCCCGGCTGTCATTTGTAGATCTTTGACAGTCGTTACGTAGTCAGAGGCCCAAAAAAAGTCTGACAACCAGTCTGACCAAGGGGTATCGTATTACCCGGTACTAACTGGGTTGTGGAGGTCAGATAGGCAGTCGCTCCATGTAAAATACTGGTATTCAGCTGCATCCGGTTAGACTGGAAGCCGACCCCAACAAAGTTGGGAAAAGGCTAGGCAGATGATGAACCCGCATACATTTATTCAAAAACATAATTCCGAAAACAGAAATAATGACATAAACATGTCCCGAAACTACCTTTATCGTGATCCTTGAATTTTTCTAGTAATAAAAAACGATTCATAATGTGTTGTCGGGGTACCTACGCAGAGAAATTAAGGAAAGAGCAATGATCTTTAATTGCTACTTTTCTGGCGCAGACTATAGATGATTCCCTGAAAATATTTCGTGTATGAATAGATACACCTTATATAGGAAGAGTGACGCTGAAATGGACGCGTCAAAATGTTTACAAACAGTAACGTAAGTTAATTATATAATATAACATCACGCCTGTAATCCTTGGAGCGTAAGGCAGAGGTGTAACTTATACCTATATTAAAAGAGACCTCTGAGTTTGTTTCAGCTGTTTCTTCTCAGAGTAGTCAGGTACGAAACACCGGCCCCATCTAGTTTAAAAAAATGACGTGTAAAAGTGTTTGTAAAAACCTACTTGCAAAATAAACATCATTTATCATACTACACCCACATTTCACCAGTTATGTGTAAGTCCCATGTAATAGGGGCGAGCCTATTGCCATCAACCGGGCACAAATCCAGCCTCCATGGCTGCTATTGAGGGAAAACCTCAATAACACTTCTCCCGACCTAGGTATCGAACGCAGGCCCTCATGCTTAGAAGTCGCGGTTGCGACCACTAGACCAACGAGGCAGTAAGTTAACAAATTGTTATAAGACTTGAGCATGAGGTCCTGTGTTCGATTCCCAGATCGAGTCGTGCCTGGACGATTGATGGCAATAGGGTATATGCATGATTTTTTTTATTTCTCTAAACAAAGCGTATTAACATCAGAAATAGCAAAGTAAAATTATTTTTTAAATATCTTTAAAACACACTAAGTTATAAGCATTTGAAACTGCTGATTAGACAGAGAGATTTGATATAGCGAATGACGTCATTCGCTACATCGACGTACAAAATCCATACTAAATTCTGTTTATCTAGAAAGAGATAGAAACAAAAGTTTAAATGGTTATAACTTTTGTGTTGATTGGCCGATGTATGTCTTGTTTTTGCTTTTAGAAATGAAAAAAAGAAAATGTATGCATATTCCCTATTATAGGTTCCAGGTGGTGTAATATGAGTGTACTGTAAATTCACCTCTGCCTAACCCTTCTATAAAATAGGCGCGATGTTATGCATGATGAGTATTTATATTACTAGCAAAACAACTAAATGAGCCAAAACAAAAGTTTTCAGGATGTTTTGAGAAAAAGTTATGTAAATGCTCTAAATATACGTTATGTAATTGTAGATAAATAATAAATGGGCCGCCAGGTAAAAACATATTTTAAAAAGCAAGCAGCACCTTTTTAACCGACTTCAGAAAAGGAGGAGGTTCTATGTTCAACTGTATGTATTTTTTTTTTCTATGTTCACCGATTTCTCACTCATTCAAATAAAAAAGAATTTTAAGAATCACATTCTTTTTATATTTGAAAGAGTAGGTATACTCCTGAGGTGGTCCCATTTAAATTTGGTGAAGATGTGATGCTGATCTTATTTATATTGATCTTCGGAGATACACAATGGAACTCTTCAAAAATAGACGGTAAATCTGTCATGATTGCTGCAATCGCTTGGATGTTTATTTTTCATACAACATGACGTAACATCACGCCTGTATGCTCTAAGAGGGTACGCAGATGTGTACAATACACCCGGAATTCGACAGTTAGGTATGATAAGTTCCGTTTTATTGGGGATAAGGCTATTACCATGACAAGTATTGTTAACAATGTAAAATAAATGCATAGCAAATATTTGTATGGGATATTATAACTAAAAATGAAAAAAATTAAACACTTTTTTGCAAAAATAAAACCGACTTCAAAACACAAAAAAGTGAAAATAACTTTAGCTTCAGAAGTCGGTGACAAAAATAGTGAATCAAACTAGCAAAAGTCACCGACTTCTGAAGCTGAAATTATTTTTCACTTTTTTGTGTTTTTTCCTCGTCTACTTTAATGTATATACGATAAATAAATAAAATTGGCAGTAGTAATTTTTAGCTCAGTTGCCCATAAGTCTGACCACCAGTCTAGCAACCAGTGGCGAAGTCTCTTAATAACTCGATTCCCACCGGCTTCCCTTCAGAAGTTTGGAACAAAACCACAACCACTCTCAACCATAATTGAAAAATGACACAATCAGTACTTTTTACAAGCATCACGAAACGCCTACTCGTACTCAATCAACAAAAATTTGCTCTTCAACAACATATTGCTATAAAATAACCCGCAGGCGCTATCGGCTTTTTGGCAGCTAAATTTCTATGCAAAATAAACGCCATGACGTCACTAGCCAGCCCGCCTATATTGGGACTCTGGTAAGCCGACGCAAACCGAGTTATTCATAGAGAAAGTAATAGAAAATAGTGCGCGTGAGTGAGATGGAAAAATATCGTTATCGCTCGTTGAATTTCGTATAGAATCGGAAATCGTTCAATGCTTGATGACATTATTTTGTTTTGTAGGGAGCTAGGTTTTACTAAGCCGAAGATTATCGAGTTACGACAGGGGCAGAAAAATAAAGTATGTATGGGAGAACGAGATGGAATTAGTAATGGTCGATAATGTAGAATGTCGATTTGATACACTAAATTATAGCACTTATTTTGTTGACTTATTTACATAGGATAAAATCAGTTTTTTATTTTATTATATTAGGTGAAAATGATAATCCAAGATGGCGCCGACGAAAATTTTCGGTTTTTTTCTTCGTGGGTGTCGTTTTGGTGGTTTTTGGGGTTGCTGATAATGAAAATGAGGTCAAAATGAAAATCCAAGATGGCGCCGACGAAAATTTTAAGTTTTTTCTTCATGGGTATTGTTTTCGTGGTTTTTTGGGTCGCTGATAATGAAAATGAGGTTAAAATGAAAATCCAAGATGGCGCCGACGAAATTTTTCGGTTTTTTCTTCATGGGTGTCGTTTTCGTGGTTTTTGGGGTTGCTGATAATGAAACAGAGGTCAAAATGAAAATCCAAGATGGCGCCGACGAAAATTTTCGGTTTTTTCTTCATAGGTGTCGTTTTCATGGTTTTTGAGGTCGCTGATAATGAAAATGAGGTCAAAATGAAAATCCAAGATGGCGCCGACGAAAATTTTCGGTTTTTTCTTTATGGGTGTCGTTTTCGTGGTTTTTGGGGCCATTGATATAAAAAATGAGGTCAAAATGAACATAGAAAAAAAAACGAAAAAAAAAGAATTAAAAAACTACCAATTCTCATTTTTTTCCTCGGCTTCCCCTGACTCAATCTTCACTCTTCGCCACTGCTAGCAACTGCGTATCGTATTACCAAGCACTAACTGGGTTGTGGAGGTATGATAGGCAGTCACTCCATGTAAAATACTGGTATTCAGCTGAATCCGGTAAGACTGTAGGCCGATCCCAACATAGTTGGGAAAAGGCTAGGCAGATGTTGATATAAATAAATAAAATTGAAACACTAGAGCCATGGGGTCCGAGTGCCCACCTAGTTTTCCGAGAAATCGCCAAACGGTTGGTCGACTCTTCACGTGACCAGAGGGTGGGCTTATTTTTTGGCCAAAGAATCAGCATTGCTATCCAACGCGGCATTGCCTTCTGGGCACTTTTTCTGTTGACAGCGATGTGGACGAATTTTTCGACGCCCTGTAACCCTTTTTGATACTTGTAAATATATCTATGTAAATAAAGTAAATATTATAGAAAGGGATCCTGCCGTTTTGCCGAAAAGATTTTGACAAAATTTCATTACCTAAACAAATTTTAGCAACCTTTTTTATACCATTGCAATATTTCGAATGATTTTAGTACGCATATTTTTATTTGGTCAAATTTTTATTTGGCAAAATATTACCAAGTATAATGTCATTATGGCATTTGGTCTTTAATCAAATGATTTATTACAGCAAACAATCTTCAGACAATAAACGTTTGGTGAAATGATTTGTTAAGACAAAAAATATTAAAATGCATTTTAATTTTAATATAATCATTTTTGTTTAATGCAAAATATTAATAGAAAAAAAGATATTGTTTTTAGTAGGTTACCCGGAACTCAACTACTTAGGTTAATTTCTTCTTTAAAGAAAATGGGTAGGTTAGGTTAGGTTAGAACTGTGACCTACATTATATATAGAAAAAAAATATGGAAAAAAACGCTACTAACTAAATAAAAAGAATAGTTAATATTCATATTATTATTACCTGTTTAGAATTTGTCCTGAGTGGAAAGTATTTCACATTTTTTGTCATTGAAGCATAGGAAAGGGTGAATTGAAAACTGACGATACTAAATATTTGGCTTATTTGATTTTGCGTAAAAACTGTTATTCCAACTGAAATATTTGACTAAATAAAAAATGTTAAAAGTACTAGTTGGTAAACAAGTTATACTTTAAACGTTCATTTCCCAAACATTAGATTTGCGTTAAAAAAATTTGTGAATAGATTTTTTGCTAAGTAATAATTTTTAAAATGAAATTATGCGAAAAAAATTATGGGAAGTGAAAATTTGTCAAATTCCTTTCGGTCAAACAAGGGAGACCCATTATAGAAAATAAACAATAAATTAAATTATAGTGCTACTAGGTAGTAAACTGACATACACACACTTATTTAACATTAAACAAACTGGACGGATGTCTTGTATTGATGAGTTGCAAGTTGCAAGCGTGCGCCCAGATTCAGTATGTATGAGATCTGCAACCGTCACCACACAATCGATGTTCTGATATTTCCTTTTGTGACATTCTCACGTCATAGGTACGTGCTCAGACTATATAGCAGTGTAACTGGCATTTCTAGGATTTTAGAGTAGGCACAGTAATCTCGGAAGCATCTGGTGATGGACAAAATTTATTAAGTGAGGCAACAGTTACTAATAGTTCAATAACTTTCGAAATATAACTATAGGGAACGTGCACAACGACGGTGCTGCCAACTGGCGTCGCCAATCCAAATCTTGTGCTCTATTAATGCTTGACATTGACTTTTCTAACAAGTAAACAGAATTAATTTTATAGTGAAAATTAATTAACTAATCATAATTCATAACACATTGTTGCATTTCTGGATGTAAGTACCAATACATCCACAAAAATGAAAATAAATCAATTAGCGTAAAATTCTATTACTTTCCAAAGAATACTATTATCATACCATGTTTTGGTGAAAAACGCAAAAAATGGATAAACGCAGTAAAGAAAAATATTTGAAAACAACTTGTTTTTGTTACACTCTGCATTGAAAAGGCCCTCAAAATCAACCGTCCATGCAAACATACCAGAACCATTTAAACTTCACCATACACGTCTAAAGTTCACACCGAATATCCCTCAAATACAAATACAAATACAAATCATTTATTTGCATAACACAGGTTCAGAGGATGTTACAAAAGGTTCCTAAGGTACACTGTATTATAACCATGCTAGGTGTGCAAATATGTTAGGAACATTATGTTAGCAACTTTATATTAGATTAGAATTTATTCATATTCAGAGGTTCCTCAACAGTTAATCAAAGACTCCACATGTAGGTATTCAGATTAAAAACATGGTTATACCCACAATAATGTTTTTAGTTGGCTGCACTCCTTTGGTTTTTAAGTTTTGTATCTAAATGCTACGGACTGCATTTTATTGATTGCTTCATCAAATGATTGTGAACTAATTGATTAATTAGAGCCTGGAGATACTGTTCTCGCTGATAAAAGATTCCCTCTCATTATAACATGTGTTGAAAATAAGAAAGCTATCTTAGTTATGCCAGCCACCATGTCTTCATACACCACAATTTTCATCAGATAGTAAACGAAAGATATAAAATTCATATTTAAACATTTATATTACGCTGACGTACGTTATTGATAGACCGGAACTCATATTTTATACCTTTTAGCTTATGTATTCAAAAATAATATAATTGAAGAGACAATTTTGTCTAAATTGAAAGCACGATGAGAAGTGATAAGTTTCCTTTTCTGTCCGCATAGTGTCTCTTTTGTCGATTAGTGCTGCCACCTATAGTTCCTGCACGTTCCCTATAGGCCGAAAAACATACAAAAAGCCTTTTTTAAACCGACCTACACTGGCCTGCAAAAATAAGTATCACACTTTTAAAATTGCAATAACTTTTTAAGAACACAAGGATACTTTCGAAACAAAAAGGACTCGAAAAAGAGTTTAATTTTGTACAGAACAACTACTAAAGCTGATAAAAATTGCAATGAAACGTTTTTTTTTAAACTTCTATAGTTTAGAAAAAAATTAAATTTTAAAAGTGTAGTTCGTTCGTCGTTCGTGTCGTTCGTTTAGTGTTAGTTAGTGTGTTGTGAGTTTTGCAGGCCAGTGTAGATGTACCGCGAGACAGCTGACGTCTAATTTCGTGTAAGATCTAAATCAGCAAATCTCCGTCTAATATCTCTTCATCATCTGCCTAGCCTTCTTTTGCCAACGTTGTTGGTTTCGGCTGCCAATCTAACCGGATGCAGCTGAATATCAGTATTATACATAAAGCGACTGCCTATCTGACCTCCACAACGAGGAGGTCTTTGGATTACGCAGTTAGCACTGAGTAATCCAAAAGCCTTTGGTAACACTCGTTGTCAGACTGACAGGCAGGCCACTGACTTCCTGATACGACTGTCAAAGATCTACAAATAGCCGTAACCAACGACTTAACGCGCTTTCCGAGGCACGGAGGAAACTCGGTAGATATATATCTCGCTAGGAGCAACCTAGGCCAGGCGCGGATCCAGGATTTCCTTTAAGGGGGGGCAATATTTGGAAAATTCTTTAAAAAAAAATTGATAGGTAAACTTTTGATAATAAATGTTATCGGGCGTTACTTTACAGAAGTCCATGATAATTATGCAAGATACAAGGAGCCGCCAGCTTTTGGGCCGGGGAGAGGGGAAGCGTAGCGAGAAATACTTACGACACCTTGCCTTGGACAGGTTAGAATGGTTTTGAACGTTCATATAGGAGTTACTTAGTCGAGCTTTAGATAAATTGAAGAGAAAAAGTAGTCTGTAGAGCGAGCGAAGCGAGCTCGAAAATTATAACACTTTTCCTACCGACCTCCTGGCCATGCCCATGACAAAATATACAACTAGAATATTTAGTTTAAATTCCGTCAAACTAGTTCAAGCTTGGCTAATGACGTATTTGGTCTGGTTCAGGGAGGGGCAATTGCACCCATTGCTCCCCCCCTGTATCCGCGCCTGACCTAGGCAAGCACGCGGCATAACCTAAAAATCGACCCGAGCGGCTGTAATTATTAAGCCACGAGCTCCTCCGACAATATCTAAGGCACTATAATTTTCAACCAGTCCCCCGAACCACAATAGAGACATCAGCAGACTCGACCAAATCGGACGCACCAAACCGACGAGGTTTTGTTCGTTAAACCTTCACATATAATTAAGGAGGCGAGCTGGCTTCGCTAAAACACATAAATCATAATAATTTAATGCGGGCCGAGCCTTTCCCGCGCCGGCACCGACTCAACAACGTTTTTTCCTGAGTTACGACCGAGCGCGCATCTGCGCTTCTTTCCACTCTAACCCGAAATGACTTCGGGAATTGACAGCTTTATAAATATAAGAAAGGGCTCTCGTAGCGAACGTGCCATCGGTATGGAAACGCCTGTGAGTAATGACACGCGGCCAGACGATAGCCTTTCAATTTTATGATTGCCTGGTCCCGACCGGGCTGTTTTGAATGGCTAATTGAACAGTGTGAATAAAATATATCCATAATAACAGCGTTAGTTGTTTGCCTCTAGTTTATTCGAATTTTATTAATACTTTGAAGGGTTATGGAAGTAAATTAAGTTGGAACTTTAACAATTACATTTGAATTCCAGTGAAATGAGATATTATTTAAAATACTTCAAATAATCTGACAGTTTTTAACACCTCACGGAAAAAATATTATTTTTATCTTGGCCACCGATTTTCCATAATATTTTCCATTATGGTGTCACGCCGTCTAAAAAGGCAGCGCAGTATTAATTTTATCACACAACCTTGTAAACAAAGCCGCCAGCAGTAGCTTATTTTTTATGAGATATTGATTTATTACGTTCTTTAAATGTATTTGGCAAATTAATCACATAAAAAAGGTGCGATTGATTCGAATGAATCAGCCACACCTATGAGAGAATAACTTAAAACAGTTGTCAACTTAGAATTTTGGCGGTTTTTTTACTCATTCATCCATTTCGTCATTCTTACCACTCCTTAGCTATTTATCAATGAAAAACTTTATTTGTAAACGCCGCATTCTGTTTAATTTCGAAACCTGAACAAATATACTAAAACCCAGCATTAAAAAAACGAAGATGTCATTATTAAATCCTATTGTAAAACCGCCATTCATAGAAAACACATTCATCAAAATGGGAAAACGAAAAAGTAATTTATAGCCGGCACATCCCTAACCCGAGCTTGTAAATCTAAAAACAAATAAGAATACAATCAATAAGTGTTAAAATATGTTAATTCTGAAGGCATTAAATAACATATACTCTCGTTCCAATGACATCGGACAAGTACGAAAGATTTACTGCCTATAAACGAATTCGGGTCAGCCGTCCGCTCAAATTAATATTTATACATATAGAAATCTATTCAAATGGCATATGATATATGTTGCTTGTAACAAATAATGCAGTTAACACTTTGCCTTTTTATTCTCTGGCGGGCCTTGTTTGTGAAAGAAGCTATAAATTGCTGTTGATTTTGATATTTAGAGCGAAAAAACAAACTTTCAAAGGTGAAAAGCACCATTATGTCCTAAACCTATATGTTAACTAAATTAAAATTTGCTTATTTGACCGAGGACATTCGACAGCCTAACACCATCATCTGCCTAACCTTTTCCCAACTTTGTTGGGGTCGGCTTCCAGTCTAACCGGATGCAGCTGAATACCAGTATTGTACATGGAGCGACTACCTATCTGACCTCCACAACCCAGTTAGTACCGGGTAATACGATACCCCTTGGTCAGACTGGTTGTCAGACTTTTTGGGCCTCTGACTACCTAACGACTGTCAAAGATCTACAAATGATAGCCGAGACCATCGGCTTAACGTGCTTTCCGAGGCACGGAGGAAACTCAGTATGTAATGGGCGGTCACCCATCCACAGACCAACCTAGGCAAGCACGGCTTAACCTAACGATCGACCCGAGTGGCTGTTATTATTTAGCCACGAGCCCTTCTCTTCTATTCGACAGTATAACACCACTGTTACTTAAATAACTAGAAGGGTTGTCGTCCCACAACAAAGTAGATAACTAAAAAGCAAATAGGTAGACATACAATAATTCTAGTATCCTCTTATGATAGCCTCTGAAGAGTCTATACATCCTTATCATAACAGCCTTTTCCACTCGAAGTCCAACGCCACATTTCCTGTTCTCCCTTCTTCTAACGACTTTTTTCCAAAAGCTTAACGTTGCCATACAGCGTGGTAACACCGGCAGTCTTTTGGGGACATTACCAGTTGACAGTGTTGCGGAGGAGTTTTTTGACGCCATTTTTTAAGTTTTTAGTCTAAGTTAGTTAGTTTATTTTATGTTAATAGATTTGTAAATAATGTACATACTGAATTCAATTTATTTTCCTGACGACTTCAATTTATTTTTATGACGACCTGATTGGCGCAGCGGTAGTGAGGCTGCCTTACGTTCTTAGGGTCCTGGGTTCGAATCCCGGTCGGAGCAAATGTTTGTGTGATGAGCATGGAAATTTGTTTCCGAGTCATGGATGTTTATATGTATAATAAGTATGTATTTACAAACAAAAAAAAGTATCTATGTAGTATATCAACTATCTGGTGTCCACGACACAAGCCTCGTTGCTTAGTGTGGCACTAGATAGCGCTGTGTGTAATGTCCAGCAATATTTATTTATTTATTTATTTCCTGTTTTTCGCCCATCTTGGCGAGGTCTTATTCATATGGGCTTTAATGAGAAGGCTACGTAATAACCTATACTAGTCATAAAAGCTGACGCCTTTGGAGTAATACCACGATTTCTAACCACAACCAATGTATTTTTATAATGTAAGCAATTTCTTAAAAACCTCTTGAAAAAAAAACCATAAGAAAACGTCCAAAGGTGTCAAAAATATTAATCTCCAGTCCAATGAAGTACCTACAAAATGAATTGTCATACTGTATCTTTTAAGTGTAGCCGATATAAAAATGATAGTAATTTTTCACGAGTTTAAGCTGTCCACACCATTAGTTATTATTTTAAATTTTTAGTTTTCGTCTTTTTACCGTTGTGACCCTATTAACACCCAGCATATATATTATTACGTATTAAGTATAAGTACTTGGTTGAAGTTACTACTAATAGTTTTTAAAGTGCGATATGTTGAGATCTTGGGATTAACTTTTTAAGTCGATTAAAGCCTTTGCTTTTCTTAGCTTTTTTTTAATCAACATTAATCAGTGAATCAATTGTTTTAAGTACTCTTTCTAGAACTTTTGAAATTAATTAATGATACCTGTTACGAATATAATACACAGTACGGTATTTTTAAAATATACATCGACAGCGTTACAATTGCTTGAATTTAGAGCCTGTAAGTGATAAATCTGTGTAACAAATTATCACTTCCTGTCTCAAATATGAACGCTTTAATATTTTTTTGCAATACAATTCATCTTTCGACAGTAACATAGTTGTAATCGAAAACAGCAATAACAGAAAACTTATAACCGATTTCGACAGCATTCCCAATGTAATGAAAAAAAAAACTGTGAAGTAACATCTTTTTTTCATCTCGGCAACTTAATTTACAGTAAATCACTGGGTAATTTATTCAATTTTAATTAAATACCTGGTCATCTAAGCGTGGATGTCCATAACGAAGACAAATCGTTACGTGTTTGAGCTCATTAACGCGCCGCGTTAAAATTCATAATGAGAATATCGAATATTCAATTAATTAATAATGTTATCGATAGTTCGTTACACGCAGGGTTGCCAGATGTTGGAAGCGGGAATAAAGGCACGGTAGTTTTTTTGACTAGAATACTCTTTGTTTTAAGCTTTCACGGTTTAAAACTAAACTTATATTATACATATTGTATGTGTATATATTATATTGTCACTTACAGGGTACGTTCTCTTATCTTTTGACGCAAAGAATAATCACGAAAGATATCCCGTAAGTGACAGTATAATTTACTGGTGTCGTTACAATCTTGTTGTACTATAAAATATTCCATCTATCTTCCATGGATCTTGCTCATGGTTCACGCAATGAATGTATTGATTATGATACTAATCGTCTACATTAAAATAAACGAAGATACTACATAGACACGAATTTTTTTTTTTTTTCAGATAGGAAATCATCAATGACTCCTCCCGCTCTGCTCCGCCGCTCCGCCGCTGGGCGGAGCAGGAGGGAGTGTCAGACTTTTACTGACTAAAACCCATCCATGTTCCTTCATCGCCCTTTGTGTTCCGGGGCCACGGTATCTCTTTCGAACAGTCCCGCAACCCCGGCAGGCATCGGCCCTTGCGGACCCCTTCCTATTGCTGACTCTCTTTGAGGCGCGCGTGGAACACTCCTGCGCCGTCGACACGGCCTGTCGTCATGAGACGGACGGACTGCGAGCTAGCCCATAGCCCACCGTCCACAGGCCCGCGCATCCCACACAGACAGACACCACCTTTACATACCGAGTTTCCTCCGTGCCTCGGAAAGCACGTTAAGCTGTTGGTCCCGGCTGTCATTTGTAAATCTTTAACAGTCGTTACAGGTAGTCACTAGTCAGTGGGCCAAAAAGTCTGTCAACCAGTCTTTATGCCAAGGGGTATCGTATTGCCCAGTACTAACTGGGTTGTGGAGGTCAAATAGGCAGTCGCTCCATGTAAAATACTGGTATTCAGCGGTATCCGGTTAGACTGGAAGCCGACCCCAACATAGTTGGGAAAAGTTGACATCACGTGGTTTCACCCGCGTGATGTCAACTTAGCCGCTAGTCGAACATGTAAAAGAAACTAGCGGACGTCAAAATACAGTGGATGTCGAAATACAAATCTTTTTTCTTTATAATATTAGTATAGAATGGTTTTTATGGTTTCGTACCCAAAGGGTAAAAACGGGACCCTATTACTAAGATTACACTGTCCGTCTGTCTGTCACCAGGCTGTATCTCATGAACCGTGATACTGATAGCTAGACAGTTGAAATTTTCACACATGTTGTATTTCTGTTGCCGCTATAAGAACAAATACAAAAAAAAATTAAAGGGGGCTAGATAACAAACGTGATTTCTTTGCCATTCTTTGCTCGATATTAATAACGACAACAGATAGACGCTTGAACATTTATGGGAGGCTCCCATACAGCAAACGTGATTTTTTTGCTGTTTTGGATAATGTTGTATTGGTAATGGTACGAAACCCTTCGTGCGCGAGTCCGACTCGCACTTGCCCGGTTTTTTAATATCTATATTTATTAAGTAGCTGACGTCCCGCGGTTTCACCCGCGTAGTTCCCGTTCCCGCGGGAGTACGGGAATAAAATATAGCCTATAGCACTCACGAATAATGTAGCTTTCTACCAGTGAAACAAATTTAAAATTGGTTCATTACTTCTGGAGATTACCCCCTACATACAAACTTACAAACATACAAACTTACAAACAAATGTTAGCTCTTTATAATATTTTATTTATTCATTTATTAAAACTTTATGCACCATAATGTACAAAGGCGGACTTAATGCCTTGCATTTCTATTTATCTTTGTAAAATTATATGGTGGACATTCACACATCAGTGTCCCAGGCGGGCAGCCCTACAAACACCCCGCGGATTCGATTCGGTCCACACTCAGAGTTATTTTAAATCTATGGTAATTCATACTAATCAAGCCTCTTTGAGATCGTATATCTATCTAATTAAGAGGTCCCATTGAAAATTTAATTTACAAAGCATTCTATTGAAAACCAGAAAAATATTATTAATGCCCAATCAATAAGAAGAAATATTTAAGAGTGTTAAAAATTAACTTCATTGCTTCGTATCTCAGGAATGTCGATGGTGTTATGATGATGTTAAATACATCAACAACTTAGTTGTACTTTAGTATTTCTCGTAATATAGACTATAGGAAACATAAATTATTAATTTCTAGTGGAGATAAATAAATTGAGCGAGCAAAACTAGACTAATTAGAAACTTTATGTTGAATTCATTGAAATATTTTAATTGCCGAGCCTAGTATTATGAAACTATATTATGAAAGAAATTATTAAATGTAAGTTTAACCAGGACACCATATTATTAATTTTGATAGGTAATAGAGGAAAAGTGAACAAAGGAGAATTGCTCCAGTATTATAGAACTTTGTCAAACTTAAATTTAAGAAAAATTGTGTTGTTTACATTTCCTTATAGTAAAAGTTTGCCACAGGAAGAAAATGACTATAGATATAATATTAATATGACATTGCATAATTTGACATTCAATAATAATTCATTTCATTTACTTGACATCAACAATTATATTGGCAACAATTTTTATTTGACAAAACATAGATATCTTGTAGACAGGTACTATCTGACAAACTATTGTAAAAGACAAGTAGCTGTGTCGCTATCTTATTATTTTTCTATTACAGCCAAGAACTTGGCTAATCAAGTTGCCTCTGTTGATCAATGCAATATTAGCCTAAATTACTCTACCAATAGTTTGTCAACAATGAATGAATCAGTGAATCATTTAAATTAGCAATTTCGACAACAGAGGCAACCTCTTGCAATATAAGGAAGCCAGATAGTAAATCAGGCGAATGTTTTGAGAATTTTAATAGTATCAACCTGGTTCATCAAAATATTCAAGGATTTTTGAACAAAGAATTAGAAGTAGAACTTTTCATGAATTGTAATTGCATAGATATTCTTTGTATAACGGAACATTGGCTCAAATGTCACCAATTAATTTTCAATTTTAGTAATCACCAGGTTGGTAGTTCATTCAGCAGGGTAAATGCTATACATGGCGGCGCATTAATCCTAGTAAATAATCAGCTTAAGTTTAAAGACCGCAAGGATATTGTAAGCCTATCTGTTGAGCGAACAGTTGAAATAGCCTGTATAGAGTTGGAGCAGTTTATCATATTAAGTGTGTATAGACCTCCTTCAGGATTGTATGATTGTTTTGAAAAGGTAATGGATGAAGTGTTGCATAAAATCTGTAATTCTAAGAAGTCTATAATTATTAGCGGTGATTTTAATATTAATTTGTTAGAAAGTTCTGGGTTAAGTACTAAAATTTTAAGCCTGTTTCATTCATACAATCTTGAAAACAAATTTCTGGAGCCCACTAGAATAACACCAACTAGTGCCACTTGCCTAGATAATATTTACACAGATGTTATACCTACCCACAAAGAAATTATTAACTTATTAGATTCTGATCATTGTGGGCAATTGATCACAATTCCTAATGTAAGCAAGAAAGTCACTAAAAAGGATATCATTGTTAATCCAAAAACTAAAACTCGCCTGGAAACCTTTAAAACTAAACTTTTGTCTAAATTACCACTACTGTCAACTAATGATGATCCCAATCAACATTATAACGATTTTTTCAGCATGTATTGCACACAATTTAATACCACATTTATTCCTAAGACAATCTCGGTTAATAGTAACGCTTCCTTCAACGACTGGGCCACTATTGGTATTCATAAGAGTCGAAAACGACTTTATGAGCTGTATGCAGAGCGGACCTATATAAACACTGGAGAATTTAAGTTGTATGTTAAAAATTATTCTAAAATATTTAAAAAAGTTTGTTTTATAGCAAAGTCACGTTACTTGAGTTCAAAAATTAAAAATAGTAGTAATGTAATTAGAATGACATGGAATATTATTAATAGCGAAACGGGAAAGTCTTGCAACCGAAACAGTGACTACAGCCTTGCTATTGGCGATAAAATTTTAAATTCAGACACTCAAGTTGCCACAGCCTTTGAAAATTTCTTTGCGGATATTCCCGTATCGACTACTAAATCGCTAAACTCGTCACCTGCTGCTGCCGAGTCTTTACTAAGGGAAAACGTTGCAGTCTGTGATTCCGAATTTAATTTTGAATATGTCACCTGTAAAGATATAATTAAAACTTTTCACACCTTAAATGTTAAAAAGACCGCCGATCTATGGGGTCATTCTGTGGAAGTTGCTAAATCCATTATAAACATTGTAGCTCCTTCATTAGCTGTAATATTTAACGATTGTATTGACCTTGGTGAGTTTCCTGATCTAATGAAATATAGTAAAATAATACCATTGTTTAAATCGGGTAGTACATCAGACCCCACTAATTATAGACCCATTTCAGTACTACCCACCTTTAGTAAAATTTTTGAAAAATTAATTTTGGCACAAATGCAAAGTTTTTTCAATAAATATAAGTTATTACATAAAAAACAGTTTGGTTTTACAAGGGGTCGTTCAACTACTGATGCCGGTGTTGAACTTTTAGGACACATTTATAATGCCTGGGAGGACAAATGCGATGCTTTGGGCATTTTTTGCGATTTATCTAAAGCTTTCGATTGTGTTCTTCATGAAACATTAATCAGGAAACTACACCACTACGGAATCCGTAATGCCTCCCTGGATCTTCTTATTTCATATTTGAGTGACAGGATTCAGAGAGTTGATGTTAAAGGGAAAAGATCTCCCGGATCCGTAGTAAGAATGGGGGTACCCCAGGGCTCAATTCTTGGTCCATTTTTGTTTCTTATTTATATAAATGACTTGCCTTACCTCATAAAGGATAATCATGACATAGTATTGTTTGCAGACGACACTTCTCTTTTATTTAAACTCAAACGTCAGCAGTTAGTTACGGATGATGTTAATAGCGCCCTGGCGAAAGTCGTTAATTGGTTTAATGTTAATAATCTACTCCTAAATGAGAAAAAAACTAAGTGTATTAAGTTTACGATACCCCATGTAAGACAAGTTGAAACTACTGTACTAATTAAGGATGAAGAGTTAAAACCGGAAGATAGCACAGTCTTCTTAGGCATAACTTTGGATGCCAAGCTTCAGTGGGGCCCGCATATAGACAAACTGTCGAAGAAACTTAGCTCTGCAGCATTCGCCGTTAGAAGAATTCGTGATTTAACTGACTTAGAGACAGCCCGTTTAGTTTACTTTAGTTATTTCCATAGCGTGATGTCGTACGGTATTCTCTTGTGGGGCAATGCCGCCGATATTCAGACAATATTTGTTTTGCAAAAAAGGGCAATTCGTTCAATTTATAAATTAAGTCCCAGATACTCCCTCAGAGAAAAATTTAAAGAGACTAATATTCTTACTGTGCCCTCTCAGTTTATTTATGAAAACCTTTTGTACGCCCACAAAAATATTAATTTATTTAAAAAATACAGTGATATCCACAACATAAACACGAGGAACAAACACAAATTTGTTGTTCCTGCAACGAGGCTCAAAAAAATAGGAGGTACGTTCAGGTGCCAATGTATACGCTTTTACAATAAACTTCCGAGCCAAATTCAAGCACTAAGCCTAAATAAATTCAAATCGTTTATAAAACGGAAGCTGTGCCTGAAAGCCTACTATCATGTTAATCACTATCTTGAAGATAAAAAAGCTTGGGATTAAGCTGCTCCAATGAAATTTGCTCTGTGAATGTCGAAATTTCGGACTTCGCTTGTTTATTATTGATTCCTTTCTTTTATACACTCGGACATTGAATTTTTTTTGGCATGTATTTTATTATTTTACTTTTATTTTTTTTATTGTTTTATGTGACATTTACTGATTTGACATGAATACTTATTTTTTTAAGTATTTTACTTTTTTATTTTATTATCATTGCGACATTTAATGATTTTTGTGTTTTTTTACTTACATTCATTTGAAAAGAATTTGTTATTAATTTTATTTGATTATTGTGAATGTGGGGACCATGTGGGTCACATTTTTATTTTGTTTGTTTTTTTCCCACAACTGTCTGGCAGTTTGAGTACTATAAGCGACCTTCCCAAATGTCCTTTCTTTGGTATTGTTCGTCGTTTCGTTGAGCTCCTTGAGTTATAAGTCGAGCTACACGTTAACTGACAAATGCTTGCACTGACTGGACAGGTCCACTCAAATCTGTATGGTTCTTTCTTCAAAAGACCATCTCAGACACTAATCTGCATAGTCCTCATGTGAATTGAGCAAGATTGTCTGGACTTTAAAAGAGACTATGACCTCTGAGTTTGTTTCGGCTGTTTCTTCTCAGAGTAGTCAGGTACGAAACACCGGCCCCATCTAGTTTTAAAAAATGACGTGTAAAAGTGTTTGTAAAAACCTACTTGCAAAATAAACATCATTTATCATTTATCATTTATCATTTATCATTAGTTAAGGTGCGGTTTCTTGGAGTAGCTTTTATTTTATTTATGATAGATAGTGGACTATTTATTATCTTAAGGCTGAAGCTCAACGGTAGCCACCGAAATTCAAATTTTCTTACGTTTTTTGCAATTTGCAGGCCAGTGCTAGGTTGTGTGTAGATTAAAAAATTGTTCGCGACTATAAGACGTATGTAGTTACAGAATTATAATCATCAAAATCATCAATACAACCCTCCAAGTTCATAAAGGTCTAGCAACGACTTAGACCTTGCACTGGCCTGCAAATTGCAAAAAACGTAAAAAAAAATTAATTGCGCGGGCTATCCTGACGGTTTCACCTTAACAACTAGAGTAGGTATTTCAAGCATTCTATTGTTAACTTCGATACGATACAACGAGTCTGAAGCCTTAGTAAAAAACATACACTTTTTAAAGTTATCTTTTCCTTTTGTCCTAATTCCTAACACCAATTAAAGCACGCAATCACAACTCAAACAATCAACATTAAAAAATATACCTGTAGCGATATTTTTCGATTTCCAAAACGTGCAATTATTGATTCACACACTATTATTATACTCAGAAACAATTTTCTAAAAATCGCAGCAACCATTCGAACCTTTAAACAGGCGCAAGCAAGGAATGCGGGAAACAAAGATGGCGTCCTACAGACACGCGAACAAGCAATAAAGCAAATTCTAATCTATTCGTAAACGACTATAAAAACATAAAAAATGTCGTGCTAGCTTCTGTGACAGATCTTATCTTAATTACAGGAGATGGGCCCGTTTTTAATAGAATTGCTTAGTGACTTTAAATTAGGTATTTATCAGAAAGTTTTGACTTGTGGCTGGGAACACTACATTTCAAAATTCAATTGTGTTAAGTAATGTACTTCGTTCGCGACTAAGTCCACAAAAAATGTGATTGCTCAGCTAATATGCATGATATAAATATAATTTATAGCCTATAGCACCCGCGAATAATGTAGCTTTCTGCTAGTGAAATTTTTTTTAGAATTCAAACATTAGTTCCGAAGATTAGCCCCTACATACACTCTTACTAACAAATACCTCTTTATAATATTATTAATTATCTAGACAAAAAGAAAAATAATATTCGTACCTTTTTGAAAATTCGAATATTATTAATTATCTAGACAAAAAGAAAAATAATATTCGTACCTTTTTGAAAATTCGCTCTAAAGGCTAGCATTATACATATTTTTTTTTTTTTTTGTAATCATGTTTTTATCTTTTGTTAATTTTTATTTGGCAATAGGAGTTATTTACGAGAAATAAATGGATTTATTATTGTTATTATAATTTAACGCACAACACGATTTCTAATAATGCAAATATTGTGAAAAGGCACTGAAACAAGCTTTTGTAAAAAAGAGAATTTCAAAACAAATTGAGAAGCATTCCAATGATTAATGATCAAAAGTTCAAAGTGACCTTCACTATAAGCTTCAGCAATAGTTTCATAGAAGAGAAGTATACAGGGTATAAAAGACCTCATCACGAAGCCGTTAACCAAGCATTCTGTACATCAAACTAAGTAACTCTACGCAAAAAATATTGCTGGGAAACGACTATTTTTTTGGGGTGAAAAATCATGTTTTGTGGTAGAACTCAATGTAACGCACTCAAAACATTGTGCTGATGGATGGATTGAATAGTACGGGGGTCGTGGAGGTGTTTAAAGTAAAAAACTTACATTACAAACTTGTATTTCAAAAATGAGTTGTCAAAAAGTTGGAGCTTTGACCCCCAATATCTCCGTAACTGGAAGGTATGGTGTAGAACAAAAAAATGATCGCAATGACGAGGAGCACAACTGCTTCTCGGCTTCGTTAAGAGGTGTTTTACACCCTTTAAGAAATATTTTGTCACTTCCTACAGCAGTACAGCCCAGTTTGCAAACTCTGTAACAATATGTTTCACTGCACTGCAGTCAACACGTTATACTCGTATTTGTTCATTTTTGCATTCTTATTTTTTCCGAAGCATTTCACCAACATGTTTTATGGGTTCAAACGAATGTGGTACATTTGATGACAGAACATGGATTATGTTTTGGTAAGTGATGAACGATTCTGATGGTACCTACTTACGGCCGTTTTCTATAAATTACTTACGTATAACTGTTAGTTAATATGCCGAAGTCTCGTAGACTCCTACCTGTCACTCGGAGGACTGTGATTCATAGAAAAACAAAGAAAGATATTCTGTGAAATTTTGTTTCTAACGGTCCGTAAGCTAAATAACAAACAGAGATTGCAACCTTCCGTTACCCGTTAGTAAGATATTGAAAACTGCCGTTAATGAAACAAAATTATACTTAAGTAAGTATCGTATGCAGGGAACATTGGCAACACGAAACTTGTTAGAAATGTTAATTTCAGATTCAAAAGCTTATTCGGTTAGTGTCGTTTTAATTTTTAAGCAATATATTTAAGAATGTTAAGTCTTTAAAAAATCTTCGTTTTGCAGTACATTATGCAGAAAAACGAAGGACATCGTTTTTTTATAAGCTATTTTACTTACAAAAAATGTCTAACTTTACTTTGATTGATTCTAAAGATTACCAACTCAAACATTTTTTTCAGTCATATAATTATTGTTTGTTCGACGATATTATGCTGCTAGTACGCTCATAAATTGCTCGTCCACTATTTATGCGAAGACACTGCCTCCTAAGATACAGGATCTTCCTAGTTTAGGAGTCAGGGCCCAAATTTTGTATTGACTGTACTGTATTCAACCCTCGCACACAACTTAAGTTTGCTAATTTTTCTGTACCCTAGTGACTGTTTGTACTTTAATATGTGTCAAACTTGTATTATCCTAATAAAGACTATTATTATTATTATTTAATTTATTCATTTATAAACAAATTTGTTACATTTTTTAATATTAATGAATTAAATAGGTATATAAAAAAAAAACATTTAAAAATATAAAAAATTGTAGCCCACCGGTATACACGGGAACAGGGTCCAAGCTACCGGCGGTCAGGGCTCCAGAGAGAGGAACCTCCTAACAACACGAGCCGTGTCCAGGAGTACCGCTTTCTGAATCAAGCCCTTGATCCAGCTGCCTAACGAGAGCCTCCTCAGGTATTGATCGAGGCTCTTGGCAATTAAGCCATGGGCTGATACGACTATGGGCACAATGATTGCTGAGTCCACTTCTATTATTATTTTCAAATAAATGGAAAAATAAGAAAAGAATAATCTTACTTTTAAACTGATTGATGAGAGAAAGCAAGGGTAACTGGTAACTACATTCTAATTTAATATCCAGGCAGCAATAACATTTCTAGCCATTAATTTCATCTAAACAACTTCTAAAAATCGAACCAAATTGAAAAGGTTTCATTTAAAAAGAGGTTTTAAGTAAACTCGGCGTAACCTCATAAAAGTATAATTCCATTGAAAATCACAGGCCGGGTCGTAAATTTTTTAATATTCCTAATACCCTTTAACGGTAGCTTTTCTTGTTTGACACGAATAAAATAATATTAATGGCCGTATCAGGATATGGCCGTTGCCACGTCATGAGCGGAGCAGGCGCGTTAATGCGATCGAGAATGAAATAATTTCCTCACTAATCCCAAAAATATATCGACCGTAAATAATCATTCGAATTGCCGCCTGTCCAAACCCTATTACAGTGATGTGGTTGAAGTCGATAAACGATGTCGATTATTGCAACTTTGTCGATCTTCTTCTTTACGCGTCGATGAGACTCAAATTGTGTTAAACCAGGATGTATAGCCACCTGCACAGCTCTAAATTATGTAATGTGATACTGATACTGATGAAAATCTTTATCGTAGTATTGAAGGTTAATTATAATGATAAATTGTAATTATGGATCTCGATATTACTTATTGATGACCTGGTGAAGGTTGCGGGAATCCGCTGGATGCGAGTCGCACGGGACCGTTCAATGTGGCGACACTTGGGGGAGGCCTATGTCCAGCAGTGGACGTCTTTCGGCTGAAATGATGATGATGATGATGATATTACTTATTACTGACTTCTTCTTGATGATCTCATATTACTTAAATTCAGTAAATGGTCAATTTAATTCAAAAGTCAACTTTCTATGTATGCGGTGCACCTGTGGCTCATTTTACTTGAGGTCGGTGCAAAGAGTTTTCCTTGGTAATTTATTACCCACCGAGTCAGGCAATCTGTGATGAATCACTAGTCAGCACTACATATTTTGTATCAATCAACTATTTCATAGTAAAAAAACAATTTTGTCACAATACAAATCCAGCTTATTGTTACTATTAAAATAATGTACTTTTTATTACTTTGCTACTTGCTGCTGGTTTCATCGATTAATTGTTATCGATACAATTGTAACTCATGGCGCTACGTCCCTCAAAGGTACCCCGCAACCGTCCAAATGAGACGTTTGTATAGATTATAATATATTTTCTGCTATTAATGTATTACATGTTATTAAAATATACCTGGCACTTTCCCATTGGTTATCCGTATTAAGTTCTACAACCTTTGAACTTAATCCTGTGTGGAAAATAACTAATAAAATAGTAAGGATCACGGTTTGGGTGCCAGTTCGTTTTTATAAGCTGATTTTTTGGACTTAATCCTGCAGTAACTCAAAACAATCAAATGTGTCGTATCAAACAATCGCTAACGACTAATACAGAAGTATGGAAGACAATCTGCGCCGTTCTAGCCATATCATCTTCTAAACACTCCGTTTATCGCTTCTTTGGCTTTCTCTTGCTCTATTAGTAATCGGCATTAAAATCTTCCTGACGGTGACGACCTTTTCTTCATTAAAGATCTTTGTAAAAAAAAATGATGAGCTATCACAAGATCTGCCGTTGATAAGCTCAAAAGAGTCTGGGCCAATCACAATAATCACCAAAGCCACAAAAGCCCGCCTGATGAGAAGTTTGGTTTTTTCAATATTTCTGAACGGCGCAGAAACATAGACGGTTCGCCTCAAAGACCGACGCAAAATCGATGCACTCGAATGCTGGCGGCAACTGCTGCGGATCCTTTGGACGGCATTTCGGACCAATGTCTCAATCTTGGAAGAACTTAGGATCAAGGAGAGGTTATCATCGACTGTACAGATGCGAATCCTCAAATACTTCGGCCACAATGTTCGAAATGAACGCTCCATGGAAAGACTTGTTGTCCAGGGGCAAGTAGAAGGCAAGAGGTCACGCGGTCGATCACCTACGCGTTGGACGGACCTTATAAAAGCTGCAACATAAACGTCCATAGTCCAAAGCTCCCGAGACGCTGAAGGCCGCAACAAGTGGAGGCGCATCGCAAGGGCTACATCATCCAAAGAAAAAAATGCATCATCTTCGACCACGACCATTCTGTCAAGAATGTACGACTGAGGAGGGAGAAAAAAAATCTTTGACCGGATATTCTTTCATACCTATTCGGTGACTAAAGACCTATCCTACCGCAGTTTTACGTTTCGCACAAAGAAATCAAAGAAGCCTTACTTTGATCTCTTCTACACAAAGTTACTACCTGACCACCTGTTATGTCCATTGAAGATGACCCAAAGACGGTAAAGAAGAGCCTTAGTGAATCAGTTTTACATTAACAACTTGATTAATACCTACTCGTCTGAGGATAGAGACTAACATAATATGTCTACCTAGCGGTTATCTTGCGATAGGTAAGTACCTAAGTACATATCTAGTTGAGTTAAAATTTAGGCTGATTGTTAGGTATATTGGAATTTTGGTGATCCTATACAAGGTGTCGCTTTGTATCCTGGTCAAATTCAAAGAGTGTGCTACAGATCATCAAACTGAACAACTTTCATTGAGATCGTAAAAAAAAAATCAGCTGTCTCAAACATTTGGTCGAGTAGGTATTGAAATTTTGTATGGGGCCGTTGATTATTTTTTCACGATTACGAAGTTGATAGCAGCGCAGCGGTGGCCCAGTGGTGGCG
The DNA here is from genome assembly GCA_905147715.2 of Xestia xanthographa. Classification (NCBI taxonomy): domain Eukaryota; kingdom Metazoa; phylum Arthropoda; class Insecta; order Lepidoptera; family Noctuidae; genus Xestia; species Xestia xanthographa. The sequence goes on from LR990648.1 coordinate 23,162,436, forward strand.
GCCCCAACTTACGAACAGTAAGTCGTGGTTTCGAATTCAGACAGGCGCATTACTTTGTGTCAATTATTTCATCACCACTGCTCTCAAAATGGTGAAGGAAAACATCGTGAGGAAACCGGCATGTCTTAGAACCAAAAATTCGAAGACATGTGATATCTACCAACCCGCACTGGGCCCGCGTGGATTATAGCCCATTCCCTCTCATTGAGAGGACGACTGTCCCAGCAGTGGGAACATTATAGGCTGATGTTGACGAAGTTGGTCCCATGGAGAAAGTTGTTTATTTTGATGGTCTGTAGCACACCCTTGAATTTGACCAGGATGCAAAGCGACAGCTTGTATGTTGTTTAGGGTGATTAAAGAATGCCGAATGACCAAAAACATTCGCTGTTCTAAGTTCTGTCAATCCAATTGTATTGACTGAACTTAGAATACCGAATAATGAAATCTAATTGACTGGTAATTTATTTTCGCTAAAAGCACATTTAAGCTTTTAATTAGGTAAGTAAGTACTATGATGAGCTCGGACGAAATCTGCTCATTTTTAAAACAAAATCCCGTGTACACGATCTCCACATCATCGACGCGAAGAAGAAGAATTATTATTAGTCTTATTTTTTTTTAATTATATTTTTTTTTCTTTTTTTTTTTCTTTCAACTTTTTTTATTACTAAAAACAAGGGATCAGATGCTGCGATGCTATTGGTTGATGAACTTAAATAAGCGCTTCAATAGCGGCCGAATGCTGCAAGCAAAAAGAGTCGTATTGGTGGTGAGATTTCGTCCGAGATCATGTCACGCCGGCACCGCCAGTCAACCACGGACTATATATACCCCATTCTAATTTATTAGACACAGATTTAAGAGATCATTATTATCGAGCTTGTTTATCAGCTCAAGTATTTCCAATAAACAAATATTGAACACCCTTACCATGAATACTTGTAAGGATAATCTCTTATTATAGTCTAATTAGAATTTTTTAAAGTAAATAACTAAAGTAAATACTTTTTCTGCGTAGTTTTCCTATAAACTTTGAATGGGAATAGGAATCGTTGTTCGGGCGCCACCGACCACTCGGCAATCTTCGGCTGCTGTCGGCGACTGCGGGCGACGGCGGGCGGCGGCGAGAGGTGCGGCGTGCGACGTGCGGGACGCGGGCCACGGGCTCACTTCGCCACCGATCTCTGTAGACGACGCGCACGCATATTTCTTAGTTTACCAACAACATTATTGTACAACCTATTTTGGAATATATCATTTTAAATTACAGTCCACTGTTTGAGTCAAGTCCTTAGATAGGTCCCTAACAAATGGTCCTTCGAGCCTCTTCATAGTCGCGTTTTGGTGGAACCAATTTTGGCGGCAACTGGCATTACGACGTTGGTGAACTTTGGACTCGAAAAACTTGAATTCGCTGCGTCACCGGAGCAACGGTTTTTTCACCCGAAGTCGAAAGAACAAAGGAAGAACAGGAACTGAAACTATATTTCACCAAGTCTTGATAAAGACGCCGGCGCTTATTACATCGACTGGATTGGACGATTTACGCCGAGTCATCGCTTGGAAGAATTTTTGGACAGGTTTCTTGTGGATAAGGATTCGGTATTGTGTGAGTTTGTTCCAATTTTTCTCCTTCTATATCCTTTTCTGCCTATTCAAACAAACATTTTGTGTTTTTATTCCGTTAAATTCAAATTATTTTCCGTTTTCACGTTCATATTTGAGTTAATACGTGTTAACATTAGCCATCTCTTTCATTCTTGTGCACTGCTTATGCTTACGCGCCTGCTCACTGCTAAACTATCAGGCTATGTACCGTTACTTGGGTGCATGATCGACTGTGTGTGCAACAGCTGAGCGGTCATTGACCGGTGACATTCATCAAGGTCACGCGGCTATTCATTCACTTTTTTATGTGTTTAGTTTAAACTTAACTGCCAACTTCTTTACGAAACTTTGCTACGCATTATCAATTAGTGTTAATATTACCTATTGATTTTCTTACTGGATTACGCTATGGCCTCTTTAGACGTATTGTTGAGAAAGCGAAGTGCCATTAAGGCAAAGCTTACAAATTTCACCAATTACATGAATGTGCTTCTTAGTTGCAAGGTTATTTCTGATATTCAACGATTAGAGTTGGAGAGCCGTTTTAAAAAATTTGAAGCTACATACGATGAATTTAACTATTTACAGATGGACATCGAGGTGCTTTCGGATGATCCCGACGAGGCGTACGCAGAGAGAGCTAAGTTCGAGGACCGTTACCACGCACTCGTGGCGCAGGTGAACAGCCTGCTTGCCAACGATGACAGCGGTGACTACGGGTCTGTAACAGGCTCGGTGAACAAACACTCAGGTGAATCGTTCCAACAACGTAACTTTATACGCTTACCTAAAATAGATTTGCCTAATTTTAATGGTGGTTATCAGTACTGGCTTGAGTATAGAGATACATATTTGTCACTAATCCATAACAGTAGTTGCATAGATGCCATTAGTAAGTTCCACTACCTCCGCGCGTCGCTTAAAGGCGATGCTTTGGAAATAATTAAAAATATAGATTTTAAAGGTGATAATTATCAAATGGCGTGGAAGTTACTATGCGACCGCTTTGATAATAGTAGGCTTTTAGTAGATACCCATCTTAAGGCTTTACATAGTGTAGACTGTATTACACAAGAATCATCCACATCTTTACGTCGTTTAAATGATCTCATCAATAAAAATCTTAGAGCTTTGAGTTTAATGGACGAGCCCACGGACAGTTGGGATACATTGATTATTTATAATATGGCAAGTAAACTAGATCCTATCACTAGCCGGGAATGGGAAGCTCATCGTAACACCATACCAACAAAACCAAAAGTTGCACAATTTTGTTCTTTTATTAGTAAGAAAGCTGATTTGTTAGAAACCTTAGAACATAACAAAGCCACATTTAACGTAGAAAATAGCACTAACACTCATGGTAATCAAATGGGAGACAAACATAAATCATTGGTAGTGGCAGCCAATCAAACCGACAACATTATAAAACAAAGGTATGAGGCAAAGTGCCCCTTGTGCAAACAAAATCATCTATTGTACACTTGTGAAGAGTTTCGAAAATTAAATGTAGAACAACGTATACTAAAGGTCAAGGAGTTTAAAGTTTGTTTCAACTGTTTACGTAGTGGTCATTTGACAAAACGATGTAGATTAGCTCGTTGTAAATATTGTCAAGGTAGACATAACACCCTTTTACATGTAGAACAGTCTACTCAAATCCAGGATCCAATGCCCAATAGTGTAGCATTGCCCACTGATGTTTCTGGAAGTGCCGCTCCACACAATGGCACCTCAGAAAATATCTCCTTGTCTAGTGACGCTCGGTCCCAGCATACTACCTCTCATATTTTACTGTCCACAGCGTTGGTGAGAGTGGTGAACCACCGAGGCATCAAGAGCGACGCCAGGATCCTGCTTGATAATGGTAGCACAGCTAATTTTATTACGCAGAAACTATGCGATCGGCTAGGACTTCCTCGACGTAGCGCGAGCTCCACGGTGACAGGTATAAACAGTCACACTACATTAAGTACACAGTCTTGCAACCTAACCATCGAATCATGCAACGGCAGTTATAAGACAGACTTAAATTGTTTCATATTACCAACAATTACCCAATTGCTGCCGTCTACTTTGGTCGACATAAGTAGAATTCCAATACCGTTAGATTTACATCTGGCCGATCCGTCATTCAATGTTCCATCAGAGATTGACATACTAGTTGGTGCTGAAGTATTTTGGAACATTTTAGGTAGTGCATCCATAAATTTAGGCAAAAATCAGCCCAAGTTACATGAGACAAAGCTTGGATGGATAGTATCAGGCTCTGTGGCTCTTCCAAAACAACCATCTAAAAATGTATATTCTCATTTTTGTAATATCTCCATGAACGAGTTGCATAACAGCATAAATAGGTTTTGGGAGCTCGATTCCGTTTCTTCTGAGCATTCCTTGTCACAGGAAGAACGAGCTTGCGAAGAAAGTTTTCGTGTTAACACTGTGCGTGATCAAAACGGGCAATTCATAGTAACAATGCCTCTTAAAAATGATCCCAGTGAGTTAGGCGAGTCATATGAAATGGCTAAACGTCGATTTTTATCTTTGGAACGTCGTTTCCAACGTGATCCTGCTTTTAAGGAAAGATATGTTGCGTTCATCGAGGAGTACGTGAGCTTGGGGCACATGAGTGTGAATAACTCATCAAGGAAACCTCATTCAGGTAACCAAATTGAGTACTTTTTGCCACATCATGGAGTCATCCGAGAATCCAGTACCACAACTAAGCTCAGAGTAGTCTTCGATGCATCAGCAGCGACTACTTCTGGAGTGTCGTTTAATGACATCCAAATGGTGGGGCCCACTGTCCAAGATGATATATTTTCTATATTGCTGCGTTTCCGTCAGCATAAGTTTGTTATTTCTGGTGACATCGAGAAGATGTATAGGGCCATTCTGGTAACCCCATCGCAACGTCAATTACAGCAAATTATCTTTCGTGCTGACCCCAAGCTACCACTTCAAACGTACAGTCTTAATACTGTTACCTATGGTACAGCTTCCGCCCCTTATTTAGCCACTAAAAGCTTAGTCAGTCTAGCAACATCCGCCTCTAATGACGTTGTAAAGACGTCTATTGAACGGGATTTTTACGTCGACGATTATCTGAGTGGTGGCGACTCGGTTTCCGAGGTGGTCCAGATGGGTAAAGAAGTTGCATCCATTTTAGCGTCAGCTAACTTTCATTTGAGAAAGTGGCAATCTAATAGTTTAGATATTTTAACACAAATAGCCGGTGTTTCAGGGCATTCTGATAGGTTGAACTTGTCTGAGGATAGAAACGTGTCATCTAAAACGTTAGGCCTACATTGGCTATGTAATACTGATTCTCTTGAGTTTTCAATATCGCTAGATACCAGCAAACCAATCACAAAGCGCCACATTTTATCTGTGATTAGTCAAATATTTGACCCATTAGGTCTGGTAGGTCCTTGCATTATCGAGGCTAAAATTATCATCCAAAGTCTATGGACGGCTAAGTGTGACTGGGACGAGCAAGTACCAGATAATATACATACCTCCTGGTTAATGTTCGTGAACAGTCTACCATGTTTAAACTATCTTAAAATACCCCGGTGGATTTCATGTGACAATTTAACTATTAATGAGATTCATGTGTTTACAGATGCATCCGAAAAGGCCTACGGTGCATGTATTTATATAAAGTCTAGAACTAAGGATGGGTTGGTAAAAGTACAACTGTTGGTCTCTAAAAATCGTGTTGCACCAATCAAGCCAACAACCATCCCTAGACTTGAGTTATGTGGGGCTTTATTAGGAGCAAGACTGTGTGCTAATGTACGGAATTCCTTCACCAAACCCGTTAGTAAATGTTATTTTTGGTGCGATTCGACAATAGTGTTGAGTTGGCTTTCCATGACACCTAATTTATTAAAACCCTTTGTTCGAAATCGCATCAATGAAATACAAGAATGCACTACAGGGCACACGTGGAGCTACGTGCCGTCGAAGGAAAATCCGGCGGATCTTGTTTCTCGCGGGCTGAAGGCTGACCTTATCAGCGAGTGTTCCTTATGGTGGTCAGGTCCTCAGTTTTTGTTAAATGACGAAACATATTGGCCAAAAATGCCCAATGAAAACTTGAAACAAGATCTACCTGAAGTTGTGTCATCACACTTTTCTGATCACTCATCCCATCATCAATCATGCAATAATTTAACTGCAAATCAATTGTCACATAACAATAATAATCATTCACTCATTAAGTCACTCATTCACAAATATTCTAATTATAATCGCTTACAGAGAGTAGTCGCTTACATACTAAGATTTATTTACAATTTAAAACATAAACATAATAAATTTCGTGGTTCCCTTTCCTGTGAAGAACTTACAAATTCTACAAATTTTATTTTACGTCACGCTCAAATAGATATGTTTCCTACTGAGTATTATTTACTGGAATCAGGAAAGTCCTTACCAAGAAAAAATAGGCTTATTTCTTTGAGTCCCTTTGCAGATTCGAATGGTCTCATACGCGTAGGAGGAAGACTTGACAACTCACCTTATGATTATAATGTCAAGCACCCGGTATTATTATGTGGTAAGCACCATATAACTAAAATAATATTTCATAAATATCATCTCGACTGCTTACACGCCGGCCCTCAGCTGCTGTTGGCAAATATACGCCAAATGTATTGGCCTCTTGGTGGTAGGAATCTTTCTAAATGTATTGTTAAAAAATGCATCAAATGTTTTAAACACAAGTGTCAAACTGTGCAACCTACAATGGGTCAGTTGCCCTCTTCAAGGACACATTTAGAACACCCATTTTTAAATTGTAGTGTGGATTATGCTGGGCCAGTGCTGATAGCTGATCGCAAAGGGCGAGGGTGTAGGCTTATAAAGGCGTACCTGTGTATTTTTGTTTGCCTTGCCATAAAGGCTGTTCACATCGAGCTTGTTACAGACCTCACGAAAGAAGCCTACATGGCTGCTTTGAACCGGTTCGTGGCTCGCCGTGGCAAACCCGAAAGCATCTTGTCTGATAATGGGACAAACTTTGTAGGTACTTGCAATGAGCTGCGTAAGTTTTTACAAGACTCGAATCTCGTGTCTGAAGTTGCTCAACAAGGCATCAAATTTTCTTTTGCGCCTCCATACTCCCCCCACTTCAACGGCATTGCTGAAGCCGCCGTCAAATCAACCAAACATCACCTAAAGAGACTTTTAGGCTTAACACACTTCACATATGAGGAGATGGTCACGTGTTTGACTCAAATAGAGGCCGTCTTAAATTCCCGTCCTCTTACCCCTCTTTCCACTGATCCTCTAGATTTTTCCGTACTCACTCCTGGACACTTCATAATTGGGCGATCACTAATATCTTTTCCGCATCCACAGGTTACTGACCACAACATCGGGCGACTGGAGCGCTACCAAAGAGTGGAGCACATAAAACAACATTTTTGGAATCGTTTTCAATTAGAATATGTTTCTCTGCTCCAGCAAAAAACTAAATGGACAGCGTCAACAGGCCAGCTTTCAATGGGAGCGCTGGTTCTCATCAAAGAGAAAGGCCAGCCGCCCTTGGTGTGGCCACTGGGGCGTGTCATCAAGGTCTTCCCTGGCAGCGACGGGACCACACGGGTAGTGGAGTTGAAGACGAAGAGAGGAACGGTGGTGCGGGCTTACAACAACGTCTGCCCACTTCCTCTCACTTGAATGCTTCAACCCGGGGAGGATGTTCGGGCGCCACCGACCACTCGGCAATCTTCGGCTGCTGTCGGCGACTGCGGGCGACGGCGGGCGGCGGCGAGAGGTGCGGCGTGCGACGTGCGGGACGCGGGCCACGGGCTCACTTCGCCACCGATCTCTGTAGACGACGCGCACGCATATTTCTTAGTTTACCAACAACATTATTGTACAACCTATTTTGGAATATATCATTTTAAATTACAGTCCACTGTTTGAGTCAAGTCCTTAGATAGGTCCCTAACAATCGTTTATAATAAATTATATCATTAGTCTTGTTATTAACGGTGTTTTAAAAAGGATGTTTGTAGTACAACGTAGAGACTTACTTGGTTAACATTGAGTATTCATGAATGTTCAATTTCTAACGCTTAGGAAATCGTTTCAGACATTTTAGAAATTACCGTAACAAACTCAATTCAAAACTTTCGCTGTTTATATTAATGCTTGTGTGGATCCTTTTCATAACAACCGAATATTTCATGTTCTTGAACATCATTATACAAATGTTCGTTTAGCAGAGAATCACAATAGGAAATGTGTGTTGTATTTTACAAACAGCCAAACACGCCCTATTCTATTCTACGAGCGGTTAATTGAGCAATATAATTTGACACCTCACGGCGTAGTGAATAGCCAATTATTAATATGGGCCCTTGATTAATTGTGATATCAGCATTTAATTTTCGTGTTAACAGTGTGGCTCGCGAGCGCGGCACTGCGCCATTGTGGCCCGCGCGCCTTTGTGTGCCGTGACGTTTCAATTTTGAATAAATTAAATTTCTAACGCTTCATTTTTTCCGAGTCTTTTTGGCTTTACGAACGAAATGAGCTTGCGGCCAGTGTTATAATTTATTGTCGCTTTTGTACTGTGGATAGAATTTTGTTGTTTATGCTATCGTTTGTCTTGTTACTTTTTTTGTCGTTATTAATTACGTTACCCTATCCAATAGCTTTAGCTAGAATTTGTGAAACTAATTTTAGAACTCTTAATTTAATGAAATACGTGCAATTAATCATTACGACAATTCGGCGAAGGTAAAGGTAAACATTATACACCTGATACCTACTCTTGATCCCCAAACTCATTAGCATACATTTATTAAATATGACAGCTTCGTGTTATTTTTGCCCTTTTTGCAAAGTCTAGCCTCAAGCAGTACCTCTTATCCAAAATTATAACTACCAACCAAATTGAAAATGATGTATCGAACCATTCATCACAGCTTATAAAAGTAAACTTTATTTTTATTTAAATCGACACAATAAAAGAGTCGCCATTAAAAATTGGTTTCAGTTAGCTACTGGCCAATGAGCAGATCCAATTATCGCGTTTATGGCGGCAATTTGGAAGATGGCCGTGCTCGTTCCAAATTTGAAAATTCGAAGCTGGCGTTCGAACCAATGAGTTTTATCCTAATTTTATTGTGCGGCTGTTACGATTAAACTATAATGTTTTGTCGGCAGCACGGGAAATAGATTTTTTAATTTATCGTTTTATAACGCAAGTATATAAATAATGTAAACACCTTTTATTAACTACTTTAAATTTTGATAGCCGAGGCGATATGGCTTGATTAATTTGTGTTTTTATTGATTGTGAGACGTGTATTAATCTTGTAAGACCTGATGTTCTTCCTGTGTAAAAAATTGGTTGCCTGTAAAGTCGGTATACGGGCGAAAGTTTTACGTGACAACGACTGAGTGGTAAAATAAACTTTTTATGTCTGTCTCTCTCGCTCTTAGGCGGGACGCGTGCCTCTCACTCGCTCTCATTGTGAGCGCATAACGTGAGCGGAGCGTTACCCAGTTTCTTGAAGTGTCACCCGGCAAACCAATTTATAAGACGTTGTCACGTCAAAAATACGATAGTTAGATATAGATAACATGTATTGTCTTTTATAAATATGTAGATATTGGTGTCGATTCTGTTGTGCACAAACTAAACTTAATACAACAACAGATTCGACACCATTGATTTATAAACAGCGAACAATTCCAGACCTTAGAGGAGCTCGTGGCTTAATAATAACAGCCGCTCGGGTCGATCGTTAGGTTAAGCCGTGCTTGCCTAGGTTGGTCTGTGGATGGGTGACCACCCATTATATACCGAGTTTCCTCCGTGCCTCGGAAAGCACGTTAAGCCGTTGGTCCCGGCTGTCATTTGTAGATCCTTGACAGTCGTTAGGTAGCCAGTGACCTAAAAAGTCTGACAACCAGTCTTACCAAGGGGTATCGTATTACCCGGTACTGACTGGGTTGTGGAGGTCAGATAGGCAGTCGCTCCATGTAAAATACTGGTATTCAGCTGCATCCGGAAAACTGGAAGCCGACCCCAACATAGTTGGGAAAAGGCTAGGCAGATGATGAACAATTCCAGACCTTTTCTTTCCAGTTACCAGCAATGTCTCCTAGCATTTAAGGCCAGGAAACCATAAAATATGAAATGCTTAAACATATGTGCCAGCCCTGTGACTTTTCTTTCGTTGACGGTCAACAAAAAATTTCGGCTTACATAGGTACTGCAAATAATACACGAACTTCTCTTCTGTTTACGTATGTTAAGTACAATAATGTACGTTGGTGTTGGCAACCTGTCGAACTGGATATAGCCTTAATAAATGTTAATTTTACGTAGATCAAGTAACGACCATTTTCAATAACTTACTGACAGGTATCGGTAGGTTGCTATCTCTGTCTGTTTGACATTTAACTTATGGACCGATAGAAACAAAACGTCACAGAAAAGCTTTCTTTGATTTTTCTATGAATCAAGTGACAGGTAGGTGACGCGGAAAGGATATTTCAAGTTAACTTTGTTTATAGAAACACGGATAGCTACGGACGTAGGCATATTAACTGACGGTTATACGTAAGTTATGGAAAACTGCCATAAGTAACACAACCCAGACCTATAGTTCTTTTCCAGGATAGTTGTTTTTTTTTTGTTCACTGTCGTACAACGATATTCCTTGTTATAGAAACAAGCACTAGCACGTAGCACTATTCTATACCACTGCAACTCCTAAAAGCCAGAATCAACAGTGGCGACATCGCCGCGACATTGAAACTCGACGAGTCCCGGAGAAATTGAGAATCGATTGAACTGTCTTACATCTCAGAACAAAGAGATTTAATTAAAACAGTTGCAGAGCGGACATTGGGAATATTGTCATAGAATAATTGTCATCCCGTTAAGCCGTTGGTCCCGGCTGTCATTTGTAGATCTTTGACAGTCGTTACAGGTAGTCATCAGTGGCCCAAAAGTCTGACAACCAATCTTAGCAAGTGGTATCGTATTACCCAGCACTAACTGGGTTGTGGATGTCAGATAGGCAGTCGCTCCGTGTAAAATACTGGTATTCAGCTGCATCCGGTTGGACTGGAAGCCGACCCTAACATAGTTGGGAAAAGGCTAGGCAGATGATGCAACAGAACAAGCGGAGTAGAAAGAAAAATAAACTTTCCATGTAAAGTAAGCCTTGTGGTATCCGGCAGAGTAGAATAGAACTATAGAACCAACCCATTACACTCACGGGTATCGTATAAGGCGACTAATGTCTGAGGCAGAACACCTTGCGCCTCCATAGACCAGAGAATGGGCAGCAGCGTTTTCTATTAGTCTTTCATCACTGCGATCTCCAATCCGCCTGCCAAGCGTGGAGATTACGGCAAATTCCTTCCATCATGGGAGAGGCAGCAGTGGACGTTATGGGCTGTTGTTGTTGTAAAGTAGGAGACAGAACTAAGGTTAAGATACCCTTGACGGGTAACCACTTACTTCTCATGTAACTTGTAAGTAGTACCTACCAAAGAATCTCATCCCACGTACTCCATATTCCTTGCTCCTAAAAGCCCAAGTACCGTCAACAACACTTTCATCGCTACAAATGTGTTTATAATCACTGGCCGCGCGCCGCCGGCAATTGCGCAGGCGCAGCCTCCGCAGCACCTGCTAGATTGAGATGTTTGTCATTTGTAGCTTGTTTCATACTGATTTAAAATGAAATTCAACTTTATTTTTGCTGATATTGAGTTTATTTCACAATGACTTACACTGTTGGAAACAACATCAACATTTTTGAAGTTTTATCGCAGATTGAACATTATGAGTTAGCGTTAAAGTAGTTTTTCCAAAGACAAGTAATGTTTATCAATTTGGAAGTTTTGTCGCAAACACAGTGTAGATTAAGATATTTGTCGTCTACATCATTACGTCCTTATATGAGCTGATGAGGGGCTAATGGGAGGAAAGAGGTGCTAATTGATAAATAATTGTGTCTTGAATAATATTCATGTCGATTGTTAGCAAGCTTTTGATCTGGATGACGGAGACAACACACGTTGTGGCGTGCATTACAAGAACTAAGAAGACTAGACTAGTAAAGCAGTTATCTGTGAAAGCCCGGAACGTTTAGGAATTGATGATCCCTACTGGCCGTGATTTGCACGAAGATTTTTCGTCCGGAAATAAAAACAGGATTAAAAAGTTCTGTACTGATATTGAAGCTTTTTTACTATTCTTACTTGATTCAGTATGTATTACATGAGAGAAGAGTAGGGACATAGGTACCTGTTGTACATACCTGTTGTACATAGTTTGCAGACATACCTGGCGAAATCTGGGTATATCTACTATAGGTCCTATACCTATATAGATTTCGCCAGTTATGTCTAGCCCCATGTAATAAAGAGCGGGCCCCTTCTCCATCAAAGTTCTGAAAAAAATGGTAAATTATCCATTAATTTTTTGCCCGACACGGGAATCGAACTCAGGACTTGATGCTCAGCAGTACCATCTGCGACCAACCACTATACGAACGACACAGGAGAAAGTTTCGAATAAAAAAATATTAATTTTATATTCTTGCTAAATTGAGATCAAACTTCCATTCCAAGAACATAATTGACACATCACAGTCATAAATTGCTATTGACAATCAAAAGACCGAAACTCAGAGTCACAACAACCAAATCAATTTAGTTCACGCGAACAGATCATTAAAGTTGAATTAAAGCTATTTGTGTAACTCGTTCACCGTGAGAACCGCTCTCCACTGACTCGTTCATTCGTTCACTCGTTCACGATCTGCTAATAGGGTGTGCAAGAAATCATCATCACTCGGATAAGTGACCGATTAGTTCTAATAAAGGTATTTAATGAGCTTAAAGTGCTATAAATGGTTGAAATTGCTTGATAAAATAGCGTGTGGTTGGAATTACGTGGTTTATTATACTCTGATGATGTATGTACGAATAAATCGGTTGAAGAATACGAGCACATAAATTGTTAGGTGATGTTTTCTAGGGGTATGAAGAATGCCGGGGCTGCGGGACTGTTCGAAAGAGATACCGCGGCCCTGGTACACAAAGGGCTAAGAAGGAACATGGATGGGTTTTAGTCAGTAAAAGTCTGATACTCCCTTTCGCTCCGCCCAGAGCGGGAGGAGTCATTTGATGATTACCCAACCGAAAAAAACAACAAGGGGTATGTAGAACAGGGCGTTATCTTCATCCCCCATAGAAAAGGGAAGATCCTCCGACCAGACATGTGATGTGTCTGGTGGGCAGCCAAAGCTTCAGCGTATATTCCGACTATTAAGAAGCAGGCCTACTCTCCGTAATCCAAGACGTGAGCCCAGAGCAAGTTGATGGAAGTCACAAATGGCTTCGAGTTTTTCAGTTCTAGGACATGCTGGATTCCTCACGATGTTTTGACAATAAGCCCGACAAAAAACGGAAATCCTGGTCCTTCTAAGGGACCGAGGATGTACGATAATATGCCATTTATAACAGTGCGCTTCATAAACCATTACCTATACCTTGGTGTCGTCTTGTGTCAGTGAAAGCGGATATAAAACAACTGCGAGTTGTTTTCAGTTCACCCGAAGTCCCGAACAGATACTCCTCTAGTTCGTCCTCCTCTGTACTCCTCTTAATGTAGGGGAATTCCTCCCCTAAGTTTCATAAAACATAACATCAGGCCTGTAATCACCGAATGGTTAGGCAGAAGTGTACCTAATAGATACACCCACCCACATTTCGCCAGTTATGTTTAAGAGCCTATACTACCTCAAATTAGCAACTCTATTTGTGGTGGTTCAAACTTCGTTTGAAATACTGTTAGAATAACGTTCTAATCAGCTTGCACTACAAAGTGGTTGTTACGTCAGTCACTGCGGCCGAATAGTGCTAAATGAGTGATTTTTATTCTTTATAAAACCAAATTTTCGTCTTTTGGAAAAAATAAAAAACATACGACCTGCTTTATAGTTAGTTCAGTTAGTATGCAAAGTTTCATGATCTAATTTGAAGGTACTTTTCGAATACCAGCGGTTTATTGTTCGATTTGGAGGTAACTTTGTATTTTTTATTATCGAGAAAATTTTATGGAATCGTATTTTCACCAAACATAGGACCTAACATTAGTCCTCAACTTTACCATATATTTATTTGAAAATTAATGCTGCAGTAGTTTAGGCGTAACGGAGGATCATGCTAAGCCATTTGAGGTAGTATAGGCCCTTAAGTCCCATGTAATAGGGGGCGAGCCTAACGCCATCAACCGGGCGCAAATCCAAGCTCAAAAATCTGCTTCTTGAACCAGGAACAGTCTCCAAATCCTCCCAAATCAGACCCACAAGATATTCTTCCAAGTATCAATCGAGTTCCCATATTAATTCTCAGTTTATGTCACTCTGCCTTGACAGTTGTAATGCACGGCGATTTGTCGCAGCGAGTGTCATTACAGACTCATTGTGGGATGACAAGTGATATTGACGACTTTTTGTCGCATTGTTTTGCGTTTTAATTTTGTGTCTTCGTCTATGTGGAGCAGTGATGTGAGTGAAAATAGAAAAGACATATAGAATTTCTTCATTTCTGTATAGTCATAGGACTGCTATAGAGCTTCGGAGAAGATACTGGTTAGATTAGAACTTATTTTTTCAGCCTTTAGTGAACGCATATACCTATTTTTTTTTCGGAAGGGAAATCATCAAATGACTCCTCCTGCTCTGGGCGGAGCAAGAGGGAGTGTCAGACTTTTACTGACTAAAACCCATCCATGTTCCTTCATCGCCCTTTGTGTTCCGGGGCCACGGTATCTCTTTCGAACAGTCCCGCAACCCCGGCAGGCAACATAAAGGGTGTAAAACACCTCTTATCGAAGCCGAAAGGCACTTGTTCTCCCCGTCATTGCGTCTTACCTTACTCTTGTAGTTTTGGTACCTAGTATTAATTGGGTTGCAGAAATGTAAAGGTTAGATAAGCAGTAACTTCATATAAAATACTGGTATCTACAATAGGCTAGTTTCCACCATCAATTAATTGCAAATCTATTTATTCCGTCAGTTAGAGTATTGGAAAATATTGGACACGTATTTTTTATTTTTGTAAATCGATGAATATTGACAAAGATAAAACGCATCAAAACTCGAGAAGGCTCGTTACGTCACAACGCACTAAAAATTATAGCACGGCGTGACGTATTGAGAATTGTAAAATTTGTAAAAGCGTCGTTTCTTCGTCAATTTTGGTTTACGTAACAAAAGAAAAATACGTGTCAAATATTTTTTGATAATCTAACTGACGGACTAATTTGATTTTTTCAGGACACAAGCCTATTCAGCGTATCCGGTTATGGAAACTGGACTGGTTCGACCCCAAGGCTGGTAGATGATGCTGATATTAAAAGTATACCCTAGAAGGCTCGTTATACTTAGAATACCTACATTCAAAGAGATCTAGAAACCATGCAACCTTCTTTCAGTTGAATTTTTTTATTCGTTTGATCAACGTTGCTCCTTTCAACGACAAAACTTTGTAAGCACAAAAGTTTTGTCGATTCTCTTTCGTTTCTACGGTGGACATCAAAAAGACTTCTTTAAAAAAATACCTAACCATTCAAAACACTAACAAACCAATATTTTTTCGGTTCCACCCACTAATAACTACAACACTAACTCGTTCAGTACAGTAGCCGGTCATAGACAATACGACCATAAACAAATCCTTTCACATCAATAACTACACAACGGGCGTTAACAACTGAAAACAATACTTCCTTTGTGGTGCGTGAGCGCATAGAAGCCCAGACTTGTTTACTGCCGTCCCTTTCTCACGCGCGACGTGTTAATAGTGCTATCTCTCTCACAATGACATGTTAATATAGTCTTTGAAGGCAGCGCCCCGCCCACGCCGCAGACGTTTTGAAGTTACAGACACTTTAAGAGCGCCCTATTATGGTTGGTACGCAATTTCGCTTTGCTTACGAGTTTATTTCGAATGCCAGATTTGAAGACTTTCAGAATAATATTCATGGTTATTTCACTGTTTAAAATCAAAGGCGTGAAAATTATCGCCCGGCGTGAATATGATGGTCGGCACGAGCATTGAGATGTAATATGGATAATCTCGTACCTACTTAGTGCTTTTGTGTTGATCCTTTATGCTGTTAAAAGCCTTTAAAATATGGGTTTGTTTCCACCGATCACGTTATCAGATGAATTAGCCGCGGACCGCTGCGAGTTGTATCAACTGATACCGTGATCCGATAATCTGTATGAGTAAGAACGTTTAAGAAAAATATAACACAGCCAATAAAAATCAGCTCAAAAATATTAAAACATATCTAAACTTTTTTCAAAAGCCTCGTTTGCACAACATACTTGTACAAAGTAGAGTAACTATGTAAATATCTAACACGTTCCAGTAAAATAAGTCTATAATCTATTTGCCATCAATCACTCAGATAGAATGTAAAAACACGATAATACCTCGTAGTTTATTAATGTAATCATGTGGTACATTTCTATTAGACATTAATCTGGCAAGGCGTCTGCTAGTTGGGCCTAACTATGTTTTAATTACGGACTACGGGCGAAACGGCTGAATGTTAATAATAATTACAGGGATCGCGCCGACCGTGCCTCGTTTAGATCGTGTGGCCACATGAGCTAGTGGTTTGGCAAGTTGAATAAACGAAGGCCTCGTTTAACTCTTGTTTTATGTGAATATACCACTGGAATTGAAAGTATTTGGACAAAAAACTAATCAGGCGAAAACCTTTGTCGTCAATAACAGGCTTTATATTCAATTATAATTGACATTATGGTGCATTTTTTTAAAACCAAGAGGTGCTAATAGCTCCTTGTCAATATCACACCAGAGTGCATAAAAAAATTCATCTGCATCGCTATCAGAGCCAGTTAAGCTTTAAGCAAAACAGACATTTACTGTAGATATTGCAGATATTCCTTTATAGTCAGTTATTCATAGTCTTTAATATTCGCCCTTTTTTTGAACAGCATCTTCCTGCCCTTATCCCATGTTACTTGGGGTCGGCGCAACACGTTTTTTTCTTCCATTCTTCCCTGACAACCATCACGCTATCATTTTCACCTTTTTCCCTCATATCATTCACACAATCCATCCATCGTTTTCTTGGTCTTCCTGTCCCTCTCCATCCATCCACATTTATATTCTTCACTCTTTTAGTCACATGCCATTCTTCCCTCCTCGAGGAAACAGAACTCGACCACTATCCTACCAAGCAACTCGACTTGCTAGTCCAACGTGCAAACGCAGCACGTCAGGGGCGTATTGACGCCTCGGCGTACAACTTACGATTCCTGGTTGAGCTGTAATCGCAATTAGTGAGGAAATTAGCCCCGGAGTGATGTTCGAACCTCTTTAATTACTCATTAAACGTGAGACGTAACACGTTAGATATTATAAACTAATTAACGTTTAACATTCGCTCGCTATATGAACGATTGCGAGACTCATCCGAGATGATCGTGGTAAATGGTGGACGTAAGTGGTTTCTATGTGTATATGTGTACCGTGTTTCTTGGCCCATATACAAGTTGGAAGGGAATCTGCCCCCCGTAAAAAACTTAAGAAAATTTGAATTTCGCGGGCTACCCTGGAGCATTCACCTTAAAGGAAGGTACAACCTATGACATTACATAGATATTAAAAGGCAAGCTTTATACTTAAACGTTTCTTCTGATATAATATTATAGAGTCATGTATCCACATGCTGATAGATACGACAAAGAAAATGTCCTCTATATAGTAGGTATGTATTATTTATTACATAATATCGCTGTTTATATGTAAGTCAGTATATAAAAGCTTATGAGTCTTCCGGGTGGATAGGCCATAACCGGCAAATAGGGCTTAGATACATTCTGGATGCGGTGCCTGAACGAAAAAAATAATCAGCAGTTTCAGAAAGGTTTCAGAATGGGGTAGATGACACACCAATCAATTGACATACTTTTTAAGAGCTGTCAAAACGCGGTTCTCTCATAGATTTTGTATGGCAATAGCCAACTGTGGCGTCACTGTTTATTCAACTCAACGACTCAACTATTTATTAATTGCAAAGCAACTAAAAATCGAATTTGACAATTAATTGAAAATAAATCGGGTTTTCAGGCCCAAAATAAAGTGTTATTTTTAGAGATAGGTGTCTTGGAATTATTGTTATAAGGTGTCATCTACCTTATTATAATTTTCAGTCACTGACTAAGTAATCTTTTCGCTTTAGCTTAAACTTTTTTTTTATAGTCCTGTCAAGGCAATAAATGGACATTTGAATGGAAAATTTACAAAACAATTTATTATTCCGTCGCCATTGTAAATCGTACGTTAACAACCAACACCTACCAGAACTGCGTGGGCGCACCGATTTGTTAGATATTTATGATTTAACACCTATGAGCTGTCTTGACTACCTAAAGATTTTTGATTGATTTTTTTATTTTATTTTAAACCATAATAACATCACGCCTGTAATCCCCGGAGGGTAAGCAGTATACTTTTATTTTAGTAGGTACATACTAATTTCTAGGCATGCGAAATGTAGCTCACTGAAAAGAAAAGAGAGATACAACTTGATCAAAAGAGCTGTATCACTCTTTTAGCTCTTTAGCTCACCGAATAACTCTTTTAACTCTTGAGCTCAATTGATTTACTTGCGACTTTGCGAGCTACAGATCAAATTGAGTCGCGCAGCGCGCTACTCTAAGCAAGTTATACGTGACAACTAGCTCAGTGGCTCTATAAAATCTTTGAAGTTCTTTAGTTCATTTAACTTAGTTGCGAGCTATAGATTAGATAAAATTAGATTCATTGGTTTGTTTTGTTCTTATTACAAATAAATAAAATTATGAAAGCCAATGATTTTCCTTCATAGTGGCTTAGGACTGTCAAACTCGCAAAGCCACAGAGTATAGAGTCAATGAGCCGTTGAGCTAAATGAACTAGTGAGCTATTCCGTGAACGACTGAGCGACTGAGAGCTAGATTGTAATTAAGAGCTAGTTCAATCTTATCTCTCATTCGCGAGCTACCCATGTCTACTCATTTCGCCAGTTTTTTTCAAACTCCATGTAGGGAGTAGAACGTTGCTATTGCCATCAACAAGTCACATATCCAAACTCCAGGGTCATCATCATCAGCCTATTAATGTTCCCACTGCTGGGACACAGGCCTCCTCTCTATGAGAGGGAGTGGGCTATAATCCACCACGCGGGCCCAGTGCGGATTGGTAGATGTCACATGTCCTCGAATTTTTTGGTTCTAGGACATGCCGGTTTCCTCACGATGTTTTCCTTCACCGTTTTGAGAGCAGCGGTGATGAAATAAATTACACAAAGTAATGTGCCTGTCTGGATTCGAACCCACGACTTACTGTTCGTAAGTCGGGTCCGCCACCACTGGGCCACCGCTGCGCTGCAGGATGCTTCTAATAAAATCCTGATTAAAAACCCCAATAACACGATGCGGGGCCTGAGAATCGAACCCGGATGACGATCGAACCTTGTTTAGCGGTGACGCTTTCGAGTACTAGACCAAAGAGGCAATCAATTTAGAAAGTTAAATAATAATTAATCTATAGGTACTAAATTATAAAGAGGTAAAGTTTTTGAGGTTGTAGGGAGTAATCTCTGGATCTACTGAACCGATTTTAAAAATTCTTTTACCAATAGAAAGCCACGTTATTTGTGATTTCCATGGGCTATATTTATTACTAGAAAAAATAAGGAGGGGTAAGGGTAGAGGAAAATAAATCCTATTTGACCCAAAGGTTGACTGGTAGTGAATGCCTTGTGGCATTAAGTCCGTCTATGTACCACTCTTACATGAAGTTTTAATAAATAAATGTCCACACGTGCGAAACCGCGACAGCCGCTAGGAAGTATTATATCTGTGTCTTGTATCTAGTAAATACTTAATAAATGTTAGACATAATATTTGAACAAAGAATATATTAGTACAAACCTAATTAGCGCTTTACAATATTTCTTGGGAAAATATGATACCTAAGAAAATAAAGAAAGAAAAAATATTTATTTGCCGCAGGCACATGACGTGCAAAACATAGGTATTAGGTACAACACTTATAAGACATTTAAAATATAACATACGTATGGAACAGAAACAAGAAAAAAACAAAAAAGTTGACATCTAGCACGTCGTGAGTGCGACTGCACTGCGCTGCGCTGCGCTGTGCTGCTCTGCTTTCTTTGTCTTTAATAAGATAAAGAAATCCTAGATGGGAGATGTGTGTTGTGTACTCCCATCTAGAAGTTTTTTCTTCTCAGAGCCGTAAGAGTATGTCATGCCTAGCCTAGGGATTGTGTATCAAAAGTATTTATTTGGTTAACCTAAATGTAAACTAGTGAATAAGGTACTGCTATAAAATAAGGCATGTATTTGATTAAACGTTTATCCCATGAGACATCGAATGCAAATGTAGAACGGTTATTATTTCATACTTCGACCACTTTAATACCGCTCATTTCTCTTGCTTTCTATATCCTCCACCGCCCTTCGTGTCAACATCGTATTACCGTCTCCTTCCTTACAAAGTAACAGAATAATATGACGTTTCACACCGCACCACGGCATGCGCGCACGCCAACCGAAGACGTGTAAATTATCTCATTGCCTTCGACATTTCTAACCACACCCAGCACCGAGCGAAAATACAGTTAAACGAAGTAAACGGCACATAATAAACCACAGCGAACGCCTATGAATTATCAAATAACTCAATATGCACAACAGGCGGCAATTTGAGGGTCTCACGACCGCGTCAAAGTGTGATATTAACGTTATTTACGACGGTTAACTATACCGGATAGCGCCCCACTAGTAAACTAATAACACCTAGACTATATCAATAAAAGCTATTAGCATCGATCAGAGTAAGTATCTGTCCCAGAGTATTACCTCAAATTGAGTTAAACGCCCCGCCCGGCTGTAATAACAGCTCGTGGACGCCGCGAGCCGGCATCGGCCGTCCGACAGTCGTCCGGTCCCGGACACCGGGAGCGACGCGGGGAATTGACGGCAGATATGCGGGAACAACGCGATAATGACGTCCAAATGCGATATGTCCGACCCTTTGCTGTCTGGTATGGAAAGTTTTCACTTTAATGTGTTGTTCTGCGTTTTCCAGTTGATAGCTTCAATTTAGAGTTGCGAGGTTTTATTTAATTTTCTGGTAATTTTATTGTATGTGTTACCTACTTGGTTTTGCATAGTCGATATCTTGGTATGTGAAAGCGTCGACCACTTACCGTATTAGTACTTCTATACACTTTACACCTCGCAATCAAGAAAATTACACATCATGTAGGTACCTATGATCCTTAAATTCAAAGAAGATCGAAACTATGAAATAAATTAGTACTAAGACTTGAAGCTCACAAGCAGCAATCGCTTTCATCCCGTTTCGTATTTCAACAACATTTAAACATGTCATGTCAGTTGATCTCAGTCCCATACATACCCTCAGTTTTCATTTCCATTAACCTTTAGGTTACATAAAGCAAAGAGGAATTACTTTATCTGCCCTCTTAGAATTGAGACATTATATTATATTACATCGATAACCAATCTAAGCAATCGCTTCATTAATTATAACTGAAGTCGGAGCCAGCTAATTGAACGCACGACTCTGGATCATATGGTTTACTTCGAAACCGACATAGTTTTCATAAATATTATCAAAATAGAAGAGAAAACGTATTTTTCAATACACTTCCTCGAAAACTGGTCCTTAACGCACTAGGTACAATTAGGTACAACATGCAATGTATTTCACACGTGTGCGATTTTTTCCATTTTCCTGCACGTGTGCGGGAATGAAAATTGCCACAGATAACTATACCTATACTTAGTCCAAATTGGTTCAATGCCTATAGTCTGAGGTGAATGTTTTATTTTTATTTTTGCAAAGCACTACGCGTCTTTACGGCATAAATATTTTTTGAATATTCAAATTGTGTTTATAAATAGAATATCATAGATAAACATAATTATTTAAAACCAATAGTTACTTTTATACACAAATTAACATTTATTTATGTTCTGAATTCAAAAATATAAAATAAAACTATTTTTAATATTAGGCTGTTTATCGGCTTCATACCATTGCCTCTCTTTCAACCTGGCGAGACCAAAGCGCGAAAAAAAAGAAAATTTAAATCATAGTTTCATAGTTCGTGACAAAAATATTATATTCGTTATTTTAAATTATTTCTTCAAAAGTGTATTGAAAAACGTCGTTTGATACACGTGGATATTTGTTATTGCAATTCTCGGCTCAAAAACACCCTCGCCTACGGCTCGGGAGTTATAATTCCGCCTCGATTACAATACTGACGACCCGAATGGCGCAGCGGTAGTGAGGCTGCTTTACGTTCTTAGGGTCCCGGGTTCGAATCCCGGTCGGAGCAAATGTTTGTGTGATGAGCATGGCCATTTGTTTCCGAGTCATGGATGTTTATATGTATAATAAGTATGTATTTACAAACAAAAAGTATCTATGTAGTATATCAACTATCTGGTATCCACGACACAAGCCTCGTTGCTTAGTGTGGCACTAGGTGGCGCTGTGTGTAATGTCCAGCAATATTTATTATTTATTTATATCAACAAACTTTCTCCACTTGTATCAAAATGTACTATTACCATCGGTAGGGATAGCAAGGAAAGGCATAATATAAGAATACCACACCATCCTGCCACCAGAAAAGAAAACAAAAGGCATAATATAAGAATACCACACAATCCTGCCTCCAGAAAAGAAAAGAAAAGTAAAATAGAAATGGTAGAAACTGAAGAAGTTTTCTTCCGTTTTCCCTTGTCACACAGTTCCTTTCCATCTCCTCCTATCAGCATTCAAATTCGTCACATCGCTTTTTCACATGTTTCATTATCATCATAAAAATATCTCCAATTTTTCATCTTCCATGTGCCCAAATCTTAAGTTCTTCTCAATTGCTTCAACTGCAAGCATTCGTTAATTTTACTCGTACGCCCACATTTTCCAATCCATTCTGTTATGCCCAGCGGTTCCCTTTCAACTTTTCTTTCATTGGCGCCACTTTCCAACAGTTTATTTATTTATTTAAACTTCATGATAGTGGTACATATTCGTACTTAATGCCACAATGCATTGTCCACTAGTTTAACCTTATGGGTACAGTTCATGCCATGGTAAAAATATTGCACAAACTGCAAGGTGTTATGCTAACAGCCCGGAATGCCCCAGACGAATATTACCTATTTAATGCCAGTTTTGAAAGTTATTCTAAATCCAGCCCTCTCTCTCTCTCTCTCTCTATGGAAACGTTTGTCAATATCAAGCCTTGGAAAGATTTCCTCACATCGGGAATTGCAAGCCTCAATTGCAAAAATATGCAGGCAAAGTGACCTCGACATTGGCGACGCCGTGGAAGTGGCTAATTTCTGGACCAATAGAATACCTACCTACTACGGAAGTCTCGATACCTCGAAGAGAAGCCATAGAACTTCGAAGTACTTACTCACAAATTTGTAATGTGCACCGCCAGATTATGGATCTCTCTGCCAACGATTATGTTACTTTTCGTCTATAACCTACTAGCTTTCAAGGCAAGAGTGAATAGGCCTCCTCTGGGCACACTGGTTCCATCGCAGACCTATTCCACTGCTCAATAAATCAAGAATATTTAGTTTACAAAGCCTAAGTTCTTAGGTATGTACCTATGGTCTTCTCTCGTATGTAACGTGACTGCAACAATACACATGTGAGCCGCCCCTGCTTCGCTCGACGCCACATATCGAGTCCTCCCACTATTCAAGCTGTTACTCATTCACAACATGTCATTGAAATCGGTAGTATAGTTTCAGAAATTAGCACACTAATTTCTGAAACTATCCTACAGATTGTGAGTTGTGACGCGTGATTTCTATAAACCTAAGTAAGATGAAGCCAGAAGACAAGAATGTTCGCGAAATAGTACATTTTGATACAAGTGGAGAAAGTTTGTTATTGCATTCGAGGCGGAATGATAACAGCCGAGCCGTAGGCGAGGGTGTTTTTGAGCCGAGAACTGCAATAACAATGTCCACGTGTATCAAACGACGTTTTTCAATACACTTTTGAAGAAATAAAATAAATATAACGAAAAATATCTTTGTCACGAACTAAGAAACTATGATTTTAATTTTCTTTTTTTTCCGCGCTCTGCTTTCGCCAGGTTGAAGGAGAGGCAAAGGTATGAACCCGTTAAACAGCCTAATATAAATAAATTATTTATTTTATATTTTTGAATTCAGAACACAAGTAAATGTTAATTTGTGTATAAAAATAACTATTACTTTTTAATAATCATGTTTATCTATGATTTTCTATTTATAAACACAATTTTAATATTCAAAAAATATTTATGCCGTAAAGACGCGTAGTGCTTTGCTAAAATTAAAAAAAAAAAACATTCACCTCAGACTATAGGCATTGAACCAATTTGGACTAAGTATAGGTATAGTTATCTGTGGCAATTTTCATTCCCGCACACGTGCGGGAAAATGGAAAAATCGCACGTGTGTGAAATACATTGCATGTTGTGCCTAATCGTAGTGTGTTAGGGACCAGTTTTCGAGGAAGTGTATTGAAAAGTTTGTTATTGCATCCGAGGCGGAATTAACTCCCGAGTCTTATGCGAGGGTGTTTTTGAGCCGAGAACTGCATAAACAAATGACTGCAACAGTCGGGACCCATTAAATAATCTAGACTAAAATCATTACATCCAATATGGGTCCCGACTGTTGCAGTCAATATATCCTGTGTCCTGAACTTGTTTTATTCTTTTCAGTTTCTATTTTTTACGCAGTCGGGTTTTTTTTTTATTTTTTTTTATTCTAGTGGTCGCAATAGACTCGCCCTCTAATCTATAAAGGACGAGTCTACTGCATTCAACTTAACGCAACTGGAGAAATGTGGGTGTGTTATGGGTACCTACACCTCTGCCTAACCCTTCTAGGAAACAAGCTAGATGTTATGCATGTTTAGATACGAACTATTCTCATAAATATCACTTACATGCATCAATAAGGAACCACAAAGCTTCCTTGCTCATTCAACTTTAGCACGCAGGAACTTTTCCTGAAAAACTTTTAACGGCCAGGACGATGCTCTATAGGTGTTTTGAAATTTAGCGCAGACATTTTCCTTCTCGCTTCCTCCTGGGCCAGAAACACCCCGTAACTCTATCTCTTTCGCTCTAATTGGTTGCTTGAGCCGCTGAATCCAATTAGTGGCGAGCAGAGCGGGGTGCACTGAATTTATTATGTGGACCTTGTTTAGTTTGTTGGCCTTTTTAATTGAAACGTAGTGCGTAGCCCGCCCGCTGCCCGCTTTGAATACGACTACTTTGAGAGTTTTTTTTTTGCACTAAACAATGTCTTGCATAAACTACTGTGTCGATGTTGGTCTATTGAGTTTCTGCATCAACTGTTTGGATAATTTTACTAAAACAAACTGAAGTTACATTAAGTAATTATTTCTGTATGAAAAATATTGTTTCTGTTATGTAGGGTCGTACAAGCTATTTGGTTTACATTTTGCAATGTAATTTGTTGGTTAGACTGTAAACCAAATAGCTCGTAGGTAGTACCTACGTTAATTAACACGATGTTTGTTTTTTTTTATATATTTTTTTCTAAATCTTTTGGTACGGCAACGTGCAGCTCTTGAATCACAATATAACAAGAAATAGTCTATTAGCGCCGTCTATTAGGGAATAGATTCTGCACAACCACCACCGATAACGCCATCTAGTATCGAGTAGATGCAAAGTGTAGCTTATGATAATCCGCTAGATGCCAGTGTTGTTGAATTTTAATTAAGACGCAACAACAATCCCATTTAATCACGCGTACTAATCAATCCTATTAACAATAATCATTAGTTTTACTTGTGCCTGAAGATAAACTTTGGTTTCAAATTGAAAAGAATGAACTATAAAATTTCAATTTATTATCTGTGGGCACTGGCAAACATACATTCTCTGTGGTCATCTAGCCGCTGCTGTCTGCTGTCACTGCTGTCAGTCAGTGCAATTTTCCTTCTGCAATCTGTATTGAGAAAAAACTTTTCAAAAGTTGCTGTAATTCAGGCTAAATCCAAAAATTGAGCAAAATCATCCAGCAAATTATATTTTTGCCTAGCATAATCGCCATAACGTTGACAAAAAGTAAAAGCCAAAATGTAAGTACATACTTTCATAATGCCTTTCTAAATTTTAAATTGGTTTTCGTTATGCTTTAACTTATATGTACATTCTTCTAGGAGTTTCGTGGACCTCGCTACGCTGACGATGCATCGGCGAAGCGAGCTAGAAGCCAGATTGAGTATCTTTTGGGAGAAATGTGATCGCGCGGTTGACGATATAAAAAAGTTGAAAATGAAGGTAAATCTTTGTTTTGTAGGTAAAGTATTTGTGGGTACAGGTTCCGTCACGTAAAAAGAACGCTTACCGCACAAGTAACCATTATCTACACTTGAAAGTACGGGATAATAACCGATTTGAATGATTTTCTTTAGTTTTTTGTTAACCATTATCTATTTTTTAAATTTCAGCCTATTCTATTATAGTACCTACCTATTATGATTCTACAATAAATTGCGCTTACCAATATTATAAAACAGTAGCCTAGTACTTTAGGATGCGACTGTATAACGTTCACAGACACATTCCCTTCACTGTCGCTCATGTAAAAAGAATGCTGAACGCTGTAACCATTATCTATTTTTTTTAATTCCTGCCAATTCGAAAATACCTATTAAGATTCTATAATAAATTGCACTTACCAATATAATAGCCTAGTACTGACATGACTGATGACTGTGTAACGTTTATGATTGTATTGTATTGTATTGTATAGCGGGCTGGTGTCCGCAACTCCACGTCAAAGCGCGTATTTTGCGTGCGGGTGGGAATTTTATTCGATCCACCCTAACTCCCCGAGAAAGGCCAGCAGCGCCTTGGTGTTGCTGACAATCTCGCGGAGAGTACCTGGGTTACCGAAGTACTTTGCCCTGTATGTTGCAACCCCTGGGCAGTGCAGAAGCACGTGGGCTGCTGTCTCGTCTTCCTCCATGCAGGCACGGCACAGGGGGCTGTCCGTGACTCCTATGACAAAGAGGTGTTTATTAAAAGAGCCGTGTCCAGTAATGGCAGCTGTAACTGTGCGCAGCTGCGGTTTGGTCAACCGAAGCGCGCGTTTAGTGAGGCGGCCGTCGATAGTAGGAAGTGCTTCCTTGGCCTGCCTGCACTCGCCGTGGTCTAGCCATAGCTTGTGGTGTTGTTCACTAGTTCGGTTCCTTACCAGTGTGCGTAGGTATCCGAAAGGGAGTGGCACGATAGGTTCGGGTCCCACCGCTGCCATGCTCGATCCCCTTCTAGCGAGTTCGTCCGCGGCATCATTGCCTCGGGAATCGCTGTGTCCCTTAATCCATTGGATGGTTATATTATTGAGATTACCAACCTGGTTCAGGCGTTGGTGACACTCGTGTATTAACCCAGAGTTGACTGTGTGGTTGTTTAGTGCCAGCAGTACAGCCATGCTGTCTGAGAGTATACGGATTGAGTGGTCCACAACCTTCCTGGCTAAGATGGCAGATGCCGCCAGGGAAATGCCCATGCATTCTGCCTGAAATACCGTGTTGTGGGCCCCCAGAGGTTTGGCTATCTGGATGTTGAGATCCTCGGAGAAGACTCCAGCACCTGTGCCAGTACCTGTTTTAGATCCATCCGTGAAGATCCGTAGTTCCGCGGGGTTTAATCCCTCGCAGCGGTGATCCTCGTGGAGCTGGATTTTGTACTTCTTATCGAATACGAATTGTTTTGGTATCCGATCGTTTATTGCTTTCGTCAGGGGGAACTCGTTGTGGAATCCCTCCAGTACCGCGGTGTGCTGTGTTTTTTTCTTACCCCATAGTTGAAGTGTATTAAGGCGTACAGCCGTCATCGTCGCTTCCTGCTGTATGAACAGATGAAGCGGTGGGAGCCCCAGCATGGCTTCGAGAGCTGCGGTCGGGGTAGTCCTCATGCAGCCTGTGATCGCCATGCAGGCAAGCCTTTGCATGCGTTGCAGTTTGATGGAGGCTGTAGTTAGTTTGGTACGGGGCCACCAGACCACTGCCCCATAAGTGATCATAGGTCGGATAACCGCGCAGTATAACCAAAGTATAATTTTAGGGGATAGGCCCCACTTCTTACCTATCATCCTCCTGCATTGCCAAAAGGTGATGCAGGCCCTGTTTATTTTATTATCTAAGTGACTACTCCAATTTAACTTACTGTCCAGGATGACTCCCAGATATTTGACCTCGTCGGCTAACTGGAGTTCCGTATCGAAAAGTTTGGGTAGGCGATAAGGGCCTAGTGTTCGTTTTTGGGTAAACATGACTAGTTCAGTTTTCGTGGGGTTCACTGAGAGATCGAACTCTCTGCACCACCGCTCAACGATGCGTAGTGCTTGTTGAGTGAGGTTGCAGATTGTCCCTGTCACTTTACCTGAAATGAGGATAGCGAGGTCGTCAGCATACCCTATTGTGTAGAAATGGTTCGCGTTGAGTTTTGTGATGAGGTCATTTATCACCAGATTCCAGAGGAGCGGGGATAGTACTCCACCTTGGGGGCAGCCTCTGGCTATCAAGGCCATCTGCTGTTCCCCTTCAAGTCGAACCACTCGTTTGCTTAACATATTGGTGATCCAGTCTGTCAGTACCTGTTCTACTCCGTGACGGGAGAGCGCGGTGTTGATGCTGGCGAAGTTTGTTTTATCGAAGGCTCCTTCGATGTCTATGAAGGTGCCCAGGCAGATGCCCTTCTGGTGAATCTCCTCTTCTATCCGGCCGACCACTAGATGGAGGGCGGATTCAGTGGACTTGCCCGAGCTGTATGCGTGTTGGTTAGTGTGGAGTGGGATAGTTTTCAAAACGCCGTCCCTCAGCTCTCTCTCGCAAATTCTCTCCAAAGTTTTAAGGAGAAAGGAGGTCAGGCTGATTGGTCGGTGGTGTTTGGCGTTGGTATAGTCACTCTTTCCTGGCTTAGGAATGAATATGACTTTCACTTCCCTCCATCCTTTTGGAACGTATCTGAAGGCCAGGCACGCTCTCATTATGGGTACCAGTATGTTGGCGACAGAGGTCCCACCCCACTGCAGTAAGGCAGGAAAGACCCCGTCTGGACCGGCCGCCTTGAAAGGATGGAAGCACCGAATCGCCCACTGGAGTTTTTCCAGCGTGACGACTTTGTGTGCATAGCGCCAGTCGTTTTCTGACGGTGTTTGATTTACCTCTGTCCAGTCGATAGCCTGTGTAAAAGCGCAGCCTGGGAAGTGAGCGTTTATGATACTACTCATATTAAAAAAAAAGTCAGCAAATTATTGTTATGTGAATATGTTTTTAAATTCTACTTGGAATGATATTGTTATGTAACTTTTTGGTTTCTACTTTTACTAAGTAAGACCTAAAGTTTTTTTAAGTAGTTAAAATTATTTTAGTTTATGCTACTCTTATTTTGTAATTATTATGAATCGGTCTGACACCCTTGTTACTTTGCTAACAGATGAAGGCTTATAAAGGTAGTAAAAATCCTCTTTAACTAAGCCGAAAGGCACTTGTTCTCCCCGTCCTTGCGATCACTTCTTAGGGTTCCGTACCCAAAGGGTAAAAACGGAACCCTATTACTAAGACTTCGCTGTCTGTCCGTCTGTCTGTCACCAGGCTGTATCTCATGAACCGTGACAGCTAGACAGTTGAAATTTTCACAGATGATGTATTTCTGTTGCCGCTATAACAACAAATACTAAAAACAGAATAAAATTAATATTTAAGTCCCATACAACAAACGTGATTTTTTTGCCCTTTTTAGGGTTCCGTACCTAAAGGGTAAAAACGGAACCCTATTACTAAGACTTCGCTGTCTGTCCGTCTGTCTGTCACCAGGCTGTATCTCATGAACTGTGACAGCTAGACAGTTGAAATTTTCACAGATGATGTATTTCTGTTGCCGCTATAACAATAAAATACTACTAAAAACAGAATAAAATTTATATTTATTTTTTTGCCGTTTTGTCTAATGTATAGATAGTACGGAACCCTTCGTGCGCGAGTCCGACTCGCACTTGGCCGGTTTTTTTGATAATAATGGTACGGAACCCTTCGTGCGCGAGTCCGACTCGCACTTGGCCGGTTTTTTGTTCTACTCCATACCTAGGAACCTTCTAGTTACGGAGATATTGGGCATCAAAGTTCTAACTTTTTGACAAGTTTTTTTTTAAATTCAAGTTTTATTGGAACACCACCACGACCCACATACTATTCAATCCATCCATCAGCACAATAATTTGAGTGTGGTACATTGAGTTCTACCACAAAACATGACTTTTCACCCCAAAAAAAAAAGTCATTTCCTAGAAATAATTTTTGCGTAAAGTTACCTAGTTTGATATTCAGAATGCTTGGTTGACGGCTTCGTGATGAGGTTGTTAACACTCTGTATACTTTCAAAATACACAAAATTTATTTCAGGAAAAAATAAATTGCTTGTAAAAAAAAGTCATTCATGATTTATGCTGACAATAGACAAGTACCTACTTACCTACTTTAATTTTTTTTTTTCTGTTTTGCCATTGTAACAGACACAAGGCCTTGTCCTGCAGCTCAACTGTGACCCATCAGAGCTCAAGGACAGATTCCTAAGCTCCATGAAACAGCTTGATGAGTACATGTATCTCATGACGGACTTCAATATTTCTATAACTAAACTTGGTGAGTTTTTGTTTACAAATGGTTCAATATTTTCTTCAAATGTATATGTAGGTAGAATATCAGTTATAGAATATTGTGTATTGCAAATAACTCAATAGTAAGCTTTTAGCTATTATTAAGTTTCCTAGTTGGTGACTTGAAACTATGTTTAAAATCAGTGGCGGATTTACATATTTGCCGCCTGTTGACTGTATAAATTTTGCCGCCCCTACTGTCCTCAATAAATAGGGTAGATGTAAAAAAAAAATCGAATTAGTCCGTCAGATAGATTTGCAAAAATATTGGACACATATTTATTCTTTTTTCACGTAAACAAAAAATGAAGACGATACTCGAAAACGAAAACCCGTGTGACGTCACGTTTGAGTACATTTTTACTCAAATGTGACGTCACAAGCCCCACTCATGATCTTGACACGTTTTATCTTCGTCAATTTTTATTAATTTGATAAAATAAAAAACATGTAAGTATCCAATATTTTCGATAATCTAACTGACGGAATAAACAGAACCATATTTTTTTAGTCGGTCATCTTTTCTATTGTATTAGTTCCATAAAGTTAAGATTATTTTTACAACCCAACGAATTTGTTAAGATTACCCAAGAAATAGTTTTGACGTGATAACGTCTTATAAATCGATGAACACCTGCTGCACGCACGAAAAAGTGTCACACCGTTCCTCGCGCCAGTTGCGTTTCGCCTGACTCATCAACGCCCAGCCCAAACTCTTGGACCTAGAAAACTGAAATTTTGCACATTGGTTCCCTTTATAATGAAGACAAGGAATAAGGAAGGATTTTTTGAAATTCAACCCTTAAGGCAGTTAAATAGGGGATGAAAGTTTGTATGAAAGTCCGTCAGTTTTAAAGTTAGGATCTTAAAATTTTGTGTTTAGGCTGACGATTGAAAATTAATTTATATGTGTCAATTTTTGATAATTCCACCCCAAAAGAGTTAAAAAAGGGGACAAAGTCGTGTATGGAAAGTCCTTAATTTTCGAAGTTAAAATTACAAAATTTATTATCTAGGCGTATGGTTGGAAGCTAACGCAACAGTGTTGTTAGAATTTAAATCCAGGGGGGAAAAGGAGGATGAAATTTTGTTTTTTAAGTTAAAATCACTAATATCATGAAAAATTACGTTATAACGTAAAATTATCGTCCGTAAACCGACTTTACAGGCAGCCAGCTTTTTTTATTTTTATTTAAGTACTTATGTGAAAAAGTCAAATAACCAAGTTTTTACTTTTTTATTTTTATCTTTTACAATTTTTTTTTTTACGAAATTTATTGAAAACTTACCTTTTTATGTCCTTTTTCCCTATTTTTTTAACCCTCTCCACGCGAGTTCAACTCGCACTTGGCCGGTTTTTTTAACCATCAGAAAGTAGAGATTTCAACAAACAAAAAGTCCACCGAATTTTGACGAGAGAATTTTAGATTGAAAATTAGGGTGGTTTTTCGATCAAAGTCAAAATAGGGTGAAAAAAATAAATATCTTAAATAAAAAAAAATACAGTGTGCTTGGGAGCGACATAAAAACGTAAGATTTCAACAAATTTAGTGAAAAAATGAAAATAAAAAACCAAAAACTTGGTTATTTTAATTTTTCACATACATTTTGAGGTTAAGTATGTGAAAAAAAAAAAGTGTAAATACAAAAGTTGTAGATCTTTTTATTATCTACAACTTTGCCATTTCACTTTGTTCCATAGGACTTGTACTTATGCCGGAAATCGAGATACTTAAACCGTTTTTTAACAGATCGCCTTTAAATTATTTTTCCTATATTTTTTGTTATATTTTCTTCCTTTTCCAATGGGTTTCATCCAACTACTTAGTATTTCTTTTTGGTTTCAAAAATTATCGGGACTGGTCTAGATTTTAACCATATTTGCATTCAAATTTCAAACACCACCATTTCCATTTCAGACGAAGAAGAAAACATAGACTACACTCCAGTGCAAGATTCGTTCTCAAAACCATTGATTCCATTAGCTGCTCCTCCGCCATTCAACCTCATTGATGCATTGAGTGAGCCTACCCCGTCGACCTCCACTGCGTGCTCAAACCATTGCCCTCCAGAGAAACCCAAGAGAATAAAGACTCCTAAAGCCGACCAAACTTTGATAAAGTTTTCAAGTACATCATCGTCCGAGGAAACCGTGCCTCAGGAGAAGAGTGGCATGGTTGTCAAAGAGGTTCAGACCGAATTGGAAGAGGAATTGAGCCATGTTACGGTTGAAGGTATGCTATTAATAGGATTGTCAACTGAAAAAATCTAATTAGTCCGTCAGTATCAAAAAATATTTTACCCGTTTTTTTTCTTTTGTTACGTAAACCAAATTTGACGAAGATACGACGCTTTTAAAAATCTCAATACGTCACGCCGTGGTATAATTTTTAGTGCGTTCTGACGTCACGAGCCCCCCCCCCCTCACGAATTTTGATGAGTTTTATCTTTGTCAATATTCATTGATTTACAAAAACAAAAAATACGTGTCCATTATTTTCCAATACTCTAACTGACGAACTAAATAGGTTTGAAATTTATTGATGGTGGAAACTAGGCCTATTGATTTGTAAGTTCAAACTTTCTAAACTGTCGAATTTTGCAAATGAAATAATTAGTGTCTATTGTTAACCACATGTATAATTAGGCTGTCAATTTTGTGTGTCTATTGATACAGAATTATCTATACTATAATAATATTATAAAGAGGAAAACTTTGTTTGTTTGTTTGTTTGTAATGAATAGGCTCAAAAACTACTGGACCAATTTAAAAAATTCTTTCACCATTCGAAAGCTACATTATCCACGAATAACATAGGCTATATTTTATCCCCGTACTCTCACGGGAACGGGAACTACGCGGGTGAAACCGCGGGACGTCCGCTAGTGGATAATATTTATAAGTGTTCTCAATGATTCTTGGAGCGTAAACGTATCTAGACCGGCACGGTATTAGAATCGATTGGTGCGACCTACCCAAGCTTAGCACTTCTAGCTTAGCATTCTACTAATGTGGCGACATGTCAAAACATCGTCATTTCTGGGCTATTATTTATGTTCAATCTTGAGGTTTAATGACCCTATTGACATCAACCGGGCACAAATCGAGATTCCGTAACTTCCACGTTGTTCTAGTAATCGCAAGTGCGACTGCTGAGCATGAGTTCCTGGGTTCGATTCCCGGGTCGGTCATTATAGTGTTAAATAAATCAATCATAAGAGCAACTACATACAATGCAAAAATTCGCTTTGAAATATAAATTAAATACTTACACTTGAACTTAATTATGTTTCAACAAACACAGTCATCTTTTTCAAGGTTTACATTTTTTTCGGTTTTTTTTTCATTTCATAGCCATTAAAAGGCACTCTTGAACGGAAAATACAGGACTAGAATTTAATCTATTTTGCATAACATTTTACTATATCTCTTTCATTCATTAATTATTCATTGTCTTATTCAATTAATTTAGGTATTATTATTTTTACTGGACAATCTTAATTATTTTAAATTGTGTGTTTGTCTATTGTATGTGTTTATAATGTATGTTTTCTATATTGTATGTATTATAGCTAGAGATGGGCGGGTGGGTAAAAAATGGGAAGGTAAAAATTGGAAGGAAAGGTTAAAATAGGTAAAAAAGAAAAAATACCCTTTTTTACCGGGTATTAATAAAAAATACCGGGTAAAAATTGAGTACTGCCTTTATATTATTTAAATGGCTTTGCCATGAAATGTATAGTGTCTTTATATAATTTAATTGGCTTCGTCATCAATACCACGATCTACCATGTTAATTTTGACCTTGACCATTGAAGATAAATATTGATTGTATGTCCCCAGCCGTTCCCGAAGGGGAACGGTGCATTGTTATTTTAAAAGTGTCTGTAATTGCGAGTATCTAAAGGCTTCTTTACACCGGGGCAACACTGTGCGGCATTGCTGCGTGCTATATATAGGGGCGTGCGTCATCTTGTGGTATGCTACAAATAACGAAAATATGCGGCAATTGCGGTATGCGGCAGCCTATTTTACATCGAGGCAACATCATGCCTAGATAATTTTCAAAGTATCGTGCTGTAAATTTTATTGGAGTGTTTTGGTCTACCAACTTGATTGATCAAGGGGACAAGACACCGTCGATTAAGGCTGATGAAGTAACTTTAGCAGCATGACGCAAGATGTTGCCATGCCGCTCGATTTTTGCCACGATGTGCAATATTTTAAATTATTGTAGCATGCGGCCCGCAGTGTTGCCCCGGCGTAAAGCAGCCTGAGCTACATAAAATGAAGTTAATTATGTTTCTCTTAAATCTATAATCAACATTAGTTTTCAAATAAAGTAAACTGTTTAGAATAAAAACAAAGATAATAATAGTAACAATTATACAGATATTATGTAACATTTATATATTGTGAAAACATTTCAAAACTAATAAATACATGAGTAACAATTACTTGATTTTTCGTATCAGAATACAATAATTGCAATGCAACCTAAACAGTAATTAAATAAAATATCAAAATTGAACAATTAGGATACTCGTTATTAACGTATACAGGCTACGGCAACGCCACGGCTACGGCAAACGGCTACGGTAAACGGGGCAATAAAGAGAACTACCTTCAGCTACACAAAAATAGTCTTAAAATTTCACGAACTACCTATTACATAAATCAAAATAAAGGCCAGATAATACCACGCAGGTCAAGGTCATCTAGGCTAGGAAAAAATATATGGAATTTAGACGTATATCATTTAAAGTAAAGTGATATACCTCCCCCCCCCCCCCCTACCCCTATTCCTAGTGATGTGAATGTCGAAATATGATTATTTTTTGATACTTTAGCAGGGTGCAGTCTCTTCTTCAAGAAGGGTGACAATGCCCATCTGAAGAATTATAGGCCAATCTCACTTCTAAGTCATGTCTACAAGTTGTTTTCAAGAGTCATCACGAATCGTCTCGCGCGCAGGTTTGACGATTTTCAGCCTCCCGAACAAGCCGGTTTCCGAAAAGGCTTTAGCACCGTGGACCACATACATACGCTGCGGCAGGTTATACAGAAGACCGAAGAGTATAACCTGCTTCTCTGTTTAGCGTTTGTGGACTACGAGAAAGCCTTCGGTTCGATCGAGACCTGGGCTGTACTGCAGTTTCTCCAACGGTGCCAAATCGACTCCCGGTACATCGAGGTGTTGAAGTGTTTGTACAAAAACGCCACCATGTCAGTCCGACTTCAGGACCAAGCCTCGGAGTCGGAACCTATCCTTCTGCAGCGAGGTGGGAGACGTCATCTCTCCGAAACTGTTCACCGCTGCCCTGGAGGATGTCTTCAAAGTTCTGGACTGGAGAGGGCTAGGCGTCAGTGGCGAGTACATCACTCACCTTCGGTTTGCCGACGATATAGTGGTCATGGCTGAGACCATGGAGGACCTCAGTACAATGCTCGATGACATGACATGGACAAAACCAAAGTCATGTTGAATGCCCATGTAACAACCACTCCTATCAAAATCGGAGACACTACACTCGAAGCTGTGGACGATTATGTGTACCTGGGACAAACGGTCCAATTAGGTAAGTCTAACTTCGAGAAAGAGGTCAATCGTCGAATCCGACTTGGCTGGGCAGCGTTCGGGAAGCTGCGCGGTATCTTCTCGTCCAACTTACCGCAGTGTTTCAAGACGAAAGTCTATGACCAGTGTGTAACATACGGGACCGAAACGTGCTCGCTCACAATGAGCCTCATCAGAAGGCTTAAAGTCACCCAAAGGGCAATGGAGAGGGCTATGCTCGGAGTTTCTTTGCGTGATCGAATCAGAAATGAAGACATCCGCAAGAGAATCAGGGCCACCGACGTAGCCGGAAGAATTGCCAAACTTAAGTAGCAGTGGGCAGGGCACATTGCTCGCAGAACGGATGGCCGACGGGGCCGAAAAGTTCTGGAGTGGTAACCGCAAACCGGAAAACGTTGCGTTGGAAGCCCTCCCACTAGGTGGACCGATGACCTGGTGAAGGTTGCGGGAATCCGTTGGATGCGAGTCGCATGGGACTGGTCAATGTGGCGACACTTGGGGGAGGCCTATGTCCAGCAGTGATGATGATGACTTTAGCAGGCAGTGTGCGTTCTATATTTTATTTATCTACAATATAATGTACTATGGATTAAAATTTACCTACCTTCTTTTATAGTATTAAATTAACAAAACTTCACACTCATTTACGTCACAATGCTTTTGAAAAAAAAAATGTAAACGTAAAAGTATATCTCAGACGTAAGACACACAAAAACCAAAACGAAGCGAAGCTATAGTTGACGAAATGCACCCCTCCACGTCATCCCTCATTGAACAGTTAGTGCTATACTATTTTGTTCTAATGAGAAAACTATGTCCGTGTATGTTGTGCCGATGACGGTCTCAAATAAAATAAATTATAAAATTCTTTATGTCAAAAAATCTATTAAAAAAACAATAATTAGTTTAAATTAAACTGATTTTAATTTTTACCCGGTATAAATTAAAAATGGGAAGGTAAAAATGGGTATAAATGGGTATTTACCCAAAGTCTGGGTTTTTACCGGGTATTTGCCCATCTCTAATTATAGCATCGTATTGGACGAGTCTGTAATGATGTTATAAATGGTGGTAAAT
Organism: Xestia xanthographa; assembly: GCA_905147715.2. Classification (NCBI taxonomy): domain Eukaryota; kingdom Metazoa; phylum Arthropoda; class Insecta; order Lepidoptera; family Noctuidae; genus Xestia; species Xestia xanthographa. The sequence goes on from LR990648.1 coordinate 23,199,562, forward strand.
AAATAAATTCTGTTCACAATTTCTTCAGATCCACCCTCACCAATCTTATGTGAGGCCATGAACCTGCCAGCACAGCAGATGCTGGAGACTGACCATGTGTACAACGGTACTATCATGCACGCCGACGGGCCCAGCTTCTGGGTCATTACTGAAGATCCTGAGGAAGTTCAGAAGTGAGTACTTACTAAAGTAGGGCCAATTTATTTAATAGATCACATTTGACATCTGTCAGTTTAGTCTAGTACTGTAAGTAAAGTTACCTTCTTTTGTCATTATTACAATAAAATATGTATGGGTGTAAACACCTCTTAAGGAAGCCGAAAGGCACTTGTTCCCCCCTCCTTGCGATCATATTTTTGTTCTACACCATACCTGGGAACCTTCTAGTTACGGAGATATTGGGGGTCAAAGTTCCAACTTATTGGCAAGTTTTTTTTTTTTTTAATACAAGTTTTTAATGTAAGATTTTTACTTTAAACACCTCCACGACCCCATTACTATTCAATCAACTATGAGTTCTATCACAAAAATTGTTTTTTTACCTTAAAAAAAAAAGTCGTTTCCCAGCAATAATTTTTGCGTAAAGTTACTTAGTTTGATGTACAGAATGCGTGGTTGACGGCTTCGTGATGAGGTCTCTTACACCCTGTATGTAACCGTAATTGAAAAAAAAATTAAGCAATTGTGCAGTTCTAACTTCGAAAAAATAAATAATATTTTATGCCAGCCGTTACAAGGATACGTTGTTGTATTTTGGTGAAGTGTCAAATGTGATCTATTAAATTGGCCCTACTGTAAATGTTTCTGTACTTTACAATAAACAGTGTGTATCAAAAACTGGCCAAGTGAGAGTTGGACTCGCGCACCGAGGGTTCCGTATAAACTTGTACGTATTTTGTTATGAAACTACATATTTACGGTTTTCAGATGCTTTACAAAATTGCTTCTTGCCAAATTTCATGATTCTAGGTCAACGAGAAGTTAGTTAGGTTTTGATTCCCTGGTGAAATCGCAAAATATTCGACAAAAAACGGTCATATCTTTTGATCGCGTTGACTTACCAAGTTTCAATTTTTTCACTGCTCCGTGACTATTTGACATTAATAATATTAATCAATTTATTATCAGGCAACTAAGGCCCATAGATAAAATACACAAAATAATATCTAACAACAAAAATATTATACTAATACATATTTTAAAACAGAGACTAAAACTATACACGCAACGTTGTCGGCGTCGTGTTTCGCTGCGTGGTGTCGCGTAACCGTCCTCGGAAACGTCGATATACGACACCCTTCGGCCAAAAGTCCTCCTACATGCAGGTCTTAGATGGTGGGTTGGAACTCGTACCACGAATAACTTAAAGCATTCAGCTTGATAAGTACTTACACGCGTTCCTGAGAAAAAGTGTCTTGATAGACGAATAGACAGACGGACAACAAAGTGATCCTATAATATAAGGGTTACGTTTTTGACGACTAAGGTACAGAACCTAAAAAAGAGATAAAGACCATCAAACTGAACAACTTCGTTTAAACTCCAAGTAAACCATACCGTAATGGCGCCAAAATAATCACACACACTTGTGACATGTGACCATACCTTTCTGGTGCATGCTGTATGATTCTCGGTACAAGCTTTTATAAGAACTTGTAAAAATCTATACATATAATAAAAAAAAGAAAATGTAAAAAAAAAAAACTAAATGTCCAAATGTATTTCTATTATGAGTCAGTGAGTGATACTTGAATTAAATTGATTTAATTTTTTTTATTTATAAAACAGTAACGAAAGAAAAACTGTACATTGAGAATTTCGAGAAAAAAAGTGGCTTTTGTTAGAAAAACGTAACTGATGACAAAAAGTGACTTTTTAGAATTTTTGTCTGATTGTCTGTGTGTATGGGTACGGCTTCACGCTACAAGCTACATATTATCACGCCGTATGTTATGGGAGGTAAGCAATATTGATTTTAAAAGGTTTTTGTTCGTACTTACATACACACCAAAATCGCCACGCGAACGAAGCCGCGGGCACCAGCTAGTAAACTAATAATACCTAGTCGTAATATTGTCATACAAGTAACTGAAGGTTGAAAACAGTCTATACAGGGTGGGGTTCACTTGGTCGCGGCTGTAATTTGTAGATATTTGACAGTCGTTACGGTAGTCAGTGGCCCAAAGGTTTGACAACCAGTCTTACCAAGGGTATCGTATTACCCGGTACTGACTGGAACGTGAAGGTCAAATAGTCGCTCCATGTAAAATACTGGTATTCAGCTGCATCCGGTCGGAATCGAAGCCGACCCCAACATAGTTGGGAAAAGGTTGGGCAGATAATGATGACTGCTTTTAAAACGGAAAACATCTTGAGGAAACTGCCATATCCTCGTACCTCGAACTTCAAAGGTTAGGCAGATAATGATGACTGCTTTTAAAACGGAAAACATCTTGAGGAAACTGCCATATCCTAGTACCTCGAACTTCGAAGGTTAGGCAGATGATGATACTGCTTTTAAAACGGAAAACATCTTGAGGAAACTGCCATATCCTAGTACCTCGAACTTCAAAGGTTAGGCAGATGATAATGACTGCTTTTAAAACGGAAAACATCTTGAGGAAACTGCCATATCCTCGTACCTCGAACTTCAAAGGTTAGGCAGATGATAATGACTGCTTTTAAAACGGAAAACGTCTTGAGGAAACTGCCATATCCTAGTACCTCGAACTTCGAACTTCGAAGGTATAGGCAGATGATGATACTGCTTTTATAACGGAAAACATCTTGAGGAAACTGCCATATCCTAGTACCTCGAACTTCGAAGGTTAGGCAGATGATGATACTGCTTTTAAAACGGAAAACATCTTGAGGAAACTGCCATATCCTAGTACCTCGAACTTCGAACTTCGAAGGTATAGGCAGATGATGATACTGCTTTTAAAACGGAAAACATCTTGAGGAAACTGCCATATCCTAGTACCTCGAACTTCGAAGGTTAGGCAGATGATGATACTGCTTTTAAAACGGAAAACATCTTGAGGAAACTGCCATATCCTAGTACCTCGAACTTCAAAGGTTAGGCAGATGATAATGACTGCTTTTAAAACGGAAAACATCTTGAGGAAACTGCCATATCCTAGTACCTCGAACTTCGAAGGTTAGGCAGATGATGATACTGCTTTTAAAACGGAAAACATCTTGAGGAAACTGCCATATCCTAGTACCTCGAACTTCGAACTTCGAAGGTATAGGCAGATGATGATACTGCTTTTAAAACGGAAAACATCTTGAGGAAACTGCCATATCCTAGTACCTCGAACTTCGAAGGTATAGGCAGATGATGATGGCTGCTTTTAAAACGGAAAACATCTTGAGGAAACTGCCATATCCTCGTACCTCGAACTTCAAAGGTTAGGCAGATGATAATGACTGCTTTTTAAACGGAAAACATTTTGAGGAAACTGCCATATCCTAGTACCTCGAACTTTGAAGACTTGTGGCCACCAACCCGGACTGGCCACGCGTAGTGGATTAGAACCTATTTGCTTCTGATAGAGGAGAGGTCTGTGCTTAACAGTGGGAACATTATACGGTCATAATGCTATGCTTATGCTATGTTTTCTTTCTCTTTCCAGCCTGATGATAGAAATGACAGACTTCTACTCCAAAAACTACAAGGACATAAGCCGGAAGGAGGTGAAGGCGCTCACTTGCTGCGCATTCTACGACGACGAGAGCGAGTGTTACTACAGGGGACTGTTCCTCAATATGAAAGATCAGGTTTGTTCGTCCTATAGAAGCTACTTGAACTAATTGCACTATTCGTGTATCTATACTAATATTATAAAGAGGAAAGATTTGCATTTTACGTAACGAATAAACTTAAAAACTCCTGGACCGATTTGAAAATTTTTTTCAGCATTGGTTAGCTACATTATCAGCGAGTAACATAGGCTATGTTTTATCCCCGTACTCCCACGGGAACGGGAACTACGCGGGTGAAACCGCGCCAAAAATGTTCATGTTTCTATTTTGTTGACAATGAGATTTGAATAGTATTGTCTCGCTCACTCATACTGCTCCTGCTACTGCGCAGCTTTACGTTAGATATTCCGAGCCATCAAGTTTGAACAGCTGTGCAAGTACGTAGGAATCGATTCGATAAATCTAACAGTCATTCTCGACAAAATGACTTTGTATCAAAGATAAAAAACTCATTTTGTCGAGAATAATACTGTCAGATTTATCGAATCGATTCCTACGTACTTGCACTGTAGAAACTATATTAGATGGAATATACAAACCCACTTCTCCTTCTTATCTTATTTCTCACTTCCAATATTTATGCTCTGCTCGAAGCAAGAATCTTCGTTCTTCCAATAATCGTCTTCTACGATCTCCTACTCACCGCTCTGGCTTTCTTAAATCGAATTTTCCTGTCCAGGTGGTTTTCCTTTGGAATGCGAATCCTGAATATCAGGATGGCAACCAGTCGGCTCACATTTAAAATAAAAGCTCGGGAACACTTCCATAAGAAGTTGGCAGACTTGTCCCACAATTAATTTGTTGGTTTTCTTCATCTATGTTTTTTTAATTTTTATCTTTCCTCACTTTGTATAATTGTTGTATGTATGTATATAAGTATTTATTATTAAATTTTATTCTTCAAAATTATCTGTTCTGTTGCACCTACTGTTTTGTCTCTGCATCACCCTAAGGTAGACTGGTAGAAAATGCCCAAGGCATTAAGTCCGCCTTTGTACATTATGTGCATAAAGTTTTAATAAATAAATAAATAAATATACACCGACACGAAAACGATTACCACACAATTATTCAGTACGGTCGAGCGGTCGAACAAGCTATTTGGTTTACATTTTACAATGTAATTTGTGGGTTAAACTGTAAACCAAATAGCTTGTTCGACCGTACATCATTCTGAGCTTAGAGATTTCCTAGTCTTTGCGCTGAACTGATAAGCGCCGAACATGACCGACAAGTTCCGACCTGCTCAGTATTCAATATTCCATTTGTTTTGCCAAGCGGGGTCTATACGAAAAGTTTTTTTTTCTTTATATAACGCGAGTAAATGTAGTAAATAGCTGCGACTTCTTCAACGTCCATCTTGGAAATGAGTCGATCCAACCGCAAACCACGACGATTTTTTAACCGTACGTTCCGGATGTGGTTGCGGCTAACCGCCACCCGGCTTACCGCAAGCGCAACCGCATCCTGCGGTCCACCGGACGGCTGACCGCATTGCGGCTAACCGCACTAAGCGGTTAGCCGCAATGCGGACAGCCGTCCGGATGACCGGAATCAAAAATTTGTACGAGAAAGTAGTTTTTATACGCACTGCGATGCGGCTGCCGGCCGACCGCTCCGGTCGTTCTGAGCGCTGCGGCCCGGCTGATGGCCAGCCGCACGGTTGCTATACACTATGCGGATGGTGCTAGTTTGCGGTTCCCCGCCATTGACATTTTACGTGTTCACCGACGCTCGCGCATTTAATCGATAATTAACTATGGATTTCGATAAATAAAAGTTATTTTTCTTTATATAACGCGAGTAAATATAGTAATAGCTGCGACTTCTTCGACGTCCATCTTGGAAATGAGTCGACCCAACCGCAAACCACGACGGTTTCTTAACCGCACGTTCCGGTTGCGGTTGCGGCTAACCGCCACCCGGCTTACCGCAAGCGCAACCGCATCCTGCGGTCCACCGGACAGCTTACCGCATTGCGGCTAACCGCGTAGTGCGTATGTAGCCTTAGACTTATTGACGTCAATAATATGTGCTTAATTGTTACCAGGATGATGACAGCGAAATAACGGAGATATACGTGGTAGATACGGGTGAGACGAGATCTGTGCCGATCGAGTGCGTACAGCCGCTCTACTCGCGCTACTGCAACAAGCCGCCCTACGCGCGCCTGTGCCACCTAGCGGGGGTGAGTACTAACTAATCGTGAAACTGAGACTCTAGCGCGAGCGTGCGATGTAAACGCAAAATAATCGAAAATATTATTTTACCGTAGAATTTTAGTTAAATGGGGATGGCAACTGTGTAACTAATGGCGATAGCATCGCTTGAACCAAACATCGTCATTGGTTGAAAATCTGTCAGTGTCGTTTTATATTTCCAAATAGTTTGAATTCATTGGTCAGATTGGGTCTAAGCTATAGACGCGCCATCTACAAACAGCTTTACCAGCCTTCCCAATTGTTTGAACAAGCACAATCAGTATTATCCATAGATGTGAATAAATTATGAAACGAGTATTTTTAATGATAAAATCGATGTATTTACGGTTTGTTCACACCGCGCGTGCTATGACCTCTGTTAGCGAACATTCTGGTCTAATAACTGAAAATATAGTGGTGATTACAGGCTTAGTTTTATGTTATGTAGAAAAAGAATAGAGAAGTCTTTGCCGTGCAGTGGCACACAACAGGATTCGTAATAATATCCTGTTTAAAGAGTTCATCATCATCATCATCATTTCAGCCGAAAGACGTCCGACACATGGGCCTCCCCGTGCGTGTCGCCACATGTCCCGGTCCCGCGCGACTCGCATCCAGCGGATTCCCGCAACCTTCACCAGGGCATCGGTCCACCTAGTGGGAGGCCTTCCAACGCAACGTCTTCCGGTTCGCGGTTGCCACTCCAGAACTTTTCGGCCCCATCGGCCATCCGTTCTGCGAGCAATGTGCCCTGCCCACTGCCACTTAAGTTTGACAATTCTTCGGGCTACGGCGGTAACCTTGGTTCTCTTGCGGATGTCTTGAGCATAGCCCTCTTCATAGAGTTAATTGGAATAAAAAAATACCATTCTAATGTTTCATGAAACAGTATTCAGTTGACACTTTTTTCGCAGGTGGACCTAATAAGCTATAACAAGAACTTGATGGCGAAACAAAAGGACTTCATGATGGAATATGTCGGCAAACAGTGTAGTATTAAGATCGATGACAAGTTAGTATTATGGTAAATATTTATACTTTCGTCTATTTATCCGTTGGCCTGAATGTGTCGTGTGGTCGGTAAAACATATATTTGATTTTGCCACCCGGCCTAAGCGGATTCCGGCCAAACCCAATACTATTTACAGACTGAACTCGCTTTGAAGCGTCAAAAAACAATCGGGGTACAAAAAACAGTATTTAGGGACTGCCGATAGAAGTGATAACAAAAAGTACACAGACCCCGCCCCAGTTGTAGCAATGGTTGTGCCCCGCGCATGCCTATGTGGTGCTACGCCGTAGCGGATGCTACGAAGCGTGATCGCACGTTACGTCAAGTGACGATGAGTTCAATGTTTTTCCTTCACCCAAAAAGTGCTCAACGCGCCTAAAGAAGTTTTCACTTCAAAAATATAAAAAGTAGTTTTCACATAGAAAAAAGTAAATTGAAATAGTATAGAACATATACACATATAACATATAATAGAACTGTAGAGTATACCAAGAAATTGCAACAAATTCCCAAAAATAATACATCCTAACTTATACTATAAATGTGAAAGTAGGTTTGTTTGTTACCTTTATCATTTTCACCATTTGATCATCCTGAAATTTTGCATATAGGTTGTCAAGTGTACAGAAACGTACATAGGGTACCTTTAGTTATCGACATGGCATGGACAGCGACATGGACATTTTTATTTCCGCACACATTATGATTAATGAACAAAAACCACGCGTGTGAAATACATTGCATGATTAAAATCAAAATAAAAACATTTTATATCACGGCCTAGATGATAGGCCATGATGGGCTAGATGATAGGCCTAGGTGGGCACTTATAAAATGTCGAAAAAGGTGCACGGTTCGGGTTATTCGTTTCCATGGAGAAGAACCGGCAAGAAACTCCATGGTTACTCTTTTCAAATTATTTGGTATTACAATATTATTATGTTACAGCATTAGTACGTATTTACAGCGCAGCGTTAGCCCGACAATAGGTCGTTGCGTACTATACAAAAAAAAACAAGATAAATATTTAACAAATGTTAACAAACATCTGGGAATCTACAAAGCCTACAATGTTCACTCATTCACAAATAATAGGTAAAAAAAAAATCTATACAAAGGCAAGAAAATATTATAAAAAGAAAAACTGAATTAAACAAGTGACACAAATGTTATGACCAGAGTGCTGTAACTATTCTGAGCAAAAGAAGAAAAAAAAATGAGTTTGAGAATATAAATAATAAATAAATATTGCTGGACATTACACACAGCGCTATCTAATGCCACGCTAAGCAACGAGGCTTGTGTTGTAGACACCAGCTACATAGATACTTTTTGTTTGTAAATAGGTACCTACATACGTATTATACATATCCACGACTCAGAAACAAAATTGTCCATCATCTGCCTAGCCTTTTCCCAACTATGTTGGGGTCGGCATCCAGTTTTACCGGATGCAGCTGAATACCAGTATTTTACATGGAGCGACTGCCTATCTAACCTCCACAACCCAGTTAGTACCGGGTAATACGATACCCCTTGGTAAGACTGGTTGTCAGACTATTTGGGCCACTGACTACCTAACGACTGTCAAGGATCTACTTATGACAGCCGGGACCAACGGCTTAACGTGTTTTCCGAGGCACGGAGGAAACTCTGTATGTAATGGGTGGTCACCCATCCACAGACCAACCTAGGCAAGCATGGCTTAACCTAACGATCGACCCGAGCGGCTGTTATTATTTAGCCACGAGCTCCTCAGAAACAAAATTGTCCATGCTCATCAAACTCAAGAATGCTGAACAGCTTACCCAATTACACGTTTGAGCGCCTACAGTGGCGACATTTAGAAAACATCAGTCTTGCGGATCCTAACTACAATATTTCAAGGCCAGTTGACATTTTACTGGACACAAACATTTGCTCTTACCGGGATTCGAACCCGGAACCCAAAGAACGTAAGGCAGCCTCACTACCGCTGCACCATTCGGGTCGTCAAATATTTAGAATAGTTAGAGACATCCACAAAGTGCCGTTTATGAGCTACCAGGGAAGCCGCATGCGCAGAAGCCAAACTTCTTTATGTTCAACATAGTCCTTGATTTTGTAATATGCTGTTCAACCTAATCGTTGTGCGATAAGAGACAGTTTTCGAGGAAATGTATTGAAAAATACCTATTTTCTGTTCCACAGTGCCTCGGAGTCGTATGGCGTGTATATCGTGTTATCTTCAGGCGAAATACTCAATAAAATCATCGTGAACCAAGGACTGGCTCTACCAAGTAAGACTACTTTATAAGCCCGGAAGAACAGGGAAGACCGTTAAAATCTCATTTTAGATAACTATAGTTGGTGCCAGTTAAGATGAGAATAGCGGTCATTGCCCCCTTCCCTAATATCTCTTCGTACGAACCAAAACAAATAAACCATGTATCGTTTTTCATTACTAAAATGTTGTGGATCACGATAGATGACGATTCCAAGCTTGAACAGGCTTATTTTTGGTTTTCAAAGTTAAGAAGTTTGATAAATGTATGTGGGTCAATGACCGCTATTCTCATCTTAACTGGCACCAACTATAGGTCTCAATCTGACCAATGAGATCAAGCTATTTTGACGTATAAAATGACATTACCACATTTTCAACCAATGACGATGCTTGGAACCAGCTATACATGCGCCATTAGTTTCACAGTTGCCATTCAAATTTAGAACAGGGACATAGTTAAGGTGGATGGTGGTGGTGGAGGTCGAGGAACGACTTTTCCAAGGTCAAAGTCATTCCTCGACCTTTATGAACTTGGAGGGTTGTATTGATGGTTTTGATGATTATAATTCTGTAACTACGTACATACGTCTTACAGTCGTGAACAATATTTTAATCAACATACAACCTAGCACCGGCCTGCAAATTACAAAAAACGTAAGAAAATTTGAATTTCGCGGGCTACCCTGACGCTTTTACCTTAAGAGGCCGATGAGACCGATGCGTAGTTCATACAAACATAATACCAAAATAATTTGTAAATCAAACATTTTCTTAAGGCAGTGTGTATTTATTCCGATTGGAATACAGAATATCTTGGTTCCCAAATATATATTTTGAATGGACACTGATTTAAACAAGAGTTTTGAGAAAAATAAGTTTTCTATAGAAAATTTTAATTCTTCATATCTCGTGTTTATATCGCTGTCCTTATTGATACACACTACCTTAAGAATATGTTTGATTTACAAATTATTTTGGTATTACGTTTGTATGAAGTACGCATCAGTCGCCGCCGGCCTTTTAGCGATAAGGATCCAAATCCTCAAGATGGTCAAAAATGACTTAAGTGCACCAAACTGATGCTAAATATCGATACTATCAGCCAGTAAAAAAGATCCAAGCAAAAAACAAAAGAACCATCGTATCAACGTTAATCAACCCACTTAAACTTGTGTGGCTTTATAGCAGGTATTTTTTTTTTCGAATGGGATCATCAAATGACTCCTCCTGCTCTGGGCGGAGCAGGAGGAAGTGTCAGACTACTGACTAAAACCCATCCATGTTCCTTCATCGCCCTTTGTGTTCCGGGGCCACGGTATCTCTTTCGAACAGTCCCGCAACCCCGGCAGGCATCGGTCCTTACGGACCCCTTCCTTTTGCTGACTCTCTTTGAGGCGCGCGTGGAACACGAACGCGCCGTCGACACGGCCTGTCGTCATGAAACGGACGGACGGCGAGCTAGCCCATAGCCCACCGTCCACAGGCTCGCGACAAGGTGGCCGGGGGCTACCGACGCCCGGGGCGTCTCCCGCGGCGACCGGGACGTGAGGTTATCTCCCTCTCACGTTCCGCCACCTCCTTCTCTAGCATGACTGCTTCGCAGAAAGAGGTGACGGAGTCCTATTCCGTCTAGCTGCGGACCATGGATTGAATCAAGGCCGGATACCGATATTAATTAGCATCAGTTTGTCATTTATGGCCATGTTGTGAATGGGGGCTATCGCGTGTGAATTTGCCACTAGAGGCGCTTGTGTAGACTGAGGTCCTCCAAAATGTCAGATGTCATACAGTGTTCGCGCGTTGCGTGCTTTTTTATCACGTATTTATACTAATACTCACGATTGTGTTCTAGATTGAGCCCATTCCTGATTAATTATGACTTGAAGATTTTAAGTCAACATAAGATCATAATATTGTTAGTACTTGGAGGTAGAATGATTTTTAAATGTTTAATGCTTGCTAATTTTAGGAAGAATATTGTAAATATAATATACCTAGCTTACACTGTGTTGTTATACGTAATAAAATAAACTTTTTTTACGAAGTTATTGGTGCTTTAAATAAAGTATTAAACAGAATTACTGACAAGACCTTACTCGACAGTGCGCCATCTGGTGAGCTCAAAAACGTCACCCCCTATTGAATCCTTTCGCCTAAATACGTCCAGTTGTGACCCAGTGAAAACAGTCGCGACCCGCGACTTGCAGTTGTAGAAGGTTTTCTTTTCCCGTTCTCCCCTGTCAGACGTCACGGCATCATTTACTCCTTTCTCTATCATATCATTCCTTTCACAATCCATCCATCTTTTCGTTGGCTTTCCTCTCCCTCTCTTTAAACCTTGCCCCGCTCTGAAATTTCTCCTGAGTGGGTAGGTTAACAAACATTTAAACTCACATACACAAACAACTAGAGCCGGAACAACTATCTGTAGGCCATACAATAGGTTTGTGTCCTGAAAAAATCTTATTAGTCCGTCAGTTAGATTATCAAAAAATATTTGACACGTATTTTTTCTTTTGTAACGTAAACCAAAATTGACGAAAATACGACGCTTTTAAAATTCTCAATACGTCACGCCGTGCTATAATTTTTAGTGCGTTGTGACGTAACGAGCCCCCACTCTCGAGTTTTGATGCGTTTTATCTTTGTCAATATTCATTGATTTACAAAAACAAAAAATACGTATCCATTATTTTCCAATACTCTAATTGACGGACTAAATAGGCATTTACATTTTATTGATGGTGGAAACTAGCCTATTATTTGTTCCATTCGGGAGTTGAACCTCCTGCAGCGCAGCAATCAGCCACTCAACCACTGACCAAACTAATATCTCTCCCTCAGTAGACAAGCCAGAAGAGGAAGTAAAGCAATCTCCTGAAAAAACTTCAACCCCAAGCAAAGCCGACTTTGAAATAACCGACTGTCCCGAATATGAAGACCCCGTTGAGGCTGTAACGGTAATATTTATTTCCTTTTTCAAATATACACCGTGATTTTTTTGTCGTCTTACTACGGCAGCCTACTTCATGTATCCAATGAGTACTAAACATTCATTTTAAAAAAATGCTATTTTTAATATTTGAAAAATAAAAAAATCGTTACCATCAATTTTATTATCAGGCATCTTAAGGCCCATAGATAAAATATACAAAATTACATTACAAGCATAAAAATAAACATTACTACATACAAAATATAAACTATGACATTATGACGCATGACGTAGTTGAAACACCCTGTTGCGAGCGAAGATCTACTCGACTCGTGCGTTGGGTAGGTATGTTCTACAGTTTGACACGTAAACACTATTAAAAGTATGTTTCATTTCTAAAGTAGTATTTATTTTTCTTTTTACCTATTGTGTAAATTAATGGTAAAATAGTAATAATCACGCCTAGAGGTATTTTATTTATATCGGATACATTGAGTGGACCACCTTTGTAAGACGAATAAAAAGTAACAGTGTATAGTTAAACCAGAAAAGATTCACGCTTCGGTAATCTTCGTGTGCCCGAAATCCCACGAACAAAGCCCCACAAAGGCAAAAGTTGTAACGCCTACCGCGCTTTTAAAAAGTGCACCTTATTAATGCACGTTAAGGCTGCGGTTCCACTAAAGCGGAGCCATGTGATTGGTGAATCGCGCTCCGCTCCGCTTCAGTGGAACCGCAGCCTTCTAAAAACGTGGCAAGGACGATAATATCGCCGCGATTCTCTCGCTCGTGGAGACAGCCCAAAATATAGTGTATAGAAAAACGTGGCAAGGACGATAATATCGCCGCGATTCTCTCGCTCGTGGAGACAGCCCAAAATATAGTGTATAGAAAAACGTGGCAAGGACGATAATATCGCCGCGATTCTCTCGCTCGTGGAGACAGCCCAAAATATAGTGTATAGAAAAACGTGGCAAGGACGATAATATCGCCGCGATTATCTCGCTCGTGGAGACAGCCCAAAATATAGTGTATAGAAAAACGTGGCAAGGACGATAATATCGCCGCGATTCTCTCGCTCGTGGAGACAGCCCAAAATATAGTGTATAGAAAAACGTGGCAAGGACGATAATATCGCCGCGATTATCTCGCTCGTGGAGACAGCCCAAAATATAGTGTATAGAAAAACGTGGCAAGGACGATAATATCGCCGCGATTATCTCGCTCGTGGAGACAGCCCAAAATATAGTGTATAGAAAAACGTGGCAAGGACGATAATATCGCCGCGATTCTCTCGCTCGTGGAGACAGCCCAAAATATAGTGTATAGAAAAACGTGGCAAGGACGATAATATCGCCGCGATTATCTCGCTAGTGGAGACAGCCCAAAATATAGTGTATAGAAAAACGTGGCAAGGACGATAATATCGCCGCGATTCTCTCGCTCGTGGAGACAGCCCAAAATATAGTGTATAGAAAAACGTGGCAAGGACGATAATATCGCCGCGATTATCTCGCTCGTGGAGGCGGCCCCTAAGAGTTCTCTATAATTTTGTAATCATGACAAAACAGTACTTCAAACAGGGTTGTAAGTGTTGTAACAGATTAGATTTCATCACGTACTTCCGAAGATAAACGATTATTTCTGAGGCTCATTCTTTTCCTTGAAGATCGTGTAAGTGTCCGAGATACCAGGCGAAGCGTCCTAAATTCATTATATTATTTACAGGGCTACAAATATCGAGACGAAATGGATATCTGCAAACATTATAAAGGCGAGCCAGATAAAAAATGCTTCAAAGGAAGTCGGTGCAACAAAAAGCATATTCGCATGCATCCTGGTCAGTTTGAAAATTATTCTAATAATTATATTTGGCCTTTGGCCTTTTGAACACCAAATTTAGTAAATTGAGCACTAAATTTTAATGAGGTGGTTGATGACAAACTAGTTTTGCCTAGGCTTGGGGCACCCCGAGGATAGATTAGGTTAGTTATTGTTTTATAAACCATTCACAAGTAGGAGCCCCCGGGGCTCCGTCGACCCGGATGCAAGAGCATAACAGTTCAATTTCTGGTGGTTGTTATCTAAAAAATAAAAATTTGGTTCTAATTTCACGATAAAATGGGGATTAATTTTGGTGATCATTTACTAATTTTGACAATCAAAAGTGATTTTTTGCCGTTACATTTTGCTAAACGTGGTGGTTCGTTAATTGTATGCTATCTTAATTCTAAAGATTTTCATCTCATTTCCCATTGTTACGTTGTGTGACTTAAATGATAAATGGTTATCTAGGATCTTATGGCCCCCGCTAACTATAAAGACACCAAAGTGATGGTGGTCCAAGAAAGGTTGGGAACCACTGATATAAATAGAATATTAACATGAGTAAGTAATGTAAGAGCAGCGGTGGCCCAGTGGTGGCGGCCCCGACTTACGAACAATAAGTCGTGGGTTCGGACCCAGACAGGCGCATTACTTTGTGTAATTTATTTCATCACCACCGCTCTCAAAACGGTGAAGGAAAACATCGTGAGGAAACCGGAACCAAAAAATTCGAAGACATGTGACATATGCCAATCCGCACTGTTCTCGCGTGGTGGATTATAGCCCATTCGCTCTCATATAGATGGTGCCAGTTAAGATGAGAATAGCGGTCATTGACCCACCTACATTTATTAAACTTCTTAACTTTGAAAACCAAAAATAAGCCTGGTCAAGTCTGGAATCGTCATCTATTGTGATCTTCAACATTTTTTGTAAAGAAAAACGATACATGGTTTGTTTTGGTTCGTACGAAGAGATATTAGGGAAAGGGCAATGACCGCTATTCTCATCTTAACTGGCACCAACTATAGAGAAGAGGCCTGTGTGTCCCAGCAGTGGGAACATTAATAGGCTGATGATGATGAAGTAATGTAAGCACTAATAAATATGTTCTTTCCAGACGGCTGGACGTTAGACCGCGTACCAGTTGTAGGTAAATGCAAGTCTCTACCACTACCGGCCCCGGACACCTGGCTCAAAGTGTTAGTGACCTTTATCTGTCACTTCGACAGAATCTACGTGCAACTGGTGGAAGACGAGCGACAAAGTAAGACTTATATACCTATAGTCACCGCCAGATAAGTAAGAATTAAAGGTCATTAACCCGCATACATTTATTCAAATACATAATTCCGAAAACAGAAATAATGATATAAACTTGTCCCGAAACGACCTTTATCGTGATCATTGACTTTTTCTAGTAACAAAAAACGAATCATAATGTATTGTCGGGGTACCTACGTAGAGAAATTAAGGAAAGAGCAACGACCTTTAATTCTTACTTATCTGGCGGAGACTACAGAGAAGCACACAGTGTGCAGTGTCACGGTTGTAATGACTACTGTTGTGTAGTCTACTTACTTTTTACCCGACTGCGGCGTAGTCTAAAAGAAGGGTTATGTGTTTGCCTTGTATGTATGTCTGTTTTTTGTTTGTAGAGCTGTCAAAACGCGGTTCTGTCATAGGTTTTGTATGGCAATAGCAAACTGTGACGTCACTGTTTATTTAACTCAATGACAACTATTTATTGATTTCAAAGCAACTAAAAATCGAATTTGGCAATTAATTGAAATTAAATCGGGTTTTCAGGCCCAAAATAAAGTGTTTTATTTAGAGGTTGGTGTCTTGGAATTAATGGTGTCGATTCTGTTATGCACAAACTAAACTAGTTTGACATCTCTAACTTAGTTCACAGCTATAGCCGTCCTTTTCTCGCACTGCCTTTTAGTAAAAGATAGCAATAGCCTAAATTAAGTTTAATTTGCGCACAACAGAATCAACACCAATAGCAAATTGTGACGTCAATGTTTATTCAACTCAATGACTCAACTATTTATTGATTTGAAAGCAACTAAAAATTGAATTTGGCAATTAATTGAAAAGAAATCGGGTTTTCAGGCCCAAAATAAAGTGTTTTTTTTAGAGTTTGGTGTCCTGGAATTATTATTTTATGGTATCATCTACCCTATTATAAAACAAATCTAAATGATTTTGTTTGGACAGCTCCAGATATACCTAGCTTCGGTGTGGTACTGCCGCCGACGACGCTGCCAGCTCTACTACTAGACATGAACAGCGCTGCCACACGCTTTGCGTATAAACCACTTACGGTAACTAGATTTAATCAAATAATCATATTAAATATACAAGGTGTCGCTTTGCATCCTGGTCAAATTCAAGGGTGTGCTACAGACCATCAAACTGAGCAACTTTCTCCATGGGACCTCCATCGTAATCGCGAAAAAATAATCAACGGCCCCATACAAAATTCCAATACCTACTCGACCAAACGTATGAGACAGCTGCAGGCTTAGCCAAGTTGACAATCTACAATCCTTAACGCTAATAGAAAACTAATCAAATGTATGGGAATGACATCATCTCAACGTTAAATCACGTTATCAACACAAACGAATAGAAAATTTAGAAATAAAACGAATTTTCTATTCGTTTGTGAAACAATAATATTCTATTCTATCATTTTGAACGATACATCGTACAAAATTATAAAATAGAATATTATTTTTTCTACAATGTTGATCGCTATACTTTTTGGTAGAAACGCTTACCATAGACTAAAGTGTAGGTTTTTTCTACAGACATTAGAGAACGAGCGATCGACTCAGTCGTGTCAACTTGGCTACCAATTTAGCGCTTTCTACAATCGCTTACGCCGAGGCGTTTACGATTGTAGAAAGAGAATCGATATGAAACGTTTGTAACTTGGCTAGGCCTGCAGATTATTTTTTTACGATTACGATGGTGGTCCCATAGATAAAGTTGTTCAGTATGCAAAGTGATCAGGATGCAAAGCGACACCTTGTGTAGATAGTCACAGCGAGCTATCGGAACAATTGCTGTTACCTTGCCACGATATCGGTTGGTATGACTGGTGGTCTGACTTTCGTGGTTCTGATTATCCATATCGACTGTCAAAAATCTACAAATGACAGCTAGGGCGAATGGTCTACGTACTTTCAGCCCGAAGACCCTTTGTGCCTCCAAAATCTGAGTTAATTTTCTTTGGATAAAGAAAAACCTCGCCAAGCGTTGCTTAACCCAGAAGATCGACCCTGGGCGTGTGTTATTGTTTTTCCATAAGACCCTCACAACGTCTTCAAAGCAGAACTTCTATAACTCGATGTGACATAATACATATTTACGTTTTGTTTTTGTATCGGATTATGCTTTGGTAGCCAAACACAATAGGACTGTCAGTCTGACCGTCTTAGACCTATTAGTCTTATTACAAAAAGCGGTTTAACTAATAAACCTGGTTTAAACTTCTATAAACCACGGTTCATACAAAAATGGTATTACAAATCAGGGTTTTTCGATAAACCATAGACTAAACCATGGTCTAACGCTAAACCGCGGCGACCCCTAGTTTAACGATGGTCTAAGTCACTAAATCGGATCTGTCAGTTTCTCTTGTAGGTTATAAATTATCTTTTTCATTGTGTTGTGCTGTTTTATCTCGAAAATGGATATGAACATGGTCGATTTAATTGATATTGAGGATATTGAAGCCGCTGAGTTGTTGGAAATGCCACGCCGTCACAACAGAAATCGTGTTCGAGTCAATCCCATCGTAGAATTATCAGATGAAGATTTCAGGCAAAAGTATAGGTTTAATAAACCTTACGTAATGAAAATAGTGGACCTAATACGAGAAGATTTAAATAGAGATGCTCGAGGATGCCCTGTGTTTCCCGAAATACAAGTGTGTTGCGCATTACGAAGCTGGGCTCGACATGAAGTAAGTAGATTCAAAGCATAAATTGCATTTACCAACAATCTTTAGATAAATAATGTCCAAACTAATATTTTTGTATATTTGATTTATTAGATCCAAGATGACACAGCCGATTTGCACGGAGTCTCTCAACCTTTCATAAGCAAGATATGCAAAAAAATAGCAGAAGCTATAGCCCGAAAATCACACAGATTTATAAAAATGCCTGCTACATTGAGAGAACAAGAGGAAGCGATGCAAAAATTTCGCAGAATTGCAAATTTCCCTACAGTAATTGGTGCAATTGACTGTACTCACATCAAAATAAAAAAGCTAAGTGAAGATGGTGGTCAACTATATATTAACCGAAAAGGATTTGCATCAATTAATGTCCAGGTATTATTGATTTCACATTCATATTTTTCCACCAAAATAAAGTAACAACGACTTTAGTCCAGAGCCCCATTCCTGATGAGGCGTTGGTTATAGTGTTGAAAAATTGTCTAACCCATCACAGCGTTCAGTGTCCATATGTAATGTGATTATTACTATAGAATAAATAATAACAATCCGCCCTGGCTTAGCATGGAATATGGATGCAGTGGAAAAGTATAACTAGGATGTATACAGAATTTTCTTAAAAAAAAAAATAACAATGAAAACCATTTTAAAATATAGTGGTTTAGAAGGAGTGAGCGGACAGTAAGACACAAGTGGCCAGTGACTTTGTTGTATAATATGTACTGATAATGAATAGTCATGCTTATTTATGCGAGTAAGAAAGACTAAAATTTTGTAACTATTGTTCCAGGTAGTTTGCGATGCAGATTTAAAAATCATGGACATCGTTACAAGGTGGCGTGGGAGTGTTCATGACTCTCGTATATTTAGAGAGAGTCGTTTAAAGCAGCGATTTGAAGCTGGTGCATTCTCAGGCATATTGCTAGGAGACAGTGGCTATGCTTGCACACCATATTTGTTTACTCCATTACTGAGAACTACAACACCTCAAGAGGAACGGTACAACAATGCTCATATTAGCACAAGAAATACTGTGGAAAGATGTTTTGGGTTGTGGAAGCAGAGGTTCCGCTGTTTATTAAGAGGCCTTTACTGTAACATTGAAACTGCAAAAACAACTATAGTAGCATGTGCTGTATTGCACAATATTGCCATAGATATGAAGGAAGATGTGTTTCATAGTGGGTTTGATGACAATGAAGCTAATGCACAAATACCTGCAGCAGTATTTTTACCAGTGGAAAACAATGTACGTGGAAATATTAGAAGACGGCAATTCATTGAAAGACACTTTTAAGATAAATAATATATTTTGAACCTTAAACTAGTTATGATAACATTTTACAAACAAATTTCTTTCAGCCATGTTTCTCTAGTTAGGAAAGTAGTTCTAGAGTTCTTTTTTTTCTAATAATTTTATTTCCAGTTCCAGTTTTTTTATTTTTTATTCAGCAATTCTAACATTGTACTGGTGCTCCACTTCTAACATATCTAATTGTTTTTTCTTAAATTGAGTGTTGGACTTCAATATTGCTTCTTGTGTTACTTCTTTTCTGTAAAATATTTACCTTTTAAATTTTATACTAGGCAAATAATAAGAATATAATTATTCTAGGATATCTTTCTTACATGCTATTAGGACCCTTTTTACCCAACTGCTTCCTGCGAATATTCCCTTTTTTTCTAGGAGTACTAATTCCCACATTTACCTTTGAGCTATCTGAAAGAATTTTAATTACTTATAGACGAATTATATAAAAGTTCTGTATTTCATGTTATATATTTTTTATAATAACAAAATATGGTTAAAATAAATTATTATAATCTATAGATGAATTATTATTTTTACCTTGGTCCATTATAACTTCTATTACCTCATCACTGAATTCAGGAGGTGATTCTATGGTTATAGGAGGTGGTTCTATGATTACAGGAGGAAAGCCTGTACTAGGCCCAGCTGAAGTTTCTTCTAAGTAATCTTCTGGGTGTTTTAATTCAACCTACAAGTACTGATGATTGAATAAACTGTACAATAATCAGTGTTTTATAATAATAAGTAAAGAACATTATTATGCTTACATCAGTTTTTATTGCATCACTGTCATATTCATTGTATTCCACAACAAAATCGTGTGGAGCAATATCCATAATCGCCATATCTTCTTGAGAAGGCGACTTGGGCTTTTCACCACCCCCTGTCTTCATCTGGTATTGCCTATGAGCGGACAAGTTAGCCTTAGCCCCAAGCTTCATTCGCTTCCATGCCAATTTAACTTCTCCATCAGACCTATTTTTTCCCAGTAGTTCATTAATTCTGAAATTATTTCAATAACATGATAATTTGCGTTGTTAATGGGTCACTTATTAATAAAAAAACCTAAACACTTACTTGTTTGCTATATTCTTCCACTCTTGAGCCTTTTTAATATTGGAGGAAGCTCTTGTAGATTTGTCCTCGATTATGTGGCGTGATTGTGAAATCATCTCGCGTAGTATATCCTATAATATTAAAAAATTGGGTAAGTCTAATTAAAGTCAATAAATTATAGACGGATTTCAAGTGCATCAGTAATGTATGTTTACTTACTTTTTCCTCGGCACTCCAATTCTCAGATCGCTTTTTTTTTTTGTTGGTCCATCACTTTAAAATTATTAAAATTAATATAAAGGAAAGAAAGAAGAAATTGTTCTACAATAGACTTTAATTACTCGAAAGCTAAATGAACTTTGTTCAACTTGCGATGGATTTGTTTAATGTTATGGTTTCATATAACGCGCGAGAATGTTACGTTTCGATACACGGACTTCGATTCATTTTTAAAAATTAATACGTCATTAAGTAACGTGTTTAAACCTTAACAAAACTGCAATCGACGAAATAACTAAATTATGTTTATATCCATGCAAAGAAACCAAGTATCAATATTTTTAACACTGTTAAACATCATCTAATCATTAGCGTATTATCAAAACGTTTTCTTTTCCGGGCACACGGAACGTTGAAATAGAATGATGTCATGGTGAACGAATGATATTTGTATTAATCTGTGGTTGTTACTTAAACTATGGTTCAAATGACGGTACTAAGAAGACCACGGTTTTTTTAAGTTTTGTAATACGAACAAATTTAGACCATGGTTTTGCAGATAAGCCTGGACTTGATAGTCCAGGTTTAAACCAAGGTTTATTTAGTTTTTTGTAATAAGACTGACTGTAAGAAGTGTTCTCTCAGGGGTTTTGGTTATTGGGCAATTAAAAGAGTTCAAGCACGTTCATTAGTAAAAGTATAATTATCGCTAACACAGTATAAAACACAGGACTTGGAAAACAAAGAAAACAGGAATAAACAATAAAACTTAAACAACAAGAGTATCGCGTAAGCGTATGCTTCTATGCCGCGCGCGAGAGCGTCGTCCACTGGCGATTGGCTTGGCGGGTCGTGGAGTCGTAAGCGGTGTTGCCAGCTCACAAAAGTGTTTTTTATAAGGCAGTGCTACATCTGGGTGTACAAATATCCTTAACACCGAAAGGTACGGTATCCTCTGATCATTTTATGTCTCTGGAACACACCTGGGAACCTTCTATAATAATTACGGAGATAATGGGAGTCAAAGTTCCTACTTTCTCGTAAGTTTTTTTTTTTTTTTAATATAGTACTTTACTGCAGCGGCCAGCAACAGAGGCATTGATGGACGAACGTGTAAATGTGGGACACATACGTATTACGTCCATCAATGCCTAGTTGTGGCCAAGGCTTGTGTAGTACTTTTAACAAATAATGCGAGGAAATTAAAACTCTCGCGTTGAAGAGTTCATTTGTTTTGATTTTTCAATAAACCGCTTTCTATTTGCAAGCCAATTCGAAATTTAAATAAAATCTTTGATAAGTTACCTCCTTGGTTACCATGTTTCAGAGTAAAAGATCGTTCCATTTTTAAATAACACGACAGATATGAGTTTATTAGGTAATTTATTTGGCCGCTAAACACGACAGATCTGGATTTTCATACAACTTTTGCCGGCCGCTGGTCGCATGTATCTGGCCAGTACAGCAATTTCGATTTATCTCGAAGAGGGTTGTCCAATTAATGCTCAAATTTCCAAGCGTGTTTGAGAAAATACATGTTTTTATGTACTAATCTACTTTAATGTACTTTACTTAAAATACTTCTTTGACCTCCGTACAATTGAGTCCTACCGTAAAACATGAATTTTACGTAGACTTATTCGTATTTAAGATTTTTACGTAGAGATGTTCAGAGTGCTTGGTTGAAGGCTTCGTAAATCGCTAAAACGGATACCACGTATTCAGTACATCATTCAGAAACCATGCGAATTTTTTATCGGTTTTTGAAGTGAAAACTTCTTTAGGCGCGTTGAGCACTTTTTGAGTGTAGGAAAAACATTGAACTCATCGTCACGTAACGTAACGTGCGGTCACGCTTCGTAGCCGTTCGTAGCACTCGTAGCATCCGCTACGGAGTAGCACCACATAGGCATGCGCGGGGCATAACCAGTGCTACGACTGGGGCGGGGCCTGTGTACTTTTTGTTTTCACTTCTATCGGCAGTCCCCAAAGATGTATAATCAGAATCTTTATTTGTTAAACATAGGTATTTACATATAGGTGTTAGGTAGAAAACATCTGTTTTTTTTATTAACCTGGGTGATTGGGTCGGGACCCGCCATAGCAAATTCGCATAATATAGAGGAGATCATTTGCTAATTATTGGGCCCTACTTCAGCCTTTTGGTTAAGATATTTTTTTTATTATTTAACCCTAGTTTTAGAGAAGTTCCGAGACGCCATGGGATCTGGAGGCGATAGTCCTCGCGCGCCTACACGAATGGCGCGCGGAGGCGCTACGCCGGGGGGAAACTCCGCTGCCGCGACAAATTGTCGCTCAGCGGACAGACTTCCAGCGGGATCTCATGGCGACATGGAGAGAGCGACTGTCGCATCCCCGTGCAGGGCACGCCACGATAGTGGCGATAAGTCCCCTCTTTGAGGAGTGGCTTGAGAGACGCCACGGCGTCCTCACCTTCCGCCTGACGCAGGTCCTCACCGGACACGGAGTGTTCGGGAGGTTCCTGCACCGAATCGGGCGGGAGGAAACGCCCGGGTGCTTCCATTGTGAGGATCGACTGGAGGACACGGTGGAACACACGGTGGAGGTGTCCCCCGCGTGGGCGGAGCACCGCCGTGTCCTCGAAGCGGCGATCGGCGGCGGCGACCTCTCGCGTCCAGCCTTGGTGCAAGCCATGGTCCGGAGCGAGACGGAATGGGACGCCGTCACCTCCTTCTGCGAAGCAGTAATGCTAGAGAAGGAGGTGGCGGAACGTGAGAGGGAGAGAACCTCTCAACGTCCCGGCCGCCGCGGGAGACGCCCCGGGCGTCGGGGGCCACCACGTGGCCCCCGGCCACCGTAGGCGCGGACCTGTGGACGGTGGGCTATGGGCTAGCTCGCCGTCCGTCCGTCTCATGACGACAGGCCGTGTCGACAGCGCGTTCGTGTTCCACGCGCGCCTCAAAGAGAGTCAGCAAAAGGGAAGGGGTCCGTAGGGACCGATGCCTGCCGGGGTTGCGGGACTGTTCGAAAGAGATACCGTGGCCCCGGAACACAAAGGGCGATGAAGGAACATAGATGGGTTTTAGTCAGTAAAAGTCTGACACTCCCTCCTGCTCCGCCCAGATATTTATTTGATGATTTCCCATCCGAAAAAAAAAAAAAAGGGAAGTTCCGAGATATTTTAATCACCAATGTTTATACGGTTAAAAAAAAAAAAAGTTTGAAAAAATCTCAATACAGTATCAAAAATGATATATCTCCCAAACTTTGGCGAGGGAAAGTAGGGTTCAATAATTAGTAAATGGCCTCCTCTATACACGAATTACCTATGGCGGGTCCAGACCCAATCACGCTGTACATAATAACCGTCGATAAATTTCTTCGGGGGGAGTTCAGAAAGATGTGCCAAATACGTGGTAACCATTTCAGCGTTGTTCTAACACCCTGTACGACCAGACAGTGACAGTCCTATTGTGTTAGCAGGGAACAGAATCTTTGCTGGCTGAAGATCGCTGGATGAGCTGGTCTCCTATTAAAGGATTGACCCATGATAACAGCGTTCCACCAAAACCGAAGGAGGTAAACTTAATCTTTGGAATGGGACACTAAAACTTTGTATTGTGTCTTGTACCATTCCAATTACCTGTATGTTGTGGACCTGTAGTTTCTTACTTCCAATGTACTATCAATATTATACAAGGTTAAATCAAATTAGCTAGCGAAACTCCGCAGAGGATCAACAAAAAAATATCCGCATTTCTAAACTGATATTTGAAGAGGCCATGCATAAACTAAGTTTTTCGTTAATAAATTATAAAATAAAATCATTTATTTATTTTTTTTATTTTATAAAACAAAATAGAAACCAAATACAAACACGTAAATTATTGAAATATCAGAATTAAGTACATTAAAAACATTATTGAATTAAACTAGATTAAATTCACAAGTCAAAAGTAAAAATACACAAACAATCGTCCCTAATATGTAGTTCTGTGTAAGTAATACTTGGATATAATTACATTTTAAATATGACGTAACGAAATTTTAGCATCCCTTCCACCCCTTGTCACACTATGGCTCACTTCGTTTTTAGGGTTCCGTACCCAAAGGGTAAAAACGGAACCCTATTACTAAGACTTCGCTGTCTGTCCGTCTGTCCGTGTGTCTGTCACCAGGCTGTATCTCATAAACCGTGACAGCTAGACAGTTGAAATTTTCACAGATGATGTATTTCTGTTGCCGCTATAACAACAAATACTAAAAACAGAATAAAATTAATATTTAAGGGGGGCTCCCATACAACAAACGTGATTTTTAGGGTTCCGTACCCAAAGGGTAAAAACGGAACCCTATTACTAAGACTTCGCTGTCTGTCCGTCTGTCTGTCACCAGGCTGTATCTCATGAACCATCACAGCTAGACAGTTGAAATTTTCACAGATGATGTATTTCTTTTGCCGCTATAACAACAAATACTAAAAACAGAATAAAATTAATATTTAAGGGGGGCTCCCATACAACAAACATGATTTTTTTATAATAATTGGTACGGAACCCTTCGTGCGCGAGTCCGACTCGCACTTGGCCGGTTTTTTTGCTCGATATCAATAATGGCAACAGGTGGTACGGAACCCTTCGTGTGCGAGTCCGACTCGCACTTGGCCGGTTTGTTATTTAATTAATTAATGGATGGCCCTAACTGATATCTACGAAAAGACTACCGACCCGAAAATCGTCACGTTGATTGATATCAACACATACAAGGCATGCGGAGTTTCACTAGCTAAATAAATTTGACCGTGTGTTGTACAGCTAGCATGTTCTCACTTTCTTTCCATCGGTCTGTCCTGCTCACAAAGTTAATCTATTTGTTAGATAACTCCGGCGCCCGGCGAGTTGGTGGCGGCGCTGTACCCGCTGGATAACAACTGGTACCGCGCACGAGTGCTCTCCATCACCAGGTCCGATCAGAGCGTCGAGGTAATTATAATATGTCATCGTCTTACACCCCCTTATTTCAAATTATGTTAGGTCAGCGCAGCATATTTCATGTAAGCAGTGCTCCCCCCGCTCTTGTTACCAAGCGATAGCTTGGTATTGTGAAGATCCCCCCCTCAGAACGGGTCACGTAGTATGAGTACGTTCCCTTATGTACGAAGAGAAAGAAAAAGTGAGCCGTCGCGGGATGCCTGGCAGATGTGAAACATAGAAATTATTTTGTACAAGTAATATGATTAAAACAAAAAGTCAATATAAAAAACAAAGTAAAATAAAAACAAAATTACTCCATTCACAAAAGAAAATATTTATGCTGGAATCGAACTTGGAGTCACGAGATTGTAACCCAGCGCTCTGTGCCCCGAGACCAACTGGCTTGCGTAAATCGTGGCGAATATGTAGATCTTATGCTGCTTCAACAGGTTGGGATTGTTCGGGCCGGGTTCAATAGCCGCGCTCGCCACGAATTTTTTATTTGTTTTTTGGTTTACCCGCGCCTATAGATATTTCACATCAAAAAAACATTTTCTAATATGTCATTTACTCGCTCCAGGTGATGTACGTAGATTACGGCACAACCCTGTGGGTGAAAGAAGACCAGCTCCGCCTTCTGGAGCCGCGCCACGTGACGCTGCCCGCGCAGGCCGTGCGCTGTGTGCTGGCCGGCGTGCGCGCGCGCAGCCTGCAGAGCCAGCAATGGGCGCAGGCCAAGAAGGTGCTCAAGGACATGACGCTGGACAAGGAACTAGATGCACATGTCATGTGAGTGACGTTACAAACTTTTCGTCAAGGTTTTAGTCTCTACTAGGTTTATTTAATACTAGCGGACGTCACGCGGTTTCACCCGCGTAGTTCCCGTTCCCGTGGGAGTACGGGGATAAGTATAGCCTATGTTACTCAGGGTGAATGTAGCTTTCTAATGGTGAAAGAATTTTTGAAATCGGCGCAGTAATTTTTGAGTTTATTCATTGCAAACATACAAAAATACAAATCTTTCCTACTATATTAGTGTAGACTAGCATTTCGCTCGCGAAAATTGTGATAGCTCGACTAATTTGTATGATATCAATATAATTATTTTACAGCCTTTGTTACTCGGTAAATATTTCAGTCCGGGGCAGTGGTCCAACTGCTCTGTCCAACTAGTTGGACCATGGGTCTTTACTAGGGGCAGTTGTCCAACTTTCAAAATAGTTGGTCCACAGCACCTTTTGAGAGTTCCGTGGTTCAATTCATTTAAAAAATATTTTGCCAACTCTAAAAACCTCAACTGCATCTTTATGTGAGTCGTTCATCAACTCGTCCCACAAGCCTACGGCCCATTTAGGACGAGTTGATGAAAACCAAAATACGTAATATTTTCGTTCTGCAACTCGTCCCACGTATGAAAAAGGTATAATCAGTAGTAAAAGTGTTTTAGCTTTCTAATGGTGAAAGAATTTTTAAAATCGGTTGAGTAGTTTTTGAGTTAAATCGTAACAAACTGTTAAATACCGGATGGTATTTAGGGGAGGCTGGCTGACCTGAAGGTACACTAGCGGAATCGAAAATAAAACCACTGTGTACTGATCTCACTTGATAGCTGATTTTATTCTCATAAAAAATTAAAAGTGTTTGCTTATGTACTAATCGAGGTAACGAAACCATATCGACTTTTATTTCGACTACAACGCCATCTATCGAGCATGCCGGAAGCTTTACAAATAATTAAGTCTTAAACATACCGCCCACCAAGGACGTTACTGACGGAATGTCCTTCTAAACTGAACTAAAGTGATACATTGCAAAGCAAATTGAACTAAACATTTGTACTTTAACTGAATCTGCAAGCTATGACTCTTATAAAATAACTATAACACTCAGTTTGTAATGGCTAAAAAGGATGTTACAATAACTAAAGCTAAACATGAATTATTCTATATTGTACAAATTGTAAACAGTGTAAAGAAACTTAAAATCTATTATTTGATTTCTCACAGTTGATCTAAACTTAACAAGCGTAAAAATAGTAAAAATGTAAAAAATAATGAAATAAAATATGTAAACAGTAAAACAATACAACTTTCTTAATCGGCTACGGGTAAAATACATATTTTGGATGTTGGTCTTTTAATTGTTGATGATTTGGTGCGTAACGTGACGACACGGGTGATGTTATCATCCCCAGGATGTTTTTGTAGTATTCTACCCATCAACCAACGACTTGGCGGCAAGTCGTCTTCTTTGACTAGCACAATGTCTCCAATTTTTGGCTCAGCAACTTGGGAAGACCATTTGTAACGTCTCGTCAAAGTAACGAGATATTCGTGAGACCAACGTCTCCAAAACGACTGAAGCATCCGTTGAATAAATTGCCAGCGTGATAAATAATTAATGTTGGAATTTTCGTACTTGTGATCTGGTACATTTACTAAGGACTCACCAACAAGAAAATGTGCAGGCGTCAAGGGCAACGGTTCACCAGGATCGTCAACCTTAATTGTGCACATAGGCCGCGAGTTCAAGCACGCTTCTACCTGACTGAGGAGCGTTGTCAGTTCTTCGAAGGTGCGAGTAGCTTCACCGATAACCCGTTTCAAATGGAACTTCGTGGACTTCACTCCAGCCTCCCAAAGTCCCCCAAAGTTGGGACTGTGAGGAGGAATGAAGTGCCATTCCGTACCATTCGCTTCGAGGTGTTCGGCTAGTGACGATTGGATAGCTGTCAACTGCTGCAACTCCCTGGAGGCACCTACAAACGTGGTGCCATTGTCACTCCACAGTTTGGCAAAATGACCTCTTCTCGAGACAAAACGCCTAAACGCTGCTAAAAAGGTTTGAGTGCTCATGTCACTCACTGCTTCTAAATGCAGTGCTCGAGTGACCATGCACACAAACAGGCATATGTAGCCTTTGTATGACCGGTGGCCACGACCTTTGGTTGTCCTCACATTAATTGGACCAGCATAATCAACCCCGCTATGCAAAAATGGTCGAGCTGGGGTGCACCGAACAGCTGGTAGTGAACCCATGAATTGGTTTTTAGTACTGGCTCTTTGTCTGGCACATGTCACACACTTGATGACATGATGTTTTACCACATTTCTGACCCCAATAATCCAATAGGCTGTCCTCAAAAAACTTATCATGAGTTGAGGACCTCCGTGAAGAGTTTTATGGTGTGCGTCAGCTATGATCAGCCGCGTTAGATGACTGGAGTGAGGCAGGACTATTGGATGCTTCATTTGATCGCTTAGTTCTGACTTCTCCAGTCTACCTCTAACTCTCATAATGTCCTTATCATCCAGGTAGGGGCAGAGTGACCTCAATGGACTTGTTTTTGACTGTAGATAGCCTTTGTCCTTTAGTTCTTTGTATTCTGTTGTAAATAGTTCTTCCTGTGTTTTTCGAATACAACATTCGAGTGCAGCGTCTAATTCTGTTTTTTGTAAATATCCTTTCCTGTATATTTTGTTCTCCTTTAAAAATCTTCGGCAGTATGCAACGACCCTAACCAATTTTCGTAACTGAGAAAATTGATCTAAGAAGGAACAGTTTGGAATGATCGCTACATGTGCCTTTACTGATTCTTCTAAATTTGTACTGCAATAATTATTTGGCCTATGGTAAATTACGTTTTGTAATTTAAGAAACGATGGTCCAGAAAACCATAAATCGTTTTCTAGCAGTGAACTTGGAAGTATCCCTCTAGAGGCGCAGTCTGCTGGATTATCTTTAGTGGGGACGTGAAACCATTGCGTCGCTTTCATCGAGGTCAATATTTCAGACGTCCTATTGGCCACAAACGTCTTCCACTTACTTGGGTGGCTATTTATCCAAGCCAACACCACAGTGGAATCCGTCCACGCTTTGACCTTGTCTTGGGAGATACTCAAGGCTTCAGATGTTTGAGACAGAATCTGTGACAGCAAGACTGCTCCACAGAGCTCTAACCGCGGAATACTTATCTGCTTTACTGGCGCAACCCTGGTCTTAGCAACCAGTAACGACACATGGACATTGCCATCTGCGTCTACAATCCGCAAGTAAATCACAGCTGAGTAAGCTGTTTTGGAGGCATCACTAAAACCGTGAAGTTCCAGATAATCGTTGGACTTGGTGCCAAGCCAACGTGGAATCCGAACCTTGGTGAGTAGTAACAATTCCTCACGATACGATCTCCATTCATTTATTAAGTCGTTGGTTAGCTCCTCATCCCAACCAACACCTGCAAGCCACAATTTCTGGATGAATACTTTGGCTAACACCACACTAGGGGCTAACCAGCCTAACGGATCAAAAAGTCGTGCTATCACAGAAATAATGGATCTTTTAGTTACAGGTGCGGTCGTCGGCGGCGGGAGATTCACCGTGTACTGGAAAGTATCTGCGTTGCGGTTCCAGGTAAGTCCTAGAATTTTGATGGTACTATCTAATTTTATTTCTACTTCCCTTTCCTTGTGTTCTGGTTTCTTTGGTTTGTTGTACTCTATTGCTTGTTTGACGTCCTGTATGATTTTGTGCTTATTTGTGTTGTCCTTGTTTATATTGTCTTTTTCTATGTTGTCCTTTTCCATATTGTCCTTTTCTATGTTGTCCTTTTCCATATTGTCCTTTGTCCTAATTTGATCTATTTGTCCTTTCAAGGTATTGCTTTCTATTTCCTGTTTGTACCTTTCCTTTTGATCTGTATTTCTTTCTAGCCTTTTTTCTAAAGACTTAAATCTTTTTTCAGCGATAGCACGAGAGTTTCCACCTTTGCAAGAAGGATTTTCATAGCGGACAGGTAGTCTCACTACGTACCTTCCACTGCTATCCCTTATTGTAGTTTTAGTATACAACTCTTCACACTTCTTTTTTTCAGGTGTTAGTATTTTCTTTGAACTACTTTGCTCTTCGATTTCCCAAAATTTTCTTAATATTTCGTCTTCATTAACTTGTGCATGCAATACATTAACTTTAGGTGAACTTTTAGATGTGTCCTTACTAACTGCTCCGGATAGAACCCACCCTAAGGTAGTGCTCTGAGCAATCAGAGTTCCTGACGGATTCTTAACTATGCCTACCTTAACGATGCAGCTATAAGCATCAGCGCCCAGTAAAACATCTATTTTATTGGGAGTGTTGAACTTTGGATCTGCAAGCTGCAGCGTGTTGACGCTTAACCAATCTAAGTTAGTGTCAACTCTGGACTCAGGTAAGTACGATGTAATTTTACTTAGTACATAAGTGTTTATTTTAAGATTAAAATTTGAATCTACTCGAGATTGGATCTTCAATTGTACCATGTACGTTGCCCTGGTTGAACTATTACCACCAACCCCTGAAATAGTTCCTTGAATGGGGATTTTTTTCAGGTTGAGTAGCTGAACTACGGCCTCTGTTACAAAACATGCCTGCGAACCCTGGTCGAGCAAGGCTCGGACAGTCTGAAATTCACCAGAACGTGACTCGGCTTTTATTAGCGCCGTGGCTAATAAAACCTGTCTGGGCTTGGGAATATTACCTGTCGACAGACACGAAACAATCGGACCGGTATTAGATGAACCAACACTGTCGATAGCCGATGATGTCGAAGGTTGGTCCTTTTTGTCCGACTCCTGACCTAAATGCAACAGCGAATGATGGCGCTTTTGACAAACTTTACATGTGGTTGGTTTTCTACATTCAGAAACAATGTGATTGCCGCCTAAACAGTTGAAGCAAATTTTATGTTTTGCTACAAAATCGCGTCTAACTTCAACTGTCTGCTTTGAGAATTTCTTGCAGAAACAAAGTTTGTGTTCTTCTGAGCAGAACTCACATTTTATTGATGAACTCGTAGCCAACATTGCTTTTGGAGTATGAGCAGCTGAACCTTTATTATTGTTGTTGCTCTGATGAACTGGTGCCCTTTTAGGCTCTACACACTCTAACGCACGAAACCGATTTTCCATAAAAGTTTTAAATTGGTTGAAAGTTGGTAAGTCATCGTTGGAGTCATTGTTGCAAGTACTAAGCTCCCATTGTTTACGCGTTTCGTTGTCTAATTTAAAGGTAACAATGTCTATGATGATGACATCCCATGTACTCACGTCTATGTTCAAATTAGTCAACGCATTAAGACAATCGCACGTGGTATCCAGCAACTCCTTTAAAGCTGAGGCTGATTCCACTTGCATACGTTTTTGACCGAACAACCTCCTAAGAATACATTTTGATAAGTATTTTCTATTGCTATAACGCTTCTGTAACTGAGTCCAGCACTGAATATAATTGGCATCAGTTATAGGAGTATGACGTATCAATTGCTCGGCTTCGCCAGAAAGGTGACCTTTTAAATAATGGAGCCTTTGCACATTATCTAAAGCATCATTTTTGTGTACTAGTGATGTAAAAAGATCATGGAATGTTGTCCATTCATCATATTTACCCGAGAATGTAGGAATGGATATTTTGGGCAACTTAACAAACGAATTACTTGACTTATTGATAGTTGTTGAAGCTTTATCTGATTGATGTACAGAATCCTTAGTTAACTGAATTTTATTAAAAGCTGTTTTCATTAAACTTTTATAAATAATATAAGTGTCCTCTGTCGCATCATAGATGTCAACCACTTTCTGTACTATATCTTCTGATTTATAGCGTTCATATAACTTAGTGTTATTTTCTTTAAATAATGCCCAATCCCTTTCTAACAATTCTTGCCTTGTTTCAATGTATCCTAGCGTTAATCTGTCTTTACTACATTTCTTAAAATTTGTCAATCCCTTCGTGATAATATTCTGTTGATCTTTTAAAACATTAATTAATCCTTCCATTTTTACAATTGATTTATGTACTTAAAAAATAAATAAAATGCTTTTAAATTGGTTTTAACTTGATCAAATTTTGTAAACACAACAAATGAACTAGGTAGTTGATAAATCAATGTAAATATTAATAACACCTTTCTCAAAAGAGATGAAATCTAAATTTCTGGAGTGTTGCAAACTTAAGCAGTAAACCTCTATAAGTTAACAACAGCTGACTAAAATTTTCTAAGTGTGGACAATCTTATCAAACTAAATACAAGTCCCAAAAATAACTTAAATTTTTACAAGTGTTTTGGAAACACACAAAATCTGGTGGAAATCGGGCATAGGTTCCCCGTTCCTCCGTTTTCTATAAAATATTCTAAGTCCTAATCGTAACATGCACACAAGTTAGTAAAATTTTACAAGTTCAAGATATTTTCTAAGTTGAAACTTCGCCACTGTATATTTCTTCTTGATAAAATTAGTTGGAATAGAGTTCAAAATCGTTTGACTCGACCTGCTTGTCCAATTCGTGGACAGATAAAATAAAACAAAATAATGTACTCACAAAACTGCACTTCACACAACCACCGTTTTCAACCTGCAAGTGGCGCCGTCTGGTGGCCGCTATCGGAACTGCGCGTGACGTCCCTGCGACGTCGCGTGATAGCTGCGCTGCGCCTGCGTCACCTTGCCGTCGCGTCGTCCAGTGAAGCGTTGAACTGAGAGTGGCGCCCTCTGTGGCCACTTCTTGAACTAGTCCGCCAATGCTGACTCAGCTCACCGCCAATGCTGGGTGAAACTGTAGCCGCTAGTGCGGAAGACCGTGTACCTTGCTGCAGCGATCCACTGCAAGTACACGGGACGGAGAAGCGGGCCAACTGTGGCTCCACTTGTATCAACTTGATATACTATCAAGTAAAAACTGTCCCAATGATCGGGCTCGTAGGACCAATGTTAAATACCGGATAGAGGTGTAACTAATATATTCATAATAGGTACAGGTATTATAATACAAGCGACGTATATTAATATTAGGATACGCGAATGTAAAGTAATAGGTTACCAGGTATTAGTCAAATATTAGAGACGCGTAATAGCGAGGCTATTATCTGTGCGACTCACTTCGCTCGCTAGTCTATTACCTACTATTTGCCGACCGCCGCCGCCATCATCTCACTCACTCGCTCGCCGACGAGTGAGCGAGATGACAAGACTCGCCTAAACCGACTAGGCGGGCGAGTGAGCGAGATGAATATTGTATTGTATGAATAGTATCTGGCCGCTTGCTTGTCGAATTATGCACGTAATTTGTGTATTGTAATTGTAAAGATATAGTTATACACGTCGGGTTTCGTATGAAAGCTGCATGAGATGGGAACAAAGTAAGTAAGCAATGAAAACCGTTTTTCAAATTTGGTCACTTGTTTCTGTCGCACTGTGTATTCGCTAATCTAATACGAATATTAGCGGTGAGTCGGTGACCGAAGCTCACAGCGACTCCATATTGTATTCAGATAGCACGTGCACGCAGTGATTGATAATATTTACCTAATACGTATTAAGTTAGTAGCTATTTTGTATTTATTTTGGTGGAGGTTTTGGTTTGGTGGTGGTTTTTTATTTTCATCATCATTCATCATTTTCATTAATTATTATCATTGGTAATAGGCATATTTCATATTCAGAGAATAAAAGTAGGTATCAATATTAGATTGAGTAGCTAATAATGAATCTGTTCACTAATATTTGACTAATACCCAGTAATAGGTATGGTATCATAATATGCGTTAACTAATATATTCAATAATATGATTACCTAAAAATGACCCTAATATAACATCTCTAATACCGGATGGTATTTAGGGGAGGCTGGCTGACCTGAAGGTACACTAGCGGAATCGAAAATAAAACCACTGTGTACTGATCTCACTTGATAGCTGATTTTATTCTCATAAAAAATTAAAAGTGTTTGCTTATGTACTAATCGAGGTAACGAAACCATATCGACTTTTATTTAGACTACAACGCCATCTATCGAGCATGCCGGAAGCTTTACAAATAATTAAGTCTTAAACACAAACAGACAAAAAGTCAAATCTTTCCTCTTTATAATATTAGTATAGATGAACGTAGATTTCGTTGATGTTAGAAATGTATCTTGAATTTTTAAAGGCCGAACTGCGTCTTAGTACTTTTTATGGTCTAAACGGCGATAAACTGGTATTTCTATCAGGAATTACCAGGTCTTCGTCCCTTTTTTTGCTGTTTATGTTGTTTTTTCGGTAACCATTGTTGCCGTGAGTGAGACGCGGAGCCCGAAAGCGCTGAGGGTTATACTCGGCACCAGGCGGAACAAGACTGGCAATGATGATGGATGAAACCGTTTATTTTATAGCAGCCACGCGTTTTTAAATCCTCTGAAGTGCAAGTGTAGGGTCACTTAGGACACTCCAGCAAAGGGGCATAAAAATTGTTTAAAAAATTGTTTATTGGTAGAACAAGTTTAGGTATTAACAAAATCTTGTGATTGGATCCTCCATAGCAAGTCGTGATAACCCTTCATCTGCTAGCGAAGTAGACACAATAGTTAAACAATGGCGACCCGAATCGGTCGGGTCCACAGACGAAGGTTACAAAAAGCAAAACTTATTATTTTTATACTAAAACTACATAAATTAAGATTAACTTACTTGCATGGTCTGGTCGTAATCACCGCCTTTACAGCGAATGTCGGAAGGATCTTTAATCCTCCATTTTTTCCAATATAATAAGGTTGATGACATCATAAAACAATAATTCCAAGAAACCAATCTCTAAAAAAAAACACTTTATTTCGGGCCTGAAAACCCGATTTATTTTCAATTACTTGCCAGATTCGATTTTTTGTTGCTTTGAAATCAATAAATAGTTGAGTCATTGAGATGAAAAAACAGTGACGTCACAGTTGGCTATTGCCATACAAAATCAATGAGAGAACCGTGTTTTGACAGCTCTTAAAAAGTATGTCAATTGATTGGTGTGTAATCTACCCCATTGGCCCAGCGCACATCGCTGGAGGCGCAGCGGAGTGCATTTGAAGACAACAATTGAATATAAACCTTAACTACCTTGATATACGGTCGCGCGCATACGCTTCTAGTAGCTTGAGAGCGCTCCGAGAACCGCGTGCGAATTTATTCTTATATTGACCGTATATCAAGGTAGTTAAGGTTTATATTAAATTGTTGTATTCAAATGCGCTCCGTCGCGCCTCCAGCGGTGTGCGCTGGGCCATTGTGTGCACAATAGATTAACATATTTTTATTAATACTTAGATACAACTTATTTCCAGCGCCCGAGACTACGACGAGATATCAATAGAACTGTTTGACGAGGAAGGCTACAGTGTAGCTGAGCAGCTAGCAGCCAACGGCATGGTAGACCTTACTGAATTCAGCATTGTGGACGACTCAGCCGTGACCAGGAAAATAGTCGTGCCCTAGACAATGACTTTAGCATAAGAACACCTTTAAAAACTGTTTTAAGTTTTCACTGTTTAAAACTAAGCTGTCACTTGGGGGCCGCCTTCACGATCGAGAGAATCGCGGCGATTTGACGTATTTCTGTACGAAAATATCTCCGCGATTCTCTCGCTCGTGGAGACGGCCCAAATGAGAGTGTATAGAAAAACGTGGCAAGGACTATAATATCACCGCGATTCTCTCGCTCGTGAAGGCGGCCCCTTACGGGGTATCTTCGGTGAATGAACAATCACGGAATATATCCCGTAGGTGACAGTAAAGTATAAGAATACCTTTTTATTATTATAAATTACAGCGCGAAGCTGTAAATACTTGGTGAAATTAAATTAGCTATTAAGACCCCGCAGACGTATATCTTAACATGATAATATAACAAAAACAAACTGTTATACTGAACTCATACTTCAAGTACAAAATTAAATTCCCGTATCCGGACCGTTCCTCAAGACTCGACCATTACTTAAAACTAACTTCAACCAATGAAATGGCTTGAATCTAGTTTTGCTTAGGCTTTAGGCTTGAATATACTGTATATAGTATAGTTTTCAGGATTTATGGTAGATCTGAAAGAGTTTGGTGTTACAAAATAAGTATAACCACAACCATTGTGTATAACACAATGTCGAAAGCATTTGTATCTACCACAGAAACATATGTACAGACAAAACTAAACGTCTTAGCCCACATAAACGACTCCCCTCCCATCCGGCAAAAATAATATAATTCAAATATGCGCTTTATGTATTGCTCTTTAGATACACTTTACTTTGGCAACATAAATTAGCAGAAAGCTCACTGTCAATGCCAATGTAAAGTATACTTATGGCCCATATTTGAATTACCTATATTTTTTTTGTGGGAGCGGAGTCGTGTAACTGGGGTAAGACCTTTACTCCACTTGACTATGGACGTGCCTTTTGTTATTATAAAGGACGAGTTTATTATTGAGCATAATGATTATAGGTATACACTATAATCTTATTATAATACAAGGTGGACGGATTTCTGACGCATAAATGCTTACCCACGTTTTCCGTACATCATTCTGAAGCATAGATATAACAAACATAGAAAATTTTCAAGGGTAATCAAAAAAAAAATGTTGCCGTTCCATACATTTTGGCTGTGCATCTTAAAAGAAGTTTTTTTTTTTTTTTTTTAATTACCCATGATAAATTTCTATGGGGGGTGGGTTCTGAATGATGGACTGAATCAGTAGTAACCAGCGTCGGTGACCCATCTACCCAGTATGCCTTAACTCACAAGTGTGTAATATTGTGATAACAAGTATATGTTGTAACTTGTTTTATAATATGATTCTGATAAAGCAGCCATTTTAGCCCCCCTGTTTGTTTCTTTGGTTAATCACAGATTAGTTTTACTTACACCACAATTTCATATAACTAATTCTAAGGCTGTGAGTTATTTTCAACACGAAATCAATTTACAATAACCAAAACTGTTCGTTTACATTCGACAACAAACGAATTAACAAACAAATATGGCGGCGGGGGGCAAATGACGTTCAACGAATCAGCGCGCGAGGTGCGTTCCGTGCTCACAATCTTTCGAGAGTTTACAATCTCGCGAGATAGATTATAATCTAATGGTATTAACAATTTTACGGTGACATATACATACAAGAATGTGGAGATTTCTAGCTTTTAATATTGCCACTAGATGTGACAGTCCTAAGTCAAAGATATTATTGTAGTTCGTTCGCAGTAATTGTTCCGCTAATATGAACCTTATGACAAAGGGAATAAAAGTCACTGCGATGCAAAATCAGAGCTAAAATAATAATAAGTACAGTACTCTCTTTACTGAGTATTGAATTGACGCACAAATTTATGTAAAATTTAAGATAAGCTTTTTAATTTTGTTGTTCTGATTTTATTTGTATTTTGAAAATACTAATAATTATTACATAAGAGTATAAGTGGCCCCGGAATAATAAATATAATGTGTCTACGCCACAGTATTGAAAGCAGTATATTTGTAACTAACATTATAAAAACACAAAAGAGGTAAAATTTGTTTGTATGTGGGGGGTAATCTTGGGACCTATTGATCCGATTCCGAAAATTCTTCCATTAACAGGACTTAAAATGTTTTCGTGAGTACAGCCCATTCATAACGCGAGCGAAGCCGCGATCAAAAGCTAGTTTGTAATAAAACTCGTTTTTTGTGACACTGACCTGCTAATTAGCAGGTCAGTGTCAGCTTGTATGTTCATTAAAATATGATTCTAGCGCCCTACCATGAGGTTTTAAGGCAGGATTGTTTTAATTTTACTACAGTGTGCGACTGAGATGGACCGAGGCGTCTAGTATAGTTCTATCCCGCTCGTTCTGAAGTGACATTAAAGTAAAACTGCTAAGTACCAAAAGTAGTGAAACGGGCCGTTCTAAAAAGGAAAGTATTTGTTTGTTAATAAGGAGCTTATGACACTTGCTTCCTAAGTCAAGAGTTGAGAGATTAAAGTGAGATTGGGGCTGAGAAATGATGTGATAATACTGACTAACTTTCTATGAGATTGTGTTAGACACGCAGTATACATTAGGTATATCATAGTCGCTAGTAATTTTAGGTTTTTATAAGCTGTGTGTGAGTGCAATGTCCCTCGAATCATAGCAGTTAGGTACTGTCTCGAATATTACACAATATTATGTTGTTAAACATTGATTATACCGAATGACTTTTTTATCACTTTCCAAAAAAAATGGGTATATTAAGTGAACGGAGTAGAAGCTTTCGGCATACCTATTTTTTTCCTTAATTCCACAGCTTAGAAAAACATTGATTGATGATCAAAAAATGTTACAAATTTCAAGTATTTTTTTCTTATTAGAACAAAGAAAGAGAAATTTTGAAAAAAATATATATATAATAGGTATATCGAATTACGATTTTATTTTTATTTTTTATTTTTTCACAAAAAAAAAAGAACTAAGTTTGCAATTTGCTTCTACTCCGTTCACCTATTATACCCATTTTATTTTGGAAAGTGATAAAAAGTCACCTGTTAACTAAATATACTAAGTGACGTGTTAACTAAATATAGTAACAGACAGTAGTATCGGAACTAAGTTCATGTAACTCGCATTAGACTGCATAATTTCTTTCTCTGGCATTCCATGTTACTGCATACTGAATGCCATCTTGTTTCCATTTGAATCAAATTAGTCAATTCACATTACAATATAACTATCGTTAAACTAGCCAATTAAATAGATGAGTTGCACACTAATATTTTACAGCTGATTTATAAAATTTTAAGAGTATATTTGCGTTTTTATCAATGCTTCTCGAGGGTCAAAAATTACTTTGAGTTACACAATGTGAACCCACTGAGGATATCAATTGTTGAAAAGATTCCTATTTTAGTGATATTATTTTTTTATGTTAAATTAGTATTTTTTTTTATTGTAAAAACTATACTATAATGATCCTACTAGAGTAGGACAATAGAGCTTTACTTACTACTATTTTATACTGAAAGATTGTAAGGATGATTAAACGGATTTGTGATTAAACTTAACTCCAGCAATATAGCATACACAGCAGAATAACACCAATGATATATTGTATATAGATATGGTGTCAACTGGCCAAAATGTAAGTAGTAGAACGTAGTTTGAAATAAAGCTTTGTACAAATTATAAACAATGTCTTATTTTTTGGTATACGTACTATCGAGGACACTCCCGCCTGACCACCACTAAGCTTATTTTTGCTTGCACTCGCAACATAGAAACGCTTTCTAGCCCCGACCCGTTGACTTTGTATATAAATAATGAATGAAAAGAT
Organism: Xestia xanthographa; assembly: GCA_905147715.2. Lineage (NCBI taxonomy): Eukaryota > Metazoa > Arthropoda > Insecta > Lepidoptera > Noctuidae > Xestia > Xestia xanthographa. The sequence goes on from LR990648.1 coordinate 23,239,208, forward strand.
ACCGAATCGGCCGAGCGCACTGCCGACGCACGCCAAACGAGAGTTATTGTTATTTTGCGCGCCAAAGTTGAAGCTTTCCTAATAGGCCCAAACTTTAAGGGGGCGTGGCTCGGCGTCTCCGCATGTTTTAAGCGAAAAAAAAAAATGGTCAGGCGGAAAAGACCCCGACTGTACCTGTCCAGCTGAAACCTGTTTCTGCTCAACTCAGTACATACCTACACAATCATTATTCCCATGGGGCTAGGCAAAAACCAGAGAACGCCACCTGCTGCGATCTTTAGGGTGCGTACAGACTATGTAACATATTATATAACTTGTTTTATAACACGTCCACATTATGACATTGACATTTAAGTGGACATCATGTCCTGTCAGGGACTTCACTTTAGTTACGAGGTGCTATAAATGCCAGCAGTACGGTCATGCAGCCAAATCTTGCAGAGAACTAGTTTCTACTTGTGGTCACTGTGGAGACGCAGGTCATATGATGTCCGAATGTGCGAAGAAAGCTGACATTCCGAAATGCGCGACTTGCTCCCGCTTCAAAAAGCCCAGTGACCACAAAACGGGAGACGCTGAATGCCCTGCTAGAAAAATAGCGGAATACCGATTTATAAACTCCGTCGATTATGAGGGCACTTAGTGCGTCATACTCCAAGCCAGACATACGTTGATCTTTCGCTGTCTAAGCAAATTGTCGCCCGCAACAAAAATACCTTGACGGTGTTTTCTTGCAATACTGCTGACAATCATATGTATACGTACAGGGCCGGATCTAGGGGGGGGCAAGCCGGGGCCCATGCCCCGGGCGGCAAGTTTAGGGGGCGGCAAATTCAAGCTTGGCTGACTTACGGTCAAAGTTGCGATAATGATGAGTTGTAACGATACAACTCATTGATTTCTATCTGACTGGAAAACTGTTCCTGTTGAAGAATAAGGAGCGCCCTGCAGACACCCCATATGCATACTAGCCCATCGATTTAGATGAGGAAGACAAACTCTTTGAGAGCTAAACTGTAAACCGCCTATTTCAGCACCTGGCTACTGAGGATCTGGCGGACCCGCTTAGATGCCGCTGCCTCGCAGAGCAACTGCGCAGTTGTCAGACTCCTCGACTCTCCCCATAGCTCAGGATTTCTACCTCGAGAAAAGATTGGAGGCACTCCTATACCATGCCAAACCTATGCCGTACCAACTTCTGCTGCATAATCAGGGCCTATCGGAGGAATAGAGATATCATCTATGTACGACTGGGCGCTTCGCGGTTAGCTTCTTCATGGTGTTTGTGTCATCTGTTATGCTGATGACACGCTGGTGAAGGCAAACGTTTCGGCAGGTCGTCTCTTGTATCTTGGCGACAGTTCTGGGGTCGTAGATGGGATCCGAGTCGACGATGAAGTACCTGGGACTTGTCCCTAATTGCCGCATTTTCAGCAGTTGACACCCCGGTTGATGGGCACCGCCAACTTAATCTCGTGGCTACTGCCCAATCCGAGGGGATCCAATTTCTACAGAAGATTATGGTATAGGATATATGGGGATCGTACGGTCCATAGCGCCCTATGGAGTGCCAGTATGGGCGAACAACTTGACGACCTAAATACTGTAATTTAGCGATGAACCCAGAGAGCGATGGCCGTCAGAGTGAAGAGAATAAATCAAACGGTCTCCTTCAAGGCGGCGAGCTTTTTGGCCGGATCACCACCATGATATCTTGACGTTATAGTCTTTACACAGAGCAAGTACCTGATGGGCCGCCAACGACATGATGTCAAGGTGTACAGGGCTGTGCTCCACCAGTTCCTAGTGGTGGAATGAGAAGTTCGCCAACCCAGGTCCGAAACCCAGTGCACATCACTTTTACGGCGATAAGACTCGTGACGAAGAAGTGGCATAAGAAGACGGCATGGCGCTCTCATTTTCCGTCTGGCACAGGTACTCTCCGGGCATTCACTACTGTGGAGACTGCTCCGAAGTCATCACAGAACTTATTAAAAGTTATTTGCGATCATCTATGAGCCAGGAACGTTTGTCAAGTCTCGCAATCTTAGCGATAGAAAATCGAATGGCACATGAAATAAATTATGACAAGGCCATAGACTTCTTTGCAGAACAAAAAGCTAGAAGAGTAAAATGATAATTTCAATTTGAAGTACAATACAATAATACATCCAACTCGTTTTGTTTCAAAGCACAGGGTAGGTGCTTTCATAACAACAATATATGTCCTACACGTTCATGTATGTAAGTATATTTGTAAATATATAGTGTAAACACAGAAAGAGCAGCGCTAGTTAGGTCCTTGTGGCATTCTATCTGCGAGGCTTATGCAGGGACGGAACTATATAAGGGCTTTTTGAGCTGCAGCCCAGGGCCCCGCGTGGATATAAAGGGCCCTCAGTCACCTTTTGCAAAAATTGGAGCATGTGGACATTTTGATCTCAAGATCTTTCTCTGAGGAAAGACGTAAAATTTTCGAGCTCGCTTCGCTCGCTCTTACAGCCTTGTTTCTCTTGAATTTTAACTTTGTCCATAAGTCACCTAAGTAGTAACTCCGGTAGTTCGAAACAATTCTAACCTGTCCAAGGTAGGTAAACTGTTAAGTTTTCCAACTGGCTTTGCTTGCTTTTTAGACTACTTTCTTTAGACTTTGTCTAAAAGTCGACCTGTTACCCATTCCTGTATGAAGGATCGAAACAATTCAAACCTATCCAAAGCAAGGTGTCAAAAAATTTTCGAGCTCGCTTCGCTCGCTCATGCAGTCAAATTCCTCCTTAATCTTAACTTTTGAAGTCAACCAAGTAACTCCTGTATGAAGTGACGAAATAGTTCTAATCTGTCCAAAGTAGGGTGTTAACATTTTTGAGCTCGTTTCGCTCGCTCTTGGAGCCTTTTCAAATAACTCTTCAAAACCTAAACTAACCAATCCGAGGTCACGGAGGTGCTAACATTTTTGAAGTGGCTATATGCACTTCAGCTGCATCCGTAAATAGTAAACTTAAAAATCGCACCCTTCTGATAGGCCCCCCTTCTGGCCCAAAAGCTGGCGACGCCCTTGGCCAGGCCCCCAAGTAGTATTAGCCCAGGGCCCAACAAACTCATGGTCCACCCCTGGGCCTATGGCCATCATTAGGCGTCTGATGACTGAAATAATGATGATGATAAAAATAAAAATATAGACGGGCGGGGGCGGCATTTTTCAGTTTTTGCCCCGCCTCGAAAAAATTCAAGATCCGGGGCTGTATACGTATTAGTATTAGCAAATATGTGCTACAAACTGTTTTCCTTAGATTTATATACATGTGTGACCTTAATTATTATTTTTTGTTCGCATCTTACAATAGCGTTTACTTACATTAGGCTTATCATAATATATTAACCCATACTAACTTATTTCACTATTATGTTTTATATTGTTAAGAAATCCATTGTCCAAATAGTATTTATTGGAAACATGCCGCCTGTGATACAGGTTTAACCTAGTACAGGCATCGAACTCTGTTATACCAACATTATTTTTAAGATTTAACTTGTATTTTTCGTACGAATTCTAAATTTGAATAAATATATTATTATTTATAACATTCAGTGTCCACATTATCCACTGACGTATAAATCCTATGGTCTTGGCATACTTACCCACAAGAAAAACGTGGACATACCTACACTAGAGAGAGAAAAAAAAATGGCGGCTAATAGGGCGGCCCATATCGATATTTCTCTACAATAACATCGATAAAAGATTGTGAGAATGTTTTCACGTTGTCACGGTCCAATATCAACGGGTAAGTATTTTTAACACACTTTTCTTATCTTCACTTGTTTAGAACTAACAAAATAAATATGTAAGCAAATCTTAAAAGTTATTTTTGATCCACTTCCCGGTTTTTGATTAAGCTAACATTTTGCATGTTTAGTTTGGATGATATTGCTGCCGATTCTCTGGTTCAGTAACTAATCTAAAATTAGAGAATCGCCATTTTTTACTAAAAGGGCAGTGTATGTGTTTATATGGTTTATGCCTTGCGCTTCATCGTGTTTTTAGGTTTTTAGTCGACATCGACAATATTAGTTCAATTAAATGTGACATAATTTACGTCCGTCTCTTTCCCGTTTTATTAGAGAGAAAAAGATAGCAATAGCTAGCGTTGCCATAACTTCTGGGAACCAATACGGGACGTTTTTTCTTCCGATACCCAAAACTCATAATCGTACATAACACATTCAACACCGACACGGGGTTTTTCAACTACACCATACCTACTTATCATAGCACGCATGTGTACCTTCCTACATAGCGAGAAGAAACAAATAAATGTATTTTTCATTACTCATACTCTGAAAGTAGGTCTGAAGTTGCCTGAGGAGCGGGTTGAAAGCAGTGCTGCCAACCCGTCTGAGCAAAAACGCGCTGTTAGCTCTTTAAAAAAGCGCTAGAAAGCGCTAAATGGTCATTGTCAAAAAATCGCTGTATTCGGCGTCCAAATTCAAACAAAACGCCCAATAATTTGATACTGGGGATGTTTAAACGTATTTCGTCGGAATGATTCGGTACATATTTAAGACAAATTAAATATTTTGAAGTAATTATTAAGTAATTCAAATTATTTATTGCATTTTTTTATTGAATCAAAATAGGTTTGACAGACTACGATACCAACTGAAACATAATTATCAGCATTTATGTGATGCAAGTTCAAAAAATTTAAGTGATTCGTTTCATGTTACGCACATCACAGAATAAATAATAGTAGATGTGCACATCATAATATAATTTCAAAAAGCGCTAGATTTAGCGCTAGGCGCTAGAACGCGCTATTGAACAAAAAAAGCGCTAGATCTGGCGCTGAAAGCGCTAAGTTGGCAGCACTGGTTGAAAGTAATACTTTTCAGCCCTAGGGAGAATCGTTTTCAACTGACAGCTATCAAATTATTAAAAAAAAAATGGTTAATTTTTCTATTGAACCATGTTCCAACTTTCTATACAGCCACGATATAAAATTGAAATAACATAAAGTTAAGTATTAATATTAAAGAATATATATATTTTAAATATCTTTATTATAATTAAGTTTCAACTATTTCTTTAAAATAACATAGATTTGGGAAAAATATTTACCATTTTTCGATGATGAAAATGAAAAATAGGTATTGGCTGAATAGCTGGCCGGCCACAGAAAAAAAAAAGACGAAGAAGAAAGATGACACCATAAAACAATAATTCCAAGACACCTTTCTCTAAAAAAACACTATTTTGGGCCTGAAAACACGATTTATTTTCAATTAATTGCCAAATTCGATTTTTAGTTACTTTGAAATCAATAAATAGTCGAGTCATTGAGTTGAATAAACAGTGACGTCACAGTAGGCTATTGCCATACAAAGTCTATTAGAGAACCGCGATTTGACAGCTCTTAAAAAGTATCTCAATGAGGGATTTTCTTTTTAGCTCTTCCTTAGTCGCTGGATAGATGGCGCTAGGAGTAAGTATGATAATGCAAGGAACGGAACCTAAAAAAACTGATTTTAGCAAAGCGCGAGAAATGTTGGTTATATTCGGAAGGTTAAGCAAATGAAAGTGTCAGTCAACGAGAGTATGTGACGTGACACAATGTTTTTTTTTCAAGCGTTTTGGCTTTGGCATAGTAAGTTCAACGCCATCTATAGAGTTCTTGGAAACTAAGTTTTTTTTTTAAAACCTCAAAAGGAAAACCTCTCATTGATTGGTGTGTCATCTACCCCATTCGAATTCCGATCTTCATTAGTTTTTTCGAGTTATGTTTTTTTTTACTTTCCTTGTATTCGTAATGAAAAGCACAGTGTTTACCTCGGGTTAAAGACTTATTTAGTCCCTCGAGCTATTAGCGCCCTCGCTTCGCTCGGGCACCAAACCCCGTCTCGGGACTAAATAAGTTACTTTCACCCCTAGGGTAACAATGTACTATTCTAACAGATTCCCTCTGATCTCAAACTTATCAAAACTGTAAAATAAATTAAACAAAAATTATTGAATCACCTACTTTTTATTCAAAGTCAATTTTTAACAATTTTTTTAATTAACATAAAATTACTCAGGTATTTATTTTTTTGCCCAGGCATATTTTGAAGTTGATTTTACTTTTGCAATAAATTCTTTTTCTTTTTTTATATAATCATAGAACTGGGCGCATGTCATTTTAAAATTGTAATGACTACTCAATATGGATTCAATGGTCTCTACCGACAACCTGTTTCGTATTTTGTCGAAATACGGGACAAATACGGGACAAGTAGTAATACGGGACGGGATGATCAAATACGGTGACAGTCCCGTATATACGGGACGTATGGCAACCCTAGCAATAGCCAAACAGCGGGAAAATAAAATGGCAGCCCGGCCGCAAATAGGTATTTCAATGACGCTAGGAATGAAGGTTTGCTATTATAGTAACTGTCAAAAACACTGTTATCCTTTTTCACATAAGCAAAATTGTAAAAGTTAAAAAGAGATAACAGTATTTTTATGATTTCGGTGTCGAAATGCCTCATATTTGTATACCTGTATTTTCTATAGTCAAACATTTCAAGTCCATATGATTTATACGTCAGTGACATTATCTGAAACATGTTAAATAGCAATGTTATATAGTCTGTACGCACCTTTACATACTCTGCCTCGTCCAAGTCGTCCACGTTCATTCATTCATCCACATTCATAGATTTAGGAAACCAAGGTTTTAAAAAAATGCAAGAATACTGCAATAAGAGTTTTATTTCAACGAATCGACGCAAAAGAACCACTCCATAGCCCCCGCGTTAAGGCACTTCACTCCGCATATTATTTTCTAATACAATTAATTAAATAGTATCCACACAAACACTACCTACCACAATGGGTCAGTTTGATGTGCCATAACCAGACCAAAACAGATTGAGATTCTAGGTACCTGTATGGGCATGGGTATATACCCAGGGTGATCTTGGTACACCTCTGCCTAACCCTTCGGGGATTTCAGGCGTTATGTTATGTTTATTTATTTGTTTGTTGTTTAAAATCAGCACTTCTCAAAATGGGCACTACAAAAAAAACCGTTTGCCTACTATATTCTTTTTATTATTTTGCACTATTTTTTAGCTTGATCCCATTTAATTGATGTAGAATTGGCATGCTCATGCTAAAAATTGGACAAAATAATAAAAAATATATAGTAGGCAAACTGTTTTTATTTCTTGTTGTGCCCATTTTACGAAATGCACATTTTGCGAAGTGCACATTTTGCGTCGTGCACATTTTGCTTTGTGCACATTCTGCGTCAAACCCACCAGAATTAAGCCCTTAAAAATGTGCTTTATTTACATTCCTTAGTTTGAATCTTCAAATTCAGACCCTGGAGATATGCCCTTTTATCTTGTATTATGAACCTGAGATCACACAATCCCACAGGGGGCCCCTGCTACCTATAACCCTTCGTACGTATACGAACGTAGATCTACGCGAGCGAGACACAACGGCTTTTTAATTGTCTTTATTTAGCCATACGAGGGGTTAATACTTTTAACAGATTGATAAACATTACTATTTGGTATACAGTCATAATTATACTGGGTGGGACACCCACGCACAAACAGTTAACACAACCAGTACATTATTCTGAACATCGGTAATATATTTTTTGAAGTGAAAACTTCTAGCGCGTTGCGCACTTTTTGGGTGAAGGAAAACATTGAACTCATCGTCACTTGACGTAACTTGCGGTCACGCTTCGTAGCACTCGTAGGCGATCCGCAGCGGCGTAGCACCACATAGGCATGCGCGGGGCACAACCATTGCTACGACTGGGGAGGAGCCTGTGTACTTTTTAGCCAGCTTTGTTCTATGAAGGTGCAATTTTTAAATTACTGATGAAAATTTTCTATTTGGGGTTCAGAATGATGTACTGTGCATGTAGTAACCGTTTGTATGTCAGTGTCCTTTACACCTAATTCTTATAACACTAGAAATAAATATCAATAGGTACATGAAATACTTAGTTACTATAGTTAATATTGTATGATTCTAATTATAATAAACATTGAACACTCCAGGCGAAAACGATTGTAAAACTACATGCATGAATATTATGATCTTAATTAGTTATATTATAAAGAATTATATGTCAAGGAAAACCTGATTAAACTGACTAGTAAATTTATCACTGGGAGCAAAAAATTCTCCCTTACATTTTAATTTATGGTTGTTGTTCCAAGTTGATTCACAAGTCATTTGATTTTTAGTGCAGCCAGAAAAAGCTTGGATTATTTCCTTCGACAATATTTTAAAATGGATATAAATACAAGATGAATGACTAGATACCTTATTGCTAGCTGCCCAAGCTACATGTACAGCAAACTAGCATTACATATTTTGGCAAATTGAAACTGTATATATCAGTGGAATACATAGTAAAGCAAGATGATTATATTATGGTTATACTGTAAGATTAAACATCAGTAATAAACAGTTTAGGTAATTCAGATTCTAAACGAATAACTCTCACTAAGGAGGTTAGGCTCCAATTATCATAAGGATTAGAACTCTTTGGTGTGTACTCTGGAGCCACAAAGGTACTGTAGTATGATATTAGTTCATGGGACTGATCTCCATCCAAGTCTGCTATCATTAAAGACTTCTCCTGGTATTCTAAGTCAGGCTGGCATAGTGGACGTGGAGTTTTGCTCTCTATAGGCCCTCGCACACATATCTGCACAATATCCGTCTGACTAATGTTCACATTATGGGTCTGCAGCTTGTCAAACAATACTAGAACTATCCTCTCTGAAATGTCATGAACTGTAAAGTTAGTATACTTGATGAAAGCCGATATTGAAGCAACGTCTATTGTGGACCGATAGAACATGTCATTGATGTTCTTTGGACTCTGGTTCTGAACATTGTATCTGACTTCGTCAATTTTAAGTGCACCCTTTGCCAGGTGTGCACTGTTCCACTGTCATAATTTTAACACAAACCCTCGTATGGAGTTTGCAAAGGCGAAAGAGCTGGGTCGCATAGCATAAACATTGTTGGCAGTGTACTCCCAGCTGACATTAGTTGTGCCATTCCTTTCCAACATTAGTTTTAGAGAGACTCTGCAAGAATTTGGGCATTCTCCTGAATTTTCTACTTTCAATTTTCCTGGACCATTTGAGAATTTTTCTATTGTGTTCCCAATATTCTTTTTCATGCTTACATTGATTCTTTTAAGGACTGTAGGTGGAGGCTGGTTATGATTGATAGGAAAATCCTTTTTAAGCATTTTCTTTAACACTGTAAATGATATGAGTCTCACAGCTTCCGTCGTGCCATTCTTACAAATGTATTGGACTGCATCCCTGTCCATCTCTGCTAGAAGTTTTACAGACAGGCAATCATCAATAGGAATTGGTTCAGTCATAATAACCCCTGTTGCACCAGATATCATCAGTAATGAGTTATGATTTGTGCTTGGGTACACAGTGCCAACAGTCAGCAAGTCATTGACTTTATCATCATTCATGTCTTTCACCATAACAGGGAAATCTATAGCTACTATGTTCAAGTTCAAGCCTTGCTTCTGTATGTGCCAGTAGTATGTTCCAGACACAGAATCTAAAGTTGCCAGTAATCCCTCTGTGCCAGACACAATACAGTCCTTCTGTTTGTCTCGGTTTACATCAAGTAGGTGACAATTAATATCAGTCGGTATCTTACTCTCTCTAGTGAACCAGCCAACCTTTCCAGAATTGCCTACAATGAGGACTACGCCATTCACATTGTCACTGCTGCTTTTAGGTTCCAGTCTCATGTGATTGCCGCGATATATGAATATCAAGTTCTTTGTGTTTGGTATAGCACCATCGACAACTTGCACGGCTCCCGACAGTTCCATTTCGTTGTAAGGCAGTTCCCAGCTGGTCGTCCTATCTTGCCATTCATTAGCGGCACAGCTGCCGACTTCAGAACAAGGTATGCCCCACAGAAATATCACCACGGTGAATATGCACATTACTATCGAGGCGATGAACGCACACCGGCGCGGGAAAGACATTTTCGTGGAGATATCGGATTGCAAGAAGCTTACGTTGTCCATTGTGCTTTCTACCGTGTTCACGTTGGTGTTGAACTCGTCCATGTCACTTATGCTGTAGTTTTTCGACGATTGTAAGCCACTGTTGAAGTCCAGGTTGTTGCAACTGTCCGTAGCTTTGATATGCATTGCATTTTCGAGTTTATCGTCCTCGGATTCTGAGTCGGATAGGATTTGTTTCAGCGGTGCATAAAAGCCACCATTCCCATTAGCAGACATGACGAAGGTCCAAAATTATTTAATTTCACATTGTATTTCTACAAATAAATAAGTTTTATCAATAATTTTATGAAAATACAACTTCAATCAATAAACAATTTAACAATAACCCAGGCCAAAACCACAATTGCGTTCAGTGTTGCCAACTCAACTACTTCAAAATACGCTAGATTGGTGTACAAAATATGCCAAAAATATGCTAACCTTCTCTAAAAAAATGCCAAAAATATTCCAATTCATTTGGGGTCGGCGCAGCATGTCTTCTTCTTCCATACTTCTCTATTTTTCGTCATCTCATCAGACACTTCTTTTCTTGCCAAATCATTCTTTATACAGTCCATCCATCGTTTCTTTGGTCTTCCTCTACTCATATACCCATCCACATTCATACTTAAAACTTTCCTCACGACATTTTCCTCATCCCTCCGCATCACATGCCCATACCACGACAACCGATTACCACACAACTTTTCAGTCACCGGTGCCACTTTCAGACTTCCTCCTAAATACTCATTTCTAACTTTATCCATTCGCGTAACACCACACATCCCCCTTAGCATCCTCATCTCCGCGACATGCAAATGCCTTTCATTCATCCCTTTTGTGGCCCAACATTCTGATCCATACAAGACAGCAGGTCTAACCATTGTTTTATAAATCTTCCCCTTGAGTTTAAGGGGAATGCGGGAGTCGCAGATTGTTCCCGTGACCTGCCGCCATTTCATCCATCCCGTGTTAATTCTGTGCTTTACACTACGATCTATTTCGCCATCGCTTTGCACGAGTGAACCGAGATACCGAAAGTTGGAGCAGACAGGAAGAGGCGCGCCATCTAACGGTATGGCTTCAGAACTGGAGAGACCGCCGAAATCGCAGAACATGTATTCAGTTTTACTTCTGCTGATTTTCAAGCCAACATTCTCTAGTTTCTGTTGCCATTTCTCCAATCTGCTCTGGATCTCAGGTCCATCTTCACCGACAAGAACAATGTCATCGGCAAACAGCATGCACCAGGGTGCCTCTTCCTGGATGTCCGATGTTAAAGCGTCCATGATCAATAAGATCAAAAAAAAATCCAAAAAAATATGCCTACAAAAAAATGACAGTATTTATTAAGAAATTAGATCAGGGGAATAGAATATCAATGTCTTGATATTCATCAACATTAGCTGATGTGGAAGGCTGAGAACTAGATTCGTAACTCTCTTTGATTCCGATACAAAGTAGTAAATTGTCTGGAACTGTCGCCGCGTCGCCCCGCCGCGCCATCCGCGGAACCCGGGACGCACGGGCTGGCCAGGCCCACCATCCCGTTCCCAGACGGCGCAACGCAGCGACGCGGCGGCGAGAGAGTGTTTTAACCCCTTTTAGGGAGAATTGTTGTTGTGGATAGATAGATTTATGTTGGTGGTATTATTTGTACCTGGGGCTTGTTCCGAGAAGAATCTTCAATATGTTGGGAGGTTTGCTTCTCATTAATCAGCTTTTAGTTCTTACTAGGTCGCACCATGATTCAGCTCGCCATCTGTAGTTGAAAATTAAATTGATTCCCACCATTCTATACATTGTAATATAAATACATAAATGTTTCTGGTGTCTTAGGTGTGAGTCCATAGCACAGAATATGTTATACAACGTACATATCTTGCTAGGATAAATTCAGTTACATGCTCTACGAGATCCTAGTCACCGTAGTATGTTGGGTATAAAGAGGAGACCGCAGCCAAGTCTGCTAAATCAACCTCTTGCCATATCCGTTTCTATCACAGATCCATCTCTTAATAAACGAGGAAACCGCAGCCAAGCCTGCTATTAACCTCTTGCTATATCCGTTTCTATCACAGATCCATTTCTCATAATTTAACTCTGTTGTATGTACTATAGACCCTCTTAGTACATACAACACTTTACAACAATACGCTTGGGTATTGAGGAGGAATCGCACAGCCCAAGTCTGCCAATTAACCTCCTAATGTAACCGACTTCCAAGAGCATCAGAAACCTTTGGAAAAGATAGGAAATTTAGAATCTAGGCATTTATGTGGGGAACCACTACACTATTGTCTTAGTGCTACCACTTAGCTCATATTTCTCTCAGATGAGTTGCCACCGTGCTGGACGCCTCCATCATAACACCAATCACTTTACTTTGCACTAAATAGTAAATACTTATTGAATTAAATACTTCAAATTTGGTGTAGGTAGTCCCAAAGTACCAGCAAACGCCACAGACTACTTAACGTCATAACCATGAACTATAAATACTATTTATCTGTGGTGATCTCTTTGTGAGTTCAATGTTGCCAGCAGCAGATAACCTTATGCAATTACATATGACTAGTTTGTTACACGTTTCGCTTCAACAATATTAATTTGACTCTGTTACCTGTTTACTTCGCGAACTGCACGTCGCGACAGGAACGGTGTAAGACTATCAGCACTTTCCTGCTCTTTTTAGGCTGAATCTGACGTACAAAATAGCATTCAGGGTTCTCACCGCCAAACCGCCGTGGAGTCGAGTATCGATTTCAATTTTTATTTCAAGAAAGATTTTGATTTGCATTCTTTTCATGTTTTATAAAATATGTTAAAAAAAAATATGTTATATGCTAAAAGCTAAAAAAATATGCTAAACAAGAACAAAATATGCCAAATTTAGCATGTAATATGCTAAATTGGCAACACTGATTGCGTTTCGTTTCGACGTTTCATTTGTCATTTTTGTCCCTCCCCGTTCCCCGTTCAACAGTTCAACGTTCCTTTTCATTCATTCATTGAGCTTTCAACCGAGCAACCAAAGAGGACCAGTGTTGCTAAGCGTACGATTTAAATCGTATTTATACGACCTTTTTGGCTCTTGTACGATGTACGATCGAGTAATCGAAATCGTACCAAAATATACGATCTTTTCAAATCATATACCCATCAGCGTAAAGAAGTAAAAATAGATGACAAATAAAATTATTTTTTATACTATAAAAAAAACAACTAGAAGATATGAACGAGCTAAACTTTTTGTATTTTATGAATGCATCTTAAATGCCTATATCTGTCAAAATATTGTACAAACATAATCGCAAAAGTTACGGTTTCAAACAACTGAAAGAGCTTACATAATCAAGGTAGAGGACAACTTTTACCCGTATACAAATTCGAGATTTTAAATCTGTATCTATCTATGGAAATGACACCTAATCACGGTTTCATCTGAGTTATAGAATACACATAAGTAACTTTTCTCTTAATTATAAATATAAACATTCTTAGATGTGTAATGTGTATGTTTTTAACATGGTTTTTTACTTAAATTTTTGGATATTATTAACCTGAAAATTTAAGCATTCGTCCTCCCTAGGTAGCTTCATGGTCATTTCTTGGAGGCTTAGCAACGGCTTTGGCCTTTTTACCTTGTAATTCATGTTATTTTAAGTTTTTATCTCTATTAAATAAATCTTTGTTTACTTTTGTGATGTCAGTTAGTGACAACCCTAGTTTTATTTTTAATTTATTGCTGGAGCTAGTTGTAGGTTGTATAGGTAAATCACATCGACCTCATTATCTTTTCTTTTTAATATATTCTAAATTCTTATAAATTATAAAATTTCAATCATCTGGAGTTGACAGGAGCCTGGTGGTGGAATGGGCAGTCTACGTTGAGAGCTGAGAGCCGCTACACATCTGAAAAGCTTCATAAAAGTATACTTAGAGGGCAGTTACCCTTTCCTTTTTTTTTTTTTTTTCGGATGGGAAATCATCAAGTAACGGGCGGAGCAGGAGGGAGTGTCAGACTTTTACTGACTAAAACCCATCTATGTTCCTTCATCGCCCTTTGTGTTCCGGAGCCGCGGTATCTCTTCCGAACTGTCCCGCAACCCCGGCAGGCATCGGTCCTTATGGACCCCTTCCTTTTTGCTGACTCTCTTTGAGGCGCGCGTGGAACACGAACGCGCCGTCGACACGGCCTGTCGTCATGAGACGGACGGACGGAGAGCTAGCCCATAGCCCACCGTCCACAGGCCCGCGCCTACGGTGGCCGGGGGCCACGTGGTGGTGGCCCCCGACGCCCGGGGCGTCTCCCGCGGCGGCCGGGACGTTGAGAGGTTCTTTCCCTCTCACGTTCCGCCACCTCCTTCTCTAGCATTACTGCTTCGCAGAAGGAGGTGACGGCGTCCCATTCCGTCTCGCTCCGGACCATGGCTTGCACCAGGGCCGGATGCGAGAGGTCGCCGCCGCCAATCGCCGCTTCGAGGACACGGCGGTGCTCCGCCCACGCGGGACACACCTCCACCGTGTGCTCCACCGTGTCCTCCGGTCGATCCTCGCAATGGAAACACCCGGGCATTTCCTCCCGCCCGATTCGGTGCAGGAACCTCCCGAACACTCCGTGTCCGGTGAGGACCTGCGTCAGGCGGAAGGTGAGGATGCCTTGGCGTCTCTCAAGCCACTCCTCAAAGAGGGGACTTATCGCCACTATCGTGGCGTGCCCTGCGCGGGGTTGCGACAGTCGCTCTCTCCATGTCGCCATGAGATCCCACCGGAAGTCTGTCCGCTGAGCGACAATTTGTCGCTGCAGCGGAGTTTCCCCCCGGCGTAGCGCCTCAGCGCGCCATTCATGCAGGCGCGCGAGGACTATCGCCTCCAGATCCCATGGCGGCAATCCAGCAAGGAGGTTCGCCGCCTCGCGGGAGATCGTGCGGTACGCCCGGGCCAGCCTTACGGCTACCACCTTTTGGGGCGCGTTCAGATAGTGGGCGGCTCGCCGCCTCAAAGAACGCGCCCACACCGGGGCCCCGTAAAGGGCCATGGACCGCACGACTCCCGCGTAGAGCCTCCGGTAGGAGGCGTTTGGCCCCCCAGGTTGGGCAGGAATCGCCTGAAGGCAGCCCCAGTCCGTTCCAGTTTGGGGGCCAAACGTCGGAAGTGCTCCACGAAGTTCCACCGGCTGTCGAGGACGAGTCCTAGGTACTTCAAAGTCGACTCGACACCGATGGATACCCCTCCTACCGTGAGTAGGGATCCCGGAGGTGCCGCATTCCGAGGCCCATGAAAGCACATGGCCTCGGACTTGTGCAATGCCACCTCGAGACCCAGTTGCCTGATCCTCTCAACGACTATCGCAACCCCGCGTGTCATAGCTTCGGCCGCCGCCTCGTCCAACCTCCCCTGGGCCAGCACCAGCGTGTCGTCAGCGTAGCAAACTACGCTGACACCACTAGGGAGGTCGGCGCGCAGCACCCAGTCATAACCGACGTTCCACAAGGACGGCCCTAGGACCGATCCCTGCGGAACACCGCACGACATCTCTCGCCGGTTCCATTCTCCGCTGCGACCGGGGTAGATGACGGCTCTGTCCGTCAAATAGTCCCCGACCACTCGACGGAGGTAGGTCGACACCCGGTGATACCGGAGTGCCTCCCTAATGCAGCTCAACTCTTTCAAAGAGCTTGCCCACCTCGTCGAGCAGCACCACGGGCCGGTATGCGGACGGAGAGTCCGCAGGGCGCCCCGGCTTCCGGATGAGGACCAGCTTCCCCGTCTTCCAACGAAGCGGGAACTGGCCTCTCTCCAAGCATGCGCTTAGGAGCCCCTCCAGTCGGGGCCCGAGAGCCTCCGAGGCCAGGACCCAGGCTTTGCCAGGCAAGCCGTCGGGTCCCGGGGCGGTATTTTTGGCACTGAGCCTGCGTACCGCCACTCTCAGGTCTACCCCAGTCACTTCTGGAGCGTTGTCGTCGTCGTCCTGTTGGTCCGCTTCCAGCATCGCAGGTGGCGGAGCCATAGACGGGGGTGGATGTTCCCCTCGCGAAGGGAACAGAGTGCTCACCACGTCCTCCACGAGCTCAGGCCGGAGACTCTGCGTCATTGGGGGGGCCCAAGTGCGGAGCTTATCCCGCACCATCTTGTAAGGGCACCCCCACGGATCTCTGTCGAGAGTCCCCAGCATCTCCTCGCGGGCCAGGTCCCTGGCCCGCAGGACAGCCTCGCGGAGGGCGGTCTTCGCCGCTCTGTACCCCTCATAAAGCTCCGCCTCAGTGGCTGCCGCATCGGGTGGGCGGATGCGGAGCCTGTGATGCCTGACGTACAGGTGTTGCGCAGCAACGCACCCCTCGCGCAGAGACGTCAGCTCTCGCGACCACCAGTACACCTGACGCCGGGTGCTTCTTGGCCGAACACGGGGCATTGCCACGTCGCAGATGTCGGACATGGCCTCCTGGAACCACCCTGCCTCATTGTTAACGTCGGCAGTCCTGTCCGATGATGTCACCCAGGCCTGCACGATCGAGGCTTCCAGGAGGAGCTCCCGGTCCAGCTGCTTCAGCGCTCAACGCGGACCACTCGGGGCCTGTTGGACCGGCGCGCTTGAGGTCTGGGTGGAGACGTCGAACCGGATGTACCGGTGGTCGGAATAGGTCTCCTTCCCCTCCATAAGAGCGTCTCGCTCCGGACCATGGCTTGCACCAAGGCCGGACGCGAGAGCGGACGACCCGCTGGTTTCGCCGGGGATCTCCAGCATACAAGCCCCCGTCGCGGTGACTTTAAGCCGGAGGCCCCCGGTGATCCCGAGCTCTCCGAGATCCACCGTCTCCTTCGCCATTGCCAGCAGGTCGCGGTAGGACACGCCCCTCTTTTCCGCGTCCGGCTGTAGTGTAGTCACTACAGCCGCGGTCTTCGGGGCGCGGAGCCTAGCCGCGATCTTCTTTTGGCCGCCTTTCGCCCCTTCTGTTTCTCCCCGACTACCTGCCATCCGGCTTCAGCCAAAGGAGGTGTAGGGGCCTGAGGGGGCGGTGGCGGCGGCGGCAGCTGGCATGCCGCAGGCGCTGGCCCACTCGCCGCTGGCGCTGGAGCCGACAGAGCCGCCTGTGCAGCCACCTTGCCCTTTCTCCTCCTGGGCGCCTTCTTAGTCGGCGCCGGTTGCGCCGGAGCTGACTTTCCAGGGGGGGGGGCGCCGCAGCCCTGCCGGAGGACCGCAGCCCTCCCGGAGGACTGCAGCCCTGCTGGAGGACCGCAGCCCTGCCGGAGGAAGGGCAGTTACCCTTTTTTTTTTTTTTTTTTCGGATGGGAAATCATCAAATAACTCCTCCCGCTCTGGGCGGAGCAGGAGGGAGTGTCAGACTTTTACTGACTAAAACCCATCCATGTTCCTTCATCGCCCTTTGTGTTCCGGGGCCACGGTATCTCTTTCGAACAGTCCCGCAACCCCGGCAGGCATCGGTCCTTACGGACCCCTTGCCCGTTGAACCTTTTTGCTGACTCTCTTTGAGGCGCGCGTGGAACACGAACGCGCCGTCGACACGGCCTGTCGTCATGAGACGGACGGACGGCGAGCTAGCCCATAGCCCACCGTCCACAGGCCCGCGCCTACGGTGGCCGGGGGCCACGTGGTGGTGGCCCCCGACGCCCGGGGCGTCTCCCGCGGCGCCGGGACGTTGAGAGGTTCTTTCCCTCTCACGTTCCGCCACCTCCTTCTCTAGCATTACTGCTTCGCAGTAGGAGGTGACGGCGTCCCATTCCGTCTCGCTCCGGACCATGGCTTGCACCAGGGCCGGACGCGAGAGGTCACCGCCGCCAATCGCCGCTTCGAGGACACGGCGGTGCTCCGCCCACGCGGGGCACACCTCCACCGTGTGTTCCACCGTGTCCTCCGGTTGATCCTCACAATGGAAGCACCCGGGCGTTTCCTCCCGCCCGATTCTGTGCAGGAACCTCCCGAACACACCGTGTCTGGTGAGGACCTGCGTTAGGCGGAAGGTGAGGACGCCGTGGCGTCTCTCAAGCCACTCCTCAAAGAGGGGACTTATCGCCACAATTGTGGCGTGCCCTGCACGGGGTTGCGACAGTCGCTCTCTCCATGTCGCCAGGGCAGTTACCCTTAAGTTTTGTTTTAAGTCGGCCTCTCTCCGTGCCGCACCCTCACCTTGAACACCTGGAAACCTGATGCTTGAGCTGCACAAGCCTGATTATGAAGATTGATGTTCCTCAGCCCTCCTCTGCGGCTTGAGGATTGATGTTCCTCGACCCTCCTCCACCGTCTGAAGACGGATGCCCTCGGCCCTCCTCTACGGCCTGAGGATTGATGGTTCTTCGGTCAAGATTAAAGTTGTTCTTGCACCTTTATGAACTTGGAGGGCTGTATTTATGATTTTGATGAATAAAATTCTGTAACTACATACGTCTTACAACCGCGAATAATATTTTAATCAACATACAACCTAGCACTGGCCCGCAAATTGCAAAAAACGTAAGAAAATTTGAATTTCGCGGGCTACCCTGGAGCATCAGCGTTAAAATGTTGGCAAAATACGATCTTTTGTAGTCCATGGTACGATCATCTAAAAAATTAAGTTGGCAACACTGAAGAGGACGCGTTCCGGGACAGATGCGTTCCCGTGTGGAAAATAAATCGTACTCAATCATGTCATAATTTAGATCTTAGTTTCCAGAATTATTGTAGTGCGGAATAAAACATGACCGGCTAAAACATGCATCGAACTCATTATTTTATGTAGGTAAACAGAATGAAACTACCTGAACTACCCACTTAAGGGAATTTATTTATTTAATTAGGCTGTTGCAAACAATACACCTGTGACAAACAATAAAGGAATTTGAATTTGTTATAGTGATATACTATAGGGAACGTGCAGGAACTATAGGTGGCAGCACTAAACGACAAAAGAGACACTATGCGGACAGTAAAGGAAACTTATGCTGTCACCTGTCACGCAAATCTCTTCAAAAGTATTATTTTTGATTATGTTATAAGGTATAAAACATGGGTTCCGGTCTATCAATAATGTTCGTCAGCGTAACATGAATGTTGACCAATATGAATTTTGTATGTTTCGTTTATTTTCTCTGATGAAAATTGTGGTGCATGAAGAAACGGTGGCTTAAACAACTTTCTTATTTTCAACACATGTTTTAATGGAAGGGAATCCTTTATCAGCGAGAACAGTATCTCCAGGCTATAACAAATCAATCCACAATCATTTGTTATAAGCAATCACTATAACGCCCTCCGTAGCATTTAGATACAAAACTTAGGAAACTACAAGGAGTGCAGCCAATTAAAAACTTTATTGTATAACTATGTTTATAATCTGAGTTCATGTGGAGACTGTTGAGGAATATTCGGTGTGAACTTCAGTGCAGTCTGGAACGCCCTCCGTAGCATTTAGATACAAAACTTATGAAACCACAAGGAGTGCGGCCAACTAAAAACTTTATTGTATACCAATGTTTATAATCTGAGCACATGTGGAGACTGTTGAGGAATATTCGGTGTGAACTTCAGTGCAGTCTGGAACGCCCTCCGTAGCATTTAGATACAAAACTTATGAAACCACAAGGAGTGCGGCCAACTAAAAACTTTATTGTATACCAATGTTTATAATCTGAGCACATGTGGACTCTTTGTTCAACTGTTGAGGAATATTCGGTGTCAACTTCAGTGCAGTCTAATCCATAATCATTTGTTATAACTAAGCAATCACTAGAACGCCCTCCGTAGCATTTAGATACAAAACTTATGAAACCACAAGGAGTGCAGCCAACTAAAAACTTTATTGTTTAACCATGTTTATAATCTGAGTACATGTGGACTCTTTGTTTAACTGTTGAGGAATATTCGGTGTGAACTTCAGTGCAACATATGTGTGTTCGCTGAAGTTTAAATGGTACGCCAGTACCATTTAATGTTTGCTTGGACGGTTGATTTTGAAGGCTATTGAACTTTTTCAATGCAGAGTGTAACAAAAACAAATTGTGTTCAAATATTTTTGTTACTGCATTTATCCATTTTTTGCGTTTTTCACTTATACATGGTATGAGAGTACTATTCTTTGGAAAGTAATAGAATTTTATTATTTTACGCTATTTGATTAATTTTCATTTTTGTGAATGTATTGGTACATCCAGAAATGCAACAATGGATTATGATTAGCTAGAATAATCATTTTCAATAATAAAATTAATTCTGTTTACTTGTTTTACATGTCAATGTCAAGTATTAATTTGGTACAAGATTCGGATTGGTGACGCCAGTTGGCACCACCGTCGTTGTGCACGTTCCCTATAGCACATTACAGGCTTCAAGCTTGAACTTACTTCTTCTATAATAACCACATCGAGCCTGCCCCTTACTGCTACTAGCTTGTCCCCTGGGGCCCCCTGAGGGAGA
Organism: Xestia xanthographa; assembly: GCA_905147715.2. NCBI lineage: Eukaryota > Metazoa > Arthropoda > Insecta > Lepidoptera > Noctuidae > Xestia > Xestia xanthographa. Next base: position 23,259,689 of record LR990648.1, read on the forward strand.
CAATTTGTGCGAAATATTTTTGTCAAAGAGGCGCGTTTTTCTACCTCAGAATTGCCAACCCTATTGGGTTTTCACATGATCGATCGATAAAAAACTAAGGCAGAAATAAATTATGAGCCTCTTACCCTCTTGGTTGCAAAAAATCAATCATGTAGGTAGAGATTCAGTCTTTTATGGCGAACAAACGAAATGTAGTCCGTTTGATACGCTCTTTTCTCCTACATTAATAAAGTTGCCTTGATTACGCCCAACAAATAATCAATGAAGGTGATTCAAGCTAACAAAGTGATTAATTCCTACTTCTTTACGAACAATGTAAAGACAATCGAACCAATCCAAGGTGCTGCCTTTTTTGAGATCTCTTTATTTGAAGAATTACCTACAGTTGCATCCATAAAATAGTACCTACCTAAACAAAACCCAAAACAACCCTTACCTTTTTTTAAACCTTATCTTGCCCCTCTCCCCCCTAGCTCAAAAGCTGGCGAGCAGCTAGCTCTGGAAGCACACTAAAGCGCAGGCCACACCGCCAGCTAGCGGGCGGGCGAGCAAAGCGAACGAGGCCCTTTTCATACTTCGTTCGGCTTTTTCGGTAGCTCGCGGTGTGAACCGAAGTATGTAAAGAGGTGAAACGATGTTCGCCCGCCCGCCCGCTAGCTGGCGGTGTGGCCTGCGCTTTAGGCTCAACGCACACCACTGGAGACGCAGCGGAGCGCATTTGAAGACAACAATTTAATATAAACCTTAACCACCTTGATATACGGAGTACGTTACCCCAGCAGGAAAGTGTCTCCTAGAGATATATGAGTGGAACGTTTAATTAGTGCCCTAACTGCTGTCATTGTGCCCCCACATAAAAAATGTGTGCCCCCTGTCGTTTTGGAAATAAACGGAAAAAACAATTCCTGCTGGGGTAACGTTTTTCTAGCAGGAAAATCCTAAACGAATGATCGGAGAGAGAAACATTGTGCATGGCCTTGTAGCTTATGTTAGTGCCACAATGTGCCCCCAAAAATAAAATGTGGGCCCCTTCAGGTTTTCGAGATATTGCGTTTCCTGCTGGAGTAACGTTTTGCAGAATCGTATATCTCTGAAACCATTGTATGTGCCCCTGTAGAATAAACATACACGAGTAGCTCTTAATGTGTGCCCCTTAGTGCCCCAATTAGATTTAAGAAAATATTTCTAATTTCCAAGTTATCGCGGTTTTATGAAAACTCGAAAAAACATCGCAGCGCCTAAATGAGACAAGGTATAAGCTCGCTGAAAACTGTATTCTGTCCGTCTTGACACTAATAATAACCATACAAAGTTTCAAAACTGTTCATGCATGCGTTTTTGAATTATCTTGTTATAAGTCAAAACGATGGTGACATAACTTTGACGGCAAAATACAAGGAACCAGCTCAATCCCAGATGTGTAGGTGTAAACCAACAATGTGTGCCTTTAGTCAAGAATATATGGTGAAAATATTCAGCTTGGAATGTTTCACAATAAGTAAATATCGACAAAAAACTAAACATGTAAATAACGGCTGGTTATCCGACCAAATTCGAATGACTACTAAAAAGCGACGGATTCATACATAACGATGACCCTCTTTGTTGGCCGTATTATACCTAAAATGTCGTCCATACCACAGTATAAATATGGACAGTACGGAAACTACCTACAAATGTTCGAAACCGCACACTAACACAAACATGCGCATCGACGGGGTCCCCATAGTCTAAGATCCCTTACAAAACGACCTTCATCGAGCTGGTGTAACAGAATATGCAAAGGTTAACCGGTTAACCTAACGTATGCATATTCTACAGGTATACTTTCGATGGGTATGGAATTTGTCTCTAAACCAAACCAGAGAAATGTAAAAAAAAATATAATTTTTAAATTGCTAATTAATCATGTTCTTAACTGAAATTTTTTACTCAACCCATTTGTAATATATTTATTGACATATTTAATTTGATATAAAATACTTTTCATCCATTAACCAGCTCGGTGAAGGTCGTTTTGTAAGGGATCTTAGACTATGGGGACCCCGTCGATGCGCATGTTTGTTTTAGTGTGCGGTTTCGAGCATTTGTAGGTAGTTTCCGTACTGTCCATATTTATACTGTGGTATGGACGACATCTTAGGTATAATACGTCCAATAAAGAGGGTCATCGTTATGTATGAATCCGTCGCTTTTTAGTAGTCATTCGAATTTGGTCGGATAACCAGCCGTTATTTACATGTTTAGTTTTTTGTCGATATTTACTTATTGTGAAACATTCCATGCTGAATATTTTCACCATATATTCTTCACTAAAGGCACACATTATTGTTTTACACCTACACATCTGGGATTGAGCTGGTTCCTTGTATTTTGCCGTCAAAATGTCACCATCGTTTTGACTTTTAACAAGATAATTTAAAAACGCATGCATGAACAGTTTTGAAACTTTGTATGGTTATTATTAGTGTCAAGACGGACAGAATACAGTTTTCAGCGCGCTTATACCTTGTCTCATTTAAGCGCTGCGATGTTTTTTCGAGTTTTCATAAAACCGTGATAACTTGGAAATTAGAAATATTTTCTTAAATCTAATTGGGGCACTAAGGGGCACACATTAAGAGCTACTCGTGTATGTTTATTCTACAGGGGCACATACAATGGTTTCAGAGATATACGATTCTGCAAAACGTTACTCCAGCAGGAAACGCAATATCTCGAAAACCTCGAAGGGCACACATTTTATTTTTGGGGGCACATTGTGGCACTAACATAAGCTACAAGGCCATGCACAATGTTTCTCTCTCCGATCATTCGTTTAGAATTTTCCGTGTGGCTGACTCTGGCAGAGCCACCAACAGGGATTTTAATTTTGATAACACAAAAATTTAGTCGCTATTTAGTCGAAATTAGTCGCCAAATATCAGATTTGGTCGGTCACTGGTTCAAAAGATATAAGGGCTTATTGTTGGCCCTGCTGGAGTCAGCCTACCCCAGCAGAGCCACATTAATAACTCAAAAACTAGGGCACCTAGCGAAGATCTGTTTTCTCCCATATTTACTCGCTAATTAGTCGAAATTAGTCGCCAAATATCAGAACTGGTCGGTCACTGGTTCAAAAGATATAAGGGCTTATTGTTGGCCCTGCTGGAGTCAGCCTACCCCAGCAGAGCCACATTAATAACTCAAAAACTAGGGCACCTAGCGAAGATCTGTTTTCTCCCATATTTACTCGCTGATTAGTCGAAATTAGTCGCCAAGTTACAGATTCAGTCGGTGTGTCATTAAAAGATATTAAAGAATTCAATTTCCCCATACAGTGGTACAACCAAGTACAAAATACTTAAAGTAGTTTTTAGACAGGTGTATCTATACGACGTCTGGAGGAATTCTATAACTTCAACCCACCAAAGGAAAGCAGTATTCATTACCTAAAAACAAGATCTACAATAAATATATGTAATTATTTAGGTATCGAACAAAATGTGTGCATTTAGTCGCTGGCAGATAGATCGCTGCGCTCCGTTACATTTACACGATAAGTAAGAAAGAGATAGATGCGCGTGTACAGACGAGCTACTTAGAACGAGTTGCCCGTGACGTACCTAAGTTAAAGTCGGCCAGTTTAAAGTGGAACTTAAAGAATAGTTAGGAACTCGAATGTTGTTATCTTTAGGTACCTATTCCGCAAATACAAAAACGGGGAACAGAGCGAGCACCGGCGGCGCGTCGTCGGCGGTGTTCGCGCCGCTAAAAGTATTAAAAAAAAAATAGGTAAATTAACAAACTTGCTCTAAACTCTAAAGATTTTTTTCTTTAGTCATCCACCGGGAGTACAGCGAGAAGGTTTGTTTGTGTAAAATATTAAAAGAACAATTACGAATACGGGCTCACATGGTGGTGGACAATTTGAGAGTGTTTTGAAAAGAGGACGCCTTCTGAGTGAAGATTAATATTATTATGTAAGTTACCTTGATTTTTCACGTCATTAGCGTGTTTGTGTGTGTGTCCTAAGATACCAATACTCATGCGCTACCTACCAATGTAGTCCGTCGATGTCCATATTATTTGGCTACAATTAGGATAGTTAATTTAAAAAAAAACACTACCTACCTAAGTGCTTCAGTGCATACATTATGATTGTAACTCTCAGATCAAAGAATTTTGATCTGAGTTGTAACTTATCTAATTTTCTACCTATAATTGGGGTGTCTACGGGTGTGAATTTAGTAGGTACCTACCTCATTAGTCGGTATCTATTGAATTTAGATTACCTATATCTGAAATTAATAGATTTGTACCTATGTAGTGAAATAAACGTAGGTACATAACATATCATCACGCCTGTAATCCCCAAAGGGTTAGTCAGAGGTATACACCTAAGGCTCGGCGCAAACGGGCCACCAACCACAGCCACCGGTGGCTGTCGCACGCTATCGCGAATCTCCGACACTGCTGTAGCAACTCAAGTGGCCGCTACCGGCCACACGTGTGCGGCGAGTTTCAACAAAATGTATAAAAAAGCGTGTTAACTGCTTGTCGCTGGCCACCGGTGGCTGTGGTTGGTGGCCCGTTTTGCGCCAAGCTCAAGGTATACTTAGCTGCACCGCAGACTTAGCTGCACCGCAGTTGCCGCATTCTAATTTTTCTATGCAATCTCGCACACATAGACACAGTTTGCACACAGACACAGATTGCATTTTCTGTTAGTACAATAATTTTAAGGTAACTAATATAATATATAATTTTATATTTCGACAATGAAGTTTTATTATTCTGACCTAAATTAAGATAAAATAAAAACTCAACCCGTCCATACAAACTCTACAGTCTACCACGACACAATACACACACACCCACAACGCAACACTGACAATCACCTCAAAATACACACATCAAACCAACTTTTTGGAAATTCATTTTTATAATTTGATTTAGATTTATATATTATTTCCGGCATTTAGATACAGTTCAATTTGTTGTATTTATAAGGAACAATAAATAAACTTACCTATTAAACCTTTTAGAGCCACTATTGCTCATATTAGGTATAGTAAGTATTTACATCTTTGATTTAAGTATGTATTTTTTTGTAATGTATTTCAAGCAATGGGTTGATACTTACCTACATACTTACAATACGTTTTCAACGTTTAAGTATTACATTTTACTAAAGATAGGTACGATAATTTTAACGTATTTATTATTCTAAAGTAAATTAGAGCTCAACATTGTAAATTAGTAAAACAGTTGCATGCGACTGTACATCTTGACACTAAATAGACCAAGAGCAAGGTTTAATGGTTTCAAAGAAATTTAAGCCTCTCTAACTTAATAATTAAAAACATTTAACATGTATTTAATAGAGAATTTATCTCTCTCGGTCATTTCTAAGGACTTTAGACCGATAAAACTAGAAGTATATTACACATATTAATAGAAATATTTTTTCTTGGCAATTTTTCGTGAACTCTTCGATCTAGCTCTTGGACTATACATTAATAATTGAACTCATTATATCTTCTGAACTAGGACCCGATTAATTCTGTAACTTGGCGACTAATTTCGACTAATTAGCGAGTAAATATGGGAGAAAACAGATCTTCGCTAGGTGCCCTAGTTTTTGAGTTATTAATGTGTCTCTGCTGGGGTAGGCTGACTCCAGCAGGGCCAACAATAAGCCCTTATATCTTTTGAACCAGTGACCGACCAGTTCTGATATTTGGCGACTAATTTCGACTAATTAGCGAGTAAATATGGGAGAAAACAGATCTTCGCTAGGTGCCCTAGTTTTTGAGTTATTAATGTGGCTCTGCTGGGGTAGGCTGACTCCAGCAGGGCCAACAATAAGCCCTTATATCTTTTGAACCAGTGACCGACCAAATCTGATATTTGGCGACTAATTTCGACTAAATAGCGACTAAATTTTTGTGTTATCAAAATTAAAATCCCTGTTGGTGGCTCTGCCAGAGTCAGCCACACGAATTTTCCTGCTAGAAAAACGTTACCCCAGCAGGAATCGTTTTTTCCGTTTATTTCCAAAACGACAGGGGGCACACATTTTTTATGTGGGGGCACATTGACAGCAGTTAGGGCACTAATTAAATGTTCCACTCATATATCTCTAGGAGACACTTTCCTGCTGGGGTTACGTACACTGATATACGGTCAATATAAGAATAAATTCGCTCGCGGTACTCGGATCGCCCTCAAACTACTACAAGAGCATGCGCGCGACCGTATATCAAGGTATCCAAGGTTTATATTAAATTGTCGTCTTCAAATGCGCTCCGCTGCGCCTCCAGCGGTATGCGCTGGGCCTTAGCTTCCAACAAGGTGCCGGACCCAATACATGGGCCATTGTAGCCGTTTATGTTGAGCAAGGGATGCTCTCAAGGTGGGAAAGGGTTGCTTATAAATGAAATGCGAAGCTATAGGCAGAATGTATATTTTGTTTTGTATATAAATTATTTGCAGTTCTTTCAATACATTAGTCTACAAACATATAAACACAAGTATTCTCTATTATGTCACACTTATTTAATTGGTGCTTTCCCCTTACAAAATGGTACAAAAATAACTCCCGTTTCAAAGTAGACAATTTGTTATATTAAACACGAACAAACGGACAAGTAATAATAACAAGTTATTTAAAATAATTTTGAGGCTCATTACGTTATTTTAATGATGCGTATTTTACTAATAAAACATATTCATAGTGTGAAGCTTATGTTTACTCTAATTGAGATTATTCAAGGTACATACATGATCTATCCTATATTAGTGAACGTCACTAGCCGAACTTTCCACCGCACGCTAAAGCGCTTGATTGCGCGAAACTTAGCAAACACGAATCCACACTCTGTAAGCTACATCGTATATTGGGTGATGTTTAATAATTTAGTTGAAAGTTACAAAGTTTCACGCAAACAAGCCATATTATAATACACCAAACCATTACATGGTTTACAACCTATGCCGATTATATACTCATACTTTCTCATTACTTATTAAATTAAGGAAATAAATAGAAAACAAAACAGAACTATGTACATGTTCAGCCTCAAAAATACTTCCAATATGACAAAGTAAATTCTCAACATGGTTCATTATTAATTTGATGGCACTTTGTTCTACAACTATGCGTCCTGTGTGTGCCCAGACTGTTGTGCGGCGTGAAGAGATACGTGTCTAAATCAACCATGGATAGGAACAAGAAAACTAATCATTATATTGTAGGTAAGGTTGATGAATAATTCTAACTTAACCAAGAATAAATAAATAAAAATATAGCTCTATTATATAATGTGATGACTTCTTAAGACGATGGACAAGAATAGGCATTAGTGAACAATTTGCTACAATAATAATATCAGCAGGGGATCGTTAGCGATGCGCTGTCGGCGGCGACTGCACAGTACAAACTGAGCGCAGCGCTGCAGGACATACGATGGAGATACGAGTACATTTAACAGAACAGTACACAGGCAACTATTACACAAACAGTAGTTTGAAGTTCAAGGAATCAGTCTTGCGTTATTTTCTCAAAACATCTTTATATACAGACACAGAATAATTGGCTTAATAAAAAATAATCTGCGTAAACATTTCACTAAATACCATAGTTGAGTCCCATATTCAATACTTACAAATAATACAGTTAACATTATTAATTTTACTATTCATAAATTATTTTGTTAGTCGGTATTTAAAGGATCCGGCCCTTTCTAGCAACCTGTACTAGACATCAATGCGTATTAATTTGTACAAATAAGATTATAATATTATGATAATGCAAACACGAAGTCCACCTTAGGAATCTAGCAGCTCAGTACGTCGACTCGTCGACCCGTCCGCAACCCAATCATAGGAATCAAACTACAATCAGCCGGAGCGATGATCACTCTCAATCCATAATAACTAATATCTTCACTAGGCGTCGCTCAGATTGGACTAAATAAATTACTAAGATTAAATAATTCCGAGCGTTAGATCGAGTAGGGATATTCTCCGAGATAGTCTATTAACGTGGAGGGTAGTGGCAGCAGCCTGTGTTTGGGGGCGCACCAGAGCTTCGGCGTGAGGGGGTTGGAGTCGAGGGCCTTGTGCACGGCCAGACGCGCCGCGTGCAGTAGCGACGGTGGTGCCTTGCGCAGCGGCGAGCTCAGCAGCACGGGCGAGTGGGGGCAGCCCTCGCGGTCCACCCACACCGTGCCGGCCGCGCCGCGCGAGCCCACGCGCAGGTAGTGCTGCACCAGCTCCACCACGCAGCGGAAGCGCGGCATGTACCTCGCCAGCGGCCTGTCGCAATCTAACCTGCAAACAAAGTAACAACATTAGCATTACTGTCATTGAGTGTGCGTTACAGAATAATGTATTCTGTAGTAGTTTTTGAAGTGAAAACTTCTTTAGGCGCGTTGAGCACTTTTTGGGTGAACGAAAAACATTGAACTCATCGTCACGTAACGTCTAACCGCTAACGTAACGTGCGGTCACGCTTCGTAGCCGTTCGTAGCACTCGTAGCATCCGCTACAGCGTAGCACCACATAGGCATGCGCGGGGCACAACCAGTGCTACGACTGGGGCGGGGCCCGTGTACTTTTTGTTTTCACTTCTATCGGCAGTCCCCAAAGACTGCTCCGATTTATTTTAGAAGTTATATTTAAATGTAAGTAACTCGTTGGTAATTCTAAATAAGTAGCAGTGAATGAATTTCAATGTTATTCAATTGTACGTGACTCTGTGGATCAAGAAATCTTTAGTTGAGATACCAATTTAAGATGAATGCGGAAAAAGTGAGCATTGATTTTAATCGTCATGGTTAGCAGCAGAACAAATTGGGCAAAAAAGTTCCAATAAAAAATGTGACAATAAAATTAAGGAAAACTGCGAGAGCTGAGTCAACAGTGGCACAAGTAGCTTCGCAACCGAATTACTGTGAACTTGTGACGTAACATAGTTACACGTTACTCTGACGCAACAATACAGTAGTCAGGCAGAATAATGGAATACTTGAGCTCTCCCATTGCGTTGATATTTCCCATGTTATTATTCATTTAATTATAAATTCCGGATACATCGTTTTAAATGACGTGTTTAGGTAAATTGTTCTTTGAATATTGACTCATCAATACCACTTTCCAATTATCCGAATTCATTAGCTACCTACTAACATGTTAATTTAATGACAAATAAACGTATTTGGAATTATGAACCTTAACTGTATTGTATGTAGCTTCATTATCATCCATAAACTTTTATCATTTACATTTTTATGAAATGAACTTATTTTTCATCAACTTAAAGTCGACTTTTGTCTATTTTGTTTGATCTTATATCTTTACTGCATGCCACACATGAACGTAATTCGACAAAAAGATCGGCTTACCTAAAGAAACCTTGTTCGTAGTGAAGCCTGACAGACGTGGGCCCTCGCTCAGTCTGTACTGACAGTGAGAAGATGAAGTTCCTATCGCCCGAGTCCCGGATCACGAACGCACCAACACTCGCGTCTTTTAGAACTGTTCGGGCGCCCTGTAAAAGAGAGAAGAACTTTATAAATTATGTGAAGTAATTTACAGGAACTTTATAGGCAAAACAAATTAAATTTGGTACCTAAAATATCCCAGTCATGATAATGAGTTCAATTCAAAGAAACTGTTAATCTCTCTTTAGTAATTTATTCAAAATAAAAAGACCTATCTCATTCTTCAAATCTTCATTTATTATAATTATAAAAGTTGCAATTCACAAGTCATTGACCAATATTTTACAGTGATTAAGATTTCAAAGGTCACCAAACTTCAACCTTGTTTTATCTTTGTTATAGTACTAAGAAATTGAACAAATAACGATTTGATTAATGTACTTCAAGATGACTTCATATAAATGAACAGTTTAATTCAAGGATAAAAAATTACTTTGTGAAATACCTATTCTAATTTATTATTACATTGTACCATATTCGTCAATCAAGTAGCGATAATAGAATGCCGTAAATGTCTGAGCCATTATCAGTCATTAATAATTTTTAAGGAAAACTGAATTAAAAATAAATTTAATTACAATAAGAAATCTGCTTAGTTTTGCCCTGTGGGAAACTTGTTAAGGAAGGATAAACAATAAACATTGATTTTGAGGCATTACAAATTTAGAATTCAGACTAATGTGTAATTTGCAATTGTAACTAGTTCCCAATAGTGCCAAGAGATGGCGCTAGGATGCAGAAAAATACACACCTGCCAGTCCAAACTGCCGTAGTACCAGCCTGACAGCCGTAGGGCTCTCAGGGTATCCGCTAGCCGTCTCAGCTCATCGTTGTATGGTGAGGGTATGAGGGGTGACAGCGGTGCTGTTAGAGGCGAGTGTGGCAAGTACGTTGGCTGGACCGTGAAGGGGGGTGGCGTGTGGGCGGCGTGGCACTTGCCGGCACTGGGGGCCAGGGACACCCGCAGCTCGTGCCTGCAGTTGGGGCAGCATGCTACTCCCGTCGGCCAACTACTCAGCGGCACCGCCACTTCCACACAGGCATCTGGAAAGATGGAGAATCTTGGTTAGGATATTTGTGTCACATTACAATCAATACATCAGTGAATAGTATCATTTCCCAGTTTCAGTTATCTTATTTTAGTTTCAAAGGAAATGATATCTACACTTCTACACTAATAATATTATAAAGAGGAAAGATATGTATTTTTCTATTTTTGTGTGTGTGTATGTTTGTAATGAATAAACTCAAAAACTACTGCACCAATTTCAAAAATTATTTCACTATTAGAAAGCCGCGTTTTTACTGAGTAACATAGGCTATATTTTATCCCCGTACTCCCACGGGAACGGCAACTACGCGGGTGAAACCGCGTGACGTCCGCTAGTTCAAGATATGTTAAATTTACAATTTCATCAATGAAAGATCTCTTCCATTCTGAAAAACGTCGTGATAACACCTCATTAGCATGCAGTTTAATCTGCCATTAGTGCAATCATTAACTTTTAATTGGAACTACATTCATAAAAAAGGTGAATGATCATGATTGCCATCTGTTACTGATTACAGACAATGAAACTGATATGGCAGACATGGTTTTATTATGTTGGAGGTATTAAATTCTATGGAACTAGTTATTAAAGATAGATTGATAGACATTCAGTGGAAATCAATAGATTTTTTGTTGATAAATGTTATTTTTTTTTATATATTATTATGAATATTGTATATTGTTTCACTGTTACACATAGAACACAAATAACCATACCATGCTTGAATCAATTAAAATTGTAATAGGTATAAGTGAGTTCTTAATTCAAAACCAAATATAAATAACAGTAAATAATAATCAGCACTCAATAAAAACTATACATACATGTATTTATATAAGGTGTGTACATAAAACTGTAGACAGTTTTGATAGTAAAATGTCATAGATGTATTCTGCCTTTTTAATTAACTGAAATGCCTTAAAATGCGTAATTTTCAAATTCTAAAAAAAAAAAAAAAAAAAAAAAATGGTAAATACGGATTTTTCCTGTGAAACTCTCTGCTGTTATCAGTGGTGACACAAACATATTTGCTCTTCCAACACACTATTTTTAGATACATACTGCTGATAAGGAGGCTGTGTGAATTGCGATAGTCAAACAATTTTTATAGCACATGCAAATATTTTACTGTACTTAAACTACACGTCGCCTCGTCTTGAACGAAAGTTTTGGTATGAGTTTTTTTATTCATAGACTTTTCGGCATTGTCCTGGGCTCTATGTTTGTTACCTATCTTTTTAAGGTCTGCTAAAATTTTATTTCTTAATATTTTAGCGCTTATCACTTTTCTTGTGCATTTTCTGTGTAACCTTTTTCGATAAATAAATACAACCTAGCCAAAATAGCTTTTTGATCTGGTTATCACTGCTTAGCCTATCGCAACACCAATAATTTACCGCTAAAACCAAAGAACTTACTTTGCGGAGATAACCTCGCTGCTAATGTCATGTTTAAAGGACAAATTGTTGTTTCTCGCCTTTCAATAAAGCACATTTGTTCAAACAACGACGTCTGATGTGAGCTACTCCCACCTGTCGAGAGGCCACGATTCAATCCAAGTTACACATTCGTAAAGCAACACTTAACCACGTCCGCATTCAAAATGTGAGCACAATATAAAACTAAATTGTTATAGCTTAGTCACTTCCTTGTTGAATCCTAATGAAAAAGTTTTCCGAAATGTTTACACTAAACTATTCCACGAAAAACTTTCCGAATGTCACTGTCACAATTTGCTGTCATCCAGTATTCACACGCACAATATTAAAATAGAGTAGTCCCTTTGATACACCAAGTGATTGTAACGAAATATTGTAAAGTTTTGAAAATAAATTATGTGCAACGCTAAAAGCGGAATGAGTGAGAAGTGCGTAGCCGAGTGCGACCGTCGCGGTATGCGACTCGACAGAACTGACGTGACGCGCGGCGACGCCACTACGCCAGCGCTACACTGTAGAAGTGTATACGATATAATGGAGGGGATTGGTGGACGAGGCTGAGCGAGCAACAGACAGTGATACGAAACTCGAACATTCACTGCCTTCTGAGAATTCATTCACCGACAATAATTACTAGTTATCTAGTTATTTGCTATCTACATTGTGTTGTATTCAGTAATATGTAGCTAGGCGATTCTGCTTAAAACTGTTTCTCTTAGTTAAGAATTGTTTGAAGTTTTGTTATCAAACAAAGAAGCATTTACAATTATTATATTCGTAGAATGAGAAAAATAATTGAAAGTTCTTATCCTCTTTATTGATGCGCTGAGGTAGCCGGCGAAATTCAATTTTTCTTACGTTTTTTGCCAACCCAATGCATTATACATTTGCTTAGACATATTCAGTCACAGTTAGTGTCAATAACGGGCAATGAACAAATTATTATTCCCAACTATTCAATCGGATGATTAAGTTAGGCACCTTTTTTATAATACGTAAGAATTTAATAAATAAATACGTAGGTAATTAAGTAAATGTACCAAACAAACAATAATTCATGACATGACGACTAAATAAATTTCAATTCACAATGCGACCTGAGCGAATTGACTATGGTGATGCGTGCACCTCTAGTTACGATTTTTTAAATCATTCATTCTTGACCTAGAGGTCCAGTTACCAGGTCATAAAATTAAAAAAAGAAAAATCGTCCATCCAAAAAATATGGCCGGTGTCATCGTTGTTTTGATTTTATAGTTATACGTTTATTAAAAACATTAATTTGTGTCTTATTTGCTGATTCTAAACGAGTTTTGTTATAAATAATGTTACATTATTTTGGTCTTCTGTATTGTAATTAGCTTTTTAATTAGTTAAACAACATTCAACCGCCAATCTATAAACTGTGTGTGTACTTATTCGGAAAGAAGACGGGTAAGTTCGTTTTTTTTTTGCTTAATTTTGGTCATTTCGTTGTATTTTTAGACACTTGCAGCCAGCGAAATACCTACAAGGTCTTCGGAATAGAACGTTGTTTGTGAAAGTAGCCAGAGCGGTACCTACCTGTAAGTACGAATCTTCCTACGCCTAACAATAGACATAATTATGTAAGTTTAACGAAGTAAGCAAGTAGGTTCTTTAGTAAAAGTAAAAAATATTAGTAGGTACCTACTTATTCATAAATAATATCCCAATGAAAGTATAGTAAAGTAGTAATCTTTTCGATTCGGAAATAAGTGCGCGTGATTTTCATTAGGCTAGCAAACTAGATACCTAAGTGCTTATTAAGCCCGTGAATTAACTAAATTAGGTAAGGATATTACCTACGTGATTCTACCCACGTTAAGGCACATGATTGACCATGATGGCTAAAGCTAGACACGATGTCTTTTGTATAACCTACAGCACGATGTATTTTGTTTTTTTGTATCATACATACATCATAATACCTAGACGTGTAGGTACAAGCAATTTGTCAACGTTTTGTCTTTCACAAGATCCCATAAACCATTCATTTGTTGGTGTTTTACATAGCCGGCCATCATAGGTCCTGCCGCTGTGTGTGTTAATCGTATCGAATTCTCATTTATTATCCTGACGTCAATTCAATGTTCAATTTTTAGAGCTTCTACGTGGTTAGAATATTAATGGTTTCCACGTTAGTGTGTAACACCATAGAAAAGTATGTGGGCATGTACGACGTACCTACCTACTGCTTGTAATTCCGTAATCGACTCTCACTGGTTTGGTTGAAGCAGTACCTACTGTAGTTGTAGTAAATTATATCGATTTCCGAGATCTGTTGTTCCACTGTACGCGGTTTATTACCGTGTTTTGTAGAATCGAATCGTTTGTGAAATTCATTGTAAACTTACGAACACCGAATGTATTTTGGGCGTAACTACCAAATATTTCGGTGGCGTTGTGGAGAAACTTAATAACATCGCAATTTGACGTATTGTCGTGTTAATGTTTGGCTACTTTCCATTATCGAATTCTATCGCGTAGGTACCTATACTCAGTTAGGTACATTGACATATATATTACTTAAATCAATGGTTAGGTAGCAACTATTCATTAGGGACAGTCTTTTGTGTCCTGTTAGTTGAATGGTTTTACCTTTTACTACGCGTCACGATCTCTGGTTCTGCGAATGTTACCCATATAGGTACCTAGGTATTGCGATGTTTATGTATTAAAAACAATCCTAGAATCCTAGGATCCCATTTGGCTAACGATCATAATACCAAATTAGATTTTGAAAGGTATTGCCCGATAGCTACCTACTAAATATTATAGTAGACGCATGAGTTGAGGAATTCTGTTTCTTCAATGTAGGTAGGTATTATTATTTATTTATTATTGAAACGTACCCTACCTAAAGAAAGCATAGGTAAGCGTTGTTGAAATTTTGACATAAATTCCGCCTCTGTCTCTAACTTTAGACATGAAAGTATGGCAATGGCCCTTTCGAGGACAAAGCTTTATTTAAACATACAACACAACCTACCTGCAATACAAAATAAATAAACCTACATCTTCATTACAATGACAAATCCCCAAAAAGAGCTACCGTTTCGATAAAATGATTAGATAAAGCGATCAGTCATCAGCACGCTTAGGTATTCGTCTAGCTTGCTCTTTCATTCAACGTGAAATGATTCACAAAGCAGGCCATCCTACTTCTGATTAGGTGACAGAATTATTAAGGATTGAATGAGTCGTTTACAAACGTTCTTTTTGTTGAATGGAACATCTCTTTATTACATAATTCTTAAAACAGGAAATAGAAAACCATCTTCCGAAAATGGAGATAAGAAATTACGCGGAAGGACCTTGTGGATCTACGGGAAGTAGAAACTTTGTAGTTACTTCCTGAAATCGTTTATGGGGCTTGTTCGCAAAATGTGAAATTCCGGGTAGGTAGGTACAAAGGCACAAGAGGTTGGAAGTTTCAAAAACGGTCAGCTTGTTCCCTCGTCATAATGTTCATAAATACATAATGACATTGATATAATAGTTATTTATGCAACTGTTGTATAATGAGGGGTATTAAAACACGAATGTGGGTTTATCACACGAGGCGAAGCCGAGTGTGATAATAGTATCACATGAGTGTTTTAATACCTAATTATGTACAGTTGCATACAAGACTTTATCTACATCCATGATATGAATCCTCCATAA
Source organism: Xestia xanthographa (assembly GCA_905147715.2). Taxonomy (NCBI): domain Eukaryota; kingdom Metazoa; phylum Arthropoda; class Insecta; order Lepidoptera; family Noctuidae; genus Xestia; species Xestia xanthographa. Next base: position 23,275,355 of record LR990648.1, read on the forward strand.
AAGGTTCTGAAACCATAGGGTGTTGCAGTGTTCTAAGAAGTCTATGTAAATTCATGGAAAGTTTAATTGCTTGTATTTACTACAAACAAACCGTGTACTTATAGGTAGTAATATAATTATTTACATTTTGTATTGTTCAATTATCAAAATTCACAAAGCTTGTATCACTCATTTTTGTAAACAACAAAGTACATAATGCAATACTAATATCCAAATGTCGAACAAAAATGGCGGGATACGACGTGAATTCGAATATAAGTTTTTTTTTTAAATTACGGCGCTGTGGTAGTGAATCGCACGTGCTAGACGTTCGATTCACTACCACATTCGATGTTCTTTTTTTAAAACGAGTTGCATAATGAAATTCAGTAAGTACAACATTATAACACCCGTTTGGGTGTTATAATGGTTAAGACACTGGCTGTTTTAATGTTGGCCATAAGCTAACTGTTTCAGATACCTTTATAGAGGATTTATAGCATGGGTGTAGATAAAGTTTTATAAAGTTCTAGACAAAATGTTTAGGGCCCGGCGGCGGCGGCAGTCTCGACATAGATAACGACGCTGTTCGCTTTACGCTTTCTTTTTTTTTATCAAAAACACTCTCCAAGAAAACTGTTAAGTTTTATTACATTTGTTAGCTTACCTTTAATCAATTGTCAATTATAATTATATTTATTACCTATCGAAACGTTCTGTAGGTACGTTTTGATAATAACAGATTGACTGTGACTCACTTTCACTTTAGCAATATCAGCGTATTAGCTATACTACAAAGTGATTTGATAAATAAAAGCTCGCAATAAACACATCGCAGCAAAAGCACAGTTTATAGCCGATTCGATACCCCCGTAACTCAACAAAAGGTTACGTCCAACAATGCATATTCCTCTTCAACGTTTCGACAGCGAAATAAAAAGCGTTGCGAGTATAAAGGAGCGTAGTCGCGCGCGCAGGTGTTCGATTCGCATTTGAGCGTGCCATAGAGAGCGAGTTCCTCGTAGTGCGATTATATTCGGCGTTCTCGGAATCCCTTACCTGCGTCTGCGCAGCTTTCACAACCATCTGCCGGCTGTCATTGGCGCGAACGCGGACTCGTAGCGCAGCTGCCAACCATTGAATAAGCATAAGCCCCCCAATTTATAAAGATGATTTATTTTATACAATTTAACGCAATTAGACAGCTTTTCGTTGTTCCCGTGGGATTAACGACTTTATGTAGTGGATGCAGATGGTAACGGTTCAGTATTATAGTCGCTATTATTATTTTAATGTTTTGTCAGGAATGGGTATGCGGGTACCAGTACGGTAGGTACGGTCCCTTAGTTAATCGTGAATTAAGAGGCCTATCACATTTTTTCTTGTATTTGAGTGATTTAAGAGTCTCAACACTCAAATACAAGATTCTTGTGTTTGAGTGTTATTCGGGCATATATTTTTTTTAATTTTGTGGCCATATCTAAACCATAATCACAACAAATCACACATCTAAACTGAGATTTTTTATTTCTTGTATTTGAGTGCTAGATTCAAATTAAAACACTCAAAAATAAGAAAAAAAATACCTAATAGCCCTCTAGATGAGTACACAACACGCTATGTCATTGTCATTAAGTGTTTTGCTATTAAGTCTCACATTAGGTCCATTTACAGATCACAAACATCTCACATGCCTTATACATAATTCACGTTAAATACGCTCATTTTATTGCTACATCTTAAAATATATTATGTAAAAGGTACCGAGTCGAAGCTCACCTTTTAGAAAAGGTTTCATTAAAATGTGACGAAGGTGACTTACCATACCAACATCAAAACGAAAACTCGAACCAAGTATTTATTTAGGGAGGTCATGCCTTTTCGTAGAACTTGGCTGGCACACTCCGATTTCAATTTCGCAGTGAATACCGTTGTTCTTGGTACTTCTTTATTAGACGCGAAGAGTTGGGCTGAATAAACATATTCGCAGAATTCATACCGATAATGCTTTATCACTCATATTCGTAATGTTCTGGTTAACTTTGCAAACGATACGTTTATTACTACCCAGTAGAGATAACGGTATTGCTCAATGAAGAGTACAGATCCAAATGGATACGTCCTATTAAAAAAACGGCCAAGTGCGAGTCGGACTCGCGCACGAAGGGTTCCGTACCTAGCATTTATCTATACAATTAGAAAAAAACGGCCAAAAAATTACGTTTGTTGTATGGGAGCCGGCCTTAAATTTTTAATTTAATTATAAATTTTTGAACTGAAGATACAACTAAATATTCTGTGAATATTTCAAGCGTCTACCTGTTGCTGTTATTAATATCGAGCAAAAACCGGAAAAAAATCACGTTTGTTGTGTGGGAGCCACACTTAAATATTTATTTTATTCTGTTTTTAGTATTTGTTGATAAAGCGGCAACAGAAAGACATCATCTGTGAAAATTTCAACTGTCTAGCTATCACGGTTCATGAGATACAGGATAAAACTTGGTGGGTGACAGACGGACAGTGGAGTCTTAGTAATAGGGTCCCGTTTCTACACTGGTGCTGTGTGGTATCCGGCAGAGTAGAATAGAACCAACCCATTACACTCACGGGTGTCGTATAAGGCGACTAATGTCTGAGGTAGAAAACCTTGCGCCTCCGTAGACCAGAGAATGGGCAGCAGCATTTTCTGTTAGTATTTCATCACTGCGATCTCCAATCCGCCTGCCAAGCGTGGAGATTACGGCAAATTCCTCCCATCATGGACGTTATGGGCTGTTGTAGTAGTAGTTTTTACACTTTGGGCACGGAACCCTAAAAAGTAATAAACAGTTCCGTCTTGTATTGGTAGAAAGTTTTGAACAATATTGAGCGGCTTTCGGAGAACTGTGCCTATTCAGGCCGGTCACATGCCCCAACTTCCGGGAAATTTCGGCAAGTCTGTGCTCCAATCAGCATTGCAAATTACGAGTCCCGAGAAATACAAAACTACGCATCTGTCTGAACTGAACGTCTTCATAGAATCGGTTATTATTTAATAACATATTCCTGGACTAATCCTACCAACCAAACGAAAGCAAAGCAAAATGTTTGACAGATGAACAATTAGGTCAAATCGGTGAACGAAAAAAACAGGTCAAATCGGTTAGGTAAGTTATATATTTACATAAATACATAAAAATGGGAAACACAAAGAAAATTAAGAATATTAAACCTAGCACTGGCTCATGCGTGCTGATGAGGTTTTTCATCTTTCTTCAATTATTTAGAAAGTAAGTTGATATGATATCGAAAGGTCACAAGCCGCAACCTCGTGCTCGTAAAGCGGTAACCTTGCTAGGCATGGCCTGCCATGACCATCACGATGAAATTATTTATGAACTTGGTCGGTGACCGTTTATTACCTCGTTTTAGGCTAAACGAGGTATTTTATCCATCGAAGTCCACTAAACTACTTTTAATCTACCCTCATTATGTCACGTTACCGGCTTAAGCTGATTACTGGAAAACCTATAAGTTGTCCATTTATAGGTGACCTACTACTAGTCGAGTGCTAAAGTAATCACCGATAATACATAAATAACAATAAAAATGCAAATAGCGTACCGTTACGAAAGAAATATCGAATCTAATTTGTTGTGGAATTTTAAAATAAAACGTGGCGCTTGTGCCAAGTCAGTAATACGCTTAATTTTATGGTTGTTTAGCCATGTAATTGTTATATTTCTAGGAACAGAAGACGTTCTATGTGTGTGGTTTCTACTTAGCTATATTGCTCGCTAATATTATTCAGTCTTCACTCAGCCGCGGCATTTCCAAATAATCATTAAACATTCTATTGTGTTCGATTTCAGACTCCAGAGTAATACCTACTTAATTAAACACGAAATTTCCTCTCAGTTTGTTTTCGTGAATAGAAAAATCTGAAACATTTTTGTAATAGGTACAAGTTCCTATCATTAAAAGTTTGAAAATTGCTTCTTATTAAAGAGATACTAAAATGTTTTGCGAGTTTATTGTACAGTTTTTACTTGTGACTTTATTTTTGTTCTGTTATTTGAGTATATAAATAGCCTGAAATGATGAGGAATATAAAGTATTTATCAGAAATGCCATTAAATATAGTTTTGTGAAATTCACGCTTTGTAAATGCAGACAATAGTTACGTATTCAGTGTCGCGCTATTGTATGGGTTCATATGGGTTCGCGACATAATAAGTTGTTCTAGGAAAACACGTCGTAAACATCACCACTAGTTACTGTATAAATGTCGCTTATAAACAAACAGATCGAGGATTCTATGGAAATATTATAATTTATCAATAAATTATCATTAAGTAAGGAATTATAATAATTATGATTGGTAATGGGTTTACTGTTAGGTTTTCTTTATTATGTAAACTGAAATTTTGAATGTCTCCTCTACACGACATCTAAATCTTACGGCCGCCCCCACCCCCCCATGAACGACAAGATTACGGGACCCCGACAGGTTTTTCGGATATCATGCGAATATTTCTACTATTTCATACTTTCATAGTAAAATTCGACACTCATAAACAAAGAAAGTGTCCCGCCATTTTGATATCAAAATGGCGGGACCACTTTTCAGTTAATGAAAAACGCATGGCGTAGTTTCAAATGTCCACGGTCGGTTTTTTAATGTGTGAGGGGTCCCAGTTATTAAAGTACTTTATCTTTGTAAATACGGTGTTGAGAGCGGTACTTTACAAAAGATAATTGTCGGTTATAGATTAGTAATTCCAATGAGAGATTTTATGATATTTGCTATCGTGTTAACTGTTAAACTAGGTATACAGTTATGTAATTAACTAGAAATAACGGAACAGTGTTATTAATATTCATTTCTCATAGACCTGTTCATCTCGTGTAGAAAGTAAAAGTATTATACATTTTAATGATCATAATACTAATATTATAAAGAGGAAATATTTGTATTTTTGTGTGTGTGTGTGTGTATGTTTGTAATGAATAAACTCAAAAACTACTGCGCCGATTTCAAAAATTATTTCACCATTAGAAAGCTACATTCACCCTGAGTAACATAGGCTATATTTTATCCCCGTACTCCCACGGAAACGGGAACTACGCGGGTGAAACCGCGGGACGTCCGCTAGTTTTTTATAAAGCTGCGCTGTCGGGCTATAAAATCTTGCAGTTTTTATCCATTGCACGTTAAGAGTCCGTGCACAAAGTTCAGTCGCTAGAGTTTAGGCAAATTCGTTGCGATCCTATGTTAGTGTGCATTGTTCATGCAGATACACGCACACACGGGTGAAGATCGAGCGTAGTGATCGCTTAAACCATTTTGATCCTGTAGACGATATTATTTTATGATACATAATATAAAGTCAGTACGGTTTAGAAATAAAAGTCTGGAATGTGTGTCTACTGTATATTTATCACAATCAAAATAAAAATGGTTTAATTTTGTATTATAAGAATTTAGATACATATAAACATTTTACAAAATGATAAATAAAAGTGCGAGTTGGACTCGCGCACTGAGGGTTCCGTACAAACTTTTTATAGGACAAGTTAATTTTTCTGGATCTGGGACTATTGCGCGAAAGACACTTGCGCGAAAAGACAAATGCGCGCATGGACTTTTGCGCGATTGGACTTATGCGCGAACGGACTTTTGCGCGCCTGGACACTTGCGCGAATGGACTTTTTCTCGAATAGACTTATGCGCGAACGGACATTTGCGCGCCAAGACACTTGCGCGAATGGACTTTAGCGCGACTTAATGGCCACTGAGGTTCACTCTGTAGGGTAAACATAACATACCCCTGTTATTACTTGAAGGTGGTTTTTTCTTTTGTTTTTTCCATCATGGGTGTAATTTTTATGGTTTTCGGGGTCGCTGATTACGAAAATGAGGTCAAAATGAAAATCCAAGATGGCGCACAGGAAATTTTTTGTTTTTTCCGTCATCGGTGTCGTTTTCATGGTTTAAGTGGTCACTGATAACGAAAATGAGGTCAAAATGAAAATCCAAGATGGCGCCAGGGAAATTTTTTGGTTATTAAGTCATGGGTGTCGTTTTCATGGTTTTTGGGGTTGCTGATTACAAAAATCAGGTCAAAATAAAAATCTAAGAGGCGCCGAGGAAAATTTTTGATTTTCCGTCATGGGTGTCGTTTTTATGGTTTTTGGGGTTGCTGGTTACGAAAATGAGGTCAAAATGAAAATCCAAGATGGCGCACAGGAAATTTTTTGTTTTTTCCGTCATCGGTGTCGTTTTCATGGTTTAAGTGGTCACTGATAACGAAAATGAGGTCAAAATTAAAATCCAAGATTGCGCCAGGGAAATTTTTTGGTTATTAAGTCATGGGTGTCGTTTTCATGGTTTTTGGGGTTGCTGATTACAAAAATCAGGTCAAAATAAAAATCTAAGAGGCGCCGAGGAAAATTTTTGATTTTCCGTCATGGGTGTCGTTTTTATGGTTTTTGTGGTTGCTGGTTACGAAAATGAGGTCAAAATGTAAATCCAAGATGGTGCCGAGGAAAATTTTTGGTTTTTCCGTCATGGGTGTCGTTTTTATGGTTTTTGGGGTTGCTGGTTACGAAAAATGAGGTCAAAATGAAAATCCAAGATGTCACCAAGAAAATTGTTGTTTTTCCGTCACGGGTGTCGTTTTTATGGTTTTTGGGGTTGCGGGTTACGAAAATGAGGTCAAAATGAAAATCCAAGATGGCGCCGAGGAAAATTTTTGATTTTCCGTCATGGGTGTCGTTTTTATGGTTTTTGAGGTTGCTGGTTACGAAAATGAGGTCAAAATGAAAATCCAAGATGGCGCCGAAAACCATGAAAACGACACCCATGACGGAAAATCAAAAATTTTCCTCGGCGCCATCTTGGATTTTCATTTTGACCTCATTTTCGTAACCCGCAACCCCAACAACCATAAAAACGACACCCATGACGGAAAAACAACAATTTTCTCGGTGACATCTTGGATTGACACACACACACACACAACAACATACGGCATTTTCTTACGTGACGATTTCTACCAAATCGCACTTCCAAAATAGAAAATTATCTTTATTTTAAAATCAAATTGTAGGTAGGTACCATAGGTTACCATGAAAACCAATAATAATATGAAGTAGTGAAATCCCCTAAATGAAAGAATTTTCGGAATCGGATCAGTAGTTTTCCGCAGATTATTACCCTTACATACAACATATTAAGTGCAAACAAAGAAACTTAACTTTAAATAATATGAAGACGAAATAAATCTTAATAAACAACCAACGTCAAAAAAAACTCTTATCTTAATACAATCAAAAAGTTTAATAATTTTAATATAAATACTGGATCGAAATGTTGTAGTCTGCGTATATCTCGGAAATATATTCACGTAATAACTCGGGAGCGCTTGCGAAGCAAAGTGATACGTGCTCACGCTGGGAGAGCCCTTTCGTTACTGACGGGATCGGGTTTGCGCGGTCGATTATATAGTTCACTTTGCATGTAATTTACGAAATGAAGTTATTGTTTATTTATAAATTAAAATTCAGATTCTATTAAAAAGCTACCTTGAGATTAAGAATTATTTTTTTAATTTTCTTTAAAGTGTTTCTAAGGTATAGAAAAAAATACTTATTTGTCCCGACGTTTTCCACAAATTACGTTTTTTCAAAAAAAATTTTCTGCTATCTTTCGTATTGAAATCAATAATGTTTCTTGCTATGTTACGAGTAGACCATATAATGATGTTATTCATATTTTTTAATGTTCAGAATATTTTGTAGTTATTTGTTCAGCGAACCACAAACATTACTCGCTCGTTACTTTTGCGGAAAAGGGGTTTTGAATATGGGTGATTGCCATTAATATATACATTATTTTTAAAAAATGTTCAAGCAGTCGACAAGATGAAGAACCTGTCTCTTATAATAAAAATAAATAAGGTTCAAATTCTTCTTGCCTTTCCCACAAGTAGTGATCAAAAATGTTCAAAATGCCTTAATTTTGTGCACGGGCCCTTAAGTCGTAAGCAATTGATACAATCAATACAAGGGTTGAGCTTTTTTTCACGAGTTTTAACTGTAAAAAAGAGGTTCATGTGGTGTCACAGTTCAAAATAATTTTCTAGAGATGTAGGTATTAATGGTCCCCAAAATGCAGGACCCGTTATGAAATTGGTTTAGTAGCCTGGAACCTGGGGAAGGATTTGGGAATTTTTTTTGAAGTGAAAACTTCTTTAGGCGCGTTGAGCACTTTTTGGGTGAAGGAAAAACATTGAACACGTAACGTAACGTGCGGTCACGCTTCGTAGCCGTTCGTAGCACTCGTAGCATCCGCTACGGCGTAGCACTACATAGGCATGCGCGGGGCATTACCAGTGCTACGACTGGGGCGGGGCCTGTGTACTATTGGTTTTCACTTCTATCGGCAGTCCCCAAAGACTGCTTCGATTTTTTTTGTATTAAAAACGAAACACGCAGACGTAGTCGCGGTCGCGGACAGCAGCTAGAACCTAATCTACAAAAAAAAAAAAATGTTTGACGTTGCGAGCGAAAATTACCGTTATTGACTTTTCTTCTCAGAACTCGGTCCTTATGAAAACCTTAGTGGAAATTGTGGAAAAGTACTTATTACGTCGAAAACTTTTAAATTGAAATTCCTTTTCGATATTCCAAGTATTTTTTAGAATTAATTATACGTAGGTAAATGTTACTCTTTGCATGGCCTCTTAAGGCTGGGGTATCTGCTAAAATTAGCAACTCTATTTGCCGTGGTTCAAACTTCGTTTATAATACCTACTGTTTGTTAGAATAAAGTTCTAATCAGCTTGCACTACAAAGTGATTCTTACGTCAGTCACTGCGGGTCGAATAGTGCGAAATGAGTGGTTTTTATTTAATTGTAACCTAATAAATCATTAGATCAAAATGCCAATTGTACACTTTGACACAGATAATATAATACTTTGAGAAGAAAAAGTTGACAAATATTTGTGTGAAAAAAAAAACTAAAACTTAATGCCGTTTCGGAGTAGTTACGAAATTTGAAAGAAAAAATGATTCACTTTGAATATTTTTTACATTTAGTAATAATAAATTTAGAATTATTTCAATTGTACCAATTAAAGTTTTGAGTCTATTAAGAACATTTTTTTTTGCATTTTTTGCACATTTATATTGAGTCGTCAAAGCGGAGTTAGTTACATGGAGAAAACCTCTTGTTAGCAGATGCCCCAGCCTTAAGAGTAGTTCTTGGACAGTTGGCTTATTTGTGCGCTTGTATTCAGCGAATAGGTCCTTATACTCCTTTGTGGATATTATCCAAAGCCCAAAGGCCGTTCTGTACTTTGTATCTTGGAACCCACTTCTTGCAGACTTTACTTTGTATTGTTACTAAGAGGTTTTCTTGAAATTCTCAGTCGTGTGACGGTATCTTTCTTAGGCGCGAATTACACAGAAACGGCGTAAGGTGAAGGCGCGGCGCAGGCATCTTGCCGCTTCAAAACGTTTCAATACAAAATGTAGGTAGGCGACACGATGTGAATTATACTCAAGCGGCGTGGCGCAGGCACGTCGTTTCGTCGCCTGTTCCGCGTCGCTAGCAGTCGCGACTGGAGAGGCGCGCAAGCAGCATGACTTATGTTTATACAGTAGGTGCAGAAAAATTAAGACCGTGTTTTACTTTCGACAATAGAATGTGGAAACATTCTAGTGACATTTTATACACTGTAAACGAAATACAGAAAACAATCAGGATATTCGCATAATTTTTCCAAAAATATCTATGTTCTTGTAACATTTTCCACACAGGGTGCACCCAATATCTTCGGTGTCTCTGCACGTTAATGAGTTGCAGCAAAGCAAGCGCATCTTCGTCGTCTGAAGAGGAAGACATTCTATCACGATAAAGTCATCCTGTATATTGACTAGTTGCGGCGTCTCTTCGCCTCTTTGATATAATTTAAATCGCGTCCGTGCCTTATCTGTTCCACGCCTGCTCTGCGCCTGCGCCGCGTCTTCACCGTACGCCTTTTCTGTATGTTTTGCGCCTTAGAATCGCTGTCTACAATATCTATGTAGCTAGCAAGTTATGTAGGCGTATAGATACGTTTGCGTGTGTAAAGTAATATAATAATTTTCTTTATCTGCTATTACGTTGAAAAGGCAATGATTAATGTTACGCTTAAGGCGAATGATTCATTTGTAAGATGCCCCCTAGTTGGAATGAGTATTATGAATGTGTTGGTTTAAGTGACACTCATTTACACTGAATCTAGAAAGACTATCTTGGTTACAAGTTCTTAATAGCACATCAAATATCTAAGTCGTTTTAGGGTTTATGAGGTAGGTCAGGTAAGTTTTATTTTATTATGTGAGACGATGTTTGACACGCGTTCACAGTACCTTATCCTTATTTCCCGTGAGAACCTTAAATTTGATGGAATATTAAGTAGCCCACGTTCACCTAGAAGACACGAGCTTTTGAGAATATCACAGGCAAAAAACTGGACAATTCTCTGAAAATACTGACGAGTATGTTTATGTAAATTAATTAAGTTACTGTTAATCCTAATTGCAACGCAACATTAATACAAGTTAAATTACTTCGAAGTGTACCGACGAATTTAGTTAATATAACTTTCTTGGGAATATGTTGAAGTTCCAGCTACTAAGAAGCACTTATTGTGGGGTTACAATTACAACACTACCGAGTATTTTAGTTCAGGCTCAAAGTTTAAACTTGGAGAGGAATATTTTTGTTTGTAATAATTCTGCTCTGATATTAAAATAAATATTATTTTGTATTTGTACTCCACCACATTAATTACTCATGTCATTGGAAGGTAGTTTCACTATCGAAGGTCAAAAACAATACTTAGAAAATAAAGCTAAAGGAGGTACCTGCTAAGTAATGTAATAGAATAATTAATTTCTAGAATATCGGTTTCTGAGAAAGTTGGAAATTAAGTGTGGTACTTACCTACAATAAAAAGAAAGTCACCTCAAGATTTGTAAACTTTTCTTTAAGACTTTACTTTTTGTAAAGTAAAAACTGATTTTAATAAGATATAATACTAACTTAGAACCTAAGCATCTTTGTTACTAATACTAAAATAAAATACTAACAAACTATGGACTTCAGTCTGAAATAAAGTTTAATTTATTATTTATTTATTTATTTATAATTCATTTCCTGTCTGTATGGTGTCGGACGTAAAGAATAGCACCATCCCATATCTTCCCGTGGGTGCCGTAAGAGGCGACTAAGGGACTTACCAGAGAATGGGCAGCAGTGTTCTCTGTGCTTTTGTAACAACCGTACTGCGATCGCCAACCCGCCTGCCAAGCGTGGCGATTATGGCAAAACCCCCCTTGGGGGAGGCCTATGTCCAGCAGTGGACGTTTTTCGGCTGAAATGATGATTAATTTCGTGAATTTCGCCTTATAAACGGCTTTTGATCGCGATCTCGCCCGGTTTAAAGGAATAGATGAGGTTGAAGATAGAGTGCACCTCGATAACTTATTTGCAGAATTCTTTTCATTTCTGATCTTTTTGACATTTATGCACAAAACGGATTCTTTAATTAGAAAAAAAAATATCCGTCCAACACATGGACTTGGACATATATATTATTATCATGTATTTCATACTCGTAGCATTCACGACAACGGACATGATTTCATCATCATTCATCATAATTTTCAACAGCTCATCAAGCGACATTCCCGGCCAATTGTTGTTACTACGTATTTATTGTGTCAACCCGCTGTGACGCCTAATGTACCTATACAAAACAAACTTTAATATGTGTATGTACTTACATACGCTTCATATAATATGTCGGCGCAAGCGTGCATGTCAAACTCAAACATAAATAAAAACGTGACTGGACGCTTGCAGGAAATTCGTTGCTATCAGTCTGACACACATTAATTAATTTAATTAAAGCATTCACTTTATGAATGAAGTTGTGGCGATAGTTTCGACGTTAAAGATAAAGGGTCACAATTCGAAATGCTGGTTTCAATTCGTAATTTTGTGAGTAAAGCATGGTCATAAATTATTTCTGATGCCGAGTGTTCTAAAGATAGCGTGCAAAACGTGGCGCAGCATTCGATTCTAGAATATTGCTGAAATCCGGAAATAGTTGGTTTGCAATAAACGACAATGGACGGCAGGATAAACCAACCGACACACTTTTACTTTGGGCTCATAATTTATAAGTTACAAAACTGCAATAAGTTGGTATCTATGCGTTAGAAATCGAAATAGCGCTAATAAAAAATCTGGGGCTTACAGAAAACTCGATCTCGGTTTTTTCGTGTCGGATAATTAATATTCATAGCAGACATAGTGGAGGTACCTATGAGAAAAAATTTTTAGTAGTCGTATATCAAATTATCAAGCGACAAACTTGGAATGTGTAAAAATACAATATTGTCACAGTGCGCTGAAGTGACAAAGAGTGGTGTGAAACTAACTTCCTGTTGACATCGTGCATTGGAAGCGTTAATTGTGTTCGTGGCGTGTTCATTTTTTAAATATTCCGCAATTTTGCCAACAATCAAACGTTTGTATCTCTGCCTGAACGAACTTTACTTCACAAATCATCATTATTTGACTGTTTCCAAATTTACAACAAGAATTTCGTTAAAAAATAGAGAATTTCGTTGGCAATTTGGTAACAAATGTAATAATACTAGGAACGGGTGTGTCAGAACGTTAAAATTATCGTCAGTTCTCTAGAAATAACCTAGCCCTCGTCCATACAGGTAACACTGAGTCATCGCGGGGGTAAGGTTGGCGCGCGAGTGTTCTTCACTCACTTTATTTATACTTCGACCTTGTAATATAAAGTATAAATACTTTCTCAGAACACGATGGAATCATGCAAAGGCATGTTTATATGTAATTATTTTAATTCGTACAGTCTGAAACACGGTGACGCGACGACAAGAACAGCAGACAAGATACTATTAATAAATACCTACCTATCTACACATTGTATTGTTTGTCTGGATATCAAAGCAAAATGTCAAAAGTACCCAATTGTAATATAAAGCGATTTAAAGAAACTAAACAAAAAAATATTATATTTATTTTATCTTATTCTATCATTGTCTAAGTTTTTTTTTTATATTCCCAGACCGTCTGTAGCGTTCAGCTAATATTTAATTTACTTGAGAGACTCGTTTTAAGATTGCTGCTAGCAGAAATACTTAATTAAAAAATATGTTGGTTCTTGATAATTATTGCTTCTGGGACTCTTCGACTAGAAAAATTAAAAACACAATCTTCGAAAGCGAACAAGTTCTTCGAGTGTTTTGTTATTTTCTTCTGTTGCTTCGATTAATTTAATTGGTTTTGCACATTTCTTAGAACATTATAAATATCGTATTTGGTGCATACTTATTGAATACATTAAACGAGACTATAGCCCACTTTCTGAGAAATACATTTTAGTCTCGTGTACAAACCGCCAGAGAAGTAAACATTTATGGAATCCTGAAATTCTTACAGGCGCTAAAAATAACGTGAGATTACCTTGCTCTTTCATTTTCAATTTATGTTGGTATTTTTGCTCTCTTCATTAGGTACGTTAAGGTTCTACCATTTAGTTTAACATAGACCATTAATAACACCATCTAGATGAGAACTGGTCGCTAATAAATATTAAAATTCGAACAACGTTCATAAACTTTCTTGTCTTTAGAAGCAAAATAATAACTAGAAGATCTTGTTCCCCGCTCCGGTGCCTTGGTAAGACGCTTACAAACGTTATTTACTGCTAATTGACTCTGTAAAATGACCGCTTTTAGTTTATATTTCAATAGCCGTAACGGTAACATGTACGGTTATGTCTGTTATTTATAACCTTCATATTTCTCTTCATCTATTATTATTGAAATGAAAGCTGTCAAGGTTTTACGACGTTGGAACCTGCTTCACATGGAAATTATATTGGAGAATTTTCAAGTGTTTTCAATATAATTTCATAGGTAAGTACTAATACCATTCGAGAAACCAAGTAACGTCTTGAAAGAAGACCGCCTTTGATATCAATATTAAATTCAATTCTATAGAACGAGGCATTCGAACACACTTGACATTAATCAATTAATTTGTTCCCTCTAATTGACAAGTGTTTACAAAATAAATCGTCGTAAGTATATCTTTAAATTGTATCAGATATAGTAGAACAAGATTACAATAAGCTTATCGGATACAACAACAACAACAGCCCATGACGTCCACTGCTGGACATAAGCCTCTCCCATGATGGGAGGAATTTGCCGTAATGTCCACGCTTGACAGGCGGATTGGAGATCGCAGTGATGAAAGAGTAACAGAAAACGCTGCTGCCCATTCTCAGGTCTACGGAGGCGTAAGGTGTTCTGCCTCAGACATTAGTCGCCTTATACGACACCCGTGAGTGTAATGGGTTGGTTCTATTCTACTCTGCCAGATACCACAAGGCTAATCGGATAAAATTCAGACAAACACCATTCGTTAATAAAACATTTATTCAGTTGCCTTAGTAAGCGAGCATTTTCCAACGCTTCGCTTTTTGGCAAAGAGAAAGTCTTGACGGTTGGGAATAGTATTTCGCTCACAGTTTTCATTGTTCCAGCCGTTCATTGTTCAGTTGTGAAAGATTGTTGTACCATTATCACGGGAAGTATTTAATGAATGAGTATTTTTTTGTAATTTAAAGGTTTTTTTCAGTTGATGCTTGTGTATATTTTCTATAAAAGTATTGAATCATAGTGAGACCCGATGCTCGTTGTATCAACACAAACTGTATTCACACACGATGTTCTCGGAAGCCTCTGGCGGCTATAAATAACGCTCCAACATTACACATATTTTTGGTAACAGCTGATATTGAAAACGTACAGTTTGAAGTGCGCCCTGACGAGAGACATATGGACGCTCATCTTTCACATTTGAGCGAGATGAACAAAACTGGCCATAAAGATTGATGCGTGAAAGAAAAAGTAGGACGTAAGCACAAGGATGAGACAAATAATGAACACTTTTTTTACCGAAAAAGGTTTTAAAATTGGAACGACAGTTTTTTTTTCTCATGATAACTAAGCTTAATAATGTAGACTATCGTACATGAGTGTATTCAGTGCACGATAAAATGGTTCTTTCCGCGCTTCTGGCCTTTGACACCGAGACGAGAGCGGCTCTGCGGCGCCAACAAACGCACGGGCGGCGCGCGGCGGCCTGCTGATCTCCATCAACACTCACGGCTCCGTCGACCACAGTCGAGGAATTCCTTAATGACCCTATGTAGAAAGTCAGCTCACGATCCAAGATAAACGCAAAACGTGCATCAAGTTTTTTTTATTTATGGTCTTTAGTGATTGCGAGCTCCAAAATGATTGGCCTCAATCTCGCAATTGATGGTGCGCTATAAAAGCTCTAATGCATCACTGACGCTTGTCCGACATCACATAAAAGACTTTGGCAATAACCATTCGGATTCAATGTAAGAGTTTAGCTGAGCAACCTTCGCGTGTTCCGAGAACTTCGCCGACCGGTCGGTTCGACGCTGCGCCGCGGTTCCCGGAACGTCGACCCGTGGTAGTTTCGATTTTTAAAATAGATGCGTTCCGTTATACGTGAATTTACGTGATCCTATATAGAAGCTCCAATTTATGGACAGTCAATTAGACGTTGTGGTGTAATCTGTAAATGAGAGTATCTATTTTTATCCTGAGCCCAGACCCGTTTCCGAGTGAAAGGGATTTCCTACTGTGAACTTGTAAAACAGGTTTAGGCATTACGAACTTTCCTCCTTTCGTTTGAACTGAGGTTCGATTTTGTGATTCGAATTCTGATAAAAATACACTGGCTGTGATTGATTTTACGTACCTATGCTCATATACCTACTATCGCTATACATAATGTGCTTACTTTTCTATGTTCATTCCATTCATACGTATAAACAATGTGGTGTGTGGTTAGGGCATGGACCTAGTTCTCAGATATACCTTTATAGAACCGCGTAGAACCAGCTAAACCCGGTTTTTTCAAGGTATATGTAGAATTGGATGCATGCCCTTGGTTGGCCACATGTACTACGAAACTAGTATAACTGGCGTCTTATTCTATTGAAACTCTTACTCTATGCAAATTTAAGGTCAGTCTATTGTGTGGCCGACTATACGTAAATGTGTTGTAGCCTTTGTAGGTAATCATATACATACTTACACAATGTTGACGTGGCTTTACACCGCTGTACGTATACCTACGTATATACTAAATAGTACTCGTAGTAGCCTTAGAGGTGACCTAATCGTTTGCCTTCACCTTATTTACAGAAGTTTATCGACATATCTGTTGCTACCAGTGCAAATTCAATTAGTGTACGCTCCATTCAGATAAAATAAAGAGTTGTTATTGAAACTTATGCTATCAATTTATTTTTTAGAAGCAAAATGCAAAGCGGTTTTTTAATGATTGTTTTAATTTCCCCACAGAAAAAAAAATAACACAAGGACGAACGAGTCCCATCTCAAAGGCGAAACGGCAAATTAAATAACTGACTACAATAATATTCAACATAGCACTTTAAATATGCTCAATATAGAGGCTGATTTTGTGTGGCCGAGGTACAGATCAAAGCAGTATTTCAATCAGTTCGTTAGACGAAACTGACGAGCGGGTTCGCAGTAGTCCGCCATTGAAATTTAAACTAGCCGCTCTTCTGGGAAAGCGGTGCAAGCGACTATATTTATTTTTCGTTCGTTTTGCTTTAGTCAGTTCAGTCCTAGCCCAACAAAACATGAGATGCCCACAGAGCAAAGCAAATTGGATACGGAGTTACAGTTCTTGAATCCCGGTGGTCCAAAAACAATATGATTTTATTTTCTTCTGCAGATTCTGCAGTGCTCAGTGTTGTCTTTATAATACCACCATAATTTATGTAATATCTGGTCGCTAAAGTTGAAAAATGACAGAAGTTTTGCCAACCGCACAGTTCCATGCAACGTTCTTCTCCATCTGGAGTTACAATTTTCTGATTTGCTACCGGTGTATGATCCTTGGTTATTCTCACATTTAAAAAGTATACTATTCAGAATTCATTAAAAAGTTTAAATGCGTTTGTTGCCTTTTGCAAACAACTTTCTACATGAAAACTTTGTGAGCAGTTCCAGGGTGCAGACAACCTGCACAGTTAAAGTTGCTAGTAGATATTTAATACAGTCTTGATTAGCATGCATATGAATTAATATACTTAGTTTCTTGGAAGCGCATCAATAACTTTGAAGTTTCCTAAGAGCCTGAGGTCAGAGGCGAACACTGCATAAAATTTAATAGCCGTGCATAATGTTGTGTATGCGTTGTTGGTCCTTCGACGAACAATAACCCGTATACAATTTTCAAAATGAGACAATGCAAAAAATAAATAAAAAATGAAATCATAATGCTGGCGATTTCTCATAACAACCCTTGGGTCGGAGGCTTCCAAGGATTAATTACGAGTTCCGAGTAGGCCCGCCACCGGGCCATTCGATTCTCGGTAAACTCGAATCGAAAAAGGAGCAAAAACGGACGCGGCGCGTTCTGAGAACACGCATACCTGCGCCCGCGCAGCCATCCCACCTTGTTCCGTCCGCCCGCCGATTCGAGAGAACTCACATTTTCCTAGTAGTTACTCTCCCCAGTAAAACAACATTTTCTCTTTTTCATATAACATGTAAACTGTAGCAAGCTGCACCCAATTGACGTACCTAAGTGGAGGACTTTACAAATTTGTTTAAAGCACTTGATCATGGGAAGAAGCACATATCTATAGCACCATAACTGTGCTCGTTTTCAAAGTAGTAGGCACCGCACCTGCCTCCTTTCTAACGTCGTAAAGTTTTCAACTTAAATTGCATTTTATGTTTACATGCGATTTCCAAGCACTGATGATGCTAGAATTGCGATCGCAGTTTATCATATTTCTGAAATCAGGTTTAAGTACCGCTTTTAATATTGATAAGTTCTGGGAAACTAACAATGTGCGAGTTCGACGGTCGGTTCAAGAAAATGTATTCGTAACTAGAAGCCAGCATATCCACGGAAATGACTTGTGCAAATACGAAAGTAAGTATTATAAACAGTTTGTGTTTCTTTGAAGAATATCGGCTAGTAATTGTCTTATTTTCAAAGAAAAGATTCATACATGGGAAAGACCGTTGATGACAACGCTAGTTAACTTGTTGGATGTAACAAGTAATAATCGAAGAATTTCTTGATTTTTTTAACCCCAAGTTGCTCAAGATTGTATCTAACCTAACTTTGAAAGAATGGTTTGTATTATTAAAGTTTATATTGCCGACAGGGTTAAGTTTGTTTTATTATGAATTTATGATGGAATGAAATATTATATTTTGAGTCGTGATATGAAGTATTTCTGAATTCTCAAGCTAATAGGAAATGCGATGCGACGTTGCAACTTTGCGAAGTTAATGAATTTCAACCGCAAATTGTTCACATTTCATTCCAATCATCCCGGCATCCCAGCCGGCAATTAATTATGCATACCTATTGCCTTCATTGGTACTGTTTAGTTTTCAATTTCTTTTGGACGGTAAGAAATTGCATCCCGTTTCAAGCATTTGATCTTGAAATGAGGTAAGTACAGCAATTTTAACCTATGTACAAATATGCAGATGAAAAAAAGTTGTTTGTCTACAAACAATAACAGTTGTAAGAAGAATTGTATCAAAAAATGTTTTAATGAACGCATTCATTTGCATTTATATGTACCTATTAATTTAATAGTAGGTAGCAGCCTAGCAGGCATCGAATCGTGGAATAAAATATTGAATAAATTGACATATTTCTACTTAGTCATGGCGGTACTTTGATACAAGCTACGCTTGCCCTTATATATACTACTCTTCATGATGTTAGTTAGGGTTTCTACATAGCTATTCACACCTCCTCAGTTCGATTTCGAATAGACAAGTCGAGCGACAGGCATACGACTTTCCGAATCGAAATCGAATCGAAGCGTTGTGAATAGATATGCTGAACAGCCTGCTTGCTTTATGGGCATGCCGTATAGTTGGCTCATAAGCACGCCACTGCAGTTCTACTTGAAGAATAGAAGATTGAAAAGAGGGCTGTATTTTCTGTACAAAATAAGGTAGTTTTTTTATATTTAGACTTGTTAGTGAAAATATTTCCATGAGCAAATCCGAATTTAACAAGGTTTAAATAATAGTGAATTTCAAAACCGATAGTTGTGGTCGTTTGAAGTTATATTTTATATTTAGAGTGATATCGTAAATGCCTATTTTGGCGCCGAGCATGTTCGCAAAATATTAGCATCCATGTTATCGATTCTACGAAAGTACCTAGCAATGTCGTAAAGGTATTTATCTTGGCGCCCAACATGGTATATAGAGTATTGCATTTTCAATTTTGCATCCTCGTTATAGGTGCAACTGCAGGTTTTTTCTTTTGCAATGTTTTCAAGTAGCTGTGTTCACTATACTACTCACAGAAGAACCCATGACATCCCTGTACGCAGACTGTTATAAGTGTACTAACTACGGTTACTGCACGGGACTAACTCTTTTTTGTCCTTTACTTTGCTCTGTAATAAAATATCATTTGATGCGCTTATTGCGGAGTTGCCCTCTGAACTTTTTGACGTAGGGCTCTGCGTAAGAGGCTAATGGTGTTATTTATAAGTAATCTTGAAATTTTATTACAGCAATATTGCGATTAAATCTATACCAATCTACGTCAAACATCCAAAACAGTGTAATCTATTATTTTTCCATGCCTCTCAATCAATGACAATTGAAGTGTTTCTACAAGGTTTCTACGAATCATAATATCATCGTCATAGTACATTAACCGGTAACAATAGACTCGGCTCCTTTTAGCTTTAAAATAGCAACAAAAAATACATTATCTCCCTTTGAGGATAAACAAAGGCCGCGACGATTCCCTGTAAACGATTTAACAGCGTGATGTTCCTGGACAATGGGATTGTTAACAATAACATTGATTTGAACTAAGTGCTGTCAACAGTCTTGCGACTGGCGAGGTCGCTACCAAGTGGGTGACTGGTGAAGTGGTTGCTACGTGGTAGGTACTTCACCGTGTGCGTGTGGAAATATTCATCTTACTACATACATCTTACTACATATACATCGGAAAGTATTTAGCGTATACAAACAGTCCAGCTTTAATCTAGCCTTCTATGTTTTACGGTTTTACGCCTAATTAGTTTCTTAGAAGGCAATTAGCAAATTCGGTTACGAAAAAACATAAATTCTTTGAAGTAAATTAAGCTGCGTTCGTGGTAATGCTGATTGATGCTTAATTGGTGTTGTCAGATTAAACCGTGAAATCGAATTGCATAAAAACCAGAAATAATTTAGTTTGCTATTCGTATCTTAGCTAACTTTGCATGTTACGTATTGTAATTATGCAAAATCTGCAATAATTTCCTCAAACAATTTATGAGTTGATCGTTCATTCTAAGGAAACGTTATATCGTAGCGTGCTAGCGCGATAATTGTTTTCAAATGAAGCGATTCGCCGCCTGGCGAAGTGTCATTAATACAGTCAGCACGCTTGTGCATAAACATCATTTTATTTATATCATTTCCTACATGCATAGCGTTATGTTGGTATTACATCAATGTAATTAAGATAAACTGAATTCCTAACCTAGTTACAGACACGATCATTTCTGTAGGAGAAAATCCATGTGGGTAGTTTGAATTACTTACCAATTATTACACCAATAAACAAAATTGTGACTATTTGACGACATCATTATGTTTGCAAATGATTGTAGAAACAAAAACAGCACAAACTAAATGATCATTTGTTTTTAAATGGCAAAGGATTACGTCATTCATTAATATAATCTACGCTTTTATCATTGAGAACGCATTGACCCCGAAGCCTATGTGATAATGATAACAGCTGGCGCCGTTTCATATTTTGTGTGGTCTACATGTGTTTTGCAGACTTAAACAAATTTACTTTCACGGTGACGTATCGGTTATTATATGAATAGCATTGAAGGAAATGCAAATTTTGGTTTATATACTAATTTGATATTAGTCTACACTATGAAAAACCGTTTGGTTCAACACTTTCGAAATTCTCACCTGGTAGTTTGACCACCATTGGAGGTGTGCGTGGTCGGTTGGGATCCAATGTAAACGCCTTAGGTAACAACAAACACGGAAACACAAAGGCCCACTTATAATTACTTATATTTCCTCAAATCCACTTTATGGCCGTTTCGTTTCTCAGTAAAACTCTTTATAAGCAGTTTCGTAGAAACCGACTGCACTGGAGAAATTAATTTGCAGAAATAGACGTCGCCGAAGGCAGTCCGTCCGCGTGCCTCGACAGAAACGCTTTCTAAGTACGCGCACATTCAATTTCACTCATCGGTCAGTGTTAATCACAGATAAAGGTATCGCGGCGGGAGGTGAAAGTTCGGCGAGGTGGGTCGCCTCGGCGTGACAATCCTCTTTCGTGTACAAAAGTGTACTGACTGAGCGAGCGGCGGAGCCGGCACGCGGCGCGCACCGGAGCGAGTGAGGTAAACACGCGTGGCGGGCGGAGCGCGGCTCGGCGGGGCGCGGGGGCCCGGCATGTGAATGTGCGACCGAGACCGAGCGGGCTCGCTCCGAGCGTACTTGCCGACGAGCCACCACTTCCCAGAACTACCAACCTTGGCACTTCCACGAAATAACTCAAGGCATTGTCACTAATTTATAAAACTTATGGTCTTCCGTCCAAGGCTTGCGACCAGGCACCGGCTGGCTCCGCCGTGAAAGCTCGTGACAGTGACGTTAAGACGTGCACCAGGTACTGTTGACCCCGATGACCGGCGCACGACGTTAAATTAGGTAACTTGTAGTATCTATCTATCCATCAATCAAAGTGCGAGCTCGGCCCCCTGCCTCCACCAGACATGGTGGTAATAAACGCTGGAAAGTTCATTCACTTCTTGGTCTATTTTTTGTCGACAAACACACCCATACACCTACTTTAAAATACAGGTAGATTTTGAATGACCTCTTTCAAAACTGTTACAGCTAGAAAAGTATATAGGTAACACTTGTAGATTAGGGTTCCTGAGAAACTTACCTTGGAGGTGAAATGGGTGACACTTGAGTCATTAACATACTTATTATGTTGTTCAGAGTGTGGTATGGTAACGTAACTTTTTGATATTACGGAACTTAAGTGATGATGATGCAGAATCTCAAACAGTCGGGAAACCTTTGAGAATTCATTTTTTAGTTAGACTATGAAAAACTATCATCTGCATGTCAAAAATTACGAAGGGTTCTGTTTAAACTTTTTGACGGCTCGGAAGTTAGCTGCAATTGAACGGTTGAGTTTGAACAGAACTATACTAAAAAAAAGCTATAAATCATTGCACCCATTTCTTTATTAGGGAGAAGTTAAGTCCGTCCATTTACATTGAAATGAGTGACACTTGAGTCATTAACATACTTATTATGTTGTTCAGAATGTGGTAACGTAACTTTTTGATATTACGGAACTTACGTGATGATGATGCAGAATCTCAAACAGTCTGGGAAACTTTTGAGAATTAATTGTTTAGTTAGACTATGAAAAACTATCATCTGCATGTCAAAAATTACGAAGGGTTCTGTTTAAACTTTTTGACAGCTCGAAAGTTAGCTGCAATTGAACGGTTGAGTTTGAACAGAACTATACTAAAAAAAAAGCTATAAATCATTGCACCCATTTCTTTATTAGGGAGAAGTTAAGTCCAGGTCCATTTACATTCATCGTCATCATCATTTCAGCCGAAAGATGTCCACTGCTGGACATAGGCCTCCCCCAAGTGTCGCCACATTGACCGGTCCCGTGCAACTCGCATCCAACGGATTCCCGCAACCTTCACCAGGTCATCGGTCCACCTAGATCGTCTTCCGGTTCGCGGTCGCCACTCCAGAACTTTTCGGCCCCATCGGCCCTCCATTCTGCGAGCAATGTGCCCTGCCCACTGCTACTTAAGTTTGACAATTCTTCGGGCTACGTCGGTGACATTGGTTCTCTTGCAAACGAAAACTCCGAACATAGCCCTCTCCATTGCCCTTTGGGTGACTTTCAGCCTTCTGATAAGGCCCATTGTGAGCGACCACGTTCCGGTCCCCATTTACATTAGGTAGGTATGTGAAATTCTTTCAAAATACGCAACTATTAAATGAAATAGTTCCAAAATCAACATTCACACTTTTTTCATTCCATCCTATAGTGTCACATGATTTATGTGTGTAACAGATGTCACTATATGAACAGCGACATCTGTTACATCTATTGCTATTTCTGTTGGAGAGATCTATAATTATGATGAACAAGAGACGTTTAATATACCTAGTTATTGTGATGTCAGTAACAATAGGTGATTTCGTCTCCCGAGTAGGGCAAGTAATCAATAATGCTGGAGATAATCAAGGATTCCTCGAAAGGCAACGCGTGTGACATGCGCCACACTTCTACGAACGAGTGCTCTTCACCGTATGTATAGGCTAGGCGGCGATGTATAGGCGGCGACAAAGGTGTTCGTGTAGATAAATGCAAATAGGACGGGGAGGACACACTATCTCGTATCCAAAATTCTTTCTAGGGTTATTTTTACGTAAAACCTTTGAAGTTAATATAAATTAGATACCTATCTTACCAGTATCTTATTAAATGAATGGAGCACGCTTACAAAAACAACTCAATCAAAATTGTATTACTTATTTATAAAAACTATCGCAGGTTGGTAATGTGCATTCAGAATTCGCATGTAATGGAAACAGCTTGTAAACCTATTTCAAATCAAAATCGTCAGAAAATTACATCCATAACTTCGTGAAAGGTTAAAACAAATTGGTATAACATTTCAATTTCATTGACGACACGATAAAATCCAACCAGTAAAGTAAATTGAGCTCGTTTTCGTGATTGCATAAGTCTTTCATCGTTGTTACGCTGGCAGGACATGTGAATGACCTACATAATTAATTAAACTTTTGTCGTTGAGTGTCCGTCGTGTATACTCGTCGACAGATGTCGTGCACGTGTGCCTGTGTGGGTGCACCGAACGACGCCATATTTCGACAATAATGGTTCGGATCATAAACTTAAGAGCTTTTGGTGTTTGCTGCTTAATGTCCCCTTTAAAATTTGGCGCCATGTTTTATTAATGTTTCAGTGGCAGAGCAGACAAATGTTTGGATTCCAAGTCGGAACTTGTGAACATTTAAGAGCGGATTCCACCATGAGCTGTCAGTGTCAAGGTTCTATAGCTATTATGACACTGTTAACCCTTATTCAAATAAAGGTATATATATTACCACATCGTGTTTTTTTAAATAATGCACTCTAACTTTTAATATGGTAACACTAAAGCTATAAATATCACATATTTATAATCTATAATAATTTGTTTATCTATTTTATTTCATTTGACAACCTGTCAACGTCATTTGTCACTGTAAGGTAATGTCAAAGTTGACTCAACGGTTTTGTTGTGAAAAAAGTCGAGTTTTTGGCGGGTGTTTTCAGAAATTTTAAAAGTTTGTTCAAGAAAAAATCTGGTAAGTACTTTTTCGACGCAAATTCCAAAACTATAACATATTTTGACTAATCTCACGTGTTAGCAGCATTTGCAATTGACTTATTCATATAATTTAGATGTTTCAAATATGTGGTAAATATCTTACCCTTGTCCGATCCCACTTTGACAAATATCAGATTATCTATATAAAAATCGGTTTTAGATTGTAAGAATACCATTAATATAAGCAATACTATAAGATAGGTAATATGCAATACTAATAAAAAATTATTAAAAAAATAAAATGTTTCATTTCCAAAATATAAAATAAATATTATAAGTAGAACCAAGAGGAAGTCACTAGTCAAGAAACGAAAATTAAACCGTAACGGACAATGGTAACAATTTTACCACCAACATCAAAAATTTTGTAGTCCTGAACGGATAATGGTAAATTATTTACCACCAGAAAAACTACCCCATCCCCTATTCTTTTTTAAATTTTGTTTTAAAATATGAAATCAGTGACCCTCAATTACCTAAAATACAATGCAACCTTAAAAAAAAAATGCATACCGGCTCGCGTTTGTATAAGGGTTAAAGCTTTGAACCCGGTTCATGGGTTCCCGGTTCAACATTTACCGAATTAGGAAGAATTTTACAAATAAAACTGAACGCTTTCAGCTTATATGAGGCACTACTCTAACGTCCGTCGTTGTAAAATTCTTCCTAATTCGGTAAATGTTGGATCTTATCAATTAATTAAAACGTATTTAACCACTACTGAAACAACTATAAATAAACTAATAAAAGGCGGTTAAACTATTTTACCTTATCAGAAACCGCACACATTATTTTAACGCTGGCAAGTTATTAATTAAACGCTTACGTACTTACTCGTGCACTTAATCGATTCTGCGTTAGTGGAGCTTTTTCCTCAAAGCAGTTTTTAGATCTGATCTAAAAATAGGTTGAACTGAACTAGAATAAGCTCTCCTTTGATCTCTGTGGGGGCCGATACTGCAGTTACGGATTTCTTCGTCGAATCAATTTTCCTTATGATAGGCTGACTAAATTAATTACGGAATGCTCCTTCAGTTGCGAAAACGTGTAAAAATGTAAAGGCAAGTATTTTTTTTTGAGACGATTTGTATAACCGTCGTAATCCTATTTACCCAAAAATATATAGTGGACTTTAGATTCCTGGCTTGACATTCTGTCATTTATGTCTCGATTAAAAGATTTGTCATTGAACTAAGTAAAGGCTTTCCTATTTTTTATCCCAATTTCCTTAATTTTGCCACTTAACGTGTCAAATGTCCAAAACTACCCTCGTATTTTATAAACCAATAATAATATATTGCTTATTTTTTGGTACAAGCCCGATCTTAAGTTTCCAAACTACTGCAACTCTTGAAATACCACCAGAAAAACATCGAGAGTCTGAGACAATGAATCTCGACGAAGTCCCCGAAATACAATTTATATGTCTTGGATCCCGCAACGGAAATAATCAGAAAAGAATAGCGGAGGAGTAAGAAAATCATAATTAATATACAGGGTGTAATTTGTAAACAACCTCATCACGAAGCCGTCAACCAAGCACTCTGCTGTACTGTACATCAAACTAAGTGACTTTACGCAAAAATTATTGCTGATGTTTTTTACACCCTCTATTGCTTGCTAATAATAAATATAATAAATAAATATCGCTGGACATTACACACAGCGTCATCTAGTGCCACACTAAGCAGCGAGGCTTGTGTCGTGGACACCAGATAGTTGATATACTACATAGATACTTTTTATTTGTAAAAACATACTTATTATTACGTACATATAAACATCCATGACTCGGAAACAAATATCCATGCTCATCACACAAACATTTGCTTCGACCGGGATTCGAACCCGGGACCCTAAGAACGTAAGGCAGCCTCCCTACCGCTGCGCCATTCGGGTCGTCAGTAATTAAAATCATGATTGTAACAGATGACAGTATAAATTATCACAGTTTGAATTATCCTTTAACGGCCATCAAGCTAACAAACCTCCGCTTTGCTGATGACATTGTGTTCTTCTCCACATCAGCTTCAGAACTTCTAGAAATGCTCCAAGATCTGACCACAGCAAGTCTTGAGGTTGGACTTTCTATAATCAGATCCAAAACCCAGGTCATGACCAACAGCACGAAACGTAGGGTCGAGGTAGACGGGCATGTTTTGCAATATGTCGATGAGTATACATACTTGGGCCAGATAGTGTCTTTTAAAAACAGGCAGGCACTGGACTCTTCTTTCTATTTCTTTGTAATAGAAAGAAGAGTCCAAAATGCTTGAAAGTTCTTCTAGGCCCTAAAAGAACACATGAAGGGAAGCCTTCCAATAACGCTGAAAAGAAAACTCATCGACATGTGCATCCTGCCCGTCCTAACCTACTGTGCACAAAGTTGGTCACTTACTGAACAACAGAAGTCCAACCAAACTTAAGATTTGACAGCGAGCAATGGAGCGCAGCATAATAGATGATAAGCGGACAGATCGCGTTAGAAACACTACCCTGCGCTCCATTACTCAAGTTGCAGATGTTGGAGTAAAAACAGCCAAGCTGAAGTGGGAGTGGGCTGGCTACGTAGCACGAATGCACCCAGAGATATGGGCAACGATCTTCACTTACTGGACGCCTGTCGGAGGAAAGCGCCGTCGCAGCAGACCGCGACGAAGATGGTGTGACGATCTGATACCGTTTGCGGGACGGACGTGGCCAGATCGCACAGGACAGTGAGATTTGGAAGGAGAAAGAGGAGGCTTTTGCACAGCAGTAGGACATTCAAAACAGGCTAATAAAAAAAAATACTCTGATCAAACAGAGAGAGTAAGATTGTTGGATAATGCTTATTTTACTATTAAATTAACGTAAAACGTACATAAGTGTATATAATATGATAGAATCTAAGATCACAAATTGATCAAAAAATTATTGGGTTCTTTTATTATTGATCGAAGGTTCTTCTAATAAGTTTTTCAACCGTGTTGTCTAATGATGTTAAAATACAAGCCACAGTAGAAAAAAATCATCATCTTAATAAATATATCATTTATCTTGACTGGGTGCTCACGTCCCACGTGGATCTACTATAAATATATCTTAATAAATTGATGAATTCTGAGAGGCTTTTTAAGTAGCAGTAGTAGGCGTTTGGTTTATAAGATACATCAATTGCGTCTGAATGTTCCATTTATTTATTTGAATACAACACATGCCATGTAATCTTACAACTACGAGTATAAGTACATCTGCATGATTCGCATTCATAAGTTAAACCATTCAATCGTTAAGTCTTGTAGGTATATACGATACACCATTAGAATACATCAATACATTTTTATAGTCTTGTGTATAAAGACGATCTTATCGTAGACAACGATTTCAGATAAACAACCTTCGCAGTGCCTCGTACAAACAGGAATGTCCGAGAAAAATTAAAAAAAGCAATTCGGAGAATAATTCCAGCTTGAATTTCCCAAATGAAACAAATGCGCAGTTAGTTCACTTTCAACACTTTAATAGCTGAACGATCTCGGGAAAACCATGTTTTTGTTTACACAACGTCCAATCCGCTAATTTTATCTTGACGATCGCTCGAAAGAAAGACGAAAGTATACATTTTACACGGCCGACGGATTTTTCTCGGAAACTCTTGTGTCGGCAACAACCTAACCCGGTTTAAGACTTCTAGTTATCTACAACAGCTGTCAAACTTGTCTAGTTTATTGCTAACTTTTACGTGGATTGCTTTATTCCTTGGTAAACAGTCAAATAAACCATCTGAGGTTAATTTTAGAATGGGCCTGGATTTTATACCTGCGAGACGGACATAACTATTGTCATGGAGTTTTTCCACGAGGAAATTCTTACTGGCTTACAGGAGTTATAACCTCTGTCGAAATTGTTAGGGAAAAATTAGCAATGTTATGTTATTTTAGTTAATACGTTTTCCTGTTTATTAATACAACATTGCGTTACGTAACTTATTAGTAATGTTTATCTATAGATTACTGCAAAATACTAAAACTGGGTAAAGAAGTATGCTATTTTATACTTACTCCAGTCGTTTTCCTGTTTTGGTTACCTATAGAAACAAAAGTATGCCAGCTTCTTATCTTCGTGGAAGTCGTAAAAGTTGTGAGAGAAAGGAAAATTCAGTTTGAAACGTAGCGGTGCGCGACTGCGATAAGCTAGCAATCTTCATAAAACGTGTCTAGAATGTATATGTGAGATAATTATGTATGTACTCATAGCTTTATTCTTCTCAACGTATTTCTTTAAACTGGCGTTATATGGTCTCTAATACTCTATCATTAACACTTTAAACGGGAGATTGAGGTTTAGAGAAACTTTATTCTGAATAAAGACAAATGTGAACAATACTAGAATTTAAAATTACATAAAGTTCGTCGCCATCAGTTACAAACTAGACTACACGTATTCAATGCTTTCATTTCTCTAGAAGTGCTCGATCCGCCATAATAATAAGATGTGCTCCATCAAAAGTAAGCATTTTTTGCCGTAGTTAGTTCTAGTTTTGGGTAACACTACCAAGCTAGCTCGCCGATTTACCATTTTTATTATTTGTAACACATACACGTAACTGGTGAAATGTTTGTCTAACCCTTCGGGGATTACAGACGTGATGTTATTAATTAAATTATTAATTGAATTATTTGTTAGCGTCGTATGGAGCCCTTCGTGTTCAATTCAATAATGCGTTCCGGAAACTGATGGGGTTGCCATGGCGTTGCAGCGCGTCGGGGATGTTTGCGACGCGTGTAGATTGTTTTTACGCAATAATGCGGAAGCGCGCAGCATCAATGGTGGCTCGCGTCATGGCCAGCCCTAACAGGGTTCTGAAAATGATTGCTGGCAGAGTGGACTGTCCTTATGTGGTTCGCTGCTGTCAGTTACATGTGCCACCGTATCGTGTTGTTTTCTAACATTTAGTTTGTTACTAACCCTATATGAGCCTCCGCTCGAATT
The DNA here is from genome assembly GCA_905147715.2 of Xestia xanthographa. Classification (NCBI taxonomy): domain Eukaryota; kingdom Metazoa; phylum Arthropoda; class Insecta; order Lepidoptera; family Noctuidae; genus Xestia; species Xestia xanthographa. Next base: position 23,304,942 of record LR990648.1, read on the forward strand.
AAAGTTTTTGAATTTTGAATTTGAATTATTATTCGTATTAAGTTCCCGATATTGAAGTGTCTCAGATCCTGCGTTCGCTGAAGGACTAACTTTACCCTGGACAAGTCCGGTGTTTATAAAATAGACTGCAGTTGCGGCAATCAGAATCGAACCACTGGACTGAGTTACATAACCCACAGGTCAACTTGACAGAACGCTACTGTATATACCTCGACATACTGGTAAGAGAAGCAACTGAGATTGACAAAAATAAGAACTTCAACCGGGAGGATCGGCTTTAATTATCAAGAGCCTGGAACCACTGTATTCCAATTTTAATTCAATTGTGTATAAACCAAAAACGAACCAAAAAAAGTTGGCAAACGGACGCAGTGAGTTTTGTGTGTCGGGTACAGGCTCTTTAGTAAATTGATCCCGCTCATTTCGATGCCGCAGGATCAGTTTACTAAATTCAGGGGCCCTACTCTCTAACGTCCGTCCGTCCATCTGTCTCTATACGTCTCTCTCACTCGCATTCATCTGCGGACGTGCGCAAGAGAGACGGATAGAGACGGACGGACGTTAGAGAGTAGGGCCCCTGTCGCGCACGTTTGCAGATGAGTGCGAGTGACAGAGACGGATAGAGACTGACGGACGTTAGAGAGTACGGTCTCAGGGTCGAGTTCTGCACCGAGCGCACAAAAAGAAAGTGGGTAGATAATTTTGTCTGCTTATAAACACCCACCCGCGATAACTTCAGTTTATCTGTGATCATACTGATCATGCATGATGAGGATTATGATGCAACAGTGCCGAAATATCGGGAACCCGGTAAAAATAATTTATAACACATTTGCTCGTAAAGGGTCTCTTATTTCACCCATTTCAATATCGTAATATATCTCATTACGTACTTGTGCAGTAATGTAATGTTCAACCACAGAGTATCTATATAGACGCACGGTTTATCAAGATGCTCCGTCAAAAGGGAACGGTACTTTTTTAAATCTTAGCAAAGAGTTTTTATGTCAGAAAAGTGATCAACATTTTATGAATAAAATTAACTGTGGGAGATGAAATATAATTAATAAACATTTAATTCTTTAATTTAATTAATTTTTACAATAAATTACAACCATGTATCTGTAACAAAAACACAAAAATATTAATTTACCTTCTTAGTAATACTGGCTGTTTTTGTGTCTTTGCCTTAAAAAAAGCGCTGATGCGCGCGCATCGCTAATTTGTGAACAAGTAAATGATTTATTCGTTTAAGAAAGTCCGAGTTTTATTTATTTCCTCGCAAATATGTTATAAAACGTCGTATGACATACGTGCGCTTTGATAATTACAACCTCTGCTTTCTTGTAGCCCTCGCCTACGGCTCGAGCTAGCAATATCGCCTCGGCTGTAATTTTCAACTTACCGCACTTATATCATAATGTACTATTATAACACATTTGCTCGTAAAGGGTCTCTTATTTCACCCATTTCAATATCGTAATGTATCTCATTACGGACTTGTGCAGTAATGTAATGTAGACGTACAACTCACGGTTTATCAAGATGTTCGGTACTTTTTTAAATCTTAGCAAAGAGTTTTTGTGTCAGAAAAGTGGTCAACATTTTATGAATAAAATTAACTTTGGGAGATGAAATATAATAAATAAACATTTAATTCTTTAATTTAATTAATTTTGACAAAAAAAACAACCATTTATTTATCTGTAACAAAAACACAAAAATATTAATTTACTTTAATAATAATACTGGCTGTTTTTTGTAAAGTCCGAGTTTTATTTATTTCCTCGCAAATATGTTATAAAACGTCGTATGACATACGTGCGCTTTGATAATTACAACCTCTGCTTTCTTGTAGCCCTCGCCTACGGCTCGAGCTAGCAATATCGCCTCGGCTGTAATTTTCAACTTACCGCACTTATATCATAATGTACTATTATAACACATTTGCTCGTAAAGGGTCTCTTATTTCACCCATTTCAATATCGTAATGTATCTCATTACGGACTTGTGCAGTAATGTAATGTAGACGTACAACTCACGGTTTATCAAGATGTTCGGTACTTTTTTAAATCTTAGCAAAGAGTTTTTGTGTCAGAAAAGTGGTCAACATTTTATGAATAAAATTAACTTTGGGAGATGAAATATAATAAATAAACATTTAATTCTTTAATTTAATTAATTTTGACAAAAAAAACAACCATTTATTTATCTGTAACAAAAACACAAAAATATTAATTTACTTTAATAATAATACTGGCTGTTTTTTGTAAAGTCCGAGTTTTATTTATTTCCTCGCAAATATGTTATAAAACGTCGTATGACATACGTGCGCTTTGATAATTACAGCCTCTGCTTTCTTGTAGCCCTCGCCTACGGCTCGGGCTAGCAATATCGCTTCCGCTGTAATTTTCAACTTACCGCACTTATATCATAATGTACTAAAATGATAAGTAAGTAATCCGTTTTAAGTTATAATGCTAGTGTTGTAAAGTAATCATTTAGTAAGTCGATTTACTAATGACATCTAGCGATTGTCTTCATCATCATTGGCAGTCTTGTTCCACTCACTGCTAGTTATATGAGCTGAGTATAGACTCTCTCACTTTGTTTCATTCACTCCTGCCAGCTTAGCATAACCACCGTAGAAACGAAAGAGAATCGACAAATCTTTTGTTCATCTGTCATTGAATCGACAAAATGACAGTTGAACAAAAGATTTGTCGATTCTCTTTCGTTTCTACGGTAGTCATGCTACGCGGTTCGGTCTACGTGAGAGTCAACCTGGGCTTTGCCATCGCTTTTATTAAAATAACAATGAAAAAACTCGGTGGCAATACCAATAACGATGCTTGCGAGAATCGCATCTTAGATGTTGAAGACTCGCGTTTCCCGCAAGCGTCGTTATTGCAACCGAGTTTTGCTAAACGTCATCCACCAATCTGTCTGGTGGTCTGCCAACACTTCTACCGTCCTTCGGCTATCAGTGAGGGCTTCTATCTCTTTCTGGGCCTCTATAACCTGCCATCACCACGTCTAGTGGCTAGTGTCCTGGCCGCACCTTCATTTCAGAGCTACTTCCCTGTTCAGAGACCATGTCCCAGAAACCCTGAATATTACTTCCCAATTTTAAAAATACTCATCAAGTTTACAAAAGTTTTCTGTTTTACTCCCGGGGTACCTATATGTGTAAGTTCGAGAGTCAAGAAAACAGAAACAAACTAATAAAATTAACGAGCCTCCTCGCGTGCCCTGGTTCGAGGATACAAGTTTGGGCAGAAATTATGTTAAGTTAGCATTAAGGCTACGTTCTGGACACTATCCATCGGCAAAGTTTGCTTTCCTAATGCGAAAGGTGACATCCCCAAATTGTGAAATATGCAACAAAATTGAAGATGTGCAACATTTGCTGATGGAGTGCGTTAAGAATAAGAATGAAAGGGAATCATTGATTAGAGAATTCAAATTAAACATTCTGGACGTTTTGGGCTGATCCAAATCATTTTAGCAAACCCTAAATCAACGATTGCAAAGAGGTTGTGTGGCTTGGTGAAGATATCTAGTCAATGATTTTCTTTCTAATAGGCACAATAGGCATAGTTAGTAAATATTCTTTATAAGTAAATAGAAAATAAGGTACGATGGGGTTGGCATATCCGTGTGGATAAAAACCCCTTTAAGTTTTCAAAGAATAAAAAAAAATAAAAAAAAACTAATAAAATAACAAACTTATTATGTAGATAGGTAGGTACCTACTTATTCAAGTCATTCATTCACTGAGAGTAGCATTACTTATGCTAATACCCTCAAAGCTGGTATAAACCTGATTATCTATTAATCCCTTTAGAATTTGATAGAACTGCCTTTGCATAGAGCCCATGGAGGAGGCTTAAATCTCAGCAAACCATCTACATAATATGTATTATGTACATATAATACAAATATATTAAATTGAACTGCCTGTTTGTAATTTCAAAATAACAACTTTATACTGAATTCATATGAAAGCACGGTACTTTTAACAAAAAAAAACATTATTTTTTGTATGTCTGTCTGTTTGTTCCGGCTAATCTCCGAAACGGCTGGACCGATTTTGACGGCCGATACGTCACTTTTACTGGTAGATGTTACTTATAACATCTACCAGTAAAAGTGACGTATCGGTCTAAAATAAAAGTAGCCTAAGTTATTACTTATAATAACTTAGGCTACTTTTATTTTAAAAAAAGAATTAGGGTTCCGTGCAAAAAAAAAACCCTTGAAATTGACAAAATCCGATTCAAATAGGGAAGAAATATTTTTTTATAATAATTTCACATGGATGAAGGTTAAGGGCAACAGCTACCGGTACGTAAATAAGACGAGTTAACCTATAAAGGGTGTAAAACACCTCTTAACGAAGCCGAAAGGCACTTGTTCTCCCCGTCATTACGATCATATTTTAGGGTTCCGTACCCAAAGGGTAAAAACTGGCCAAGTGCGAGTCGGACTCGCGCACGAAGGGTTCCGTACCATTATTATCAAAAAAGGGCAATAAAATCACGTTTGTTGTATGGGAGCCCCCCTTAAATATTAATTTTATTTTGTTTTTAGTATTTGTTGTTATAGCGGCAACAGAAATACATCATCTGTGAAAATTTCAACTGTCTAGCTGTCACGGTTCATGAGATACAGCCTGGTGACAGACAGACGGACAGATGGACAGACGGACAGACAGCGAAGTCTTAGTAATAGGGTTCCGTTTTTACCCTTTGGGTACGGAACCCTAAAAACGGAACCCTATTACTAAGACTTCGCTGTCTGTCCGTCTGTCCGTCTGTCTGTCACCAGGCTGTATCTCATGAACCGTGACAGCTAGACAGTTGAAATTTTCACAGATGATGTATTTCTGTTGCCGCTATAACAACAAATACTAAAAACAGAATAAAATTAATATTTAAGGGGGGCTCCCATACAACAAACGTGTTTTTTTAGGGTTCCGTACCCAAAAGGTAAAAACGGAACCCTATTACTAAGACTTCGCTGTCTGTCCGTCTGTCCGTCTGTCCGTCTGTCTGTCACCAGGCTGTATCTCATGAACCGTGACAGCTAGACAGTTGAAATTTTCACAGATGATGTATTTCTGTTGCCGCTATAACAACAAATACTAAAAACAGAATAAAATTAATATTTAAGGGGGGCTCCCATACAACAAACGTGATTTTTTGCCGTTTTGTCTAATGTATAGATAATGGTACGGAACCCTTCGTGCGCGAGTCCGACTCGCACTTGGCCGGTTTTTTTTTATAATAATTGGTACGGAACCCTTCGTGCGCGAGTCCGACTCGCACTTGGCCGGTTTTTGTTCTACACCATACCCGGGAACCTTCTAGTTACGGAGATATTGGGGGTCAAAGTTTCAAGTTTTTGTCAATTTTTTTTTAAATACACGATTTTTACTTTAAACACCTCCACGACCCCCGTACTATTCAATCTATCCATCAGCACAATGTTTTCAGTGCGTTACATTGAGTTCTACAACAAAACTGATTTTTCACCCCAAAAAAAAAGTCGTTTCCCAGCAATAATTTTTGCGTGAAGTTACTTAGTTTGATGTACAGAATGCTTGGTTGACAGCTTTGTGTTTAGGTCTTTTACACCCTGTATATGCCTGTGTATTTCCCTGCCTATACATGTAGGTATAGAGGCATAGGTACGTAATTCGTGATTGGAAAGACCCAACTCCATTTCACGGATGGTGAATCCCGGTCGCTTAGCATTGTTTACTGAACGTGGGGGATTGTCTAACTAGCTAACACGAACTCGGGGAATTCGGATTTTATATCGACAGCACGTGTCGCTTAGCACTTGGCATATAGCCAAATACCAAGTTATGTAATATTTTAGGAAAAACGCACTCGCGTTCACGTAGTATGGTTCCGTGCCAGTACTGCAAAATGCCACTTAATATATTGTATCTTTGAAACCATAAAGGTACCATACATACGTCTTACATACCATACGTAAGTACATAGAAGTAGGTACATACGATGTTAATGTACGAAACTCTATTTTACCTATAATGGGGTGAGGAGAACTCTCGACGGAACTAATATACTTATTTACATTTATTTTCAGGCAACTTTGGCCCATAGAGTCAGTCTGTAAGGTATATCTAGGGTTGCCAACCAACCATACTGTTAAAAACAGTATTATACTGTTTTTTACTACATTATACTTTTTACTGTTGAACAAAAGTATACATTAGTACATTTTGATACAAGTGGAGAAAGTTTGTTATTGCAATCGAGGCGGAATTATAACACACGAGCCGTAGGCGAGGGTGTTTTTGAGCCGAGAATTGCAATAACAAATGTCCACGTGTATCAAACGACGTTTTTCAATACACTTTTGAAGAAATAAAATAAAATAACGAATAATATTTTTGTCACGAACTATAAAACTATGATTTAAATTTTCTTTTTTTTTTTCGCGCTTTGGTCTCGCCAGGTTGAAAGAGAGGCAATAGTATGAAGCCGTTAAACAGCCTAATATAAAATAGTACATTTTGATACAAGTGGAGAAAGTTTGTTATTGCATTCGAGGCGGAATTATAACACACGAGCCGTAGGCGAGGGTGTTTTTGAGCCGAGAATTGCAATAACAAATGTCCACGTGTATCAAACGACGTTTTTCAATACACTTTTGAAGAAATAAAATAAAATAACGAAAAATATTTTTGGCACGAACTATGAAACTATGATTTTCATTTTCTTTTTTTTTTTCGCGCTTTGGTTTTGCCAGGTTGAAGGAGAGGCAAAGGTATGAAGCCGTTAAACAGCCTAATATAAAAAATAGATTTATTTTATATTTTTAAATTAAGAACACAAATAAATGTTAATTTGTGTATAAAAGTAACTATTAGTTTTTAATAGTCATGTTTATCTATGATATTCTATTTATAAACACAATTTGAATATTCAAAAAATATTTATGCCTTAAAGACGCGTAATGCTTTGCCGAAATTAAAAAAAAAACATTCACCTCAGACTATAGACATTGAACCAATTTGGACTTAGTATAGGTATAGTTATCTGTGGCAATTTTCATTCCCGCACACGTGCAGGAAAGTGGAAAAAATCGCACGCGTGTGAAATACGTTGCATGTTGTATCTAATCGTAGTGCGTTATGGACCAGTTTTCGAGGAAGTGTATTGAAAAATAGATTTATTTTATATTTTTGAATTCAGAACACAAATAAATGCTAATTTGTGTATAAAAGTAACTATTAGTTTTAAATAATCATGTTTATCTATGATATTCTATTTAAAAACACAATTTGAAAATTCAAAAAATATTTATCGTAAAGACGCGTAGTGCTTTGACAAAATAAAAAAAAAAACATTCACCTCAGACTATAGACATTGAACCAATTTGGACTAAGTATAGGTATAGTAATCTGTGGCAATTTTCATTCCCGCACACGTGCAGGAAAGTGGAAAAAATCGCACGCGTGTGAAATACATTGCATGTTGTACCTAATCGTAGTGCGTTATGGACCAGTTTTCGAGAAAGTGTATTGAAAAATACTGTTTTCAACGCATACATTGATATCCATAAATATTGTGTCATTTCATAATAGTGTAGCTGGCCTAAGCCCAGCCCATAGCCCTCGTTTTTGAACGAAACTGTCAAGCAAGAGTGACGTAAGCGAATTCGCGTGCATAATCAGAAGTTCAGAACTAACATTTTTCGTATGATCTTTGTTTGGATTATAATTAAAAGTAGTGTTATTAGTGCACAGAAGATGGAAAGCGAAATTGATTCACCTTTACCTCCTACAACGCGAGGAAGAAAGCAAAGATGGATGACAAAGGCTAAACAAAAATATAAGCAAGAATGGGAATGCCACTATGACTTTGAAAAAATAAATACTGTTCATTTTACCTACTGTTTATTTTTCTTCTCAGATCTAAATACCTATACTTTATTTTTTGTATAAAAAGTTGGCAACCCTAGGTACCTATATCCCTAAAGATATACCTTCCAGACTAACATATTATGCCTATACGTATGATAAAATACAAATTGAGAATACATGAAATAGGTATAAGTACCACTTCATTCACGTGAACATTGAAGTGGTAATTGACTGCGCAAAAAAGGAATGTAAACACATAATATCTTGAGTAAACACTAGCAAAGGCTGCCTTCCTGAAATCTGAAAATAAACAAACGATAAATTAAAAACAAAAGATTAAAGCCTATGCGCAATTAATATTAATCTTTCCACATAAATCTACGAGACACTTTAGCCATTTGATTGTTTCATGGTTTCGCGAAAGCTGTTATCACAATACTACGAATTTGTAGATACTGAAGTATTATAACACATTGTTCAATTAGTTATACTGAATTTGGCGCCGGCGCGGTATCAATAAGCGATAGCACATTTGTTAAAAAGTCATTATCTCTAAGTTATCATAATTAATCTGATGATATTTGAGTCATGGGGGATGTGTCATGTGTTATGGATCCCCCCGGTGTAAAGTAACATCGGTTTAATGCGATTTGCCTTATAAATACTCAAATTGTAAAGCAATTAATGATACATACAATGCGTTATCAATGCTTAATCTATTATAATATATTTTTATGAATAACGAGGTCAGGTGAAACGCGTGTAAATCGTACCCTCTTCCCACGTTCCCACACTAATGAAAAACCAACTGAAACAAAGAAAGCAGGAAAGAAATAGGTCACATTACGTACTACTTTGGACCTATTTTATTAATGAATCGATGGACGTTGAAATGTTGTGTAACCGGGTTTCATTGTAGGTATGTTCGGCCAGATCTTATGTTTTATTAAAGATCCTGAAATATTAACCGATGTTCTGTAAACGTCGACATCGACACGGGCGGGTCGGATTAAAAGAGCACGTCGGAGTTAATAATGTTTTAGCGCACGTCGAGAAAGGCTTAATTAATAATTTCAGAAGGAGCTAGATAAATATAATGTTTTTTATTACTCACTAAAAAACCACAGAAAATAGGTTAAAAGATTGTTAAAATTACAGTGTTATCTATCGATAAACAAAGACGAACTGGACCCTAATTTATGCAGTTTATATTTTTACAACCAAGAATCACGCTCAATCCTTGTAACTATTACAATTCTCAAAATCCAGCCGAGCTCTGTTATTGTTTCTCGTATTTACATTTATGTAAATAGGCTTAGATTAGATAATGTGGCTCAACTAATTACATCGTAACATGCATAGTACAATAGTATACGATGTTATCGCTTCGATGAATTTCGAAATCAATAAATGCCTTCGCTACTGCTAGCAGGAAAAGATAAATGGTTTTTTATTTTACCTGGGAAACAGTAGTCCTTATCAATGTCATGTAATCGGATTTAGTGATTGGATTGCCCTAGTGACGATGTCTTTTTATGTGTAGGATTAGTCAGGTACCTACGGGAGAGATAATTCAATATATGTGTAGCGGACACAATTCGGCGGATATTCTTGCGCAAGTACCTGCTAACCATGTCAACATCGCAAACGCTAGTTTTCAGTCCACCTCAGTTTTTTTAATGGTGTTACAGCAGCTTAAGGCCTTTCTAACCCTAAAATTAACAACTCTATTTGTGGTGAAATACTGTTAGAATAAAGATCTTATCAGCTTGCACTACAAAGCGGTGCGAATGATGTAGTTTTTTGCGATTTACAAAAAATCTATTGATTGGACTAAAAAAATAAAACACAAGACCTGCTTTAAAGTTCAGTTAGTACCTATGCAAAGTTTCATGATCTAATTTGAAGTACTTTTTGAATACCAGCGGTTCGGAGTGGATTGTTCGATTTGGAGGTAAATTTGGATTTTTTTTCTATCGAATAAAGTTTATGGGATCGTGTTTTCGTCACACATAGTACTTAGCATTAATCCTCAACTTTACCATATATTTATTTCAAAATTAATGCTGCAGTATTTTAGGCGTAACAGAGGATCATGCCATTTGAGGGGGTATAGGCCGTTAACTTGCTTACAACCCTTTTTTTTTTTTTTCGGATGGGAAATCATCAAATAACCCCTCCCGCTCTGGGCGGAGCAGGAGGGAGTGTCAGACTTTTACTGACTAAAACCCATCCATGTTCCTTCATCGCCCTTTGTGTTCCGGGGCCACGGTATCTCTTTCGAATAGTCCCGCAACCCCGGTTGCTTACAACCCTGGAGTTGAATTACGGGTGCAAAATTACGCCGCATTTTTGTTCAGATTCTGCCTGAAGCGTACTCCCCTTTGTCTTTTTTTTGTTTTGTGTCTCCTCAAGCCAGACAATCTGGCTTGAGGAGACAACAGCAATGTTGTAAACGGGAGTTCCCTGCCGTGTGGCGTGTTTCGTCATAGTGAATAAAGCAACAGGGGATTTTATTTATGCGATAGTTTTGAAAAGGTTAAAGTTCATTATTCCATAAATGTGTTGCTGTTATTTGATCACCGTTGTCCTCGATTAATTTGCAATGTTCACACTATCTATGGATAATTTGAAATGTACCTATAGGTACTTATAATGAAATTCTATGTAGCTTTTTCAATGACCTACCCCACGTAAATTGGACCTGATGTTATTTATGTTTATGTAAGTACCTAATTAAAACTTTATGCGAGTCAGGTATATCCTCTAATTAATGAACTTTTCCTTTTGTTTTTAACTGAGCCTTAGGGCGTTAATTAGTTGGGTAAAAGTGCCTACAGACAGACTGCTAATCAACTGTTTCTGTATTCAACAATTTCAGGGAAAAAATCATTTAATATGCTAGCCTATCTTCGAAATTTTTGCTTACCCTAAGCTTTAACACCTTTTTGTCGTTACATAGGTGTTTTGAAAAGTGTCGTAGAGTCAGACGCATAAAACAAAGGTCATAGAGAAACAAGTTTTAAAGTTAACTCACTGGCATTTGTAGTAATGTGACGTACCCGACATGAATTACGATCAAGCCACAATGTAATTTAATACAATAAAACCTTTTTTATTAGGGCACCGTACATCAGACAGGAAAACCTTTATTGTGAATTTAATTCTAGTGAAACTGAACGCGTATATTATACTGTAGGTACATCTTGTCCTCGTTCAAGAGTCAATGGTGTCGATTCTGGGAGAAACTGATAGATCCGATTATACGGACGAAACGTTAGAGAGTAGGGCTCTTTGTGTTGTGGACAAACTAAACTTAATTTAGGCTATTGCTATCTTTTACCAAAAGGCATTGCGAGAAAAGGACGGCTATATCTATAAACTAAGTTAGAGATGTCAAACTAGTTTATGCCTTGCGCTTCAGCGTGTTTTTAGTCGACATGTTTTTACGTGCCCTTCATTTGTATGGAAATATTAGTTCCAAGTGTTCCAACTAAATTTGACAGCTCTAAATTACGTCCGTCTCTGTCTCGTTTTATTAAAAATAAAAAGATATCAAAAGCCTAAATTTAGTTTAGTTTGTGCACAACAGAATCGACACCAGTATCAATATTTTCTACAGCTCTAGTTGAATAATTCCCTCTACGTCGTCGCTTCCCTTTACGTCGACTCGTGAAACAAATGACATCTGTTTTAAAAAGTTTACGCTTGACCTCGAGGTTTCAGAAGCACAATAAAAAAAATTTAAACGCTTTTACAAATAAAATTATATTTCTTCATCATCATCAGCCTATTAATGTTCCCACTGCTGGAGCAAAGGCCTCCTCTCTATGAAAGGGAATGGGCTATAAATTATGTTTATTATACACAAATTATAAAATTATTCTATTTATTAGAGACATCAAGACTATTCTCCATAATTGAAATTCGCCATTAGTTTGATATTTTTATCCACACTGTTTGATGAAGACTCATCATCATCTTCCAGCTCTTATCCCATATTACTTGTGGTCGGCGCAACACGTTTTATTTTTCCATTCTCCCCTGTCAACCGTCACACAATCATTTACACCTTCTTCCTTCATATCAATTCACTGTTTGACGAATATCTCTTGCATGCTGACAATTTGTATGTATTGTACTCATGTTTGTGCAAATAAATAAATGATTATTATGATTATGAAGACTAAGGTATCGTATGGTCGTGTCGTCGTGGTCATGTTGAATGCCCATGTCACACCCACTCCTATCAAGATCGGAGACTCCACACTCGAAGTTGTAGACGATTATGTGTACCTAGGACAAACGGTCCAGTTAGGTAGGTCTAACTTCGAGAAAGAGGTCAATCGTCGAATCCGACTAGGCTGGGCAGCGTTCGGGAAGTTGCGCGGTATCTTCTCGTCCAACTTACCGCAGTGTCTCAAGACGAAAGTCTATGACCAGTGTGTGTTGCCAGTGATTACATACGGGACCGAAACGTGGTCGCTCACAATGGGCCTCATCAGAAGGCTTAAAGTCACCCAAAGGGCAATGGAGAGGGCTATGCTCGGAGTTTCCTTGCGCGATCGAATCAGAAATGAAGACATCCGCAAGAGAACCAAGGTTACCGACGTAGCCCGAAGAATTGCCAAACTTAAGTGGCAGTGGGCAGGGCACATTGCTCGCAGAACGGATGGCCGATGGGGCCGAAAAGTTCTGGAGTAGCGACCGCGAACCGGAAGACGTTGCGTTGGAAGGCCTCCCTCTAGGTGGACTGATGACCTGGTGAAGGTTGCGGGAATCCGCTGGATGCGAGTCGCGCGGGACCGGTCAATGTGGCGACACTTGGGGGAGGCCTATGTCCAGCAGTGGACGTCTTTCGGCTGAAATGATGATGATGATGATGAAGGTATCGTATAACCCTAAACCCAGTACCAACTGGGTTGTGGAGGTCAGATAGGCAGTCGCTCCATGTAAAATACTTGTGTTAAGTAACCAGCCGGTTAGACTGGAAGCCGACCCCGACACAGTTAGGATGACTCTTGGGCGGAGACTTCTTCACTCTTTTCACATCTTAAAACTGTTTACTGTTGAGGTCAAAGCCCTCATAACATTAACTTACTGTAGACTTTATCTGGATGATATTCTCATTAATTTGGCAATCATTCAGAAATTAATGTTGCCATTCGATATAGACTATAGACTATATCGAATGGCAAAGACTATATCGATTGGCCAAGCCACTATATCATATAGTGGCTTGGCCAATCCATCAGTCATGATTAAATTGTCCTTAATAGTCTTTCAATAAAGCAATCTGTACCATCTGTACTACGTTCTATGCAATATTATATATACAGTATTTCGTGGTTTGTTGGCAGTTTTTACATCAGAGCTGGAAAACAAATTGCTTTTCAATATAATAATATCGGGTAAATTTACATTTTATATTTATAAAATTGATAATGACTACATTACCTACATTTTGCCTACATTTCGAATTCCGCTTATTGGTATATTTTTAATTAACTTCATTATTTATATCATTTCCAATGAATTTTGTATTATTTGCCCGTTTGTGAATATTAAAATTCTGTTTATCGGTACATTATGGATGTAGATGGCTTTTAATTTGGTAGGTATACCATGTTTGTTGTTTCGAAATACAAAATGAAGCCATCGTTTTTGTTTGATTAGGGTTATTTACTTACTTATTATAATAGTTTAGGCTGTTTTGAACCAATCGAGTGGAGGTAGGTAGGTAGATAATTGTCACAGAGAGCATAACAAGTCTTTAACGTTTCTACAACATAGAGCTTCGTCAAGACACAGGCTTCCTCTATGTGAGAGGATGTGGGCCACAACGCTGGTGCAGTGCAGATGTCAACGAATATTTCTAGCACATATTCTTTGATTGGATTGATGAATCTAGGGCATATTTATTTATTTAGAAAAAAACATTTTAAGCTGACAGTTTTATACTAAAACGCTTAAAAGCTAACACTAATCATAGTTATAATATTACAAATACCATCTTATAATTATATTATTTTATATTGTATTATATTGCCGGTTTCCTCAAGATGATTCCCTTTACCGTTTTAAGAGCACTCACACTTGACTCTTACAAACTTTAGCTAATTTATAATCAAAAACAACTTGTTAGTTAGTTAGTAACTATCCATTATTATAAACAATGGAACCGTCGGCATAATATTGACGAACGGCGGCTGTGGTGGCTGGCATTCTCCAATTTATTTCATTAATTCGTTGTAGACATTGATCGAATATAAATAGACCTGAAGAGCAAGTTAATAATTTATTGAGAGTCCCGTTGTTGCTGTACAGTTTGTTAATTAAAATAACTCGTGTTGTAAATATTTATTACAGAATGGTGGACTTATATCGCGTATTTTTTTATTGTTATTGTGATACATACATACTAGTTTGTAATTTCTTTTGTGGCTGCCACGTTGGTTTAACTGCGGTAGCGCATATATATAAAACTAGCTGACGTCACGCGGTTTCAGCCGCGTAGTTCCCGTTCCCTTGGGAGTACGGGAATAAAATATAGCCTATAGCACTCACGAATAATGTAGCTTTCTACCAGTGAAACAATTTTTAAAATTGGAGATTACCCCCTACATACAAACTTACAAACATACAAACTTACAAACAAATGTTACCTCTTTATAATATTAGTAGAGATAGGTACAGGGTGTAAAAAACCTCATCACGAAGCCGTCAACCAAGCATTCTGTACTTACATCAAACTAAGTAACTTTATTACGCAAAAATTATTGCAGTCTTTTTTTTCTGGGGGTGAAAAATCATGTTTTGTGGTAGAAGTAGAACTCAATGTAACGCACTCAAAGCATTATGCAGATGGATAGATTGAATAGTAGGTACGGGGCGGGGGTCGTGGAGGTGTTTAAAGTAAAAATCTTACATTAAAAACTTGTATTAAAAAAAAACTTGTCAAAAAGTTAGAACTTTGACCCCTAAATATCTCCGTAACTAAAAGGTTCCCACCAAGGTATGTAGAACAAAAAAAATCGGAGCAGTCTTTGGGGACTGCCGATAGAAGTGAAAACAAAAAGTACACACGCCCCGCCCCAGTCGTAGCACTGGTTATGCCCCGCGCAAGCCTATGTGGTGCTACGCCGTAGCAGATGCTACGACTGCTACGAACGGCTACGAAGCGTGACCGCACGTTACGTTACGTGACGATGAGTTCAATGTTTTTCGTTAACCCAAAAAGTGCTCAACACGCCTAAAGAAGTTTTTATTTCAAAAAAATATCGCAATGACGGGGAGAACAAGTGCCTTTCAGCTTCGTTAAGAGGTGTTTCTCACCCTATATGTAGTGATGATGATTATGGGATTTTGGGCTCGATTCAATATTGGGTTTTGCCATCAGGAATTAGAATGGCAATAGGCTCGCCCGTATTTAGGAACTTATATGTAGAAATATCGATCTTTCCCTAACCTTTCGGGTTTTACAAGCGTGATTTGAAGCGTTATTGAAGCGTTGTTTTGTTTTGTGCAAATTTTCAAGTAAAACATAGTGATGTTTCTATCCTTTCGCAGAAATTCTCGAAGTTCGCCGAATAGTTCCTCAGTGGAACGAATAGTCGAGTCCCAATTACAGTGAGTGGCTGAAGATGGAGATTGCATGCAGCAAGTCTCCGATTTTTCGAACGAAACGAGTTGGTCATAATGAGGGAAGCAAAGTGCAGATAAAGTGGAACTGCCGGTAAAACAATCTCTACAAATCTGAAAAAATTGTATGTTGTTGATTGACATCAAAAGATAAAATCAATCAGTTGGATTGATCCGTTTGTTTTAAGCAGGTGAATCGGTAAGTCGGTATATTTTGTAGAAAAAACATGGTACTACCTAAGGTTTCCTTTGAAATAAATGATATTATTTTACCTACATAAAAAAATCACAATACATACTATATTGGTAACTTGTAGTACCTTATTGAACCTAGCCCTACCAGTTAAAACGTGACAAATTCCACGACAAACGAGTGATACGGTAAATTAAAACAACGATATTTTTAATTATAACCTACATTGTAATAATGCTGTTTTTGTAGTAGGTAGGTATTCGATAGCCATATTATGGCACAAAATATAGGTAGGTAGGTACAGGGATATTAACCTCTTGTTTGTTATGAACACCAGTAAGTGAGTAAACATATTTGAACTTTTTGCGGTCGTAAAGAATTTTGGAAAGTAAATATTTTCATCACAGAATTCGATTTTGAGTTTTCCTAAATCTTCCGTCGGCTTGCTGTTTTATTGAATGAGTTCAGATGGAGTATCATCCTCATCTGGTTAGCGTTTTCCCAAAATCATTGGGGTCGGCTTACAGATTTCTTCAGTTAGATAGAGTATGGTTGTCGAGCGGGTTGTCGGGTTGTCGCAGAACATCTTCCCCCTGGACAGGAACTGCAGTGGCCAATCTGGAAATCTCTTAACCGTTTGCGGGCCCAGGTTGGCCGCTGTAGAAATAATCTGGCCAAATGGGGTATCATCGACCCGTCCCAAATACAATGTCTGTGTGGAGCCCCTCTACAGGATATGCCCCACCTCCTTTCTTGCCCATCCTGCACCTTCCAGGATTTAAACGAAGCCAATGACAGAGATGTGCAAGTGGCAACATCGGGTCGGGTATTATTTGAGTTTATCGACACTCAAAGAAGAAGAAGAAGCGGGTTGTCTATACTATGAGCGTAATCCTAAAATCAATTCTCCAGTTGGTTTGGAAGTACGAAACCTAGTACTTACCATGCTCCAGAGTAGCCTGCGAAATTCAAATTTTCTTACGTTTTTTGCAATTTGCGCTGCCAGTGCTGACTTTGCAGCAATTACTTTTTTCAAAATCATTGCTAAACCTTTATGAACTTGGAGGGTTGTATTGATGATTTTGATGATCATAATTCTGTAACTGCGTACGTCTTTCATTTGCGAAAAATATTTTAATCAACATACAGCCTAGCCTAGCACTGGCCTGCAAATTGCAAAAAACGTAAGAAATATTGAATTTCGCGGGCTACACTGCCGCTTTCACCATAAGGCCTTCGGATAAACAAACATTCTGAGAAAATTGCTGCTCATAATTTTATAGACAAATACACTATTATTCTAAGGGCAAATGCTAATGGACTGTCCATTACATACACGGTCCATTAGGACCTGTCTCACCGAGTTTCACGGGAATATGAATCAGACTTGTGTAGGTTGCGGCCGCTGATCCATTAAACCCTTTCGAAATAACACGTATAGTTAAGGCCCTTCTAACCCTAAAATTAGCAACTCTATTTCTTGCGGTTCAAACTTCGATTCAAACACTGTTAGAATAAAGTTCTAATCAGCTTGCACTACAAATGAGTGGTTTTTTGCGATTTACAAAAAATCTATTGATTGGACTAAAAAAATAAAACACAAGACCTGCTTTATAGTTAGTTCAGTTAGTATGCAAAGTTTCATGATCTAATTTGAACTTTTTGAATACCAGCGGTTTATTGTTGGATTTGGAGGTAAAATTGGATTTTTTTTCTATCGAAAAAAGTTTATGGAATCGTGTTTTCGTTACACATAGGACTACGCATTAATCCTCAACTTTACCATATATTTATTTCAAAATTAATGCTGCAGTATTTTAGGCGTAACGGAGGATCATGCTAAGCCATTTGTGGGATATATAGCCCTTAAGTTAAGTGGATCCAATCCACAACATGGCCAAAAATAACCCAAATGATGCTAATTAATATCGATACTATAAGCCACAATGCCACATGTACAAATGGGGGTTGGTTTTAAAAATTATAAGTAGGTAAACCTTGTTTTATGATATTTAAGATATTAAATATCATAAAACCACCAAACTGATAAGTTTGGTGCACTTAGTCAGTTTTGGCCACATTGTGGATTGGATCCTTTTCGCTGAACTACATTCAGTTTTCTGTTCTGTTCTTCGAACTGTTATTGAAATGTCATTGGAGCAGGATGTTCGTGGATGTGACCATCGATAGAGGACGAAAAATCGATCAGGTGTGATCTTGAACAAATACTGAAGTAAGTACTTACTTTGAACACGACTAAATATACCTATGACTTTACTAGTATTGAGGTTAAAACTAGTTTCTAAATGTAAGAGTATCTTGTTATCAATGGCATTTATGTAGCGCACCGAAGCCGGTTTGTAACGCTATTATTTCGCATTCATTGTTTTTTTAGAGCACTTATGCGATAAACCAACTTCAACGGCCTTGGTTTCCATTTCGATACGAAATTAAGTGCTCCACAGAAGTCGGAAAATAAAACACAAGAAACGTCAAATAGGTATGCATAGTTGGTGCCAGTTAAGATGAGAATAGCGGTCATTGATTGACCCACCTACATTTATTAAACTTCTTAACTTTGAAAACCAATAATAAGCCTGTTCAAGTCTGGAATCGTCATCTATCGTGCGTGATCTTCAACATTTTTGAAGTGAAAACTTCTTTAGGCGCGTTGAGCACTTTTTAGGTGAAGGAAAAACATTGAACTCATCGTCACGTAACGTAACGTGCGGTCACGCTTCGTAGCCGTTCGTAGCACTCGTAGCATCCGCTACGGCGTAGCACCACATAGGCTTACGCGGGGCATAATTAGTGCTACGGCTGGGGCGGGGCCTGTGTACTTTTTGTTTTCACTTCTATCGGCAGTCCCCAAAGACTGCTCGGATTTTTTTTAATGAAAAACGATAATGGTTTATTTGTTTTGGTTCGTACGAAGAGATATTAGGGAAAGGGCAATGACCACTATTCTCATCTTAACTGGCATCAACTATAGTTACTCTAATTTTGTCCTCGTGCTAAATTTTTAGTACACATTTTGCAATACCCGATTACCCGTAAACAATTTAATGCTTCGTGTATCTAGTAAATTACAAGTAACAACGAGGTAATGCAGGCTCATTTAATGCATTTATAGGAAACCCATAGTTTCTATGAATGCATTACAAACAGTACGTTTTTTCGTGTCAGCTAATTTTCCGATGTTTTACTTCGAACCGCGGGGCATGTAATGGGCGTATCATAATTCCATTAATTGTTTATACCGAAGTGTTTTTACCAAATTTCTGAGAATTGGTGTAATTTGTCTCTTGCCGTGTTCCGTGTCCCCAATGAGGGCCAATTACATGCCGATTAAAATAGCATTAACGAAATTGCCGGCGCGCGACGGACGGGCAGCTGCGGTGCGTCTGCGCAACTGTTGTGGACGCGTGTATTACGTTATGGTTTTTTAATAGTGACGACATAATGCGGTATTTAGTAGTTCTCTAATGATTCAATGGTTACTTAGAATTATTTGTTTGTATGTTGTGGGGGCACGTGCACTTCCCGTTATTGCTGTTTCCTCGTTCAGTGTTGTGACCAGGCTAGAGAAACTGCAATGCAATAGTTTTTACAAAACAAACCTACAATTGCATTAGTTTATATCTCAGATGTAGAACTATAGTATCCCAGAAGGGTTAAGCAGAGTTGTACCTAATCTAATAGTACACCCACATTTTGGCAGTTACGTTTAAGATGTAATAGGGGTCGAGCCTATTGCCATCAACCGGTCACAAATCCAGACTCCGTGGCTACTACTGAGAAATTCCTTTTGGAAAATCCCAATAACACTTTGCCCGACCTGGAAATCGAACCCAGAAACTTATGCTTGGCGTGCTTGCGACCTGCACTAGACCAACGAGACAGTCAAATTATGTAGGATAGGAATAATACTTACAGTTTGTAAACAACCTCATCACGAAGCATTCTGTACATCAAACTAACTGTACGCAAAAATTATTCCTGGGAAACGACTTTTTTTTGGGGTGAAAAATCATGTTTTGTGGTAGAGAACTCTAGGTATGTAACGCACTCAAAATATTGTGCCGATGGATGGATTGAATAGTACGGGGGTCGTGGAGGTGTTTAAAGTAAAAATCTCACATTAAAAACTTGTATAAGTAAATATAATAAATATAAACTTGTGTGGGAGAATATGTGCCTTTCGGCTTCGTTAAGAGGTTTTTTACACCCTTTATACCAAGTACAAGTTCATGTCACTTTTTGCAATACAAGGAAATACAAAACAAAGCAGCACTGAAAACAAGCCAAAAATAGGTTAACCCGTATTAATTCGATCGCGTTACAAGCTACACTTAGCGAAGATATTCTTGGAAAGTATCAATAACTTCGGAGTGCAGGGTTGGGTCTTCACGCCTGAGTAACTAGGGGCTCGGCAGTGCAAGCGACCGGCACTAACCTAACGTTCTACGGTTCCACTTCAATGAATTACACCCTTCTGTTAACTTAATATCTAGCTGGTTTTGCCGTCGCCTTTGGTTCAATAGTAAATTGATGACTATCAGCAAATACTTCTCTACTTTGAATGTTTGAGGAAGTTCCTAGAAGGTGGAGCCAAAGGTTGGATTTGAGTCAGACATCATTATGATACTTGTACTTAACGCAGGTAGGTAACTAGAGAAGACGGGAGTTTCGGGCCATAGATAAAATAATGATGTTTAACAAAGAGGTTTTCACAGACAAGTATTTTTTTTTTAATGAACTAAACGGGGCCGGTGTTTCGTACCTGACTACTCTGAGAAGAAACGGCCGAAACGAGGTTACAGTCTGTTCATTCTTGGTCAACTCACATGAGGACTATGCAGATTAGTGTCTGAGATGATCTTTTGAAGAAAGAACCACACAGATTTGAGATTTTGAACCTTACAATTTAGACTTTGTGAAGCCAATGAAGTAAGTGTATCTTATGAAGTCATTGATTCAATAAACGGGCGCGGTATGAACTGTTTTCTCTTGGCGTAAACTCTTGTTTTTTTAGAATAAAGTTTTTAAAATATGTAGGTAAATTGCTGGACGTTTTTTTTGGAAAATATTTGTTTAATTTATGCATGCTATCGTCGTGTTCACTTGCATTCAAACCAGTATTTGTTTTTTGTATTTTCGCAGCCATCCAGTCGTTGTTTATTCACCATTCAGCGAGAAAACTGAGTTATTCCAAAAATAAATTCGTTTTCCAATGAATGGTCTCAATCAAGCCAGTGAGTGTGCAGTTGTGCAGTGTGATGTGTGAAATTTTAATGAATAGATTTACTCAACCGATATCGATCGCTATACATTGGGTAGTAGACTGAATTAACGGTAATACTGAAAGGGCGCAATGCACACATGGCTATAAATAATTATAGGATTTAAAATCGTTTTCATCTGATTGGTTTTCCTGTTGGGAAAATCGTTTTTTTTGACACTGACAGAATCGTTTTATTTTCTACGGTGATTGCAATTTTGCAAGCACACAAGCAAAAACCTGGAACACATTTTGAGCATAAAGGTTTTTTTAAACACTTATTTCTTTATTTATCCAAGCCCAGTATATTACGTATCTCTGTTGACAGCTCGAAATGATAGTAACTGGCCATCAATTAACTGTCAAAAGAACCAGTCGCGATCAAATATGACGTCATTGTCACCCGATTGGCGCAGCGGTAGTGAGGCTGCCTTACATTCTTAGGGTCCCGGGTTCGAATCCCGGTCGGAGCAAATGTTTGTGTGATGAGCATGGACATTTGTTTCCGAGTCATGGATGTTTATATGTATAATAAGTATGTATTTACAAACAAAAAGTATATATATGTAGTATATCAACTATCTGGTGTCCACGACACAAGCCTCGTTGCTTAGTGTGGCACTAGATGGCGCTGTGTGTAATGTCCAGCAATATTTATTTATTTATTTTATTTATTGGTGCTCATCGTGGCTGATAGTCACCGTAACTCATTTTGACAGACGCTTTCGTATCGATACTTAAGTACATTATTTCGATTATGTAAGCATAGTGGACAACAAATTGATGACAACTGAGTTTGAAGTGGCGTTCGTGAAAGACGTTACACCGTACCCATAATATGACATTCTCGGTTTTCATCAAAGTTCGGTGTACAACCGAAGCTTGATAGTCACTGGATATCAGACAGATACCTACGTAATAGGCCTGCTGAAAAGAGTAGCTATATATTTAAACAATGAGGTGCAATGAATAGTTTTGTAACGTCTTCAGGCAATTTCCTGTTGTTACAGAACGTCTTGTTTACAGCGGAAGTAGGTAGATGTTACCACTATGGACCTTCGTACTATTCCCCCGTTCATTCTGAGATGGTGTCATATCTCTACCGAGAATTCCGTTTGTCACGCCACCGTCATGGCGCAGGGAGGATTCCATAATTAATTCCACTAATTTATAGGAGAAAATTGATGTTTGTTTCCTCAGCGTTCTAAGAAACCTATGGACTAAGTACTTCTCAGATATAAAGAAAAAATAATAGACGGTTTCTTGAAATCACATCGACATAGTTACGAACGCGTGTCGTGTTTACACAGTTAATATATAAACAGATTTTTATGAGAAAAAAAAATTTGAGACACTGAATTTCGTAATGTCAGTGTTTATATGAGAAATTCTTGGGAATCACTTAACCGGCCGTATGTTTGATCTGGTAACGTTCCAATTGGGTCGCAGCACTGACTGCTTCCATGCTGCATAGTTTAGTTACACACTTGTTATTGCGGAGTGTGTAATCAGAGGGCCTAGCACGAGCGAGCGGAAATAACGTGACATAAATACGTCGATTTGAACATTGAAAATACTCGTTTCACACATCATATTTTTTATAAGCATAGGCATAATCACTAATCAGCCAATAATGTTCCTACTGCTAGGACACAGGCTTCCTCTCCATGAGAGGGAATGGGCTATATAATCCACTACGCGGGTCCAGTGCGGGTTGGTAAATGTCACATGTTTTATTTTTTTTGGTTCTATGACATGCCGGTTTCCTGACGATGTTTTCCTTCACCGTTTTTGAATTTATTAAATCTATGGCATACCGATTGTTCTTGTTGCAAACAATTAACTAAAATGCTATAGGATAAATGGTATTTTCGAATCAAAAATCGACGTAACATTTACATAAATGCGCACTCTGTTGTAATATAATCCGCGTCCACCCATTTCATGATGCCGGAGGTGAATCAATTAGTCTGTCTGTATCAATATTATCTAATGGCTTCAGCTTCAGGTGTCTGAGATATCGTGGGATTAGATGTTGATAAGATGCACCGGTGGGAATTTATCTTGGTACATAATTATATCTACTGAAATTCTGATTTATAATTACCTACATAATGTAATTGCCGTGTTTACTGCTATGTGCCATTAATAATGCCCAGTTGTGCAATAATCAATTGCAAACGTTCATTGTACTTGTAGGGTACCTACACACACACACCATAGTTCCACAGTATGGAATTTTTCAATGCCACCTGGAGGGAAAGTAGGTACTCTAAATAGGTACTGGAGATAGCAAATTTGACTAAAAGGAAACATTCCTTTATTTTTAAAAAGAAACCAATCTGCATTCACAGATTTTAGAAAATCGTTCCACATTCCCGAGTTATGTGGCGAGCGAATTTTCTAAAATCTGTGAATTCAGATTTGTTTCTTTTTAGGGTTCCGTACCCAAAGGGTAAAAACGGAACCCTATTACTAAGACTTCGCTGTCTGTCCGTCTGTCCGTCTGTCTGTCACCAGGCTGTATCTCATGAACCGTGACAGCTAGACAGTTGAAATTTTCACAGATGATGTATTTCTGTTGCCGCTATGACAACAAATACTAAAAACAGAATAAAATTAATATTTAAGGGGGGCTCCCATACAACAAACGTGATTTTTTTGCCGTTTAGTCTAGATAATGGTACGGAACCCTTCGTGCGCGAGTCCGACTCGCACATGGCCGGTTTTTTTTTAAATAAAGGAATGTTTCATTTTAGTTTTTGCTATCTCTAATAATTAGAGTACATTACCCCCAGGTGGCATTGAAAAATTCCAAACAGTATAATTATGATAGACGTTCTGCGTTAGTACAGCGTCACATCAAGCTACTACCATCTGTCAAATTTCATCTGATAAATGATGTTTATTTTGCAAGTAGGTTTTTACAAACACTTTTACACGTCATTTTTTTAAACTAGATGGGGCCGGCTTGTACCAAACATCGTCATTGGTTGAAAATCTGTCAGTGTCATTTTAAATTTCAAAATAGCTTGTCCTTATTGGACAGATGGGGACTAACCTATGGACACGCCATCATCTACAATCAGCTTTGACCAGCCTTCCCCATTGTATTGAAGTTGACGATCTCTTCGTCAAACTTGACGTCACAATGCGATGTTTGACAAATATTACTATTGTTATTTGTGGTTTGGTTCATCGACTCATCTTTTAATCGGCGTGTCCGAATATGGACCGGAATATTTGTTGCTAAATGAGTTAATCAGTATGATTCAGTTTCCTATAAGGTTTCCGTATTAATTTTTTGTACGGAATCACCATCACGGAAGAACCAATTTTGATGAAATTTCTATGGGATCAATCAGGAAGTACTTAAATCCTTTCACTTAAAAAAACATGTCAAATGGGTTCATAAATGACGGAGTTATGAGGTAACTAACAAACATAGACCGAACTGAGAACCTCCTCCTTTTTTGAAGTCGTTTAAAAAGTGCTTTCGAGGGCCTAGAATCATTGTTGCAGAATCGTTAAATGGATTAAACTCCATTCAACAATCAGTTAATTAACAATCAACGCGATGGAAACAGTAAAGCCGCGTTCATAACACGGTAAACAGTGTGTTTAAATATCAAACATTTCAGTTAAATGAAAGCTTGACAACCTGTCATTTACATACAACGTTAACGTTTGCCTACAGCTCTTAGAACATATACCGGGAACATGGGATATGCGGCTGTGGTTTCAACTACATTATAATTATCTACCTCACAGGGCCGCCGCCGTATCAATAATACGGGGCCCACGAGTAACAAGGGCCCTGATGAGGAAAATAAATCACATTGTTAAATGTTAAATGAAAATATAACTTATCACGGTCCAGTAAGCTTTAATTTTTGTAAGCGCCATGATCTCAGTTACACAATTTTTTATCTCACACATCGCACATTCTCATAAAACGATAAGAGGACAGAATGTTTTTTTTTCGCAAAAATTCGCAATTATCAAAAATCTATTTAAATTAACATTAATAATTTTCTCCTCTTTTTGGGTTTTGAGTCACTTGCACTTGTTTGAAGAAAGAAATTGAAGGAAAGGAAGGAAGGTAGGGATGAAAAATGCTATATGCCCCCGTATCAAATTTATAGGGGTATAAATTTGATACGGGGGCCCATATAGCATTTTTTAGGCGCCCTACTAGGATAAGTTACACCACTGCTTTTCGCATTCTTATTTAGCATTCTCACTACATGGAAACAGTTCCAATAATCATGATAAAAAACCTAGTTATTAGTCGAGCAGCAGTTGCAACTTATTGCAGTGAAACAATACTGGGTAACCGGCTATTATTACTTCAGTATCGAATAACCACCAGTTCTAGCAACTAATTGCAGTCTTATGGCATTTCTTAAGAAACTAACTTTCTAGGATATTGAGATTGTTAACGATCTCGAGAAGCGTGAGGAAAAAGAGGTTTCTTTGAAGCTGTTTTCTTTGTGGGAAAAAGTTAGTAATAAGAAATAAGAAATTTTATTAGCTCAAACATGACGTGTTTACATACAGAATTAAAATAATACTTTTCTTTTTTTTTTTTCGAAATGGCATCTCGCAGTTCAACCTAGAGAGGTTGTCGTCTGCTTAACCGGACAATCCTGTGGGTACCTTAAGTGTAAGGCCTCCAGCCAGGGCATAAAACTTACAAACTAAACGACTACACGCTAAGGGCACCCCCTGCGGGGTACGGTCCTCGGCTTAGGGCGTCGCTGGGAGAGGACAGCAAGGGGACAGGCTGGATCTGAGTGGTGTCATTAATTAGGGACTGATTTAGAACAACAGGTGCAGCAACGCGGGCTGGCACGAGCAAGGGACGGGGAGGGTTCGTATCGGGGCGTCGCGACGGGCCTCGACGGCGAGGACGGAATGACGGCTGTTTGCGTCTGTGCTTTCTAAGCGTGCTAGTTTCCTTCCTGCTCTCCTGGAGGAGGGTAATAGCGTCATCGGGATCGACTAAAGTATGCCTTGGGCGGAGGATCTGACTAATTCGCGAGGGTTCGTAACGGGCGGCCGCTGCGATATTATAATAATACATGCATGCAAGATCTTAAATAAGACTGGCTCACGACATGTCTGCCATTTCTCATGGCGTGCAAATATTTTCGGTACAATTATTATTTTTCAATTAATGATTTTTTAATTTTTTTACCAATACTATATATATACCATTTTTATTATATACCAATTTATTAAATACAATTATTATTACAGAATCAATGATTTTGAAATTTTACATTTTTAAAATTTTTTATTCATTAAATATTTTTATTCAGTCATAGTTATACAAAAATTAAATTAAGCTTTTTGTGATTTATTATTGATTTACCTCGTCCAATATTACAAGGTAAGAAGTAGACTTCGGCTAATTTCAATAACTTACTAGCCGGTTTCGGTAGGTTGCTATCTCTGTCTGTTTGACATTTTGCGCTTACTGGACGTTTAGAAACAAAACGTCACAGAAAAGCTTTCTATGAATCAAGTGACGGGTAGGTGACATGGAATAGCTACAGAAGACGACACATTAACCAACAGGTCCAACAGTTAAGGTGCAAGTTGGCAGCAGGCGATACGAAGCCGCCGCAGACGACGTGTCGCCGCTTCATGTCGCCGCGACACGTCGCCACCTCATGTCGCTGCAGTCATGATTTCGAACCCGATCGGCGTCAGCGACACTACTGATCTGCAGTCGGGTGACACTTGCGTCTGCCGCTCGACGTCATGTCGCTTGCTTCGGAGGGAATTTCATAGAAATACATAGAAACCAGTAGTGTCGCTGCGACACGTCGTCTGCGGCGGCTTCGTGTCGCCCGCTGCCAACTTGCACCTTTATAGGTACGTAAGTAAGTTATAAAAGATGGCCGTTAAATTGCAGAGGTTCTGGGTTCGATTCACTGGTCGGGCAATGTGTTATTGGATTTTTCCATTAGAAATTTCTCAATAGCGGCTACGGAGCCTGGATTCGTGCCCGGTTGATGGCAATAGGCTCGTCCCTATTACATGGGACTTAAACATAACTGTCGAAATGTTAGTGTACTATAATTGGGTACACCAAGAGGTGTACCCAATTATATATATTATAATTATATATACCCTTCGGGGATCACAGTCATGATGTTATGTTGTGTTACCTATTACTTTATGTGGTAACACTACAATAATGTGCCACGTTGTATAACGTCCTGGATACGTTTCCCAGTTGGGGTCAAATGTCATTGTGTTTTTCTTTAGGAATGACTTTGACCTTGAAAAATTCATTTTTCCACCTTTAAGGACTTTGAGGGTTGTATTGATGAATTTTGATTTATTATAATATTATTTTTCTTATTATAATTCTTATACTACTACACACATTATAAATCTTTATACATTATGATTATTTTACATTATAATTCTGTAACTACATAAGTCTTACAGCCGCGAATAATATTTTAATCAACATACGACCTAGCACTGGCCTGCAAATTGCAAAAAACGTAAGAAATATTGAATTTCGCGGGCTACCCTGGAGCATTCACCTTAGGTGATCTCAAGGAAAGAAAACTCGAGTTTGCTGTTGCGAGTGAAATCAATTTGCTATTTGTTCTCGGAAACCTGAAACTTCATTACTTCAGCAATTTTTACTGAGAAAAGTTTCATTCAATTAATTTCTTGCAGCAACATGTATAAAAATAGCGAATTACTTTTTACAGAATTTACTGAACGTCTTGTAGATGTAGGTAGGTAGGTACTTGAAATTAAATGATTTTGTATGGCAATTATTTCTGAAACTTTTGTGGCTAAATAATAACTGCCGCTCGGGTCGATCTGTAGGTCAAGCCGTGCTTGCCTAGGTTGGCCTATGGATGGGTGACCACCCTTACATACCGAGTTTCCTCCGTGCCTCGGAAAGTACGTTAAGCTGTTGGTCCCGGCTGTCATTTGTAGATCTTTGACAGTCGTTACAGGTAGTCAGTGGCCCAAAAAGTCTGACAACCAGTCTCACCAAGGGCTATCGTATTACCCAGTACTAACTGGGTTGTGGAGGTCAGATAGGCAGTCGCTTCATGTAAAATACTGGTACTCAGCTGCATCCGGTTAGACTAGAAGATGATGATGACTTTTATGCACGGAGTGCTAAACTTCTGAGGTTGTTAAACTACCTACTACCTACCTACTAGGTACCTATCTGAAATAACGTTGAGGCGGACGGGGGAAACGGAGAATTATTAAAAACTAGCGGTTCCACCAGCGTAGTTCCCGTTCCCGTGGGAGTACGGGGATAAAATATAGTAAAATATAGTAGTTTTTTTTAGTGTTACTCAGGGTGAATGTGGCTTTTTAATTGTGAAAGAATTTTTGAAATCGGCGCAGTAGTTTTTGAGGTTTTTAATTACAAACATACACACAAAAATACAAATCTTTCCTCTTTATAATATTAGTGTAGATGTTCATTATTCGGTTTAGTTGAGATAGATCTTTATGTAGGTAAATGCCGACTATATGTGTTATGATTCATACATGACTACATGCCACCATTGTGTCATGTATGATTCATAATAAAATAATAAATATAGTCGGTGTTTTTTTTTATAATAAAATTATAATCATAACTTTTGATTATTATAAAGTCAGTACTGGTCTACCTATTATAGAAGTTTCAAGAACCTTCTAGATTTCTAAATAACTACCTATATTTGTAAATTAGAAGGAACTAACAAGTTCAATAACGTTATTGTGAAACTGTAGAAATTTAATATTCTTCCGCAATCCCTCTGCAGTCTGACTTGTATCCAGAGACAACTTGGAGTTTACTGTCCACTTATAAATAACAAGTAGAAAGGCACGCTCTGACCAAGAAATTGATTAATGCTCTCTCTTGAAATTATTTCTCAAAACTATCTTATGCCCACGGCTTCGGCCTCGCTCGCGTGGAGTTCTACCAAAAGCCTTTATGTTAAGGGCCTAACATGCCTCAAATGGCTTAGCATGATCCTCCGTTACGCCTTAAATACTGCAGCATCAATTTTGAAATAAATATATGGTAAAGTTGAGGATTAATGCTAGGTACTGTGTGTGACGAAAACACGATTCCATAAACTTTTCTCGATAGAAAAAAATTCAAAAGTTACCTCCAAATCGAACAATAAACCGCTGGTATTCAAAAAGTACTTCAAATTAGATCATGAAACTTTGTATACTAACTGAACTAACTATAAAGCAGGTCTTATGTTTTTTATTTTTTTTTCAAAAGACGAAAATTTTGTTTTATAAGGAATAAAAACCACGCATTTCGCACTATTCGGCCTGCAGTGACTGACGTAACAACCACTTTTTAGTGCAAGCTGATTAGAACGTTATTCTAACAGAATTTCAAACGAAGATTGAACCAACACAAATAGAGTTGCTAATTTGAGGTAGTATGAGAATATAAATCCGTTATTAGTTTTTGCGTTAAGGTGTAACGAACATCCTCACAAACTTTTCCAATAGTACCTCTATAGTAGTAAAGGCGTTACCTCGAAACCTCGCACCGGGCCACTGATTTACTAAGCGAGCGAAAGTGATGCAATTACTTTTGAAACACGCGCTCGGAATAAAACGACGTATGTGCCAAAACTAATTTACTCATTTTTTAACAAAATAAATAATTAAATTTAAAACTTCTTTGAGTAAACTTTGATACAATAATTTATCTATGTTTTAAAGTAAATTCCATTGAATAACCCTTAAACGATACCGCGCCGTCCGTCGTGATGTCAAAAAAAAAAAAAAAATGATAATTATAACTTTGCAATTTTTTTGTATTGAGAAAAATTAATTTAATCGTGTAAGTATTCCTTTTACATGATACTAGACCAAAGAGTCAAAAAACATAATTATACCAAAATGTTAAATCCCTATTCCACGTACTTAACAAGTTATATACCTACACGAAATAGATAAACCACATTTTTTTCAACATATCACCTAAATCTGCACGGATTTTGAGCGCTGACCTTCACCTGTTAGAGGTGATTATTGGCTCTCTTTGGTGGTTTTCCATAAGTGTACGATGCGCAAAACAATCCGGGGCCTCTCGCCGAGAGCTCAAGATCCGTGCCGTTACCTATCAAAACAAGTTACTTGCTGAGGGAACCTCAAAACACTAAACTTTTTGTAAACTTATGAAGCAATAAACTATTTTGTAAGTTGAAGGACTCGTTGATCGAGTGCTCGCAAGCGCAACTGCTGAGCGCATGGTTCTGGGTTCAATTCCCGGGTCGGGCAAAGTGTTATAGGTATGGTTTTTCCAACAGGAATTTCTCAGTAGCAGCAACAGAATCTGGATTTTTGCCCGGTTGATGTTAGCCTCGCCTACTATTACATGGAATTTAAACATAACTATCGAAATGTGGGTGTACTGTTAGGTACACCTCTGCCTAACCCTTCGGGGATTACAGGCGTGATGTTATATAAAGGGTGTAAAACACCTCTTAACGAAGCCGAAAGGCACTTGTTCTCCCCGTCATTGCGATCGTTTTTTTGTTCTAATACCTGGGAACCTTCTAGTTACTTTTTGACAAGTTTTTTTTAAATACAAGTTTTTAGTGTAAGATTTTTACTTTAAACACCTCCATGAAACCCGTACTATTCAATCCATCCATCAGCACAATGTTTTGTGTGCGTTACATTGAGTGCCACAAAACATGATTATTGATTTCTCACCCCAAAAAAAAATCGTATCCCAGCAATGACGGCTTCGTGATGAGGTTTTTTACACCCTGTAAATGTAATTGTAACTATGTAGGTATGTTGAAGAATTTAATATGAATAAACTGAAAAACAAGAACTGACTTCTTCTGTAGGCATCTAACCTGTGCATCTAACCGTAACACAACACGCATCTCGGGTTTCAGGATTGTTGGGGTTTTCCATTTTGAATATATCAGTAGCAGTCCGATTAGTGCCTTATTCATGACAGTAGGATCGCCCCCTTTTACATATTTACGTGGTATTTAAAACGAAATCGGTGAAATGTGGGTTAAGGTAGGTACTATAAGCCCATCACTGCCTGACCCGTCGTTCATTAAAGGTGAGATGTTTCAACTCAGGACTCGCAACATTAGGTACGCGCAAGCCGAGTGTTTTTTCTGTGGTAAACATAAATGACCGTCTGCTACAATGATAGATAATGTAATTAGACATAATATTGTTATTCATGAACTTATAAACGCTTATAATAAACGCAAGAGGTTATTGAGTCAATTAAGATAACTGTAAACTTGGGGCGGGGCGTCCCTAGACTGCTAAAGAGCTGGTAAAACCCAACATAACATGAATGAATCAAATACACTTTATTTTTAACTAATGTGGTCAATGAATGTCCTTCCTTACTAATATTATAAAATAAATGCGTAAGAACATTTATACCTAATATATTTGTAGAACGGAGGAATGTGAAAAGACCACCGTCTGGGCTTTTTGGAGGTTTTGTGTTATGGCTATCCAGTGTCTTCCGGCCACTTTAAGGAGATCGTCTGTCCACCTAGGGTATCCTAGAGTCTAGGTGGACAGACGATCTCCTTAAAGTGGTCAGAAAAGAAGGAGATCTTCTGTCCACTTAGAGTGTCCTAGAGTCTAGGTCAGGCGCGGATACAAGATTTCCTTCAGGGGGGGGGGGGGGGGGCAATTTTTGTTTGATTTTACCTATCTTACGTAAAAAAATGATTTTCCTTAATCAACTTAAGGCTTCAATTTTAGCAACAAAACGAACTAAAGCTCCAAGAACGAGCGAAACGAGCTCGAAAATTTTAACACTCTACCTTGGGCAGGACCCCCTAGCCAAGTTGACAATCTACAATCGTTAACGCTAGTAGAAAACTATTCAAATGAATGGGAATGACATCATCTCAACGTTAAATCACGTGATCAACACAAACGAATAGAAAATTCGTAGACAAGCTTACATCGTTCAAAATGATAGACTGTGACTGTGTCACTTCTGTGACCTTTCGAAGGCATTTGATTGCGTAAATCACGAAACCCTGATCTTGAAACTTCAGCATTACGGTTTAGGTAAACTTGCGCTCCGCCTATATAACGCCTACAGCAGGTCTACAATTGGTTTACCGCTAATAATTTAGTACTAAATGGGAAAAAAACTAAATGCATTAGATTTGCTCTACCAAATGTCAAAAGTAGTGATTGTGACATAATATTGAATCAAGAGAAACTAGAATTTGTCGATAAAACGGTTTCTTGGGAATCACGCTCGACTCAAGGTTACAATGGGGTCCTCATCTAACATCTCTTGCAGGACGGCTAAGCTCAGCAGCATATGCTGTTAGAAAAATCCGTCAATTTACTGATGTTGATACCGCGAGGCTGGTCTATTTTAGTTCTTTTCATAGTATTATGTCATACGGTATTTTACTATGGGGACGGGCTACTTCCTGCCGCCACGCCGCCAAACCCCCGACTAAAAGCTAGTTGTTTTAAATACATTAATTAACAACACAAAATCTACACATTAGATTAAGCAAGCAAATGCTATTCATAAATTCGCTTACGTGAGATCTAGAGAATTACTGAATGAGTTTATTTAGTAATGCCAACTTTGCACGTTTTAGAGAAAAACCATCTGCCTAGCCTTTTCCCAACTAGTCGGCTTCCAGTCTAACCGGATACAACTGAATGGTAATATTTTGCATGGAGCGATTGCCTATCTGACCTCCACAACCTAGTTAGAAACTGGGTAATACGACACCCCTTGGTAAGAGTGGTTGTCAGACTGTCTGGCCACTGACTACCTGTAACGAAACGACTGTCTAAGATCTACAAATGACAGCCGGGACCAAGGGCTTCACGTGCTTTCCGAGGTTCGGAGGAAACTCGGTATGTAATGGGTGCTCACCCATCCACAGACAAACAGCGGCTTAACCTGAAGGTTGACCCGAGCGGGGCTGTAATTATATTAGCCACGAGCTCCTTCTTCCTGATCCTGCGTGGAATGTGGGCCTGCATGACCATAGTTCTGATATTGGCCACATTTTGACGGTCGATAATGGAGACTACCTCTTGACTCACTGCGTCGAGGGCTCTTGTTAGTTCCGTACGTCCAATAAACTCATAATTAATTGAGTTATTGTTTCTGAAACTGTGTTATACGTTAAGACATCCCTTTTCGGTTTAACCTGTAACTTCAGACCGGGTGCGGAGGCAAAATTAAGTTTCCGGAATGAAATTATCCGTAGGAACTTGCTTCGGTGAAGGAAAACATCGTAAGGAAACCAGCATTCCTAAGAGATATTTCTCGACGGCATGTAAAGCCAATTCAGAGGCCCATGGGCGTCATAACTCTCTGACACTAACCGGAAAGAAAAAAAGAAGATAAATAAATATCTTTATTTCCCAAAAACCTCCTTTTTTAGAAGTCGGTTAAAAAACACACTTCAGTTTACAATTTTGAATTAGTGGTAGAGAACACTTACACTACACAAAAATCTGTACACATTACACAATAGATTAAACACTGTCTCATAAATTAGGGTATCTTAAGAGACAGTGTTTCACAATGAGGTTCCAATTGATTGATGCATGAGTGGAAAAAAAGAAAGAAATGAATGAAAGATGGGCTTATATTTAGTCGGTTGTTGTAAATAGATGATAAGAATTTGACAGTGCATCAGGTCGGATGCATATTATCTTTACAAAATCTCGAACTAAGACCGGATACTACTTTAACCTAACAAGTTTATTTACAACGAAATATTTCAAGAAAGAAATATTTACACGTTTCCAAGGTGTTTATCAAATTACTGAGAAAATGTTTGTCTGTATACTCTGTATCTACATACATTTGCTGCTATGCAAGTTTATATTATTTTGCATGCGCTGAGACTTAAAATGGTGTTGATAACAACGCATTTTCCATTTGTATACATCCGGACGATATTTACATAGAATGCATGTGTCTGAGTTACCCAGATACCATACCTGAGATTCATTTTTACACACAAAACCACAATGTTATCTACTACAATATAAATATTTTTTCATGTAACCGTTCGGTCCTTGAAAGACTATTTTTATCAAAAATCGAATAGTTACTAACGGAAACAAGGTCGGATATTTCTTTTGCTCTGGGAAAACCTCATTAAAGGGATAAAGCGCTATTCTGGGTATCGTAAACCTGGGCCCAAGATAGAAGTAAGGTAAAACACATGAATAATTCATGACGAGCTAGAAGTCTCCTTGTGAAAAGGTTTTGATATTCACATGTAGTTTTAAAATAGGAGGCCAATCTGAATGTTGTAACTAGGGATTTGTCATTAGCTGTGAGACGTTGGCTATACTTCAACCAACTTATATGTACAGATAGGAAAATACAGAACTAAAATAAAGGTACAGACGCCAGCAAATCAAGTACTACAATCTGTCAAATTTATTTAATAGATCTTAAACTTTAATGCTAAAATATTAGGTTCGACGTAGCCCGAAGAATTGCCAAACTTAAGTGGCAGTGGGCAGGGCACATTGCTCGCAGAACGGATGGCCGATGGGGCCGAAAAGTTCTGGACTGGCGACCGCGAACCGGAAGACGTTGCGTTGGAAGGCCTCCCGCTAGGTGGACCGATGACCTGGTGAAGGTTGCGGGAATCCGCTGGATGCGAGTCGCACGGGACCGGTCAATGTGGCGACACTAGGGGGAAGCTTATGTCCAGCAGTGGACGTCTTTCGGCTGAAATGATGATGATGATGAATAGGTTCAAGGTTGGTTGGGAAAAGTTGTCAGTTTCGGGTAGTTTGATTTGTCTCCAGTCTGTACCAAGTTTGTCAAATCAATGCAAATTTTCTTGACAATCAACGCCACCTTGACCAGCACACTTAAAGTGGTCATATTATACATAGGTAGTTACTTTGCATACTGGTTTATGAAGCACAGGACTACACGAGCAAAATGATTCATAGTGCCACGATCCCAAAGTTCCTTTTGTGGTCGGCGCAACACATTTTTTTCTTCAATTCTCTCCTGTCCGACAGACTCCGATGTCTTCATTTATGTTACTCCTTTATCTTTCCTATCATTCTTCACACAATCCAACCATCTTTTTTTTGGCCTGCCTTTCCCTCTACATCCATCAACATTCGTCGGTAATCCCTGGTATGCAGACGTATTTATTTCAACTTATAAATGAATCATCCGCCTAGCCTTTTCCCAACTATTTTGGGGTCAGCCTCCAGTCTAACCGGATGCAGCTGAATACCAGTTTTTTTACATGGAGCGACTGCCTATCTGACCTCCACAACCCAGTTCATACCTACTGGGTAATACGATACCACTTGGTAAGACTGTTTTTCAGACTTTTTGGGCCATTGACTACCTGTAACTGTAACGACTGTCAATGATGGACAAATGACAGCCTGGACCAACAGCTGTAACGTTACATTTTCCTGGATAGGATCCACAAAACTGTAAGGTCACTCTGAGCACTCACCTACCTAACTTTCAGTCTGGAGGGGAGCACTATTAAAAGAAATAAAGGGGACGAGTTATAAGAATTTATTAACAAAGATAATCTAAAGGCTGGAGCTACTTAATTACTAATGCTAGTGAAGCTGGCGGAAAGTACTGAAGATGAAACGCAGAATGGAATAAATAACTGAAGAACGTCCGTCTTCAGACTGTGGAGGAGGACCGAGGAACCATCAACTCTCAGGCCGTAGAGAAGGGCCTAGGGCATCTGTCTTCAGACGGTGGTGGACGGCCGAGGACCGTCAATCCTCAGGCCGTAGGAGGAGGGCCGAGGGCATTCGTCTTCAGACGGTGGTGGACGGCCGAGGACCGTCAATCCTCAGGCCGTAGGAGGAGGGCCGAGGAGCATTAAATCTTCATCAGGCTTGTGTAGCTCAAACATCAAGGTTTCCAGGTGTTCTTGGTGAGGGTGTGGCACGGAGAGAGGCCGACTTAAAACTGAAGAATAAGGGGAACTGCCCTTTTAAATACTTTTATGGAGCTTCTCAGAGATGTTACTGCTCTCAGCTCTGAACGTAGACCGCCCATTCCACCACCAGGCTTCTGTCAACTCCACATAATTTACATTTTAAAATTAGAAAATTATTAAAAAGAAAATCGAATGAGGTCGATGTGATTTACCTATACAACCTACAAATAGCTCCAGCAATAAATTAAAAATAAAACTAGGGTTGCCACTAACTGACATCACAAAAGTAAACAAAGATTTAATAAAGATAAAAACTTAAATAACATGAATTACAAGGTAAAAAGGCCAAAGCCGTTGCTAAGCCTCCAAGAAATGACCATGAAGCTACCTAGGGAGGACGAATGCTTAAATTTTCAGGTTAATAATATCCAAAAATGTAAATAAAAAAACATGTAAAAAACATACATATTACACAGCTTAACGTGCTTTCCGAGGCACGGAGGAAACTTGGTATGTAAGGGTGGTCACCCATCCACAGACCAACCTAGGCAAGCACGGCTTAACCTAAAGATCGACCCGAGTAGCTGTTATTATTTAGCCACGAGCTTCTCGCTCCAAATGAATAAAATGCTGAAATGATCCAACATTCCTACCATACAAGAACATTAGCCGTACATCTTAATACAATAAATAATGTACGCTTTAACAAACTGTGACGAATGAGGGAGACGTGCACAAACTGGAACGGAGGATTTAAGCGCCAACGGATAAGCAGTCACCAACAAATCCTCGGAAGTACGAAACTATGTAGTTAGCCGGTTGAGTGAATTAACTCTTTCTTACCATCAGTGTTCCGAGTAGCGCGGTAATGAAGGGTCTAATTACCAACAGTTCGCGGTAAGACCGGCGGCCCCTCTGTTGGTACAACTCGTAATTACTGCCCGTTCGAATGTACCGCGTTTCGAGGAATCGGCACCGCTTGTAAATTGTAATACACGCTAAAAATTGCAATTACAAGGTAGTGACACTAAACTATTTGCAGAAAATGGAATAATGAAGTCTTTAGCTGAAGACTGTGTGCATTCCGGTAGATGGCGCTGTGGAGATGGATTTTTGAAATGATAGTTATGTTGTCCGAGCGATCATAAGGTCCTGCGTTTCCCAGTTCGAGAAGCTGTTATTGAGCAGTCTGCTAACTAATGAGAAATTATAGATGGGAGTGTGAATTTGTGCCTGTTTGATAGCAAAAGGCTCTGCCCCTATGGAAAATGTGGGTATGCTGTAGATACACTATCAGCCTTACTCCTCGGGGATTAGAGGCTTCCATGATGTTATATTAGTTTTGATACATTGTGGTTTAACGAGTTGGGATCTCCGTTATAAGAATTACCTATCTATTGTGTTGCATGACATATTTCTCTTGGGAAATACGTTACCGGCGTATAACGTCTTGATGTTAATGAAGGTGTAGTATCTACTTAGTAGCACTTCGCTACGATTTGCGGTTTGACCAGATAATCATGACGGACCGGTTTTCTTGCTTGTCGCCGAAATCCCCGCTACGTCATCTCCCATTATTGTGTAGTTTTTATTAGGGTTCCGTACGACTGTCGGCAAAAACGGAACCCTTATAGGATTACTTTGTTTTGCGTCGGTCTGTCCGTCTGTCAAGACCCTTTTTCTTTGGAACGCGTGGACGTATCAAGCTGAAATTAATATCAAATACTCAGGTTTGCTACCCCTTGGAGCAATGAGTTAAACAAACTTGTAAGTCAACGCGATCAAAAGATATGATCGTTTATGTCGCATATTTTGCGATTTCACAAGGAAATTAAAACCTCTTGTTACTCTGGGTACTTTCCGTTGATCTAGGATCATGAAATTTGGCAAAAAGCAAGTCTAACAGCGGTAAAGGAAAAAATCTGAAAACAGTAAATTTATATGTAGTTTAATAACAAAATACCTACTACAAGTTTATACGGAACCCTCGGTGCGCAAGTCCAAGTCGCACTTGGCCGGGTTTTTAGCAAAGCTATAAGGTCAGGAATGGTTAATAAACTTTATATTGCTCATGAGGCGGATATAATACCTACTTACACGTTTTGTATAATATGTCTTCTGGTGTTATACAATTGCTACGGTTTTGGCTTTGTGAATGAGAACATCTAGAACGACAAAGTAAATTAGTCAGTCATATAGAAAACTTATTTTTCCCGTTTTTTGTAAGTATGTTTTGTACAGGATTATAATAGTTACTAGCGGACGTCCCGCGGTTTCACCCACGTAGTTCCTGTTCCCGTGGGAGTACGGGGATAAAATATAGCCTATGTCACTCGGGGTGAATGTAGCTTTCGAATGGTGAAAGAATTTTTGAAATCGGTTCATTACTTCCGGAGATTACCCCCTACATACAAACTTACAAACAAATGTTACCTCTTTATAATATTAGTATAGATTATCAACATCTGTCTAGCCGTTTCCCAACTATATTGGGGTCAGCTTCCAGTCCAACCGGCTGCAGCTGAATTCCAGTATTTTACATGGAGCGACTACCTATCTGACCTCCACAACCCAGTTAGTTCTGGGTAATACCATAGATATTAGATACCCCTTGGTAAGACACGTTGTCAGACATTCGGGCCACTAACTACCTGTAACGACTGACAAAGATCGACCAAGAACAGCCGGGACCAACAGTGCTTTCCGAAGCACGAAGGAAACTCGGTATTGTATTGATGGTCACCCTTCGATAGACTGGCCTTGACGAGCCCCGAACCTTCAAGATCGCCGTTGTAGCTGTTTTTATTTAGCCACGAGCTCCTTATTCCTTTTGTGCAACTGAATAGCAGACAATATTTTACCAGGAACGGTAGTCATCTTTATCACCTGTCTAGCCTTTCCCAACTTCGTTGGGGTCGGCTTCCAGTCTAACCGCCGGATGCAGCTGAATACCAGTATTTTACATGAAGCGACTGCCTATCTGACCTCCTGGCCTTCGCCTCTTGGCTTTCTGGCTTTTGTATGGCCGAAATACCGAATATAGTTATATTCTTGCAAATAAATGTATCATTCATTCATTCAATCATTCATTCCACAACCCAGTTAGTTCTGGGTAATACTATCGTATATATATCGTGATATCTCCCTAGGTAAGACTGGTAGCCAGACTTTTTGGGCCACTGACTACCTGTTACGACTGTCAAAGATCTACAAAGACAGCCGGGACCAACAGCTTAACGTGCTTTTCCGAGGCACGGAGGAAACTCGGTATGTTAGGGTGGTCATGGTCACCCTTCTACAGACCAACCTAGGCAAACAAGGCGTAACCTAAAGATCGACCTGATTTAGCCACGAGTCTAAGAACGAAACCTTGTTAGTTACACCGTGGAACACGAGCGAGCAAGAATAGTATATTTGTCTCGTCATACAGTCAGGAAACTGACAGTCCATGGAAGTTCAACCTTTGACCAGCTCATTGCAAAACGCAAAGACAGCTAGAATACCTTGAACGTGCTGAAAAGCACCCTATAGAAGGAATATATAGAATCCCATTTCCTACTACACCCTAATCATTCTTAGAACTCTGAATCCCCCTTTTGTATTCTTGGGGTACATTTATGCCGCGGTACGTACACGGCATTAGCGTCGGTCGGTTCGCCAGCTTCACTGGAAGCGGATCTAATATCTTAGTTGTGAGAAGCAAAACCTTTGTAATCTACCCTTTGTAAAGTTTTCTAACAGACAAAGACGTTTTATAATTAATAAAAGGTCACTCGCATTTAATAAATTCTAATACCTACTTATTTTATTTTGAAAACAACGGTATTTTCTATACTATTTAAATGATTGAAACAAAACAAACTAGCGGTATAGTAAGGTACCTCTACCCACATACAGATTCAGTAAAAAGACGATGAAGAATCTGTATGACTAGGGCTAATATCGAGAATTGTCGAGTAAAACTACGTGGAAAATGCCTCGCGTATATAGGTTACCAATTCACCGGTACACAACGCTTCACTTTATTTTGTAGTTTATGCTCGGAATTGCATTTGAGTAGTACCTATCGTTATTATCTTGCAATAATAGTGTAGTTCACCCTAATCCAGTGTTTTTCAACCTTTTTCATGACACGACCCCACGACCCTTCGCTTTTGTTTTCATTTATTTTATTACAAGCGAAACCTCATTATGATGGATGAGTACTAGGTAATAGGTTTTTATTTTGTTAATTTGTATGAACATACAAATGTTTATATCCTATTTAACGTTTTCTTATTAAATCCATCTTTCTAGGCTTTATTGTTTTGTTTATTGAGGTAGTTTTCGCGACCTCTTGCGACCCCCCTACAAAGGCTTCCGGCTTACCGGGCAGGTTGAAAAACACTGCCCTAATCTAATTTTCTTAATAGTGCGAGTAGGATAAAAAGATCTAGTCCAGGCTGAGGAAGCAGGGGCAACATTTTAATTTTACCTGTCAGCTGTCATTTGGTAGACTCACGTCGTGATCTTGAGATCCCTGATATTTATCCTCATTTTCGGATAGTATACTATTAGACACACCTCTGCCTAACCCTTCGGATCTTACAGGCGTAATAATATGTTATGATTTCAGAACTCTTGCTGTAGTCATGACAGCTATCCGTTTTTCACCTCTTCATGTTGTTCAATTCCTCTATGTTTCCGCTACGAGTATAGTAAGTTCTCTGCATTGACAGGTGGGCCGCTGCAGGAACAACTTCGTCCAATACCGATGGGTTTCCCGACGAAATAAAATGTGACTGCATAGCCACATCGAACGATGACCCACCTCCACCTCCAACGCTGGCGTCAGCGGCGACTAGGGTTACCATCTGACCGGATAAATCCAGTCTTGACCGGATTTTTAATGCCAATCGGACTTTGCCCGGATTTTGTGCCAGACCGGATTTTTCGACTCATTTTTCGACTCAAAAGAAAGAAACAGACTATCAGTGGAATCCATTAGAGCCATCG
The DNA here is from genome assembly GCA_905147715.2 of Xestia xanthographa. NCBI lineage: Eukaryota > Metazoa > Arthropoda > Insecta > Lepidoptera > Noctuidae > Xestia > Xestia xanthographa. Next base: position 23,345,906 of record LR990648.1, read on the forward strand.
TACTTATGAAGTATAACTGGAAAGGTTCAATGAAATTCTTCAATCAAATTTTTACGGTCAAAACCAAATTTTAAAAGCTATTTCTATAATAAAAAATATAATTAATGTTTAACTTTTGATTACTGTACAATATTTATTGTTTTTTTTTTCTAACTTTGAATAATAATTTCAGCTTTTTGTTTGATCGTAGACCAGCCCGCTTAGCATGAACGCCGTAGAAACGAAAGAGACTCGACAAATCTTTTGTTCATCTGTCATTAAATCGACAAAATGACAGATGAACAAAAGATTTGTCGATTCTCTTTCGTTTCTACAGCGTGCATGCTAAGCGGGCAGGTAAACTTTAGGCTAGACCGGACTATTTTGTCGAAAATCAGGATTTTTCATCCTCCAAGACCGGATTTCCGATTTTAGGCCCTGGTAACCCTACCTTCACCTGCAACTTGAGAGAGAGTTCTCCGAGGCCACTACTTACTAGCTATCCAGGTGGCAGAGTTCTGATCGAACCTGAAGATGAAGAACCATACCTGGTAAGGTTATACAGGGAATTTACAACATGGACTTGTATAGGTAGCTGATTATAATTTCAAACAGCAGGAGCAGCTTTACCAAATGCAATGGTAGTGCACGACGACCAATCAAGCCATACAAAACCCGTATACGAGGATCTCTAATCGTACGGGCAATCTATACTAAGCGAGGCCATGTAATACTGACAATGTATACTTAGCTTTATGTGTCTCCGTGTGTACCAAAGTTATGTAAGTGCTCAACAACAATTGTCTGTTGTTACGTAATGCATTATTGTATGTAAAATATAGTAATGTATTTTTTATGGTGTAAGCAGAAACACCTTGATTCGAGGGACAATAATTGTGGTTTGGCGAACGTTTGGCATGATTCCATATTGAACGGACAATGGTAAAGTTCTAAGAAATATTGTCCGTATTGTATTGCATTGGAATTTTATTGTTATTTGGCTCTCGAGTCTATTTACCTACCTTATACTCAATTTAGTTATACTAGGAATTAGAATATATGAACCTACGTAAGTAAGTACATACTCTTGGATGAAAATTCCTACCTATTGCTTGGATGAACATTCTTAAATACTGATACCTATTGCTTACAGAACCTTCTTATTATCCTAATTATAAAATTAGGAGTATAAGAGGTAAAGATTAAATCCCCATGTCTATTATTATTCTTAAAGTCTTCAGATAAAATAACAAAAATAAATTAAATTATGGTTACAGGGAATAATATTAGTAAGTGACAAGTTAAAAAAGACAGTTACACAACTGTCTTTTTTAAACTTTCACAATCAGAACACATTATAAAACATAATCGAAACGTATTTATAGCGAATTTTACCTTTAATATAAAAGCCCGACGTTTCGACCGGATTGCACTAGCCGTGATCACGGGAAGACTGAAGTATTGGAGGTTCCGCCACAGCAAAGAGGTGTTTATTCAACTACCCTCACTTGATCTTCATAAATGTTAATTAGGGCCGGTACACACTAGGACAGCATCACACTAACAGTGTCCGTATACTGAGATGACTTCACTTGACGAGTACACCTTAGTGATTACTGGATTCCAAGTGGAAGAGAGCCTGAAGCTTTCTTCGCGATTGAAATTAAGCGATACTTCTTGATCTCAATCGCTTCCCGAACCTTTCTCTTATATAGAGCTTCTAAATATCCGTTTCGATAGGGCTTATAGTGGTGTCCGCCGTTGGTGGACAGCGAGAATACTTTATGTTTAAAATTATGTCTGTCTGGAAAAAGTCTGTCTAGAAAAATTAAAGGGTTGTGCCTCTGCACTCTCTGCCCATCATTTGGTCGGCAGCGGGCATTATTTTTTTTAATTGTATCGCTGTCCACCACTAGAGGAAAGCTGGGTGTGGACATCGAGAATAATCGGACCACTGTTCACCCTAATACTTTGAGTATTAAGTTTGAAAAGAGGTTAACCGCCATTGTCCGTTTTGATAACTATATAAGACTTTCGTGGAAAATCTTTATCCTCAATCAATTTTTACCTAAATTTGTACAGTTTTCGGTAACTTCCTTATATAATAAACTAAATGATTTCCTTCCTCCTAATATTTTAGGAATTTATTGAAAGCCGTTACTTTTTAGAAATGGGGTCTGCTATTCTACGGATTTCTACGAAAAAAACGAACTTCTGAAAAACGACGTTGCGGCCGAAACGTCGCACGTTCCTTCCCCACGGTTCCATTCGTTTCGAAATTTCAGATACCTACATAGCCAAAGTTTGTTTGACATTTACATCTTCTAAAACTGCCTTTTGCATAACCGAAAATTCGAATTTGACAGATCATTGGCCGGAGCACCTCATATTTACGCAAAAAATATTTAATTAAAAGCATTGCCTATTTAGGTGTATTTTGTATTCATACACGAAATCTCTTATGGGGCCATTGTACTCATCATTAGGAACAAGTTTTACCATGGAATCAAACCCTGAATCGCGAAAAATAAATTAGCTGTTCCATACATGAATAGATACACCTTATAATTATAGCGGACATTGGAAATATCACAATAATATTAGGAAAAACATCCCTAACATTTTTGATTTTGCATGCATGAGGCTTGAGGATTACTCAGAAAGGGGCTTTGAATATACATGACACTTTCTGTTCTATGTTATATCTTCCAATCCTTCACAACAATAAAGGGTGTAAAACACCTCTTAACGAAACCGAAAGGCACTAACTTGTTTTCCTCGTCATTGCGATCATTTTTTTGTCCTACACCATACCTGGGAACCTTGTAGTTACGGAGATATTGGGGGGGTCAAAGTTCCAACTTTTTGACAAGTTTTTTTTTTAAATACAAGTTTTTATGTAAGATTTTTACTTTAAACACCTCCACGACCCCCGTATTATTCAATCCATCCATCAGCACAATGTTTTGAGTGCGTTACATTGAATTCTACTACAAAAGATGATTTATTACCCCAAAAAAAAAAGTCGTTTCCCAGCAATAACTTTTGCGTGAAGTTACTTAGTTTGATGTACAGAATGATTGGTTGACGGCTTCGTGATGAGGTCTTTCACATCCTGTATATATCTAGGTACAGACTGAAAATTTTCCCAATCAACCTGAACTGAACCCAATGCCACCCAATGCTTTGGCAATAAAGTTGAAAATCTATTAAAGACATTTAACAGATTGTAGTAGCTTGCTGTGCTTGGCGTCTGTACCTAGTTAACTTGTATGGATGTTCACAAACTGAATTGCAGAGAGGCACTTAACTATAAACTCGTCCAAACTATTAGAAACATTCAATAAACCGGAGGCTGAATTGAAAGTAATGCTCCGGTACCCAACTACCCACTACAGTTTACAGTCATTAATAACTTCGTAAATTGGCAACTTAATTACCGTGTCGGTACTCGAAGTAACGAAGTTCCATTAGTCTAACTATTGAGTATGCACGAAGTCTATTAGTCAGACGGATGTCGAAGTAAGGCTTCGTAACTATACAGGGTGTATCTGTATAACTTATTAAACGCAAACCTCTCGTGTGGTGTGTCAGATCATGAAACTTTCATAACTTTTTTTTTGTTTTATCGTAAGTACTTACCTAGACTGGAAGCCGACCCCAATAAAGTTGGGAAAAGGCTAGGCAGATGATGATGTTGTAAAAAAACTAATTATACTCAAAACAAATAGGTTTTCAATTCAATTATGTGTACCCAGCCTACCTACTATAAACGTTTCTAAGACATACTTGCTACTTTGTTTCGCTTTTCACATTATTTTCAAGAAATTTCGAAGAAAACATGATTAGGAACTTTACGAAAACATGCTGAAAATAACATCTTGTAGGTAAGTATTTTTGTTGATTACATGAATATATAAAAGCAAGGTAGTTGTATGTTTTTGTAGGTACCTACAACAAAATAAGTGTATCTATTTATACACGAAATATTTTTAGGGAATCATCTAACAGCTACAACGAAGCCATTTCAAGGGAAACAAAATTGGTAAGTACTTGACCCACAAAATAAATACTGGCTCTTTATTTTTCAACATCCATTACAATAGTTTACTACGTGCGTCACTTCGTCGTATACGCCATTAAACAAAATGTCTTAAGAAATTTTGGAAATAAGTAGGTATAATAATATAATAAGTATATTTTGAGACAGCTACACGGGGTCGCGGCTAGGGTTACCAGGTTCTAAAATCGGAAATCCGGTCTTGGAGTATGAAAAATCCTGATTTTCGACACAAAAGTCCGGTCCAAAGAGTATAATAATAATCCTAAAGCTTACATAGGATCAAACAAAAAACTGATTTTTTTACTCAAAGTTAGAAAAAAAAACGCTAGATCATGTTCATTATTCAAAAGTTAAACGTAAAGTGTAAATTATATTTTTTCTATCTAGAATAGGTAGGTAGCTTTTAAAATTTGGTTTGGACCGCAAAAATTTAATGGAAGAATTGCTCACAACTATACATCTTTCCAGATAGACTTCGTAAGTACGATGGCTTGAACTCCACTGATAGTCTGTTTCTTTCTTTCGTCCGGCGTGAGTCGAAAAATCCGGTCTGGCACAAAATTCGGGTGAAGTCCGGTATTGGCATTAAAAATCCGGTCTAGACCGGATTTATCCGGCCAGATGGTAACCCTAGTCGCGGCAGACTGAGGAGAAGATGGCGGGACGCCTTGGATGGCTTTCTCGTTAATTAGCGAGAAGAGGCGCAACACCGAGAAAAGTGGAAGGAATGGGGGGAGGCCTTTGCCCAGGAGTGGCACAGCTCAGGTTAACTAAAAAAAAAAAAAAAAATTGTACAAACAAAAAACTTAGATAAAATTTTTTTTCGTTGCCATGGCTTCGTTTTAAGCGTTAGATGATTCTCTGAAAAGATTTCGTGTTTGAATAGGTCTACCTATAGTATACCTATGGTACATTTGTAAAGTTATTGGGTTTCTTATTTATGGTATCTAGCTGTTGCCCTTGCTTGCTGGTGACCTTCGTCCGCGAAATTATTAAGTACAAAATATTGCTTCCCTTTTAATCAGATTTTGTTAACAATTTCAAAGGTAACCTTACACTTTACAGTCATTTAGAGACAGAAAACTTACCTTTCGACATGAGGAAAGACATTATTATCTTCCTAGCCTTGTCCTGTCCCATGGTACTTGACTTGTTCCATTTACTCCATTTTCTTTCATATCATTCATCCATCGCTTCTTTGGTCATCGTCACTCTTTTAGTCACATGAATCGGTTTTCCTTAATAAAGTATCTATATCCATGTCACCTACGTTACCTACGGCAGTCGTTTTACAGCTGAGATAAGTATTCAAATTAAAAAGGTACTTATGAGTAATGCACCGTGCCAGACTCAGTGTCATGACGTCACATATTTGATTTGCATATTTTACCTTCTAACGTTTAGATACGGTTGTCTACGTCACTGTATCTGGAGAAGGATAGACGGCGCGGCACGCTTGCAAACTGACGTCATTATCACCCAGATTATTTGCTTAGATACAATAAAAAACTTATGATGTAACGTGGTGTTACATCTGTTATGAAATCTGCGATAACAGATTGTGTTTTCCTGATTCATGCCGAAAATCGAAGCCAGCATAGATAGATATAAAGAATTTTTTTTTAGATTTCTATGGAAGCCAGTATTGAAACTCGTGAGTCAGTCGTGAGGCTTCACTTGTCGACTTTGCCCAAATAATGGTCATATTAATTATGTCACACTAACTGGGCTACAAAAGTAAAGACAGGTAGGGCAATTTCAAGGCGTTTGTGGTGCGCATCCCAACGTGTATGCTCCATCTGGTGTTAGAAGAAAGTTTTTGGCCGCAGGATGTGGTGTGCAAAGGGTAAATACGGAACCCTATTACTAAGACTTCGCTGTCTGTCCGTCTGTCCGTCTGTCTGTCACCAGGCTGCCTATCTCATGAACCATGACAGCTAGACAGTTGAAATTCACAGATGATGTATTTCTGTTGCCGCTATAACAACAAATACTAAAAACAGAATAAAATTAATATTTAAGGGGGGCTCCCATACAACAAACGTGATTTTTTTGCCGTTTTGTCTAATGTATAGATAATGGTACGGAACCCTTCGTGCGCGAGTCCGACTCGCACTTGGCCGGTTTTTTAAGTTGCTTAGGTTAAGGTATTTATCTACGGGTCTTTGTTACCTGAAATAAATGGTTTATTATTATTATTAAACAGGTACATCATCATCAACCTAGCCTTTTCCCAAATATGTTGGTGTCGGCTATCGGCTTGCAGTCTAACCGGATGCAGCTGAAGACCAGTATTTTACATGGAGCGACTGCCTATCTGACCTCCACAACCCAGCTAGTACTGGGTAATACGATACCCCTTGGTAAACAGGTACATGAGTAAGAATATTTTTACTTGCATTGAAAAAGTGTAGGTACAATAGTAGTCTTCAAAGAAATGTTGATCTACTTACCTCCATGTCTCGCCATGGACCGTCTGACATACGAAAAGGTATAAACACAGTTTCTAATTATCTGAACTCAAGATAGTAAATGAGAAAAGGTAGTTTAAACCTGAAAAATGAAATGCAATGTTATTAAATAAAAAAAAATAAAAAAAAATATCGCTGGACATTAAACTCAGCGCCATCTAGTGCTACACTAAGCAACGAGGCTTGTATCGTGGACACCAGATAGTTGATATACTACATAGATACTTTTTATTTGTAAATACATACTTATGTATAATAAGTATGTATTTGTAATGACATGTAAACATCCATGATTCGGAAACAAATGTCCATGCGCATCACTCAAACATTTGCACGTGGATTCGAACCCGGGACCCAAAGAAGGTAAGGCAGCCTCTCTACCGTTGTCCTGTTGTCTGATCAAACAATGATACTTAGATTATGTTGATGCATTATCTAAGTAGCTCGTGCCAACACGAAAGACGCAATAAAAGTGAAAAATAATCATCGGAAACCATAATTCCGCTTAACCAATCCATAAAATATTTAAATTCCTATGTATAATCTCTAGATATTTTTATTTCTTGGAACTAAAACATTAACTTAATAACATATAATCAGTTTAGCTCATGAAGCCATGACGTAATTGAATACATCATAATGAATTTTCGTTTTTATGTCTAAATTGGACATCACATCACATCGACACTCGCCCATTAACATGATGATATTGTTTCGGGGAAGTGTCAATATATTGGCGTAATACTTGGTATTACTGGTATAATATATATACATATGATATAAGTAGTAATATCTTATCATAACGGCTGGTTCTCGGAATGGTCCATTCAATCTTGTTCTCTTTATTGACTCTGATAATGAATTCCGAGGAACGCCAAATCTATTTTATGATTGTTGATTATGTTTTTAATTAAGTTAAAACAAATGAAGATTAAAAGGCCTGAATTGTTGTCGCGCTGACGGTCGGTCGCGTACAGTCGGTTGTGACGTCAGCGAGAAGAAAATACGGCTGTCGGTCGCCGCTAGGGTTACCAGCGCCTAAAATCGGAAATCCGGTCTTGGAGGATGAAAAATCCTGATTTTCGACAAAAAAGTCCGGTCTAGCCTAAAGTTTACCTACGATCAAACAAAAACTGATTTTTTTATCCAAAGTTAGAAACAAAAAAAACAATAAACCATGTTCAGTAATTAAAAGTTAAACGTAAAAGTGTTAATTATATATTTTATTACTAGAAATCGCTTTTAAAATTTGGTTTATACCTCAAAAATTTGATTGAAGAATTACTCACAACTGTAACCTTTCCAGTTATACTGCGTAAGTACGATGGCTCTAATGGACTCCACTGTTTGTTTCTTTCGTCCGGCATGAGTCGAAAAATCCGGTCTGGCACAAAATCCGGGCGAAATCCGGTATTGGCATTAAAAATCCGGTCAAGACCGGATTTATCCGGTCAGATGGTAACCCTAGTCGCCGCTGACGCCAGCAGCGTTCGCAGTATGGTGCTATATAGAACACAATGTATACTCGTACTTTACCGACCGTGCGCAACCGACCGTCACCGCGACAAGAATTCAGGTCTAATAGGTGGTAGCTAGGTACCCACACGGTCGCGGCGGGAACACGTTTTTTAGTTCAAAGAATAACCTCGATTATTTTATCTGTGTCTCCTTTCTTCAAAGCTTGTTTCTGTGATTACAATTTAGTTTGCCCTCTTTCCTCCTCGAATGCTATTATATTTAAAGGGCCTATCCTTTTAAATTATCTGAGAAAACGTTTTCAACATTGTTTTTGCTCAACCGGAAAATAATTTGCTAAGTTGCACGTCATTTCCGACACCAGCGTTTGTCCGCGGAACCATACAGCTTTGTATTGTTTCATATTAGATCTTAGTGTTGGTATTGGCCTTATTCATAGTACCTATAACAAGCTTGAAAATAAACATGCCTGTGTTGAATGTGCTGTGTGCCTATATGTTCTAGTGCAATGTAGGCTTATGCTGCTAGCGTTCGTATTGTGCACTATCCAGAGTCGCTCCATGTAAAATACTGGTATTCAGCTGCATCCGGTAAGACTGGAAGCTGACCCCAACATAGCTAAGAAAAGGCTGGGCAGATGATGATGTAAGTTCACTTATGTATAGGTTTGTTTTAAAACCAAATTATTCGCCGACGATACGTTATTTTAGATACTAGAGAGATTGTGTGATTGTGACTGTGTTCAAAATGTAGTCGGTTTTTTTTTACTAGATAATCTATGCCTACTTTTATAGGTCGATGAAAAATTAAGCTTGTGAAACACTTAGATTTATTCAGAGAATCCGATGAAACCCTACAATAGACTCAACCCTCGCAACGTATTACAAACTTTTTTCAGGCGACTATGGGTAATAATTTCATCATTTACGCAAAATTATTTTTCTCGAAACTTAAGCAAATTATGAAATTCAGTATAAACGTATTTTATAACCAAGGTTTTCAAAACAATTCCCTCGATTGCGAAAAAGTCGCAATTCCAAAATTCATCTCGTAATTACTGGCCTAAACGTTTTGTTGGCTTGAATTTTACGTCTGTTATGTAAGTACATCATTTCTCGAATAAACGAATAAATTAATTTATTCCAAACCACGAGTAAGTAATATATTGTATTACTGTTACTGTTAGCCTGTGTCATCCCACTGCTGGGCAAAGGCCTCTCCCTATGTCTTCCGAATTCTTCGATCCAGGGCCAACGTGGGCCACTCGTCGTTGGTTTTGTCCAGCTCGTCTCACCATCTCCTGCGAGGTCTACCGCGTCGTCTTCTGTCTGTATCAGGGCTCCACATCGTGGTTATTTAAGCCCACAGCTCGTCGGGCATACGGCAGACATGGCCAGCCCAGTCCCATATATTGTATAGTGTTACTCCAATCAGTGTCTTTCATCACTGCGATCTCCAATCCGCCTGCCAAGCGTGGAGATTACGGCAAATTCCTCCCATCATGGGAGAGGCTTATGTCCAGCAGTGGACGTTATGGGCTGTTGTAGTGTAGTAGTGTGTTACTCCAATTAAAACAACAAAAATAAACTTTTTCGCAAAATAAATAATTAATATAGTTGGACATTACACACAGCGCCATCTAGTGACACACTAAGCAACAAGGCTTGTAAGTCTAGGACACCAGATAGTTGATATAAATACTTTTTTGTTGTTAAAACAATACTTATTGTAAATATCGGAAAAAAATGTCCATGCTCATCACATCACACAAACATTTGCCCCTACCGGGATTCGAACCCGGCACCCTAATAACGTAAGGCAGCCTCACTACCGCTACGCCATTCGGTCGTCTATAAATTAATCGACTCCAAAACAACAAAGTGGAAAACTCAGATCAAAGAAATTTGATCTGAGGTGGAAAATAACTAAATAAGTTAGTGTATAACTAAGTAAGTCCGTGACTTGTTTGCTTGATTTACTTTTTTGCCCTTTTGGTTTTTTGTGGTTCCACACAAAAAACATTGGTAACTGTTTTTTTTTACTAGAAGATATTAGGAGATCATCAACATAGACGAAGAAGAAAAAATACACGGTAATACAAAAGAAAGAAATCGTATTTATTAGTCTCGCACAGACCAAACCAAAAAAATTGTTAAAATTATCTAAAAAGTAAACATAAGAGAGCAGCGGTGGCCCAGTGGTGGCGGCCCCGAAGTCGTGGGTTCGAACCCAGACAGGCGCATTACTTTGTGTAATTTATTTCATCACCACTGCTCACAAAACGGTGAAGGAAAACATCGTGAGGAAACCGGCATGTCCTAGAACCAAAAATTCGAAGACATGTGACATCTACCAATCCGCACTAGGCCCGCGTGGTGGATTATAGCCCATTCCTTCTCATAGAGAGAAGGCCTGTGTCCCAGCAGTGGAAACGTTAATAGGCTGATGATGATGATGAAACATAAGAAAAAAAATAGAAATGACCTCGTAAAGTACCCAAGCCACGTTAATAAAATCTATATGGCAACACCGAGCGTGCTTCCTCTACTATTACCAAATGGAAAAACAATCACGAAAATCGAACCGGAAAAATTGAATACCTAAATAAAATAAAAAAAGATACAGACCTAATACGTAACCTTCATTCAGAGGTTGATTAAAATACATGGTGCCTATTCCTTCCCATCTCGTGTTTATCAATGTCTGTCGTGTTTATGAATGGACAAAAAGTATGGCGGGTTGGCCGCTCTTCTAACCCTAAAATTAGCAACTCTATTTGTGGTGGTTCAAACTTCCTTTGAAATACTGATAGAATAAAGTTCTAATCAGCTTGCACTACAAAGCGGTTGTTACGTCAGTCACTGCGGCCGAATAGTGCGAAATGAGTGGTTTTTTGCGATTTACAAAAAATCTACTGATTGGACTAAAAAAATAAAACACATAAGACCTGCTTTATAGTTAGTTCAGTTAGTATGCAAAGTTTCATGATCTAATTTGAAGTACTTTTTGAATACCAGCGGTTTATTGTTCAATTTGGAGGTAACTTTGGATTTTTTTTCTATCGAGAAATTTTATGAAATCGTGTTTTCGTTACACAGGACTTTTATTATTAAACGTTTATTTCAGATTATAATCATCCATATAAAAAATAAAAAGTTACATAATTAATTAAATATAAAACACAATACAATTACAATTCAATGAAAACAAATCACAAACTTAAAAGTAAATTAAAATATTATCACTAAATTATCCAATTCATAAATTATATACAATGAATTAACAAAATTTCATAATAAAATAATACAAATAAAAACAATAAATAAACAATCAACCAATGGCAATCAACCAATCAATCGGCGAGCCAGACCGTCACCTGCATTATTGTAAGGCCACCGCCAGACACCAACAAACTCCTGCGCTAGTTTGACGACATCTAACGTCCCAACATGAACTTAGCAGTAATCCTCAACTTTACCGTATATTTATTTCAAAATTAATGCTGCAGATTTTAGGCGTAACGGAGGATTATGCTAAGCCATTTGAAGAATACAATAGCCCTTAACTCGGTTCTCAGCAACTCTCATCCAGTTGCTACCAGCCACACTGCGAAGATCGTCACTCCACCGAGCCTGAGGAGCGTCTTACCTTACGTTTGCGATGCGCGGCTCTACTCAAGAACACGTCTATCACAACGGTCATCTTTACGGCTATTACGAATTGCCACTTCAGCTTACTTATTCTGTAAGCTATGTCGACAACTCTGGTTCTCCGTCGGATCATCTCGTTCCGGATGCGATCCCTCAGAGAGAGTCCTAGAGAAAATAAGCCTACACGATCAGGACACGTTATAATACACATGTAAACGGGTATTTATCGCGAATTGAGAAGCGAAGCGAAAGAGGAGCGATTGAGATCAAGAAATATCCTAATTTCAATCGTGAAGTCGGCTTCAGACTCTCTCCCGCTTGGAATCCAGTGATCACTAAGTGTACTCGTCAAGTGAAATCACTCAGTATCAATCAGTGTCTCAGTATCAGTGTGAATCATTTCAGTATGCGGACACTGTTAGTGTAGTGTGCTGTCCTAGTGTGAACCGGCCCTAATTAACATTTATGAAGATCAAGTGAGGGTAGTTGAATAAACACCTTCGATTTGCTGTGGCGGTACCTCCAATACTTCAGTCTTCCCGCGACCACGGCTGGTGCAATCCGGTCGAAACGTCGGGCTTATATTAAAGGGAAAATTCGCGATAAATACCCGTTTACAATGTGTATTATATAATAAGCATACGTGAAAATTATGCGTAACTATGTAAAGGATTCGATGAATATTGATTGTTTTCCAATTTACATTTAGGCTTTTATGAATATTCGTCTGTTATTCATGAATTTAACGGAACTAGTAAATATTCCGTCAGTTTATGCAGATTATAATTTGTTTACCCATTCGTTTGGACATGAATTTTAAGCGAACGAATGTTTTACTGCCTGGTTGCTCTAGTAGTCGATTGCTGGAATTTGGGTCCTGGCTTAGATTCTCAGGTCGAATAAAGTGCCCTTCATTCAGGAACCTTTCAGTAACAACCTGGGGCCCAATTCTGTAACTTTGTGTTAAGCAACCCGCTATTGACACTCTATCGACACACTACAGACATTATGTTGCCGCTGTTGCAATTTGGTATTCTGCAAAAATTTCAACGGCGTTTCAGTGGTGTCTCAGTAGTGTGTCGATAGTGTGGCGGTACAATATTTTTCAGTGTTTTCGTTGTTGGATGGCTTCGCAATGGCGCGTGGCGATTCGATGGCCAAAACACTTTTCAAACACGATAGACACAACTTTCAAGTATACCTAAAATATTTACAGACTACCGTAACTTTGGCCATCATGATGACATTGACACATTATAGTGGAGCAGAATACCAATTATTACAATAGTCTTCTATGGCGTTTCAATGGCACTACAGTGGTATGTGAATGACCATAGATAATTTGTAGAATACCAAATTTCAATGATTAGCCTATTGAGACACTACTTACACACTACCGACATACTATTGTCAAGTTGGTAATTTTACAGAATTGGGCCCCTGGAGTCTGTAAAAGTGCCCACGCCCAGTTACCAACACAGACCCTATTACTTGGAATTTCAAATATGGGTGCTCCCCCTTCACCTTTCCAAGAATGCAGGACTGACATTATCTTGTTGATACGGCGAATTAACCTTTCACATTTAAAAACTTTGTTATGATAATAACATTCCGAATATTAACCGACAAATTACGTAATCTGACATTTAAAATTAAATAATTTTATCTTTGAATGTAAATAAACATGTTTTGTAATAATTAAAGTGTTTCTCGGAACCTGTATCGTTTGACTGATAAGTACCTACCTTGAATGACAGTGACAAATAGTATGCATGCACCATTGACATATATGATTATCATGTCCTGAACATAAATGTATAATTTTGTTTTGCAAATTTTATGAATTAGCTAGTAATATGATAATAGTTTCCAGCTTGGAAAACTATGCCTTTTAAAGTCTTAACATAACATATCGTCGTCTGTTATCCCCGATTCATTTGGCATACTTACCTAATGGTAAGAGGTTTTTACCTAATAGTAAGCCCCGCCAGTTATGTTTAAGGGCCATATATGCCTCAAATGGCTTAGCATGATCCTCCGTGACGCCTAAAATACTGCAGCATTAATTTTGAAATAAATATATGGTAAAGTTGAGGTTTAATACTAGGTACTAGGTGTGACGAAAACACGATTCCATAAACTTTTCTCGATAGAAAAAAATCCAAAGTTACCTCCAAATCGAACAATAAACCGCTGGTATTCAAAGAGTACAAAAATGTACTTCAAATTAGATCATGAAACTTTGCATACTAACTGAACTAACTATAAAGCAGGTCTTACGTGTTTTTTTTTTAGTACAATCAATAGATTTTTTGTAAATCGCAAAAAATCACTCATTTCGCACTATTCGGCCGCAGTGACTGACTTAACAACCGCTTTGTAGTGCAAGCTGATTAGAACGTTATTCTAACAGTACTTCAAACGAAGTTTGAACCACCACAAATAGAGTTGCTAATTTTGGCCTTAAGTCCCATGAAATAGGGAGTCCCTATTACATGGGACTTTGCTTGAATTCTAAAAGTATTATTTTTTAGATTTTTATATTCATTTCAAGCGGACGTAAGGTCGCGGACTCGTGCAACAACTAGTATACAATTTATTGTGTTACAAAGTTCCGTTGTCTGTTTTTCTGTCAATTCACAGAGAGAATTCCAAATTGTTCAGTAATAAATTTATTAAGCTAAAACTACAACCATTTCACTAAAAGAGCTAATTTGCGGCCTGAAAATGAAAATTACATGAAATATTATTACGTTTTGTCGTGTTAAACTTGTTTACTATTATTTTCCCTCTAAATTATTCAATAAGGTTAAAATAATAATTCAGTTTCAGGTAAATTCATACATTAATTTGCGAAAGAACAAAAACGGACGTTTTCAGAATACTCGTATTTGAGGGTTTGAGAAAATGGATGACTTGTTGCAAACGTCAGTTTCGGTCGAACGGTAGGGGTAAGTTGTGAACGCGGCTCCGGACACCGGACAGTCCGACACTGACAGATATTATACCTCCTGAAATCTGTCAATGTGTACCGTGTCCGCAGCTATTTATTTCAATTTTAATGGCAAAGAAACACCTTCGCTTTTTTCTACTTTTTAGGGTAAAGTACCTTACGGGTACTTACCCATCTGCTTAGCCTTTTCCCGACTATGTTGGGGTCGACTTCCAGTCTAACCGGATGCAGCTGAATACCAGTATTTTACATGGAGCGATTGCCTATCTCACCTCCACAACCCAGTTAGCACCGGTTAATGCGATACCTCTTGGTAAGACTGGTTGCCAGACGTTTTGGGCCTCTGACTACCTAATGACTGTCAAAGATCTACAAATGACAGCCGGGACCAACAGTTTAACGTGCTTTCCGAGGCACGGAGGAAACTCGGTATGTAATGGGTGGTCACCCATCCACAGACCAACCTAGACAAGCACGGCTTAACCTAACGATCGATCCGAGCCATTGAGCTGTAGTAATAGCTCAATGATCCGAGCGGCTGTTATTATTTAACCACGAGCTCCTCCCAATACGACCCTATTAGTACTGTTTTTTAATCTAAATCAGCAGGTTCAGGAGAGCTGGGCTCATTGATGGTTTAGTCCTATAGTTGGTGCCAGTTAAGATGAGAATAGCGGTCATTGCCCTTACCCTAACATCTCTTCGTACGAACCAAAACAAATAAACCATGTACCGTTTTCATTACAAAAAATGTCGAAGATCACGATAGATGACTATTCTAGACTTGAACAGGCTTATTTTTGGTTTTCAAAGTTGAGAAGTTTAATAAATGTAGGTGGGGTCATTGACCGCTATTCTCATCTTATCTGGTACCTACCAACTATAGAACAGTCCTCATCCCTCATTGCGAGCTCTTCACTCGGCGAGGTCACAAACCGAATTCACAGAAAACATTCAAAAGGCCTTTCATGGTAGGTTAGGTCTACGCTTTTATAAAACCGTTTTTTTTTTCGTTGTGAAAAACTACGCAGAATATATTTCGAATTCTCGCAAGCGTAATGAATCCGAGAATTTAGAAGTTTTTAATGTTTTTTTGGTAGATTTTTTTTTACGAAAATTCGGCGCTGAAATACGGCTTTGTTATGATGGAAATGAAGTTTTATGTCCTGGGAATAATTCCATTTTAGTAGCTTTCAGAATGCAGAATAGGCTAGTTTCCACCATCAATAAATTTCAAATCTATTTAGTCCGTCAGTTAGAGTATAGGAAAATAATGGACACGTATTTTTTGTTTTTGTAAATCAATGAATATTGACAAAGATAAAACGCATCAAAACTGGAAACGAGGGCTCGTGACGTCACAACGCACTAAAAGTTACAGCACGGCGTGACGTATTGATAATTTTAAAAGCGTCGTATCTTCGTTAATTTTGGTATACGTAACAAAATAAAAAATACTTGTCCAATATTTTTTGGAAATTTATCTGACGGACTAATTGGATTTTTTTGATGGTCAACTACCCTATTGAATTTGTTAGTAGGTACCAACCCCGCAGAAAATTACGGGCACACAAACACACTAATACTGATAAACCTGAAATAAAAGATGTGCCGCAATTTTTGTAGATGGTGCCGTCCAAAATTGTGTTAGCCATTTAAGAATATGTCTAGATTTTTCTTCAAGTATCGGTGTCTTTGAAATTAGAGCTATGTACTTAGAGGGAAGACCATACAAGTTGACTTTCGCGCAGACCAGGGATGAATGGCACAAAGGACGGAGGCATTTACTCAACAGTGGAGAGAAATTAAAAAAAAACTGGCCAAGTGCGAGTCGGACTCGCGCATGAAGCATTTCTACTGTCGACCTATTACGGATCATGAGATACGGTCATACGGCTTAGAAGTAATAGGGTCGCATTGATTACCCGTAAGGTATTTAACCCTAAAAAATTGAAAATTAAAAATTGAAATTAAAAAGTTAAATGTGTGATGAATGTGTGTGTATGATTTGCTGTTAAAGAGGCAACAGAAATGCACATTCTGTGAAAATTTCAACTGCATGTCTACCTATTACGGATCATGAGATACAGTCCGCTGACCAGACAGACGGACGGACATCAGATTCGAGGCTGAGGAATAGGGTCCCGTTTGGTTACTCTTCGGGTACGGAAACACAGCTTCTTAGAAAACGTCGTTGATGTCTACTAATAAAGGTAGCGTGAGCTTTAAGGTTCCGTCATTTGAGTAGTCCCCACTTATCGGGATAAGTGGGGACTACTCAAATGACGGAACCTGGACGGCAGCGAGCACACGTACCCTTAGAGTTCATCTACTTACTGATAATTTGATGGTTTTATTCTAAACCCTAACTAGTGTTTCTAGTGAACAACTACTTCAAATATAAAATAAGTATAAATAAATCGCGTAGGAACCAATTTCCGCTAGCGGATGTGAGCATGTGACACGATTTTTTTCAATTTCCTGCCTTCATATCCAGATTAATCTCCGGCACAGTCACAGTAGACATATAAGAGCATACAGTATTTCAACTAGGAACAAATGGCCGGAATCTGACACACATCCCAAGGCGTTTCCATCAATTCTGAGCATGCTTCAGGTAACACTTTATTCGTGAGTAAGTCAGGGCTGTCACATCGAGGCAACTGGTTACGTTTTATTATACGTAAATTTATGTAGCGCGTCATAAAAAGTTTAGTTGATAACCCCTTTTTCTTGGACTGAAAATCACCAAATGACTCTCCTGCTTTGGGCGGACCACTATCCTTGTCAGAATTTTACTGACTAAAACCCATCCATGTTCCTTTTTCGTCCTTTGTGTTCCGGGGCTACGGTATCTCTTTCGGACTGTCCCGCAGCCCCGGCAGGTAGTTGACAACCCTAACACCCGCGTTTGACGTGCAAGCCACACCGCCAGCTGGCCAGCGAGCGAGCGATCCGGGTGAGCATCGTTCCTATTCTTTTCATACTTCTCTTTCGGTAGTTCCGTGTGAACCAAAGTAAAAAAAGAGGTGAAACGAGGCTCGCCCGGCTCGCTTGCTCGCTCGTTTACTAGCTGGTGGTGTGGCCTGCGCTTGATTCCCCAAAATGGTTGGTTTACTGGCTATCTTTATACTGTGTTCAGTCGTGTTTTTCCTATGAAGTGGTGCCGTTACTATGGGTGTATCGATACATGTATTAATTGCTACCTCCCTCTTGTTTCCTGTGGGTGGTGGGTTGCAGGGGGGATCATGAGAATAGTTGAATTAATAATATCATAATAACTTGTGTAGGTAGGTTATCTATTTTTCCATAAGTTCAGGAGAATATTCTCTTGAACTCTCTTGAAATTTTGCTGTACCTATCAGAGTTCTTAATGATCTGATATTCTTTAATTTTTGTATGGGTGTTTGTTCCATTTTGGATTTTGTTTACAGAATCTGCAGGCAGAGAGTAAAAAGAAACCGTATTAATGTTTCCACTGGTGCATCATTAAAATGTATGCAGAAAAAGACTTAGAGCAAAATGCTTGAATGACTAATTTCCTTTGGTCTGAATACCTAATTTTTTCTGCGAAATTGTTCACATCTTTTATTTCTTAACAGGAGCACAAATATTGATTGAGTCAGACATAGGAATTTGCGGAACTTATTAGCATAATGTCGAGTTTCAGGCACGGATTTGTCTTGACATGTCCGGTCTTTTGGTCCTCGTCTGGTCTTAGGCCGACTTTGTCATTTGTCCCGACTAGGAAATTGATCTCACCATTCTCCTGCCTATAATGGGTGTAAAAAGACCCATTCTAGTTCTTGTGACTGTTCTACAGGATAATGGCGTAACACACTTACATTGGCAATGCCTTTCCCATTTTTTAACTTGATGAGCAGAAGATTTTTTCAAGCCTTAATTAAGAGGGCCCTTCCCGGCCCGCCTTTCGTCAACGCGAGCATGGTCGAAAAGCTGGTTGTTTCATCCAGCGCCACTGCGGTGGTTTTCTTTCAACTCCCCTGTCTTACCTAGCCCCGAATCCGCACTACTTGCCTCACGCGTACCTCATACCGCCTAACGCGAGGACATTAAACGAAAAATATTGTTCGAAAATTTATAAAACTTGTTCCAGGAAATACGTGTTTTTGAATTAGTCTTACAAGTATGTAAAATAAATATTTGTTATTTAGAATCTCCACTACATTTGCAAGGCTTCTATCAGGATGCTTTCTTTACTTTTACAATTTATAAGTACGTATAGGTATATTATGAACGGCCAAAGTTGAGGTAAAAGTTGTGCAAAACCGCAATTTTTGGAGGCATATACTGAATTTGTTTCTACAAATTTTTATTTTCTGCTTCGATAGAAGCCTAGATATAGTCCACAAGATACCTATTAGTTCAAAAAAATCAAAGATATATGTCTAACAACCAATAACGATAAACACGCACGAGCTGTTGTCAAAATTCTCGCGAAAAGGTTGGCCGCTCTTCAAAATCCTTCGGATTGTGATTGCAAGTGTGTCACGCTTTTGGGGTGCTATTAAATTATCGTGTTGTGTATTGTAGGTAGCCGATAGGTACTTGCTACTTTACAATCACCATTATCGTACACTCATCATTCACTGTAATTGATAACAAATGCATTGATAACGCAGTTGTGTAATGAACTGATGTCTGTGACATCAACAAGATAAAGGGTTATTAGGAAACCCCGTCAAGTGGTTTTGCTCTACATCTTAAGTACATATATCTTGGGTGGCTTTATGATTACTTAGAAATGTTACATTACGCTCACAAAATCAAACTTAGATGACGGAAAATGTTCTGTCCTAAAGCTTACGTAACGCAGTAGTTGTAGCAGTAGATAAGCCATCCACCATTAAATCGTTGCGCTTCAATTTCACGCCCACTGGCAACCGCCGTATGTAGGGATTAATTGAGTAACCTGATTCCAAACAGCAGCAGCCTTTGATCAGCATTGCTTCAATGTAACGGACCAAAATACAGCAATTCTGTCGATTGGAAATTGAGTCGCAAAAGGGATTTAGGTGAATTTGTGTGCTCAATGGGTATGTTATGTGTAATTTCGTATTGGAACTGGAAATTCAATGTCCGTGTTATGTATCTAATAGTTTACAATACACTTTCTCGGGAGCGGGTGTATTGCTTCGGTCTTACTCACTTAGGTTCACAATGCAGCGTTTTGAACACGTGTGTCAATCCTGCCACGAGTGCAATGACAAAGTGCACTTCAATCAAAATCTATTATTTATCAACCCTCCCATTTTCCAGTCGCGTCCCAGTCCTAACAAAGCATTGAAAATGTTACTATTACTAAACTTAGGCTAATTATGCTCATTTTCAAAACACATTGATAAATAAACTTCGCTCTCGCTCAAGTAACCTTCTACTTATGATTTATGGGCCAAATCGTAGAAGCACACCTGGTGGGTAGGTATTTACGCTCGTTCCAATATTTGCACGTTTTATCTTGCTTAGCAGACTGTATGGCAATCGTACTTTGTTGTCATAAATATGGAGATTAGAAAACGTGTTGGAAGTGGGTGGCAAATCGTGTGGGAAGGGTGGCAAGTTGGCAACAGATTTTTCCATATCAATAATTTCGAAACGGAATGCAGTCTTTGCTGTACTTATCTGGAAAACGTTGATAGTATTGCAAGTTGAATAGCTAGGTTATTCGTGTGAAATTCGAATGAATCTTCGTTTGTACAGTCGCGAACCCAAAATAAAGTTTATTTAAAAGGAATTTTCTTCTAAAACAAAATGTAGGGAGTAATATTTGAAACCAATGTTGTACTTAGCTGATTAGGTAGGTATATTCTCGTGCTTCGCGGGCTCGTGTCTGATTCTCTGTCAAAGAAAATCGTTGCGTGGTAAACCTAGATAATTATTACAGGTAGGTACCTAATAAATGAGAAACTTAATAGGTACGCAATGTTCAGATTTACCTTGAAAATTCTTCGAAAGATAGCGACTAAAGTTTCCAGCTAATATGACTGGTCGTCATTAGGCGTTAGAAGGCTTCAAGCCATATTAAAACCTCCGATACTGCGAAAAACGATTACGAATCCGAGCTATTGTTGGCTCGAGCAGTGATTGTTTGAAAATGTTGAAAAGGAGTGTTTATTTTCGTGGGAATGATTTGATGATGATTATTATTGGTGCCTTAGGCTGTGTTTTCAAGCTTCACTGGAGTAGGTATCCCCGGATATTTTTTTATACTAAACAGGCTTCATCACCATGACGATGATGATGATGATGATGAAACAGGCTTTCGTTTGGCCGGAACTCGCCTGATGTGAAGTGATAATGGGCCCTAGCGTAGAGCACGATTGCTTACTTGCCTAGAAGAAACAAATTCACGCGAACTTTAAATACTTACATCCAGATTTAATCGGTGAGCATGTCGTTTTTCCTTATCTTGTACATCTAGTAGCTGACTGCAGTTAAGAAAGAAAGAAAGAAAAAGCATTTATTTGCCCGTAGGACAAATTCACATAAAATAAAAAAGGTGAAATAGGGTAGGTATATGCATGATCTTTTTTTATCACTCTAAACAAAGCGTATTAACATCAGAAATAGCAAAGTGAAATTATATTTTTAAATCTATAAAAATTTTTCAATAAAAAGTTATAAGCATTTGAAACTGCTGATTAGACAGAGAGATCCGATACAGCGAATGACGTCATTCGCTGCATCGACGTACAAAATCCATACTAAATTCCGTTTATTTAGAAAGAGATAGAAACAAAAGTTTAAATGATTATAACTTTTGTGTTGTTTGGTCGATTTATGTCTTGTTTTCGCTTTTTGTCATTAATTTTATAGTACTTTAACATTCCGTATAGAAATGAAAAAAATAAAATTTATGCATATTCCCTATTGTCAGTAAGTACACTAAAACAAAAATTAAACAGAAAAAAAGATGTCTTGTAAGAGGCCAAAAGGCCTATATCTCAGCATGGTGCTGTAACATTAAAAAACGTCGAAGCGCTGGTATTCTTAAAGGGCCCAAAGTGAAAGTGATGCCATGGTCAGATACGGATAAGATTAAAAATATAAATAAAAATAAAAGTGTAGACGAATAAACAAACACAATACATAAATGTGAAGTACCTATAATAATAAATGTTAAGTACAAGTTAAGTACTCTATTCATGTCCAATGTTTTCTATTTCTCTTCTTTGTTTGCCAGTCGTCTCCTACTATTTCTTTGATATCGTCTCGATCAAAGCTTCGCGACGAGTTGAGCCTTTGTGTATCGTATTTCAATCGAATGTTTCCGCAAGCTACGGAATCGAATCTGTGCAAAATTGGAAAAAGATCACATGGGAATGCCCGTGGGGAATTCTAGATTGTGGTATGAGTTTGGTTCCCACTTATTGTTTAAGAATTTCGTTTTTGGGTATCACGTGACGTGAGAGTTGCTATTCAGATAGGTAGGTATGTACTATCGAGGACACTCCCGCCTGACCACCACTAAGCTCATTTTTGCTTGCACTCGCAACATAAAAACGCTCTCTAGCCCCGCCCCGTTGCCTTTGTGTGGAAAAAAATAATGAAAAGATACTGAATCGGCCGAGCGCATTGACGACGCACGCCAAACGAGAGTTATTGTTTCTTTGCGCGTCAAAGTTGACGCTTTCCTAATAGGCCCAAACTTTAAGGGGGCGTGGCTCGGCGCCTCCGCATGATTTACGCGAAAAAAAATTAAAATGGTCTGGCGGAAAAGACCCCGATAGTACATGTCGATTTATCGAAGCTACTATGAATTTTTAGGTTGACCTTGTTCTTTTAGATTTTGTGCTATTTATACGTAAGTATTTTCTTCTTTATTCAATTCACCACAAGAAGGGATATCTCCTGAAGTCATGAGACGGTGAAATGGTATCAGTAAGCAAGATTCAGGATGTTCCAGTTTTACTTGTCATCCACTAGTGGAGAGTGTAAGTTGTTTCCATTTATTTGAAACAGGATGTTCCAGTTTTACTTGTCATCCACTAGTGGAGAGTGTAAGTTGTTTCCATTTATTTGAAAAAGGATGTTCCAGTTTTACTTGTCATCCACTAGTGGAGAGTGTAAGTAGTTTCCATATAATTGAAACAGGATGTTCCAGTTTTACTTGTCATCCACTAGTGGAGAGTGTAAGTTGTTTCCATTTATTTGAAACGTTTGTCGCAATTCTACCGCAAATTATCCTTTTTTGAGAACGACAAGTTTTTAGAAGTACTTATATGAAAGCAATTTAAAAATGACATAAATAAATAGGGACTACAACAAAAATGTTTTAAAAACTGATCTTTATCAAGTAGGTAATTGAATACCTAGTAGAGTAAGTACCTACTCATGAAATATTATGCAAATGCAGTGATAGATAAGTATTCTATGAATATAGGGCATGTTCATGGATACAACTCGAGTGTAAATATACTCGCGATTCCAATGTACGATAACACATATCAATACTAGGAAGTGAATAGAAAAAATGACTTCTACGTATTATCACATAAAAACACGATTTATTATCAAGCCAGAGGCACCCAAAGTTTTGGTGTTACTTGAAAGCATTTTCTGTAGAGTTCTATTCGACTGATAGTTTTTTTTTTGGAAAAACGAATTTGTTTGGGTTATGACTGGGAAAAATGAAATAAGTTATCCATCCGTACTAATGTTGTAAGTGCGAATGTAATTTTGTGTATATTTATGTTACCTTTGCACGTCATAACGGCTGTACGGATTTGGATGTTTAGCACAGGAATAGACCATGGTCTTGGTTACGACATAGGATTTTTTTTATCCCATTATTACATTCTCGTTGGATAATTTCCGACATCCCGAGTTATGTTATGTATAAGTTTGAACTGTTGGGCAAAAGCTAAATACATAATTACATAAACATCAAGCTTGTAATCCCCGAAGGGTTAGGCAGGGTGTACCTTAAGTACGCCTACATTGCAAGCATCGTGATTGAAACCGAATTATCATTGTGGGCCGTCAGTCTCACGACGAGAACAACGAACGACATTATCGTTAACTTTCGATCGCTAATTACTTACGAAAAATTTTGTTGCAATAACGATACTTGCGAGAAACGCATCTTGAATGTAGAGACTTGCATTTCTCGCAAGCATCGTTATTGCAACCGATTTTTTTCGTAAGTAATTAGCGATCGAAAGTTTGCAATTTTGTCGTTTTCTATGTCGAGAGTTCGAGACGGCCCTGAACCCACATAGAAATTTTTCATTGGTAGTTAAAAAAAAATTGCTGTTAATAACACTTTGACGGTGTAGGTATTGCATAGTTTTGTAGGAAACAGCAGTTATTTTTAGTAGTTCTTCAGAATGATGTACTGATTAAGTGGTAACCATTTGTGCGTCGCCGCGTGGGTCAGTGTCCTTCCATCTTGTAGGTACAGATAAAGGGTGTAAAACACCTCTTAACGAAGCCGAAAGGCACTTGTTCTCCTCGTCATTGCGATCATTTTTTTGTTCTACACCATACCTGGGAACCTTCTAGTTATAATGGAGATATTGGTGGTTATAGTTCCAACTTTTTGACAAGTTTTTTTTTTTAAATACAAGTTTTTAATGCCACGACCCCCGAACTATTCAATCCATCCATCAGCACAATGTTTCGAGTGCATTACATTGAGTTCTACCACAAAACATGATTTTTTACCCCAAAAAAAGTCTTTTCCCAGCAATAGTTTTTGCGTAAAGTTAGGTACCTACTTAGTTTGATGTACAGAATGCTTGATTGGCGGCTTCGTGATGAGGTCTTTTACACCCTGTATATAATGAACCAGTAAACTAAGTAAGGCTTACTTAGTTAGTTTACTGGTTTAAAAGGCTTACTTAGTGTTATCACAGCTAACGTTTGATTACTTCGCATCACTGGAAGTTGACAGTTAACTAGCTCTTCCAGTGATGTTGAATCAGTTTGTAGAATTCGGTAGATAATTATTTAACAACCATCTTGGAATGGAAGGCATAACGACTATAGAAATTGAGATGTATAGAACTAATGGGATGTTAACGTGCTGTGGGATTTGATACATTCGACTCAGTGCCGAACGTACAAAATTCTACAGCACGCTCAACAACAAGCTAACTACACAGTCACAACATTACTATTTTCCTCGAGTTTTAATTAGAAGTCTATTTTAGTCTCATGCATAAGTAAAAACCGGCCAAGTGCGAGTCGGACTCACGCACGAAGGGTTCCGTACCGTACCATTATTATCAAAAAAAGGGCAAAAAAATCACGTTTGTTGTATGGGAGCCCCCCTTAAATATTATTTTTATTCTGTTTTTAGTATTTGTTGTTATAGCGGCAACCGAAATACATCATCTGTGAAAATTTCAACTGTCTAGCTGTCACGGTTCATGAGATACAGCCTGGTGACAGACAGACGGACAGACGGACAGACAGCGAAGTCTTAGTAATAGGGTTCCGTTTTTACCCTTTGGGTACGGAACCCTAATAGAGAAAATCTGAAAGTAATTATCAAGGTGGATACTATAATAATATTTAAGTGAATTCTTATTCAAATGCTTCCATTTCCAAAGTTTGTTTAAACCCATTACCTGAAGTACCAATTAGATGCATAAACTAGTTAAGATTTAAACACAATGGAACGTCAACAATGTGATTTTTCGAAGGAAGTAAGTAGGTACCGTCTGGGGCTACAATTATTATTTAAGCGCCCCTTCGTCTGGTCTGTAACGTAGACGAAACTTTGAGAGCCATTGGTCAAGATGGATAAAATCAAACTGATAGCGCTCTCAGAATTCTTGTCAAGGTTGCTCTGGTTTGACATTGACAGTTTATTAACCGCTCTTTCAAAGAACTTCGCTTGTAGATATTAGTCTGGCAATGCACTTCTCAGAAAGTTTACAACTTCACACAGGTATTATAGAATTTCAAATAATTATGTATCTTTTAACATCGGTCGTTTTTCGACGAATTACTTACTAAAGCTTCATTTCATTAAATATTTGCTGTAATGTTCCATCAATTTTGAGCATGCTATTTTGCGTTTACTGAGAAATTGAGGCATATACATATTTAGGATAGTAGGTACTTACATACATATCTCAGATTTCGTGGAATACGCGAATCTAATTATAGTTTGTGCTGGAGCCAATTTACACGTATATTATTAGGTACCTATATTGCCTTCCAAAACAATCTATGGAATTTAATTATACACTAACAGAATGTAATTACCAGTTTCTGTCTCTGTCGGGTACTTACATGATAGGTAGCAATCCATCTTAGGCCCGGCGCATACAGATACATAAGAATATAACGTAGAGTATGATTATAATGGAATGCAGGCATCTCTTGGGTCGCTTCAGCAGTCTTCGGCATGTCGGGGGGACCCGGGAGCAGCGTGACGGCCTGCGCTCCACTCTATCCGGCGCTTGGCTTACCTAAGGATACCGCGGCAAAGGTAGTGCTGCAGAAGAATCCGCTGACAGCGTGCCCCAGGCCTTAGGCCTTAGACCAACAAAGAGGATTCGCCACTATTTGACGATGTTCGCCTGTTCGTTCGTTAAGCGATAACCAACGTTCAATGTGATCAAACGCCAACATTCACGTTCAACGTTGGCGTTTAATCACATTAATTCACATTAAGCTCATAGAACACGTGTAAGCTCTGCACTCGAACGGCACGTCTCCATTTTACTAGCAGATCCGATCCGAGGCGATGCTGCTTTGAAGATGCTTAGGTGTACATAGGTGTGCGATGTAGTATGGAATTTCATAGTAGAATTGTAGTAAGTTCCAGTGAGCGATTTATAGAATAACCACCAATTTCTGAGACATACCGTCCGGTATTTGAGTATAACTGTATTCAGCTGCATCTGGTTAACTGGAAGCCGACCACAACATAAGTACTTAGGAGCTGTCGCCACGAGCGAGAGAATCGCGGCGATATTATCGTCGTACCATACACTCTCTACGTCGCAATTCCTCGTGGAGACGTAAGTATCTACCCTAGTTGTGAAAAAGCTAGGCTAATTATAACCGTCCACTATTCGAGTTCGTTTGTTTAAATACAACACTCGAATTTCATGAATATTGAAACAAAGACAGCGTGGAGTCTTTTTAATCAAAGACAACCTTACTTACTTTACTAAACCACAGACTTAAGGCTGGAGTCTTGCAAAATTCACTCGCTGCGAATTATTTGCGCAACAAAGTATATTTTTTTTTAAACAAACGGATGAAATAACACGAAATATTATTATTGCACCTAAGTAACCATAATATAAGTAATAGCTAGTTATTTTTTTAAGTTCATTTAAGTGGATTATGTTAGGTAAATCAAGCGCTAGATACAGGTCTTTCGTGCCCAACATCATTTCGAGTTGTGTTTGCGCGCTTAGTTTATGGCAATAAAGAATTAATTTACAAATCTGTTCAGCGCATAATGGCATCAACATACTCGTCTTCAAAATGCGCTGATTAGTTTTTTCTAATTATCTTTCATTTTCTTAATTCAGAGGTCACAATTTCATCAAAATTCTCTGTTTTTATCTCTTATTATACGGGTTGTTTCATAAAAACTATGCATCGTAAGTATGTAATAATTAAATTATTTTGATGCCAAGAGTTCAATAAAGCAAATACAAAAAAAATTGCACCTAAATCACCTTATTCTAACAATAATAATAATCTCAAAAGACCTACAAGAAATCCCTTGCAATTCTTGTTTATAAACTCTTTTTTTTGTAGGTCTTTAATTCGCAGCGAGTGAATTTTGCGAGACTGCAGCCAACGATTTAAAAAAATCTCGTTTGTAGGTAAAAAATCTTTAGATTCTTTCAGAGTAGGTACCTACTTTTGATTGGTAACTGAGCGATTCTATTTTTAGATGGAAAAGAATACAAAAACTCTTGGTTTCTAAAGGGATCTTAATGATATCATATTAGAATCGAATCAAAGAGTACCTATCAGACATTTCATTCAAATAGAAAGAATATTAGATTCCGAGATCAATACCGAATGGAGTAGATTCAATAACATTCCGAACGCTGAAAGGGAAGGCTTTCAAGTAAGTACGTTATTATACAGGTCGCGGCACGAAAGTCTAGCGGTGACCGTTATTGCGCAGAAGTAAAAAATAAGAATGTCTTGAGGCGTGCGTTGCGCCGATTGGCTCTCCAGTCGTAAAACATGCGCAGATATCCCCTCCACGCTTCGTTCAGCCCTAGACTTACGTGATGCTTGCGAGAAACGCATCTTGGTTATAGAAACTTGCATTTCCCGTAAGCATCGTTAATGCAACCGAATTCTTTCGTGAGTAATTAGCAATCAAAAGTTAGCGAATTTGTCGCTATCTATGTCGAGACTGCCTGCCCTGTACGAGTAAGTCGTACGTAAGTTTAAGTACATCTTGGTAGAATTTCGCAGGCGACCACAACCCGCAACGGTCTGTTTTTGTTCTTTGTTGACAATGAAATGCATTTTTGAAGATTTTTAAAAAAAATCTTCTTTTATTATTTATTATCCTTCTTTCTTCAATTATTTCTAAAATATCGAATTTAAAGAATTAGATTTTGTTTGCCATTGGTAGGTACCTAACTGATACTTTTTCACAGATAAGTAAAAATGTTACAAGAAAACCATATTTGTAACTTAAAATTTATTCGCAAATATCAGGAAATCGTCATCAGAAACTGATAAGGCCTAATTGATCGCCAAAATACAGTAGCATCATCATCATCTGTTCAGCCTTCTCCCAACTATGTGGGGGTCGACTTTCAGTCTAATCATTATTATTCTATACCTACATTATCCCACTGGAGTACCTACAAAGGCCTGCCTTTCCACTTCCTCTTTTCTCGATCTACTGCTATTGTCTAATATTATAATGCCTGATATAGGTACAGGGCAGGCAGTCTCGACATAGATAGCGACAAATTCGCTAACTTTTGATTGCTAATTACTAACGAATTAATTCGGTTGCAATAATGATGCTTGCCAGTAACGCAAGTCTTTACATCCAAGATGCGATTTTCACAAAAATCATTATTGCAACCGATTTTATTCGTTAGTAATCAGCGATTGAAAGTTAACGATTTTGTCGTTATCTCTGTCGAGACTGCCGGCCCAGGTCATACTGCCACGCCATCTTACCTACAAATAACGATCGTCAAAAATCGAGTAAATCTGCAGACATCGCAATAAAGAAGAAAGGAACAGAAAAATAGGTACACACATTGATATTCTATAAAAACAGATATGTTGTGAGCGCGCAATAGTGAAGACTCGAAAACAGGCCAATTGACCTGTTTTTCCTTTATTCTGCGTCACTGCGTGTATGTGAGCTGGCTCTCCCCCGTGGCACACTTTTTTCTGTGGTTTTGTAGGTTTGTAACATATCTGTTTATTAGAATATCATTGCGTACAAAGGTGATACCTACTTAACTTGCGTCTGTTGTACTACTTGAAAAAGATATTAATTTATTTGAACTACCGAGCTCGGAGATACCTCGGCTGCTTGTTAGAGGTGGCACTGTCAGGACCACACATTGTTGTTCTTTTACTGCTAATTTCTCTTATTTGCAGCATTGCAACATCGAAAAAAGATCACTGAGATGCAACCTTCTCTAATAACCTTAATTTAGATCATAAGGATGAGCAAAAGAAAAAAAGGAGAGACTACTCGACTAACTTGGAAAGGACTTTACTCGAAGGCCTCCGAAAAGTTTCGAAAGCGGTCCGTGACAAAAAATAATCAATACAACCCCCTAAGTTCATTTAATCCCATTGAATGGGGGTTTCATGAATAGTACCTAATACTCGTAGTAATCTGTAACAACAGATGGTCGCGAATCATATTTAGTTCGCGAGTTGCAAAAAACGTAAATAAAATGAATTTCGCCGCTTACCCAGGCGCTTCCCCGAACATCTTCCTAAAATACTGTTTTCAAGCCACAATTGCTAAGTCTAAGTTCCTTACTGCTCTGTCTCGAGAATTCACCCTGTTTAAGTCAAAATTCTCCCTAGAGGTGAGTGTAAGAAATTCCTCGATAAATGTTCCATGCCACAAACTTTATAGGTACAAGTTCGTTCAGTATCCATTCTTGGAAATAACGTAGTGATGTCGTCATCTTCGTATGAATCTTTCTTGACAAGGCAAAGGTGACATTCTTGTAACATCCGTTTCCTGGGCAGATCTGTTCGTGGCACTGGAGGTTATCCAATCAGAGTACCTATTAGCACGAAAACAGGTTGATGGGGGTGTAATTAGAATATCGCTAACCTGGACTACAGCTAGCCTTAGTAGATAGATATACTTACTTTATTGTATAATTGTACAGTCGCCAGCGCATCGAGTTACCTCAAACTGTCAAATTTTCACATTCGATTTTGAACTTAACCTTTAGGATTATATTGTGTAAAATCATTTGGAGAAATTTGACAGTTTGTGGTAAACTTTATGCGCTGGTGGTAGAGGTTGACCGCGGCGAAGTTATTCTGATCATGTTTGCGGGGCAAACATTGCCAGAGAGAAAGAAGGGCATTTTCCCAGCAGTGGGGCAAGATGTAGTCTAGTAAAAAAAATAAAACAGCTCTTACAACACCATAGCCAGAACAACCTTTTTAAGAGGCTTAAACACAACACATAACATAGCATGCTTAGCATGTTTTAACATAGCTTTAGGTCATCTTGATGTACTACTAACACTATGGACCGAAAAGTCTGAAATAAATGTTTTGAATTTGGATTTGAATTTAAATATTTCAAGCTATTCAAATACACGGTGATATTATAGGGATCATGTGACACAAAATTTTCCAAGATATTATAATATCTATTTTCAGTAAGTACTTACAAGAATCTAAATCCCCAGCGAAAAAAAATCATAAAGCAATATTATGAGAGATCATACGAAAGCAGCGTAAAGGACTCACATTCAGCATAAATACGCGTATAAGTAAATAAGGAATCAAAGGGAACCGCAAAAAGGTAAATATCAAAGGGGGAATAATAATTATACTTACGGAATAACTTCACGGAATAATTCCTAACCCTTTTAGCAGCCACGAGAGACTAAGAAATCTGCAAACCAGTTAATTAGTTTGAAATCCCGATTGTATCAGAGTCTTGAAGGAATTGAAGGATTTAAGTTCATTCATCCTAATTTGTTTCACTTTCATCGTAAATCGAGGCAAGCCTTATTGATTGTTCGTTACCATGGCAACCGAGTATTTTGGTTGGAGACTCCAAGGGAGATGATTTACATTTAATTCTCAATAGGAAGCTAGCTGGAAATACGATAATCTTGTGACATTGAGACATTTGGCGTCTATCGCTACCTATCTTCGCATTCGTCTGACAATCTTCTGAATTTTGTGGAAATTCATATACGTACTATACAGAGTGAAAGGAATATCGACGCACAAACCGTTAGGTACCACGAATACAGTACGTCATTCTGAACCATACCATCCCACATAGAAATTCATAGGTAATTTAAAAAAAAACCGCCACTCCTTCCATACTTACATTTTGACCGTGTACGTGACGTCTTGCACTAGAAAAAATTCTATGCAGATGTACGGTACAAGTATGACGTACAGATACAAGTGGTAACAGTGCGTCTTCGATCCGGTTATTGTGTCCACGTATGTTCATAAATAGCGCTATTATACCTATGCTATGGCAAGGTAACGTACTATGGGGTCTTTTCCGCCTGACCATTTTAATTTTTTTTCGCTTAAGTCATGCGGAGGCGCCGAGCCACGCCCCCTTAAAGTTTGGGCCTATTAGGAAAGCGTCAACTTTGGTGCGCAAAATAACAATAACTCTCGTTTGGCGTGCGTCGTCAGTGCGCTCGGCCGATTCGGTATCTTTTCATTCATTATTTCTACACAAAGTCAACGGGGCGGGGCTAGAGAGCGTTTTTATGTTGCGAGTGCAAGCAAAAATGAGCTTAGTGGTGGTCAGGCGGGAGTGTCCTCGATAGTACCGACTCCTTGAATAGATAGTAAATTGAAGTAAGTATCACGCTGGTAGAGTGACTGTCATTGAGCGTGTGATCAACGAACGCCTCTGTGACGTCTCGTGACGCACACTATGACGTCACGTTCACGCAACGTATGTATATCGTGCATTACACGTTTATCCTATATATTCACTCGTGAATGCACTACGCCGACGCTGAGCACATTGAAATATTACGCGCCGATGTAGTCGCACCGAATTAATTAAAAACCTTTTATATTGGACGTTTTCATTGCACAAATGAAATTACTAACAAAGGCCATTGTTTGCAGCAGCCATTGTGAAACGCTCGGTGCAAGAATGAAATTGAATGAGCTAACCTACTATGTATATGTATTTGAGAAATAACTACTCGCATCTCGTGTGGTTCAGAAGAAGCAAAACTAAATTGTTTTAGAAAATGTTTGTTTAAAATAGTTTTTAGAAATTTCAATCATTTGGAGAAAATACTTTCTATCTAGGTGCCTCCCTACGTAGTTACTTTTTTTAATAACTTACTGATAAGGTTTAGTATCGGTAGATTGCTATCTCCCTGTCTGTTTGACATTAAGCTTACGGACGGTTAGAAACAAAACGTCACAGAAGAGCTTTCTTTGATTTTTCCATGAATCAAGTGACAGGTAGGTGACGCGGATAGGATATTTCAAGCTGACTTTGTTTATAGAAACACGGATAGCTACGGACGTGCATATTAACTAACGATTATACGTAAGTAAATTATAGAAAAGGGACGTTAGTCAATTACCAAAAACCGAAAATAAACTAAGCAATATAAATAAAATAGACTGAAAAACAACACAGTACCTATCTGTATAATTAATTATGCACCTAAGTACCTACTTACTTCTATACAACCATTCAAACAAAATCGTCAATAAAATAAAACGATGTTCCACAGTAATCAGCCCATGTTGTTGCTTAATATCATTGGTTGTTACACTTGTTACCATAGTTGTTACTGAATCAATTGTACTAATTACGCGGCAGTCCGTGTTTAACGCTCATCAAAAAGGTTCCATTTGCTGAAGGTACAATTAAATTGAAAGCTTTTATCCCCATAGCGATCCATTGATACACCTTGTTAGGTAGGTTCATGAAGTTGGTTCGTGTTACCTGAAATTGAAAACGAAGTTTGAACCCCCACAAATAGAGTTGGTAATTTTAAATGCTGTTAGAATAAAGTTCTAATCAGCTTGCACTACAAAGTGGTTGTTACGTCAGTAACTGCGGGCCGAATAGTGCGAAATGAATGGTTTTTTTGTGATTTACAAAAAATCTATTGATTGAACTAAAAAAATAAATAACATAAGACCTGCTTTATAGTTAGTTCAGATAGTATGCAAAGTTTCATGATGTAATTTGAAGTATTTTATGATTGCCAGCGGTTTATTGTTCACTTTAGAGGTATCTTTGGGTTTTTTTCTATCGAGAAAATTTTATGGAATCGTGTTTTCGCCAACAACTTTACCATATATTTATTTCTAAATTAATGCTGCAGTATTTTAGGCGTAACGGAGGATCATGCTAAGCCATTTGAGGTAGTTAAGGCCCTTAAAGGTTTGTAATGTAGATGGTAAGACAGTTCTAGGAAGTAATCTCAATGACGGCATCAGCTTGAACCGGTCAGGCAGAGCTTTGTGTCCTTTGTTCAGCAGCACAATATGCTCCACCTCAAGACATGCAGCCAGAGCGACTTCTGCGCTGCCGCCGACGAAGCCGTGACGGAAGTGCTGAATTTTTGGGCCGTTAAAATATTATAAGGTGTAAAGCGGACTCTTCACGAAACCGTCAACCATGCATTATGCATCAAACTAAGTAATTGTACGCTTGCTGAGAAACGGCTTTTTTTTTTGGGGAGACAAACGGCACGGTCGGACTCAATGTAACGCACTCAAAACATTGTACTGATGAATGCATTGAATAGTACAGGGATTCATCATCACCATCTGCCTAGCCTTTTCCCAACTATGTTGGGGTCGGCTTCCAGTCTAACCGGATGCAGCTGAATACCTGTTTTTACATAGAGCGACTGCCTATCTGACCTCCACAGCCCAGTTAGTACTGGGTAATACGATATCCCTTGGTAAGACTGGTTGTCAGACTAAATATATAATATATTTTTATAGTACAGGGATTATGAAAGTGTTTAAAGTAAAGCGCAACGAGCTTTTAAGAGCAGCGGTGGCTCAGTGGTGGCGGCCCCGACGAACGTGGGTTCGAACTCAGGCAGGCGCATTACTTTGTTTAATTTATTTCATCACCGCTGCTCTCAAAACGGTGAAGGAAAACGTCGTGAGGAAACGTCTATATCTTAGAACCAAAAAATGCGAAGACATGTGACATCTACCAACCCGCACTGGGCCCGCCTGGTGGATAGCCCATTCCCTCTCATAGAGAGGAGGCCTGTTTCCCAGCAGTGGGAACATTAATAGGCTTATGATGATGACAACTTTAAAAACTTGCATTACTTACATGAGATTTAAACATAATGTGAAATGTGGGTCTAGGTGATATTATGATTTGTAGCATCATCGTCGATCGATAAATAAGATTATAATACAGACAATTACAAAAAATAAACGTTATTTCCTTGATACACTTGATTTGGACTTTCCCTTGAATTTCATCGTAATCTATTTAATTTGAGGAGAGAAACCGTTAGTTTTGCGATGCGGGACCAACGATCGAACATTTTCCTTGTACACTTTTTTACTGAATTCATCGAACTTTTCGATACGCAAGTTATGGAAATATTTTTAGAATTATTAAGTAGTTGGTGTTAAACCGTTGAGTACCAATTATGGTGTGGTTTTTTTTAATGCAAAAAAGAAAAGAAAATATAATTATTGTTTTACCTAGTTGTTTTATTTATTTCTACTAGTGTTTTATTTCCACAGATCAGATATCAATAAAAAAATAACCGGTTTCTATATCTTACAATAGTACATTTTGATTTTTGATACAAGTGGAGAAAGTTTGATATTGCATTCGAGGCGGAATTAACACACGAGCCGTAGGCGAGGGTGTTTTTTAGCCGAGAACTGCAATACCATATATATATGTTATTTAATATGTTACCTGTGGAATTTTTTCCCGCACTCGTGCGGGAAAATAAAGAAAATGCACGCGTGTGAAATACATTGCATGTTGAACCTAATCCCAGTGCGATAAGAACCCGTTTTCGAGGAAGTGTATTGAAAAAATATTACTTCATAAAAAATAATAATAATCCATTTATCATCAGGTAACAAAGACCCATACCACTGATCCATACATAAATTCCTTGGCCTAAAAATACATACTAATAACACTAGGTTCTTAGGTATAGGCTGTGCAAGAGTGGTAGATTTAAATTTATGAAATATTATTATGGTTGATGACCTAGTTCGCTCATTTTGATGCGAGTTAAATTATACTTAGAAATCTGGATTTGCACTGCGGTCGTCTGTCTCACTTTGACTAGAAAATCACGAGGAATTTATGGATGAGCAATGGGGAGTTTTCGAGTGACGTTTGTCACAACGCTTCAGTATATATCAATAGATGGCGCTGATCAGCCTTAGGAATGTTTTTAAGCGGCGTTTTAGTAAAATCCAATTAAAAAAGTATTTATTACGTATTATAATTTAAGTCAATGGTAAAATCTTTTAGCAGGGCAAAAACAAACTCCTAGACACAATCATGTCAAACTCATTGTACTTATAGTAAAATTTATTTATTATTCATTTTTGTACTCGTATATAAAGTGAGAACTGTAAAGAACCTTTTTTCTGTCAAACATTTTTAACCTAAAAAGTGTACTGTTCTTTTGCATCACTGAACTACAATTTTTTGCATGGATTTTGCTATTGTTCTTGTGAGTGTTTTTGCGTTACGTCTAAACTCTCCTAGACACATGTCAAACTCAATGTATAGTAAAATTTATTTATTATTCATTGTTGTATATAAAGTGAGAACTGTAAAGAAGCTTTTTTCTGTCAAGCATTTTTAACCTAAAAAGTGTACTGTACTTTTGCATCACTGAACCACAGTTTTACAATCCATACAGTTGCGCAACGAATGTTCCGCGACGCGGTACGCGGTATACGATCTCGCGCAGTTCATACACTTGGACATTTAGGGCTGACGCGTCTGTGTAAATCGTTGTTAATACTATTAATAATCGTTATATAACTTGAATATAATGGTGTACACTTGTTGCGTATACGGGTGTGCCTCGACGAGCACCATGTAATGTGTATGTCTTTTACATGTTTTTTACTTACATTTTTGGATATTATTAACCTGAAAATTTAAGCATTCGTCCTCCCTAGGTAGCTTCATGGTCATTTCTTGGAGGCTTAGCAACGGCTTTGGCCTTTTTACCTTGTAATTCATGTTATTTAAGTTTTTATCTTTATTAAATCTTTGTTTACTTTTGTGATGTCAGTTAGTGGCAACCCTAGTTTTATTTTTAATTTATTGCTGGAGCTAGTTGTAGGTTGTATAGGTATATCACATCGACCTCATTCGATTTTCTTTTTAATAATTTTCTAATTTTAAAATGTAAATTATGTGGAGTTGACAGGAGCCTGGTGGTGGAATGGGCAGTCTACGTTCAGAGCTGAGAGCAGGAACACCTCTGAGAAGCTCCATAAAAGTATATTTAAAAGGGCAGTTCCCCTTATTCTTCTGTTTTAAGTCGGCCTCTCTCCGTGCCGCACCCTCACCTAGAACACCTGGAAACCTTGATGCTTGAGCTGCACAAGCCTGATGATGAAGATTTGATGCTCCTCGGCCCTCCTCCACGGTCGGAAGACAGATGTCCTCGGCCCTCCTCCTACGGCCTGAGGATTGACGGTCCTCGGCCGTCCACCACCGTCTGAAGACGGATGCCCTCGGCCCTTCTCTACGGCCTGAGAGTTGATGGTTCCTCGGTCCACCTCCACAGTCTGAAGACGGACGTTCTTCAGTTATTTATTCCATTCTGCGTTCATCTTCAGTATTTTCCGCCAGCTTCACTGGTATTAGTGATTTAAGTAGCTCCAGCTTTTAGGTTAGGATCTTTGTTAATAAATTCTTATAACTCGTCCCCTTGTCTATTTCTTTTAATAGTGCTCCCCTCCAGACTGAAAGTTAGGTAGGTGAGTGCTCAGAGTGACCTTACAGTTTTGTGGATCCTATCCAGGAAATTGTAACGTTGTTACAACCAATAAGGATAAGAATATAAAATTTAGAGAGAGAGAGGCAAGTTTATCTTCCTATAAATTCGAATTAGCTACCTAACCAAATAACCATCTAGTACCTACTATTACTATTTTCGTTTAAATTAGTAATACCTACCCGTCGTATATCTAGTACTAAAACGCCAAGTAGGTACGTAAAGACAGACCTTATGCCTTAGCCCTCCTATACCTACACCTATAGCTCTGCCGGCCAACTCTACTGCACTAATTGTGAACGTAGGTATATCAAAAGAATTGTTACGCGTTTCATACATGTTGGATAATTACGAGAGCAATTTGAAAATGTGATTTTTTGTTTGTTGAGATATCTTGACGATTATGGTACCAAATGAAAGGTCTAGGTCTAAAACTATTTTATCCGTTTGAATCATGTAAATCGGTCCACGCGTTTAGGAGATAATAATGAGTACCATACCGTAGGTATAGTAAAATTTTTTTGACAACCCTTACATATGATCGTCATACACATGAACACCCACTCACAAAAACGCATGCACTCCTCACTCACTTACACACATACACCACACTCACACCCCACTGACTTATCTCATTTACCACAAAACACACACACCACTACTACTGTTTTTATATAAATGTATAAATATGAGTATTATTCGCTGCTAAATAACTTACTTTTGCTTTTGTAAATTTTTAATTCAAAATCTTACATATCTTTTTCTTTTTGTAAAAATACTTTGAAATGTTTTCTTAAGGGGCTACCCCATGGCACACTAGCGCCACTTTAGTAAAAAAATCAGAACTCGTTAAATACACAATTAATATAAAATCTGATAGACCAAATCAATCTTTAAGTCTTGTAAATTATTTACGTCTGCCTATCTCATTGAAACATAGCTCGCTGTCGTTACAGATACAAAATGGAAAAAAACGGCCGTTTTTAGCAATTTTTCTAACTGTAACTACAGTGTAGTATATTTTAATGAATTAAATAGACGCTAATAATCTAGAACTCTAAAGCATTGATTTTGTCTACTTATCAGATTTTATATTAATTGTGTATTTAACGAGTTCTGATTTTTTTACTAAAGTGGCGCTAGTGTGCCATGGGGTAGGCCCTTAAGACAATAAGGTTTAAAATTGTTTGTACACCACGTAACTTTAAGCTTTGGAAGAGCGAAGTGACCTAACACAGGCAATTTTTGTCTAAAAGGTCACTTCAACCACTAGATGTAGTACATAACTGGTGAAAGAAAATAAATTATTTGTATTTGTATTACACGCTTGCGACTCAGAGCCTAAGTATCTACACGCGTGGCGGCATCGTTCAACGTCAAAGGCGTTTCCCAACTGTATGGATTGTAAAACTGTGACTGAACTACAATTTTTTGCATGGATTTTGCTATTGTTCTTGTGAGTGTTTTTGCGTTACGTCTAAACTAGTGGGGCCCTACTCTCTAACGTCCGTCCGTCCGTCCGTCTCTATCCCTCTCTCTCACTCGCACTCGTCTGCAGACGTGGGCGAGAGAGACGGATGGACGGACGGACGTTAAAGAGTAGGGCCTCTGGTGCATCGAGTCGAGCTTAGGTTCCTCCGTACTTCAGTTAAGGCTTTGTGGACATAAAAACGAGCCATTTTATTATTCCCAAGGTTGATCAGCGCCATCTAGTTCGTTCATAAAAAGCACTGAAAAATTCCCCATTGAGCACCTCCAAAGAGGATTTAAGAGCCCTTTCCAAAAATTCAGTCGCTAGAGTTTAGGCAAATTCGTTGCGATCCTATGTTAGTGTGCATTGTTCATGCAGATACACGCACACACGGGTGCAGATCGAGCGTAGTGATCGCCTAAACCATTTTGATCCTGTAGACGATATTATTTTATGATACATAATTATAAAGTCAGTACGGTTTAGAAATAAAAGTCTGGAATGTGTGTCTACTGTATATTTATCACAATCAAAATAAAAATGGTTTAATTTTGTATTAGAAGAATTTATACATATAAACATTTTACAAAATGATAAATAAAAGTGCGAGTTGGACTCGCGCACTGAGGGTTCCGTACAAACTTTTTAAAGGACAAACTTAATTTTTCTGGATCTGGGACTTTTGCGCGAAAAATATTTGCGCGAAGGACACTTGCGCGAACCCATTTGCGCGAAAAGACAAATGCGCGCATGGACTTTTGCGCGATTGGACTTATGCGCGAACGGACTTTTGCGCGCCTGGACACTTGCGCGAATGGACTTTTGCGCGATTAGATTTATGCGCGAACGGACATTTGCGCGCCAAGATACTTGCGCGAATGGACTCTTGCGCGAAAGGACACTTGCGCAAATGGAAACTTGCGCGACTGGACTTTAGCGCGACTTAATGGCCACTGAGGTTCACTCTGTAGAGTAAACATAACATACCCCTGTTATTTATACTTGAAGGTGGTTTTTTCTTTTGGTTTTTCTGTCATGGATGTCATTTTCATGGTTAAGGAGACGCTGATAACGAACAAAAACCGAACTTTTTTCACGGCGCCATGTTGGATTTGCATTCGACCTCATTTTTGTAAACAGCAGCCCCCAAAACCATGAAAACAACACCCATGACAGAAAAACCGAAATTTTTTTTGGGCGCCTACTTGGATTTTTATTTTGACCTCATTTTCGTAATCAGCAACTCTAAAAACCATGAAAAGTACACCCATGACGAAAAATCAAAAATTTTCCTCGGCACCATCTTGGATTTTCATTTTGATCTCATTTTCGTATCCAGGAACCCCTAAAGCCATGAAAACGACATCCATGATGGAAAAAAAAAAAATTCTCGGCAACGTCTTGGATTTTCATTTTGACCTCATTTTCGTAACCAACAACCCCAAAAACCATGAAATCGACACCCATGACGGAAAAACCGAAAAAAAAATCTGGCGCCTTCTTGGATTTTCATTTTGACCCCATTTTAATAATCAGCAACCCCAAAAACCATGAAAACGACACCCATGACAGAAAATAAAAAAAAATTCCTCGGCGCCATCTTGGATTTTCATTTTGACCTCATTTTCGTAACCAGCAACCCCAAAAACCATGAAAACGACACCCATGACGGAAAATCAAAAAAATTTCCTCGGCGCCATCTTGGATTTTCATTTTGAACTCATTTTCGTTATCAGCTATCCCAAAAACAACGAAAATGACACCCATGAAGAAAAAACCGAAAATTTTCATCGGCGCCATCTTGGATTTCATTTTGATCTCATTTTCATTATCAGCGATCCCAAAAATCACGAAAACAACACCCATGAAGAAAAAACCGAAAATTTTCGTCGACGTCATCTTGGATTTTCATTTTGATGTCATTTTCATAATCAGCGACCCCAAAACTTACTTACTTCTACATTATATTAATACTAGTATTTGCGTGGGTGCGCGAGTTGCGTGCAGCTCGCTTTTTGTCGTGTTCTTGAGAAGTATTCCTTACCATCATAAAATTTTGAGAATCCATAGGAATCCTTAAAATAATTGGAAAATCCGTTACAACTACCCCTATATCAGTATGAAAACCCTTAAGAACCCCTAAAACATTCTAAAAACCAATTTAAAAAAATATCACCTATAAAAAAAACCTTATTTAAAAACTCAGACCCATTAAAAAAAACACTACCCTAAAGTTTGCTTGTCGTCGCCCTGAGTTACGCTTCACCCACTCAACTTTCGTTACGCTGCGGAGGTCGCCGGCTCGCTTCGCTCGCCACCTCCCCCCCCTTCGCTCCACTCGGTCTCGCAGGTTCGCTCCACTCAGAACCTACCTACCACCAGACAGGTTTCGACGCCTACTATAATATTTGTTCAAGCACCCAATGGCTATCTCTGACCGTTACGAAGTTATAGCCCTTTTATTTTTAGGGGAGGTTGGGGAGGGGAGGATACCCTCCGTTTACAAATTTAAACGCTCCTCATTAATAATTTATAGTAAAAATCAAAAAGCCGCTACGTGTCCTAGTTTCCGAGATACGATGGGGGGAGGGGTAAAGGGGGGGAGAGTGGGGAGTTTTGAAAAATGATTTTGACTAACGCGTTGCCCCTTTATATGAATCTGAAAAAAAAAATGTTTCAAGTCTCTCAACTTCCGAGATCCGCCTAAAGGGGGGAGAAGGGGGACAAGTGGGTCAACTATTGAAAACTGGTTTTTACTTTCCCGAGCCTCCTCTATACGAATCCGTAAAAAACAAAAAATATATTACCAATCATAATAAACAACCAACGTCAAAAAAAAATCTTATCTAAATATGTACAATCAAAAAGTTTAATAATTTTAATATAAATACTGGATCGAAATGTGGTAGTCTGCGTATATCTCGGAAATATATTCACGTAATAACTCGGGAGCGCTTGCCAAGCAAAGTGATACGTGCTCACGCTGGGAGAGCCCTTTCGTTACTGACGGGATCGGGTTTGCGCGGTCGATTATATAGTTCACTTTGCATTTAATTTACGAAATGAAGTTGTTGTTTATTTATAAATTAAAATTCAGATTCTAATAAAGGGCTACCTTGAGATTAATGAGTAATTTTTAAATTTTCTTTAAAGTGTTTCTAAGGTATAGAAAAAAATACCCTTTTGTCCCGACGTTTTCCATAAATTAAGTTTTTTCAACATTTTTTTTCTGCTATATTTCGCATAGAAATCACCAATGTTTTCCCGTATGTTACGAGTAGACCATATATTGATGTTATTCATATTTTTTAATATTCAGAATATTTTGTAGTTATTTGTTCAGAGAACCACAAACATCACTCGCTCGTTACTTTTGCGGAAAAGGGGTTTTGAATATGGGTGATTGCCATTAATATATACATTATTTAAAACAATTGTTCCCGCAGTCGACAAGAATAAGAACCTGACTCTTATAATAAAAATAAAGCAGGTTAAAATTCTTCTTGCCTTTCTCACAAGGAGTGATCAAAAATGTTCAAAATGACTTAATTTCTTGTAGGGACCCTTAATAGTGATAGGTTTTAATAAAAATAGAACCAGCAATCTAAAAAATAGGTAATACACACAAAAACAAAATAAATATTCAAACTCCTAGAATTTCCAATCATTTGTAATACTCAGAAAAGAACGCTATTCATTTTTAGAACGAAATATGTATTATATTTTGTTTCGACGAAACCTTTTCAGAGCCTTTTTGATTGGCCAATGAAATTCGTAGAAGAGCTGGCTGGTAGCGAAGCGTTAGTATACGGTCTAGATGTGACAGCCATGTGCTGGAAACCGGGTTCGGACTTTCACGTGGGTTTGCTTACTGAGAAATATGTATTTTTCAATTGTTTCCTCGAAAACGGGCTCTTATCGCAGTACTAAATAAAATACTGCAAAATATAATACGTTCTCTGGAATAAATTTGCAGCCTACGCATATTTATAATACGTAAAAACACACGGGTGTTTCTGCGATTTTTATAATATATATTTTAATATAAATAAATATTTGCGAGGGTTGGTTGTAATGGCGATGGCAACTGTGGAACTAATGGCGCTAGCATCGCTTGCAACCGAACATCGTCATTGGTTGAAAATCTGTCAATGTCATTTTATACTTCAAAATAGTTTGACCTCATTGGTCCGATTGGGTCTAAGCTATTGACGCGCCATCTACGATCAGCTTTGACCAGCCTTTCCCATTAGCCAGGCATGTCAATCAAGACCGTTGACATAACTTTTGTTTTCCCTGAACGGATGGGTAGATTGTAGGTATGTCTATAATGTATACATTAATGCTAAAACATAACGAATATCTAATAAAGTTATGGTTATTAATCTAATATAGGTTTAAGGGTCACCGACACACAAACGGTTACCGTGTTCAGGAGTTCAAGACATCATTCTGAACACACGGAAATGATTCAGTAGCTAGAAGTAGTAGGTTATTAAAAAAAACTTTTTACAAAAAAAAAAAACCGACTTCAAAAAACACAAAACACAAAAAAGGGAAAAATAACTTTAGCTTCAGAAGTCGGTGACCTTTATTTGATTAATTTAGTTTTTTTTTGTCACCGACTTTTTTTTTTTTCCCTTTTTTGTGTTTTGTGTTTTTTGAAGTCGGTTTTATTTTTTTTGTAAAAAGTTTTTTATTTTTCCATTTTTAGTTGTTATATCCTATACAATTATATGCTATGCATTTATTTTACATTGCTAACAATACATGTCATGGTAATAGGCTTATCCCCAATAAATGGAACTTAACATAATATCTAAACTGTCGAAATTTGGGTGTATTGTACACATCTGCCTACCCCTCAGAGCATACAGGCGTGAAGTAACGTCATGATGTTGTATAAACAATAAACATCCAATCGATTGCAGCAATCACGACCGATGTGCCGTCTAGTTTTGAAGAGTTCCATTGTATATCTCCGGAGATCAGCATCAGATCAGATCTTTACCAAATTTAAATGCGACCATCTCAGAAGTATACTCTTTCAAATAAAAAAAGAATTTTGAAAATCGCTCCACATATAGAGGAGAAATCGGTGAACATATATACATGAAATTATACCACACGACTGAAGTAATAAAATGTTCATAAAATGAAAACTACTGGGCCAAACTATGTTAAATTTTTATGGGACCAAATGGCAACTATTCCGCATCAAACTAAAAAAAGAATCACGTAAATCGGATCATAAATCTCAGCGTAATCGGTGTACATAGGTACACTTAAAAAAAAATACCGATCGAATTGAGAACCTCCGGTTAGGTTAAAAAAACCGCTGTTTTCTTCAAAAGTGCAATTTGTGTAGGTATTGCGCATTTGTAGAAACAGCTGTTTTTTTTCTAATTACTTATCGATGAAAAATGTTTATGTCGTGTGTGTATTTATGTGCTGAAATACGTGGTAAGCGTATTTGTGCGTTGGTGTCTCTTCCACCTTGTATACTGTTTATAGAGCAGTGCCAGCTCAGGTACCATCTCCAACTTCGTCTTATATCGTCCTGGGTTCCAACCAAGATAGACAGGCACATTACGACATAACATCACGTCTGTAATCCTCGAAGAGAAGGCAGAGGTATACCTATTCGTACACCCGCATTTCGCCACACACACACGCACACAAATTCGCACATTATTTTATGTAATTTACTTCATAAACTGAGACGGAAAACATCGTTAGGAAACCGGCATTCCCTTGAACCGGAAATTTGAATGATTTTTTGTGCTAAGTTCTAACATAACATAACATCACGATTCACGCCCGTAATAGTACCCCACATCGCGCCAGCTATGTTTGAGTCCCATTTAATAGGCGACGAGCCTATTGCCATCAACCGGGCATGCATCCAGACTCCGTGGCTGCTACTGAAAAATTCCTGATGCA
This sequence comes from Xestia xanthographa, assembly GCA_905147715.2. NCBI lineage: Eukaryota > Metazoa > Arthropoda > Insecta > Lepidoptera > Noctuidae > Xestia > Xestia xanthographa. The sequence goes on from LR990648.1 coordinate 23,390,084, forward strand.
AAATCGAACCCAGGACCCCATGGTGAGAAAGTCTCGCTTGCGACCACTAGACTTGTTGAGTTCTATATGTATACGTATGTATGTATTATCTATTTACCATAAATCCGTGAGTGAAGACCACTCATGAAAGGCAGTGTGGTGTATAACCTTTCATTAAAAAAAAAAAACTTGTCAAAAAGTTGGAACTTTGACCCCCAATATCTCCGTAACTAGAAGGTTCCCAGGTATTGTGTAGAAAAAAAAAATGATCGCAATGACGAGGAGAACAAGTGCCTTTCGGTTTCGTTAAGAGGTTCTTTACACTCATACTATCTAACTGAAATAAAACAGTTAACATTCTTAATATTCTCATAACCATTGAACACACAAACCGACGCCGATATTATTTTATAACGTTGATTAAATTTTATTGCCAGCAACAGAAAAAAAATAGATGGTCAATTATGAATTTCGCCGCGATCGTAATTTAATGTAAAGTTTTTTGTATGTTATTATTTCGATAATTAACTTAATTTTTTGTGCCTTCTCTTACAATTACAATGTTGTTGATGATAATTTGAAATAATTTATTTATGAGCTGGTATTTGGCAAAAAGATACCTGTCAATATCATGTCTTGCCTTGTCTTTGGTATTCCGTTACGGTTACTTGATGATTTGTCTGTCACAGGAGTCTAAGAAATCTTTCACAGGTAATTTGAAAAAAAATCTGCTGTTTCATACATTTTGACCGTGTAGGTATTGCACTTTTTTAGGAAACGGACGTTTTTTTTTATTGTTGATGTCCCATGGCTGCCCACGCTTTCGGGTTGGGAAATTGGAAATTATACCATGGTCTACCTGTCTGCAAAATTTGTCATTCAAATTGTTTAATACTTTCGTAATTAATACTTTATCAACACTACGATTTACTTTGATTTGAACCGTAGAAACAGTGGGTTTATGTTTTGAATTGTCAAGTCTACATCTCTAATATTATAAAGAGGAAAGATTTGTATTTTTGTATGGAACGAATAAACTTAAAAACTACTGAACCGATTTGAAAATTTTTTTCAGCAATGGATAGCTACATTATCAGCGAGTAACATAGGCTATATTTTATACCCATACTCCCACGGGAACGGGAACTACTCGGGTCAAACCGCGTGACATCCGCTAGTAATACTATAAAATCATACCCACCGTAATAACCGCGTGTAAAATAATCACAGACACCACTTGCAAACAACAAGGAACAGCAGGACATGATTACGATATTTATTATCTTGCTCACACCTACACATCCGCCTCCGAGTATCGACACAGAGATACATGACATAATACTATGTAACATTAATAATTCATTGCATAACCACGCGTCTGTCGGCGTCTTATAGTTGCAACATTGTAACTATTGTTATTATGAAATACACCTTTTTAGGGTTCCGTAGTCAACTAGGAACCCTTATAGGGGTCAGAGCCCATTCGTCCCCTAAAATTCGTACCCCAGCATAAAAGTTGTGGATTCGGCCCCTATATAGGTGCCCATTGGTCTCCTGGTAGGGGACCAATTAATATTTTACCAAAAAATATTATTTTTAAGGTAATCGTCCCCTCTAATATATATACAATATAAGTTAAAGATTCGGCACCTATTCGGGTGCCTATTGGTCCCCTGAGATAAAATTAGCTATATATTACATAAGAAACGGTTAACATAGTACACTTGTGAACAGTTTATTAACGGAATTAATTTAATAAATCATAACAGATCATTAAAAAAAGAGCTATGATCAATGATAATCCGTCATGATAATAATATAACCTGACGATAGGCTTACGATGTAATATTGTCTCTCGTCTCACGATTGGCTTGTTATAAAAACGGGTTACAAAATAGATAAGGTGTTTTGTTTGTATGTTATGGCAGCCTCGGTGACATATTGGTTCTTGATAGTGACTGCGAATACGAGACTGTTCAATGTGTCTTTGGTCTTTTATTAAATGAAGTTCGCCTAACGAAATAAACAATACTGTTAATATTATAAAAAACTTATTTTTAACATAATTGAATCGAATTATCTCATTTGAATCCTGGAATATGATTAGTATTATTATTGATGGTAATTCACAGAATTATAGAATTTATACTTCACTATTTATTATAGATTTTTTTTAATTTAAATTGAAAAAACAAATATAAGATTAGTTTTATACTAAAATAATGTTGATTTGTTTAATCTTCAATAATTATTTTTAGTTTGTTAGATTTAAGTTATTATGATTTTGCATGTAGTTGGTTAATATACAAAAAAAAATGTTGATTTATCTAGTCTTCAATAATTAATGTGATTTTAGTATTTTTTTTGTACTGTTATATTTTTTTAGATTTAAGTTATTATGATTTTACGTGTAAGTAGTTGGTAAATATACAAAAAAATAAGAAGTGATTATTTACTGTTGATATGTGTTCTGACTGATTAAATATGTGTTGTGACTATTTTTTTTCATATTTTATATTTAATGTTGATTTATATGATGGTCAATCAAGGGTGGTTTTTGTAAAAGAGTTGTATTTTGTTAGTTTCTAGGACATTGTAATTTTGCATGTGTATTTGTAGTTAGTAAAAATGTTGGTTTTACATAGTTGATAAAGACTGATTTTACTTTTTATATTACTTTTATACAAAGTTATTGTGATATTGCATTATTTTGTATATCTCTTTGACTGTACAAAGTACTAACAATTAATTGTTATTTTTGTTATATTGGTATTGATATTTGGTTATTTGTTTGTACAATGGATGTAAATTAATCTAAAATTCAGTTATTACTGGTATTTTATTTAAATAGTTACAGTTTTATTTTACTGTATAAACATATTATACTTATCATATCATCATCTGCCTAGCCTTTTCCCAACTATGTTGAGGTCGGCTTCCAGTCTAACCGGATGCAGCTGAATACCAGTATTTTACATGGAGCGACTGCCTATCTGACCTCCACAAACCAGTTAGTACTGGGTAATACGATACCCCTTGGTAAGACTGGTTGTCAGACTTTTTGGGCCACTGACTACCTGTAACGACTGTCAAAGATCTACAATTGACAGCCGGGACCAACAGCTTAACGTGCTTTCCGAGGCACGGAGGAAACTCGATATGTAATGGGGTCACCCATCCACAGACCAACCTAGGCAAGGACGGCTTGACCTAACGATCGATCCGAGCGGCTGTTATTATTTAGCCATGAGCTCCTCAATTATAGTTATCATATAATTTTGCTAATGTACAAGAAACCAAAAGTTGATTAATTATTTTGAAGACTGACTTAATGCCTAGAGCCTAGAGGCATTTTATTAAACTTAATCTTATTTGAAATAAACATGATATCTACCGAATTACTATATTTTTTATTTTACCCTTTTCTGCGCGACTGTACCAGGACTACCAAGCTGCAGTATACACATATACATACCTATACATATATTAGAAGAATGAATAAAAATAAATATTCTTCAGGGGACGAATGGGCACCTCAAAAGTTCCAGGGGACGAGTGGGCACAGGGTGCGAATCTTAGGGGACGAATGGGCTCTGACCCCCTTATAGTTTCGCCATGTCTGTCCGTCCATCCGTCCTCGCTTAATCTCTGTGACCGTTAGCAGTAGAAAGCTGAAATTTGGTACCAATATGTATATCAATCACGCCGACAAAGTGGTAAAATAAAAATTGGAAAAAAATGTTTTATTAGGGTAGCCCCCCTATATGTAAAGTGGGAAGTGATTTTTTTTTTAATTTCAACCCTAACGTGTGATATATTGTTGGAAAGGTATTTAAAAATGAATAGGGGTTTTTTAAAATAATTTTTTGATAATGTCAATAATTTCGGAAATAATCGCTCCAAAAGTAAAAAACAATGTGTCCCCCCCCCCTCTAACTTTTGAACCATAAGTTTAGAAAATATTAATAAAATCTGAAAAGTAGAACTTTATAAGAACTTTCTAGGAAAATCATTTTGAACTTGATGGAAACAACAGTTTTTGTACAAAAAAGACAAAAAGTTGTACAAAATAATTTCTGGACTAAGTTTGTAGTATATTCGTATATGCAAGCATTTTTACATAATGGATACCCACCTTTAAACTCATAAGTGGGAACACTTATTGTGACGGACGGGAAACTACGGAACCCTACACTGAGCGTGGCCGTGGCCCGACACGCTCTTGGCCGGTTTTTTTTATTTATAGTTGAAGTATGGTATGGGTTACGTTGTCACCATTTGTATGAATATCTAATGTAACCCACCCAACCGTGTTTTTTTTAACCGACTTCTAAAAAAGGAGGTTTCTCAATTCGACCGTATTTTTTTTTTATGAGTGTTCGCGGATAACTTCGTAGTTTATGAACCGATTTAGACGATTCTTTTTTTGTTGGAAAGGAGATATCTCAGGGTTGCTACCATGATAAGGAAACCAGGGTCTGATGATGGCATCCCAGATAAATCGAGGGGAACCTTCGAACATCGTACTGGTAACTAGTGCGTTTGTTAATTTTTTCATTATGTATTTTAAAGCACTACTGTTTAATGCAGGTTTGGAGTCGAAAGACAGTCGAGGGAACTCCTCAACGATTTACAGCAATTACTTGGTGTTTGGGCTAATTTGTAATGATGAGAACTTTACACCTAGATGGGTTGTGACTGTCATTAGGGGTCTGATCAAAGACGTATTACATATAGACACGTCATGAACCAACATCGCGGCGCTTAAAAACGGCGAAAATACTAGAACTACTTATAAACGTGAAGAAAGAGAAAGAAAATATGACACCGAACGGCGGGATGCCTGTTGCGAGAGGGAGATAAATATACATCTTCAGTCACGTCACAGGATAAGTAATAGTCAAATTACATGCTCATTATACGTAGCGTCGCGCGACAGGTTGGTGCGTAACTAAGCGCGATGTGGCCAATTGGCTTCATTTCATGTTGTCATTTTAGAGTGCGGACAACGTATCTATAGTTTATATATCATTGGGTCTGATGATGAAGACGAAGGACAGTCAAGGGAATTCCTCAACGTTTTACAGTAGCTACCTTGCGTTCGGACTTAATTCAAATGAATTAAGTTCAAAATCGTTGTAATTATTATTGCGAACAGACCAATTTTTCAAACATAAATCAATGTAGGTATTACGAATTTCGTTCTAAGTCCTTCAGATTTTGATACGCAGAATGCCTGGTAACGTTCATATAATATGGTGCTATTAGAACTCCTATATATCTACTGACCCTGGGTATATACAGGGTGACTTGTAATTAGAGCACAACCTTGTAAGGGGATATAGTACAGGTCATTTGCAACAACTTTTGTAGGAACACTCATATGCAAAAGTGCACCAACATTGAGTTATAATTTTTTTCGTGTTATTTTGAAAAACTCTTATGGGGTAACCTTAAAAAATTAATAAATAAAAAACTTGACATAATTTTGTTAATTTTCTTTTTATTATTTAGTCTATAACGTTCCAGTTACATGTCAGCATCATCAAATGTACATTATTGACATTATTCTAGACACAGTGCTCCAAAATCCAAAAACCTTCAACAAATTTTACTGGCATTATTACACAAAACAGCCTGTTTAAAAAAAACTCACTATGGCACTTGCTCTGCGTATTATTAAAAAAACATCTACATTTCATAAGCTTTCAAATGAGGTGTAAAAGTCTGACATAGCTAGTTTAACATTAAAGATATTAGCCAAAGAATAGAACAGTCTGGAATATCGAAAGTTTCGCAAATTAATGGCCATAATGTTTAAAACACAATAAATACAAATTTAAGTAGAATGTGATCCACGCACTTAGTGGTGACAATTTTACAACACATTTTAACTTGATTTTAATTTTAAAATTTTTAGGGTAGCTGGTCCTTACTTCAAACTTCTCTTATTAAAAGAGACAAAAAGATCTAAAATTAGGAAATTTTAAAAGTGTGTTGTATAATTGACGTTCTCTAGTCATCCTCAGTCATTCACTTAGATCTCATTTTCGAAATGACTCCCACCGTTACGCACGCAAATTCGCATCCTTTTCCTCAATTCGCTTTTCACCACCGCAGTGCTGAGATTTGCTCGAATTTGGTCAGCTCCCAAAATGATTCGCCGTCTTAACTCGTCAATATCTGGGACAGGCTGATTATCGACATAAACCAACGTTTTCATATGTTTTGATATTCGCGCTGGGCAGCTAAAGCATTGCCTCTAGCTACGCCGTAAGTGTACAGAATATCGGCATATTCTTCATTCGTAAAATTTGCCCGTTGTCTTTGAGCCATAGTCCTTGATACGCGCCAAAACCACAGATGAGCATAACACACGGAAACCAGTTGAAAAGCCAAGTCGTCAGGAGAGCAATCAATCACAAAAACAGTCACAAGCCGGGTCGTCAGAGATAAAACAAAACTGCAGAGCACACACAAAAGCATCCGATCGCAACGAATCACAAGGACGGACTAACCTAAACAACCCAAAAGAGATTAAACAATGACCGGCTGTTTTTACCTGCTTAGTAGAGCAGGTAGAAACAGACCTTTTTTTGGCCGTGCGCCTTTGTTATGCGAATATCTTCCCTATTGGACTAGCTATGTCAGACTTTTACACCTCATTTGAAAGCTTATGAAATGTAGATGTTTTTTTAATAATACGCAGAGCAAGTGCCATAGTGAGTTTTTTTTTAAACAGGCTGTTTTGTGTAATAATGCCAGTAAAATTTGTTTAAGTTTTTTGGATTTTGGAGCACTGTGTCTAGAATAATGTCAATAATGTACATTTGATGATGCTGACATGTAACTAGAACGTTATAGACTAAATAATAAAAAGAAAATTAACAAAATTATGTCAAGTTTTTTATTTATTAATTTTTTAAGGTTACCCCATAAGAGTTTTTCAAAATAACACGAAAAAAATTATAACTCAATATTGGTGCACTTTTGCATATGAGTGTTCCTACAAAAGTTGTTGCAAATGACCTGTACTATATCCCCTTACAAGGTTGTGCTCTAATTACAAGTCACCCTATAGTTAGTTAGTTGTATATCGGTCGATTTCGATGCGATAACAGATTGTTAATTTTCGGCGGTAATACACACTAACCCGTAAGGGCCCACTCGGGATAGGTAATGGATGGGTGGCCGCATGGTAATACTTTTACCAACAACGCTTTCAACTTAAATAGTAGAGGTGGGTTAGCTTATTAATGCTCGCGCTTTGTAATAAGTATGGCGTTTAAAACCATTTACGGATAGGTACCACTTACGTAATAATGCTACGATACATATGAAAACACTCACGCCTTTTTCCCATGGGAGTAAGCAGAAAGTATACTTCGATCCTTGCATCTTTACAAACCACTCTCTCTAAAAACCAAATTCACAGACGCGATGTTTGTGTTACTTATGACAAATCTTGCAACTGAATTTTATAAAACACATTTTATCTTCAGCCAACGGGTTCTTAGGCTTCTTACAGACGAGCGGCACGTTGCCAACTGCAACCGACGACATAATAATATGTCGACGGCTGACGTCGACGCTTGCAGTTGTGGCGTCGGAGGCTGCCGCCGGCGCGTCGACGGCAGCCGTCGACGCTTGCAGTCGTGCAGTTCGCGTAAATGTGTGTCGACGGCAATCGTCGACGCGCCGGCGGCAGCCGCCGAAGCGTCGACGACTGCCGTCGACGCGCCGGCGGCAGCCTCCGACGCCACAACTGCAAGCGCCAAAAAATAAAAACCAGCGAAAATGAAAAAATTGGTAAGTAGTACATAGGTACCTAAAGGGTGTAAAACACCTCTTAACGAAGCCGAAAGGCACTTGTTCTCCCCGTCATTGCGATCATTTTATTGTTCTATATCATACCTGGGGGAACCTTCTAGTTACGGAGATATTGAGGGTCTAAGTTCCAACTTTTTGACAAGTTTTTTTGTATAATATATTAATGTAAAAAAACATTAAAAAAACAAGCTTTTATTTAAATGTTTAAAGAGAAGAAAAAAACTTTAAATTAAATTAATTTATAACATTAGACAATTTATAAAAATGATAAAAATGCTTGTCGCAAGATTTACCAGCCTGCGTGTTCCAGACAAGTTTCGCTTTGTTCTAAGTATCTTGGTTTCAAGCTTAACTTGGTTTTTAAATGGTTTTTTTTTCTGCTTAGAGTATTCAGGCTAAATGGTATCCTTCTTGGAATTAGAACTGCGTTGCGGATCTTGTGATACCTAAACAAAATACTATAATTATCACGTAGTTATAATATTTACGATTACCTACACAGATACATGACTAAAACATTATTTTACATTTGTGTTTGTAATATTATACTTAACCCGTGATTATCTAGCCAAGAACGGCATTATTGCTCAAGTAATAATTATTGCTTTCCGCGAATTTTCTGATGAGCGAGATTACATCAGAAATGTATACCTATCTAGGTGCCTAGCTAGGTAGGATGTAAATTACTTAGATTACTAGACTATAGGATTCCTTTCGGAGTTACTTTCAGTTCTTCTCGGCTAAAAACTGAGGAGACGGCGAAGGTGGGGACCCCGACATGTTTTTAAAATCTAATTAAATGTAAGTAAATAACCACACAGACTAGTAATAAAAAGAATTTTGTCTAGGCCCAATGTGATGTAGACTCTTTGACAATTGTTGAGAAGCAATGTTTCTACACCCGTAGTGACAAGCGTAGAGAAAAAAAAAGTCGTCAAGCTTTACGTTGTAGACTTTTCTCAACTGAAGAGTAGAAACATTTATTTTCTACTTTTTTAACATCGCCATGCTTACTACCGACAGTAGAAACCGTTCTACAATCTGTCATTTTATCGATTCTTCTTATTTTGATAATGCCTTTCTGCACGCGTAGCATTTCTAGTAATGCTACGCGTGCAGAAAGGCATTATTGTTCTTCCCATCAAAGCATTTTTTTTTGTTCTGGACCATACCTGGAGACCTTCTAGTTATGGAGATATTGGGGTTCAAAGTTCTAAAATGTTGTATCACAAGTTTTTTTTAAGTGAAAACTTCTTTAGGCGCGTTGAGCACTTTTTGGGTGAAGGAAAAACATTGAACTCATCGTCACGTAACGTAACGTGCGGTCACGCTTCGTAGCACTCATAGCATCCGCTACGGCGTAGCACCACATAGGCATGCGCGGGGCATAACCAGTGCTACGACTGGGGAGGGGCCTGTGTACTTTTTGTTTTCACTTCTATCAGCAGTCCCCAAAGACTGCCCCGATTGTTTTTTAAATACAAGTTCTAATGTTGTACAGCTTTTAACTTTAAATATCTCCACGACCTCCATACTACTCAATGCATCAATCAGAACAGTGTTTTGAGTGCGTTATGTAATGTATGGCTGGTTAGCTATTGTTTATGCCCTGTCATATTGGGAGCTCTGAAGAAGGTAGCTGTCATCCCTGTCTCCAATAAACCGAGTTATGGAAAACGTCTAGTTTTATTAATATATTACATTGGCGACGAGGATTTTAAAAAAGGGAAGCGTGCTAGAATTCTGTTAAAATGTCGATCGGAAAATTGACCGAGTTCAATATAAGATCGGGTGATTGGGCCATGTATGTGGAACGTATGGAGATGTTCCTAATGGTCAATCAGGTGAAAGAAGAATTTTGGCTACCGACTTTGATTGCGGCTATAGGTGACGAAGCGTATGAACTGCTGAGCAATCTAACAAGTCCGGACAAACCAAGCGCAAAAACGTATGTAGAAGTAGTAAAACTATTGGCGGATCATTTGCAACCCAAGCCATCCTTCATGGCGGAGAGATATCGTTTCCGCCAAAGAAGGCAGAATGCCGGGGAATCGATTCCTCAATTCATATCAGAACTTAAAAAAATGACAAAATTCTGCGAATTTAAGTCTGTTTTGGAAGATAACTTACGGGACCAATTAGTTTGCGGATTGCGAAGCGAGTCAATCAGGCAACGATTGTTTTCGGAGGAAAATTTACTTTATGCAAACGCCGTGAAGATTTCATGCACTATGGAAGCGGCGGGGAAAGATGCAGCGGCAGTGGAAGAGACGTTTGGAAAGAACAGTGATTTTAGCGGTAGCGGTGACACCGCAGCCGGAGCGGTGCATGCGTTGGCGCCATCGGGCAGTTGGGGCCGCCGAGGGCGTGGTGGATCACGCAGATTACCGGCGGCACGCGCATGGAAGGGAACTAACGACTTGAAAAACTGCTGTTCGGCTTGTGGAGCTTCGGATCACCAGAGTGAAGGATGCAAATACGCTCGGTTTATCTGCGGTAGGTGTAGGCGGAAGGGACACCTGCGTCGGGTATGTCCTATGCTTCCAAGTGGGAGACAGTCGCAGGACCGATTTTACGCCAACAACATGTTGGCGCAGGGGCAAGTCACAGCCGGGGCTGCCAATCAGTCACACATCGGGGACCAGTCAGGGGAGGATGAGCCTCCTTTGTCAGATGTGGAGGACTGGGAGCCAGTTGAAGATTTACACCAACTCAGTTTGAATAGCTATAAACCGGTGAGCTTAACTGTTTTTGTGGATAAAACCCCATTATCTATGGAGATTGATACGGGATCTATAGTATCTTGCATTAGTAGGAAAATGTATGATCAACGGTTCAGCTATAGACCTTTGTCTAGTTCTAATTTAGTATTTAGATTTTATGATGGTACTTTTACAAAACCAATAGGGGTGTTTAGGCCAATTGTGACGTATGATAATAAGTCCAAACAAATTGAATTGTTTGTAATAGAGGGTGGTTCTACCTCGTTATTGGGTCGACAATGGCTTTCAGAACTAGGCATTAAAATACCATTGTACCAAAATATGGTCACAAGGAACACAGAAGAGAAATATAGTACTATCTCGTGTAATGAACAATTGACATTATTACTTCACAGATTTAAGGATCTTTTTACGGAGGGACTGGGCCGGTTTACGGGAGGCAAGGCTCGGTTACGATTACGCGAGGGAACAACGCCCGTGTTCTGCCGCGCACGTCCGGTGCCGTACGCACTTCGCGAGCGCGTCGACGCAGAGCTGGAAGACATGTTGCGCGCCGGTGTCATCGAGCCAGTGGACAGCGCGGACTGGGCTACTCCACTGGTACCGGTACGTAAGGCTGATGGTGGACTCCGTATCTGTGCTGACTACAAAATAACGATAAACCCAGTATTATTGGTGGACAAATATCCCTTACCACGTATAAATGACATACTAGTTAATTTAAACGGGGCTAAGGTATTTACAAAAATTGATTTAACACAAGCCTATAATCAAATTGAATTGGATGACCCTGATAATTGTACAGTTATTAATACTCACAAGGGCCTTTTTAAATATAAAAGATTAGTTTTCGGTTTATCGTCAAGTCCGGGTATATTCCAACGAATTATGGCCAATCTCCTTAATGATATTCCAAACGTAGAAGTGTTTCTTGATGATATTATTATTGGATCACCAAATGTTAAACAGCATTTAGTAATTTTAGAAAGAGTTTTAGAGCGGTTATATCTCAACGGAATGAAATTAAAGGAAAAGAAGTGTGTGTTCATGACTAATGAGGTTAAATATCTGGGATATATTATTTCTGCCGAGGGAATTAAAGTAGACCCAGAAAAGGTGCAAGGTATATTAGATATACCCCGCCCAGATAATATAACCGAATTGAGGGCCTTTTTAGGAACTATCAATTATTACGCAAAATTTGTTAAAAACTTGAGCAACATACTGGCACCTTTGTTCAGGTTACTTAAGAAGGAAGTTATTTGGCAGTGGGACAATGAGTGTGAGTCATGTTTTAAAAGAGTTAAAAATATTTTAATCAGTGCGGACGTCCTTGCACATTACGAACCTGATAAACCTTTATTTTTAACTTGTGATGCAAGCTCGAAAGGTTTAGGTGGAGTACTTAGTCAGATGTGTGAGCACGATGACAGTGGCACAGGCGGACCGCGGGAGCGACCTGTCGTGTTTGTGTCGCGCGCGCTTAACGCGGCTGAGAAGCATTATTCACAAATTGAGCGAGAGGCTTTAGCTATTGTTTTCTGTTTTGAAAAATTACACCAGTATTTATATGGGCGACGTTTTACACTAGTACGCACGGACCATAAGCCATTAGTCACTATTTTTGGGCCTAAGCAAGGTATACCATCAATGGCTGCAAGCCGGTTGCAAAGGTGGGCTATTAAATTGTCAGCTTATGTATATGATATCGAGTATGTTACTTCAAAGCAGAATGGAGCGGATGGGCTGTCGCGTTTGCCAGCTCTTTCTGCTAGTAAACAATCTATTATTCCAGAACAATCATATTTACATTTTGCCCAAAATGCCATGTTATTAGATTATCATGAGATTAAAAGGCAGACGAGCCAAGATCAGTTGCTAGGCAGAGTTCTAAGATATCTCCGTGACGAATGGCCGACTGATAATGAAATTGAATCGCTCCAACCATATTTTAATCGTAAAAAAGAATTATACGAGGAATTAGGTTGTGTGATGTGGGGCCATAGGGTGATCATACCGGGTGTGTGTAGACAAAAGGTTTTAACTGATTTACATGAGGCGCATATGGGCACAGTTAAGACTAAAGCTTTTGCTAGGAGTTATGTTTGGTGGCCGGGTATGGACGAGGAGATAGAAAAATCGTGCCGTGGTTGTCATATCTGCGCTGCAGAGAGTGAGGCGCCGCCTCGACATATGCCTTGTCCTTGGGCATGGCCGGATAAACCATGGGCTCGTGTACATGTTGACTTCTTAGGCCCTATCGCGGGGCGGATGTTTTTAGTAATGGTTGATGCCAGGACCAAGTGGCTTGAAGTTTGTCAAGTACCTAGTACGGCGGCTAGCCATACGATCAGCGTTTTTAGTGACGTGTTTGCTCGTTTTGGTTTGCCGAGACAAATAGTATCAGATAACGGGCCGCCATTTACTAGTCACGAATTCACACAATTCCTAAAGTCGAACGGCATCGAACATATTTATTCAGCGCCATATCATCCTGCCTCAAACGGGGCAGCAGAAAACGCAGTACATATTGTTAAAAGAGCTGTTAAAAAGGCTATTAGAGATAAATTAGAAATAAATTTATTTTTAAATAAGTTTTTGCTGTACTATAGAAATACAGAACATTGTACCACAGGCGAAACACCGGCGTCGCTCATGTTCGGTCGCAGGTTGCGTACAAAATTCGACGCTCTTAGACCAAATATAGAGATTAAAGTTAGGAATGCTCAAGAATGTCAACAAAAATACGGCGCCAGTGGGTCGCGTCAAATGCGCCCGGGGGATGAGGTCTGGATGCGTCAGTATCGTGGACAGGATAAATGGGTATCTGGGACGGTTACTGAGAGGATGGGAACTACCGATTATAAGGTAGTAGATGCTTTAGGTAGGGAATTCCACAAACATGTAGATCAGCTGAAACAACGGATACAGAGTTCATTAATCTGTCCTTCTTCCTCTAACCCGGTCAGTGAGAGGTCGGAAACCGTTGAGGTGACTCAAGTACAGGGAGCGTCCAGTCCGCGGTGTGACGGTTCACCCGCAGCGACCACACAGCCGGATTGTGGTAATCAAGAGAATTTCGAAGACTGCGTAGAACAGCAGGTTCAGCCTTCCTTGCTTACCCCTGAGCCGCCCCAGCCTCGTCCCGTTCGGCAATGCCGGATTCTTAAGCCAGCTAGGTATAAGTTCTGATCAGTGCCGGATTTATAATTTTTATGAGTGTAGGCCACTTTATTTTCGCCGCCCCATGTATACTTTTCTAAAATAATAATTTTCTATTTTGTAGTAAGGAAAGCACTTAAGAGTCCTATTACATTTTTTACGCAAATTCATGGACTTTGACGCAGTAGTTTTCAGCAGCAGTAAGATATTTTAATTATTTGCTTATGAATAACGATAGTGCCATTCTCTTTCTTGTAAGTTGGAGTTACACATTTTCATTTTTTTTTTTTCGTGTAATTTACTATAAATATTTTACGAACTCAGTTTGCAAGAAAAACCGTCGGCGATGGAATTTTGACGCTCAAATTTACATTGTTAGATTCAATTCTTATAAAAGCTAAAATTACTGAAAGATACGTTGAATGTTTTACTTGTTTATTGGAGTTCAAGAATTTCTTTAAATTCCTTGAGTTTTCACGGAAAAAATCGTAAAGAAAGCGTAATTTTAGCCATAAATGTCTTGATTCAGCGTCCATTATATTCCAAATAAACTCAATTTTATCAAATAAATTAATATGATATAAAACTTCGATCTACAATGAATACGCTTCATTCGTTTTCGTTTGTCAATATAATAAGACAAAATTACAATAAATAAAATTGAAGTACTATAATTCTGTGTCAATTCAGCTCGCTCCTCAGTCTCATATCAGTCTCGTCTCTAATTTTCATCAATAACAATCGACAATCGTCCGGAGATTGATTATTATCGACTCGTGTACGCCGATTCGATCCAAGAAGTAAAAATCTAAAATTTGCAAATAAATTTCTAATAGGACTCGTATGTTAAATAAACGAATGAATTAGATTAAGAAAGAGCGTAAAAAGAAACATTTTTTATGGGACCTTTTAATAGCAAAATCATCTATAATATCATCATAGTTTATGGTGTTCATTATCTCAGCTTTTACTTATGTAGAGAAGAGCTAAAGGATTCATTTTTTCTTGAGACAATGAAGACCTTTGATGATTTTTCACGCGTTTTAAACAGGAAAAACGCTGGAGTGGAAAGTGCGATGCGGAGAGTTATATCCAAGTTAGGGTAAACGTTAGACAGAGATTGAGTCCTTAAAAACCTTGAGAGACTGAGTAGTGATTTTGATCCAGGCGTCACTCCACCCTCTGCAGTTTTATTAGAGGAAATGTGACTGTGAAAATTCACAAGAGACTGGGCTTTTTCTGTAACTCTTTGTGTTGAAAGTTCAGTATTTTTTTAGTAAGTTTAAAGTTTAAGTAAGTAGGTATTATGCCTTCTCTGTATTTCAGCCCTCCGTCTATCAAGTATGACCCAAAAGGTGTTCACTCTGAAATAATCTCTGGAGCCGGAGGGTATTTCAGGTTCTTCATTCAATTTTTCATCCGTCATTTTTTTTCTTTTAGGTTGCTTCTTTATTTTACCTTGAAATTGCTTAAATGCACTCATCTCTTTCTGCTTTTTCTTCGAAATAGACAACATTTTCTCGCTCTGCTATTGTAAACCAACTCTACTAGAGATCCATAGAGATCAGATACCGTCAATTACATCCTACAGATGAGCTCTGAATCTTAAAACTCACTTTATTTATCCAAAATAGCATTCCAAAATACTAACGCAGTTTTAAGTTTTTCTAATTTGATGCGAATTCCTTTTGCCTCATTTCGCGGGACGGGTTTATCTGTGGTGGAATTTTCAATCATTTTTATAACTGATTACTTCATGCCAGGAATCTCTTAGACTTCTACAGGCATCTGCTCTAGCCGACCAACGAGTGAGGTTCACTCCCTTGAGTATCTTTTGTATTCTTATCTCATTCGTTAATTTTTGTGGTGGTGCTTGTTCTATACCTAATTTTAGCTTGTAAACCATTGTAAATCCCTGACATGTTAGTGGCATTATCATAAGACTGACCACGGCCACTGACTTACCAGCTCTATAGTAATGGCATTAAACATTTCTTGAGCCTTGTGTCCTACAGAAGGCAAGAATTTGAGAAATCTCTCACATGGTTAACAAAAAGAAATAAAAACCGACCAAGTGCGAGTCGGACTCGCACACGAAGGGTTCCGTACCATTGACTATATTTAGTATTTGTTGTTATAGTGGCAACAGAAATACATCATCTGTGAAAATTTCAACTGTCTAGCTGTCACGGTTCATGAGATATAGCCTGGTGACAGACAGACGGACAGACGGACGGACAGACGGACAGACAGCGAAGTCTTAGTAATAGGGTTCCGTTTTTACCCTTTGGGTACGGAACCCTAAAAAATACAAAATCGGTTCATTCGTTCGGGAGCTACGATGCCACAGACAGGCACAGACAGACACGTCAAACTTATAACACCCCCTCATCCCTAACCTCAATCCCATCGTTTTTGCGTCGGGGGTTAAAATTAAGAACCTACCTACCTACAGTTAGCTCAAGGTGAATCTACTCATTTTTAAAACAAACACCCGAGCACACGATGACCACATTTGTTTACCATCTCTAGACAAAAAAAAATAAGCAACCGTTTTACATTATTGTCATGTTTTACAAAAAAAGCTCAGGCTCTGTTAAGATCACAGATGTTTGACCACCTTGTTTCGACCAATAGGAATTAAACAAAAAAATTGTACCAAAGAAAATAAAGTTTTTAAGTGTACATATAAAGCGGCCTGGCAGGGATTTAACGTATTAGTATAAAAAAAAAAACATGAGAGAACCAGTGAACTTGTTTGACTTTTATGCTCTCAAATCGAGTAAGTGTCCTCTGAAATCTGCCGCCCCTAGGACACTGCCGCCCCTAGGCCGCGGCCTATACGGCCTATTGACAAATCCAGGACTGGTTCTGATGAGAGTGTAGAAATATTTAGTTTCTTTTGTTTATTTTATTTGTATTAGTTGTAAGTTTTATAAGCCTGTTATTTACTGTAGAAATTTATAGGGGTTCTTGATTAAGGGTGAGGGTGTAATGTATGGCTGGTTAGCTATTGTTTATGCCCTGTCATATTGGGAGCTCTGAAGAAGGTAGCTGTCATCCCTGTCTCCAATAAACCGAGTTATGGAAAACGTCTAGTTTTATTAATATATTACACGTTACATTGAGTCCTACCGTAAAACGTGATTTCTTACCCCGAAACCCTCGTCTCCCAACAATATTTTTTGCGTACTTAGTGGGAGCAGCGGTGGCCCAGTGGTGGCGGCCCCGACTTACGTACAACAAGTCGTGGGTTCGAACCCAGGCAGGCGCATTACTTTGTGTAATTTTTTTCATCACCACTGCTCTCATAACGGTGAAGGAAAACATCGTGAGGAAACCGGCATGTCCTAGAACAAAAAAATCGAAGACATGTGACATCAATGATATTCTAACAAACAGATATGTTATACACCTACAAAACCACCGAAAAAAGTTTGCCGCGGGGGAGAGCCAGCTCACATACACGTAGTGACGCAGAATAAAGGAAAAACAAGCCAATTGGCCTGTTTTCCAGTCTTCACGATTGCGCGCTCACAACATATCTGTATAGGGAACGTGCACAACGACGGTGCTGCCAACTGGCGTCGCCAATCCGAATCTTGTGCTCTATTAATGCTTGACATAGACTTTTCTAACAAGTAAACAGAATTAATTTTATAGTGAAAATTAATTAACTAATCATAATGCATTGTTGCATTTCTGGATGTAGGTACCAATACATCCACAAAAATGAAAATAAATCAATTAGCGTAAAATTCTATTACTTTCCAAAGAATACTACTATCATACCATGTTTTGGTGAAAAACGCAAAAAATGGATAAACGTAGTAAAAAAATATATTTGAAAACAATTTGTTTTTGTTACACTCTGCATTGAAAAGGCCCTCAAAATCAACCGTCCATGCAAACATACCAGAATCATTTATACTTCACCATACACACGTGTTCTACTATAGACCGCACTAAAGTTCACACCGAATAACCCTCAACAGTTAATCAAAGACTCCACATGTACTCAGAATATAAACATGGTTATACCCACAATAGTGTTTTAGTTGGCTGCACTCCTTTGGTTTTTTAAGTTTTGTATCTATGCTACGGACTGCATTTTATTGATTGCTTCATCAAATGATTGTGAACTAATTGATTTATTAGAGCCTGGAGATACTGTTCTCGCTGATATAGGATTCCCTTTCATTATAACATGTGTTGAAAATAAGAAAGCTATCTTAGTTATGCCAGCCACCATGTCTTCATACACCACAATTTTCATCAGAAAGTAAACCAAAGATATAAAATTCATATTATTAAACATTTATATTACGCTGACGATCGTTATTGATAAATCGGAACTCATATTTTATACCTTTTAGCATATTCAAAAATAATATAATTGAAGAGACAATTTTGTTTAATAAGTAAATTGAAAGCACGATGAGAAGTGATAAGTTTCCTTTTCTGTCCGCATAGTGTCTCTTTTGTCGATTAGTGCTGCCACCTGTAGTTCCTGCACGTTCCCTATAGTCGTGGTGGATTATAAGCCCATTCCCTCTCATAGAGAGGAGGCCTGTGTCCCAGCAGTGGGCACATTAATAGGCTGATGATGATGATGATGACTTAGTTGAATGCTTGGTTGACGGCTTCGTGATGATGTCTTTTACAACCCTGTATGTATCTCAAGAAATAAATAATTAACACCTTCTGTGAATTTTCAGGTAGGCGAGATTACATCAGAAATGGTATTCAAGTATTATGTTTTGTTTCATTTACATTAATTGTGTATAAATGTTAGTTAATAACGTCTCTAGGAAGTGATGTTTCATACGGATATTGAAATGAAAATATTCATGCATTCATGAATCATGATTGCGAATGTGGTTAGCGCTAAAACCGTGTTTTAGTTACATACAATATGGGGGGATATAAAAGCTGTAGGTGTTCATGCAGCTACGGGAATTATTCTGATTCTTCGAACTTGAGATATACAATCACAATATGATAATATAGACTTGAAAAGTTCGCTATAAGCTATAAGACCACCTACTGTGTCACCCCTGTGAAAGGTTTTCTTTTATGATTTATACTTACATATAAAGGGTGTAAACCACCTCTTAACGAAGCCGAAAGGTTCTGCCCGTCATTGCGATCATTTTTTTGTTCTACACCATACCTGGGAACCTTCTAGTCACGGAGATATTGGGGGGTCAAAGTTCCAACTTTTTGACAAGTTTTTTTTTTAAATACAAGTTTTTAATGTATTTTTTTTCTTTAAACACCTCCACGACCCCCGTACTATTCAATCCATCCATCAGCACAATGTTGTGAGTGCGGTAGATTGAGTTCTACCACAAAACATGATTTATCACCCCAAAAAAAGTCGTTTCCCAGCAATAATTTTTGCGTAAAGTTACTTAGTTTGAAGTACAGAATGCTTGGTTGACGGCTTCGTGATGAGGTCTTTTACACCCTGTATGGTGTACATAATAAAGAATATTCTATTATATTCTATCTACGAAAACAGTATTTATAAGATTTATATATAAGGCAAGAAGTCTCAGACCTTAAAAGAGTTCAAAAGGATTTTTCGGCGAATATTCTTGTTTACGAAAAGTCTCTCAAACTTTTATTAAAGGTAAGCTACAACTCTGCTATTGCTGTTCGCATGGAAAGGATACTGGTACGTACAAGAGTTGGGCGAGGAGGCAGTACCTGAACACACGGTGACACATCAAGCATTTGCAGTATCACATGGCCTCGCTATGTGTAGATTTTCCGTGCAATGTGATATCCGTTCACACTGGTTGTGTATAGCGTGCGAACGGTGCGCACCTAACCTTTCTGCTAATCTGACACTATAGCTGTACGTAAGTGCCTGCCAGTACCTACATTTACTCATGCTGTTAGTAATTACCGTCCGCTTACCGTAAACTTTATTATTGCGAATTGAATTCAAAACAAAAACTTTCAGGAATCGGAACATATAAATAAATAAAATACTCGTCCCAACGCGTCACCCAGCGTAACGACAGACGTCACTGAAATTATTTTTGAAAAACAGCACGTACTTACACTCCATCAACATTCATACCTTTTCAAGTATGGAAATATCATTATTATAGCTACAAAAATTCCTTGCCGGTTCACCAGAATTAATTTTATAGTACCTACCGTCGGATATGGTTACAGAGAAATGTGAATAATCGACTGCACTTAAACTTTTTTTTTCACCTTAGGGTTCCGTAGACGAATGGCAAAAACGGAACCTTTATAATTTCGTCTGTTCTTTTCTTCTGAATGTTCGGCAGTTACTATTATTATCTATTTAGAGTACAGGAGGCTATTGTGATAGTAACAAAAACACGCCTATACACAATGATATTATAAAGAAGATACGCCATGTTCATACTGAATGGCGTTCAGATATCGTTGCGAGTAATTTAAAACTACGACAGCGATAGATAATACGGAACGTATAAGATAGAAAGAGATAGCTAGCTATCAAGGTGCAACAATTGTGTCACTTTGCCCTCAACAATTTGTGCGTGCTAGTGCGATATCTACCTCTTTTTACTATATAATATCATTGCCTATACAGGGTTAGTTTTCAATGACCGGCCAAATTTTCAGAGATGGTTTAGAATCGATAATATTTTCGAAATAATTAAAACAAAAAAACAACATCATACATTGGTCGGTGCATGCACGCACGCACACAAGTTCATTGATTCCCACTATGTTTATGATTAAGGACATTTTCAAATGAATGCTATTATTTTATTTTATATTTTTCGACAATAATATTTAAATTGCACTTTTAATTTGATATTTTGGGAGTATAAAGAACAGGATGTAAAGCTCTTCATCCCCCATAGAAAAGGGATGATCCTCCGACAGGTGTTAAAATAAATAAATAAATATCGCTGGACATTACACACAGCGCCATCCAATGCCACACCAAGCAACGAGGCTTGTGTCGTGCACACCAGATAGTTGATATACTACATAGATACTTTTTGTTTGTAAATAAGTTATACATACATATAAACATCCATGACTCGGAAACAAATGTCCATGCTCATCACACAAACACCAGGATTCGTACCCCGGGACCCTAAGAACGTAAGGCAGCCTCACTACCGCTGCGCCATTCGCGTCTCCAAAAGTCGTTAAGTCTGGTGGGCTATTGCCCAACAGTTGTTGTCGGGTTTTTCCTATATAGTCTTATATAAGTCGCGGATAACTCTGCTTGCGCGATGTAGGAATATCTAGATCTTAAATTTAAATTTTGGATGGTCATTGAAAACTAACTTATCTGACGACGGAACCCTTCACTGTACGTTGTGCGACACGCTTTTTAGGGTTCCATACCCAAGGGGTAAAAACGGAACCCTATTACTAAGACTTCGCTGTCTGTCCGTCTGTCTGTCCGTCTGTCCGTCTGTCTGTCACCAGGCTGTATCTCATGAACCGTGACAGCTAGACAGTTGAAATTTTCACAGATGATGTATTTCTGTTGCCGCTATAACAACAGAATTAAATCAATATTTAAGGGGGGTCCCATACAACAAACGTGTTTTTTTTTTTGCAGTTTTGTCTAATGTTTTTAAATAATGGTACGGAACCCTTCGTGCGCGAGTCCGTCTTGCACTTGGCCGGTTTTTTATCTTTTACTTTGAATTTACTTACGACATACCGAGACAGATATTAATAATTAAAAAACATGCTCGCCTTTTTGTGGAACTTGCTTTTATTATTGTTTTTCGATGTTTTCGTTCGAGTTTTTTCGAAATTAATTTAACTTTAATTGCTTTTACTCGGAATCGTATCACGGACTCGAGGTCGATGTTTTATTAGGAAACAATTAGTGTTCATATTTTGTGAAATAACTTGTTGTTGTGATTAGGATCTTTTGGCACGTCAATAACGTTAACGAGGCGCGTGGCCTAACATGACGTCTTAAGGCCCTTCTAACCCTAAAATTAGCAACTCTATTTGTGGTGGTTCAAACTTCGTTTGAAATACTGTTAGAATGGAGTTCTAATCAGCTTGCACTACAAACCGGTTGTTACGTCAGTCACTGCGGCCGAATAGTGCGAAATGAGTAGTTTTTTGCGATTTACAAAAAATCTATTGATTGGACTAAAAAAATAAAACACATAAGACCGTATAGTTAGTTCAGTTAGTATGCAAAGTTTCATGATCTAATTTGAAGTCATTGAGCTATTAGTATAGCTTAATGTTTGAAGTACTTTTTGAATGCCAGCGGTTTATTGTTCGATTTGGAGGTAACTTTGTTTTTTTTTTCACTCGAGAAAAGTTTATGGAATCGTGTTTTCGTCACACATGTATTTAACTATATTGATTTCAAAATTAATGCTGCAGTATTTTAGGCATAACGGAGGATCATGCTAAGCCATTTGAGGCATATAAAAGGCCCTTAAGGGTCAGCTCACACCGAGACGCGACGCGACGCGGCGCAACGGTACTGGAAGAGCGCGCGGCGCCGCGATACGTATCGCAACGTTGCGAGGCGCATCGTAAAATCGTAGGCATCACGACGCCTCGCTGCGCAGCAAGACGCCGCGCGGCGCAGCAAGACGCCGCGTGGCGCAGCGGAACGTGTCTACATTCGCCGCGTGCAGGGTGCCCCGCCCCGCGTCCACCCGCAGTCTAATAAGGGTCAGCTCACACCGAGACGCGACGCGACGCGACGCGGCGCGACGGTATTGAAAGAGCGCGCGGCGCCGCGATACGTATCGCAACGTTGCAAGGCGCATCGTAAAATCGTTGGCATCACGACGCCTCGCTGCGCAGCAAGACGCCGCGCGGCGCAGCAAGACGCCGCGCGGCGCAGCAGAACGTGTCTACATTCGCCGCGTGCACCCGCCCCGCCCCGCGTCCACCCGCAGTGCAAGCGTAAAAGAGAATGACGTATAGGTATTCGGCGGGAGATCGAGGAGAAGTTATTTTTTTTTGTGCAGCGCTACGACTATTTGTATAATGTGACATCACAATACTATAGTGACAGAAACGCAAAAAATAATGCGTGGGATCCATTTTGTAATAATCATAAAATTTATCTGGATAGTTGGCAATGTGGTCATAAGCCAAGGTATGAAATTCACCATGAATTATTATATTTTTCCATAAATTGTGCACCCAAATACTCCTGTGTGATGTCTTCTTTTTAATTTTATTTTTGTATTCTTCTTCCTCTTCCTCTTCTGCAAGAAGTCCGATTATAACAAGATCCCAGTCTATCATTATAATTTCACTCGAGCACTCGACCGAACTGCATCAATTCTACACGAAGTCTGTACGGAAATAGTAGAGACAAGTCGCCTCGGCTGCGCCTCGCAGCGTCGCGCGGCGTCGCGCTGCTTTGTGAGGCGCAGCGCCGATCTTACACACCTCGCGTACCGGCGATGCTCCGCTGCGTCGCGATGCGTCGCTCTACGCCGCGAGGCATCACGAGGCGCAGCGCTGCATGGTTTAACGTATTCAAATTCTCACAATGAAATGTGTATCTTATCGTGTAGAAAATAAAGTTATATTTTGAGGCACCCTTGCAAACTGTGCGCGCAGCGTCGCGTCGCGTCGCGTCTCGGTGTGAGCTGACCCTAAGCGTATTTGGCGGGAGATCGAGGAGAAGTTAATTTCTTTTGTGCAGCGCTACGACTGTTTGTATAATGTGACATCAAAATACTATAGTGACAGAAACGCAAAAAATAATGCGTGTGACCCATTTTGTAATACTTAATCATAACAGTTACCTGGATAATTGGCAATGTCCTCGACCGAACTGCATCAATTCTACACGAAGTCTGTACGGAAATAGTAGAGACAAGTCGCCTCGGCTGCGCATCGCGGCGTCGCGCGGCGTTGCGCGGCGTCGCGCTGCTTTGTGAGGCGCTGCGCCGATCTTGCACACCTCGCGTACCGGCGATGCTCCGCTGCGTCGCGATGCGTCGCTCTACGCCGCGAGGCATCACGAGGCGCAGCGCTGCATGGTTTAACGTATTCAAATTCTCACAATGAAATTTGTATCTTATCGTGTAGAAAATAAAGTTATATTTTGAGGCGCTCTTGCAAAGTGTGCGCGCAGCGTCGCGTCTCGGTGTGAGTTGACCCTAAATCTGTATCGTTTTAATCTTGTTCCAGTGTGGGTAAGAGACGGAGCTATAGAGGACGTCTAGTGCCATCTCTTTCCCACATTGGAATAAAATTAAAACAATCCTGCTTTGTGACGTCATGGTACGCCCAGGATTTGTAAGCTGTGAGCTTCGATCAATAATATTGATCGAAGGCTGTGAGCATTTCGGTGTTGAAGTTCTAACACTACGTAAGTCAATTACTGGCGATTTCGACATTTTAATGCCGTTTGCAAGAGTCGGAAGACACGTTGTTTTAGCCCATTAGGAATAAGCAACGTCTCTATTTAATTTGAAGTGAACACCATCTGCCTAGCCTTTTCCCAACTATGATGGGGTCGACTTCCAGTCTAACCGGATGCAGCTGAATACCAGTATTTTACATGGAGCGACTGTTACTTATTGAAATTTGAACTTAACACAAATTAAAAATTGATTTTGAACTGTTACCTACGCCTCCGTGTAATCATGCTGTTTTTTTACTCTGCTTTAAATTTGCTATTTTTGACTTACGTGGTGTTCAAATACAAATCTTCGAACTTCAGCGAAAAATTGTTAAAACGGTTTTGAAAAAATATTGATCATAACGCATTTTTTTTTCTAACACGGGCCACGGGCCACAAGATCTTTGGACTACTACTAATATTATAAATGTGAAAGTGAACTTGTTTCTTTGTTTGTCAGGCATGCACGCTGAACGGCTGAACGGAATTGGATGGAATTTGACGCAGGGGTAGACCATGACCGTCCTCTCCCATATGATGATTATTTTGTTATCCCGATAGAAAACTATTGTTTTATGTTCAATCGCCTGCGCATTAAGTTACCACAGACTTTCAAATTTCTCCAAATGATTTTAAACTATAAAATGTTGAAGGTAAAGTTTAAAATCGAATGAGACAATTTGACAGCCCCGTTATTAGATACTTCTTGTGACTGATATAATAGTTCCCCTAACAATGTGGAGAACGATATTGGATATTAAACTCCATTTATATTGCCATCGACACGCTAAAAAGAAAAAAGACTGAATAGTTTTTCTTGGAGAAGTAACTTCTCAGAATAGAGTCCAAAGAAATGGTTATTAATTCTGCGTACAGATATTAGTTTATTATTGAGACTCGTCTGTCCGACATACAATTAATAATTGTGTAGCTATACACAATGCAATGTGCTATGTTGTTGTGCTAAAATGTAACGGCAAAAAAAAAACAATTTTGATTGCCAAAATTAGTAAATGATCACCAAAATTAATCCCCATTTTAACGTGAAATTAGAACCAAATTTTTTTTTTTTTTTAATGACCACCAGAAACTGAACTGTTGCTCTTGCATCCGAGTCGAGGGAGACCCGGTCGATGGAGCCCCGCGAACGGGGATCCTACTTCTGAATGGTTTATAAAAAATAACCACGAATACCCTTCTAACCTAACCTATCAGTGTCGGGGTGCCCCATGCTCATTAAAATTTGGTGCTCAATTTACTAAATTTGGAGATCAATTGACATTTTAGGTGATAGATGTTGGTGGTCACAAAGTTATTTTTGGTGGTCATTATATTTCCCTCTATACTAATTGATTGAAGACGCATTTCGTCACGAGTTGTGAACGTTGTTCTGTAATTGTGCTTATTTGATCGTTTACTATAATTAATCTAATTAATTCCGGAAGGTTTAAATATATCGACTTTCTCGTAGACTGCCTCGTTGAAACAAGTGATAATTCTACAATACGCACAGGAATCTGAAAAATCTGAGGTGCTTGTCTTAGGTTCGAACTTGAGACCTATGATGACTTGGCAGTCCGACGTTCACACGACTATGAGATTCATCAGATAGATTCAACAACAACAACAACGGCCCATAACGTCCACTGCTGGACATAAGCCTCTCCCATGATGGGAAGAATTAGCCGTAATCTCCACGCTTGGCAGGCGGATCGCAGTGATGAAAGAATAACAGAAAACGCTGCTGCCCATTCTCTGGTCTTCGGAGGCGCAAGGTGTTCTGCCTCAGACATTAGTCGCCTTATACGACACCCGTGAGTGTAATGGGTTGGTTCTACTCTGCCGGCCGGATACCACACGGCTAAGCCAGATAGATTCATCACTGATGAATTAATAATAACGCTTGTGATTACTAGGTACATAATTACAAGCCATCGATCACTAAAAGCCAACTAAAAGCCATCGTATTAATTATTAATTTTAGCGATTGTACCCTAAATTTTACGTATGATGTAATTCTAGGTTAAACCAGAATGAACATGATATAATAACACGGATGGAATTAATTTAACTTTCCAACAGTTCCACAGAAAATGATCCAGTACGAATTCGCGGTAAAAATGATCATCATTTCGAGATCCAACTGCTTAAATTCCAACCTTATCCCATGGAATTAAGGTTGAAAATCAATTAAATTGCAAAAGTTGATGCAATATTTAATAGGAATGGATATTGTACCTACTTACCTGTAATAACGAAGGATTTCTCACGAGTCGTTAGGTAGGTAGGTAGGTATAAGAACGTAGAACATAGGTAGGTATGTCATGTCAGACTGTATGTCTGCGAAATGGACAAGATCTAGACAAATATAATATTAACGTCTGCAGGATAACGAGATAATTGCACCGATCCATCATATTATATCTGATAGATCTCGGAAGATTCCAATCTGAGCACTGCGATTAATTCGTAGAAGCATCAATTCGCAAACTGCGATTTATTCGTAGAAGTAACAAAATCATTAATTATGTTATTTATTTAAGTACTCATAGTCTATGTATTATAATGGGTGTAATGTAAAGGGACCGTTGACGAAGCACTTGTTCTATTCGTCATTGCGATCATTTTATTGTTCTGGTGGCCTACCATTTTAATTTTATTCCAGCGAGGGAAAGAGATGGCGCTAGACGTCCACTATAGCTCCCTCTCTTACCCACACTCGAACAAGAATAAAACGATCCTGCTTTATGACGTCATGGTAGGCCACCTGGACCCCAATGAACCTTCTTATACTAAGTATACGTATAGTTATTAAGATTTTGGTGGTCAAAGTTCTATATTTTCACAAGTTTTGAATACTTATTATTGTTATTTTGCTCGCAGAACGGTGGCCGATGGGGCCGAAAAGTTCTGGAGTGGCGACCGCGAACCGGAAGACGTTGCGTTGGAGGGCCTCCCACTAGGTGGACCGATGACCCGATGAAGGTTGCGGGAATCCGC
The DNA here is from genome assembly GCA_905147715.2 of Xestia xanthographa. Lineage (NCBI taxonomy): Eukaryota > Metazoa > Arthropoda > Insecta > Lepidoptera > Noctuidae > Xestia > Xestia xanthographa. The sequence continues at coordinate 23,417,156 of LR990648.1, forward strand.
TGGATGCGAGTCGCACGGGACCGGTCGATGTGGCGACACTTAGGGGAGGCCTATGTCCAGCAGTGGACGTCTTTTGGCTGAAATGAATCATCATCATCATCAGATGATGATGATGAATATTATAGGTAGGTACCTAACTTTACTTTAAATTAAAATCTAAAATAAATCATCATCAATATCATGATTATCTTGCCGAATCGTTGCGAACGTCGCACCACAAAGGATCCTCCATCTATACTAATATCGCAATTTGTCAATATTTTTGTCTGTTTTATCAAGAGTTTGTCATATTGTACCCATCAAGTTTTTACCCACCCTTTATTGCTATCTGTTGGATAAGGTAGGTACCTATACTATTTTGATTGCACCTCGCCAAGTGTTACTCAAAAGTTTTTCTTTCTCTTTTACAGGCGCGGATACAGGATTTCCTTTAAAGGGGGGCAAATTTTGGAAAATTATTTAAAAAGGAAATTAAGTATATACTTTTGATAATAAATGGGTGTTACTTTACAAAAATCCATGATAATCAAGATACAAGGGGGCCGCCTGCTTTTGGGCCAGGGAGAGCGTAGAGAGAAATTCTTACGACACCTTGCCTTGGACAGGTTAAAATGGTTTCGAACGTCATATAGGAGTTACTTGGTCGAATTTTATATAAATTCAAGAGAAAGTAGTTTGTAGAGCGAGCGAAGCGAGCTCGAAAATTTTAACACTTTTCCTACCGACCTACTGGAGTTACCTGGGCCTCTTAGAGACAAAGTTAAAACTCATGAAAAACTAGGCTTCTATCTATAAATCTTGAGACTCTAGGGGCAGCTGCCTCCTCCTGGCGATGCCCATGATAAGATATACAACTAGAATATTTAGTTTCAAATCCTTTAAATTGTTCAAGCTTGGCTAATGACGTATTTGGTCCGGTTCAGGGGGGGGCAATTGCACCCATTGCCCCCCCCCTGTATCCGCGCCTGCTCTTTTAAGAGTTTCTCTCATTTTCTAACCACGGTAACACAAAATGGGTGAGTTGGTAATTTATTGGCTGTAGTAACATGCAGCTTCATCATCTCATGTTTTTAATATAAATCATAGATATATACAGGATGTAAAAGACCTCATCACGAAGCCGTCAACCAAGCATTCTGTACATCAAACTAAGTAACTTTACGCAAAAAATATTGCTGGGAAACGACTTTTGTTTTTGGGGTGAAAAATCATGTTTTGTGGTAGAACTCAATGTAACGCACTCAAAACATTGTGCTGATGGATGGATTGAGTAGTACAGGGGTGGTGGAGGTGTTTAAAGTAAAAATCTTACATTAAAACTTGTACCTATTAAAAAAAAAACTTGTCAAAAAGTTGGAACTTTGACCCCCAATATCTCCGTAACTAGAAGGGTCTCAGGTATGGTGTAGAACAAAAAAATTATCGCAATGACGAGGAGAACAAGTGCCTTGCGGCTGCAAGGCACTTATTCTCCAATAAAAAAAACACCTTGTAAAACAGACTTAACGAAGCCTCGTTAAGAGGTGTTTTACACCCTTTATTGCTATCTGTTGGATAAGGTACCTATACTATTTTGATTGCACCTCGCCAAGTGTTACTCAAAAGTTTTTCTTTCTCTTTTAAGAGTTTCTCTCATTTTCTAACCACGGTAACACAAAATGGGTGAGTTGATAATTTATTGGTTGTAGTAACATGCAGCTTCATCATCTCATGTTTTTAATATAAATCATAGATAATCTATACTAATATTATAAAGAGGTAACATTTGTTTGTAAGTTTGTATGTAGGGGGTAATCTCCGGAAGTAATGAACCAATTTTAAAAATTGTTTCACTGGTAGAAAGCTACATTATTCGTGAGTGCTATAGGCTATATTTTATTCCCGTACTCCCACGGGAACGGGAACTACGCGGGTGAAACCGCGGGACATCAGCTATACACTGTATAATACAAGATATAACTGGCTGGCTGGTTGGTTGACTGGTAGAAAATGCCTATGGCATTAAGTCCGCCTCTGTACTTTGTGCTTGAAGTGTTAAATAAATAAATATATAAATGTAGATTACTGAAGAGCATACTGTTTCTGTTAGATCTTTAGGTTCTCAGCAATCTCAGCGGACCCTTATTTTCTTTAACCCTCCATCTATTTGGAAAAAAATCTCGCGTTGCACAAAGTTCTAGTCTAGGCTTTAGCCTAGACTAGAACTTTGTGCAACGCGAGATTTTAAACCCTTTAGGGTTTGTGAGCAATTTTGAGCTCTGTAATATAAAGTTACAAGTCTTGTTTTACTTTACATAAGAATGGAAAAGAATAATCATTATTTTTTGAAATGTTAAAGGTAAATTGGTTCTACATAATTCCACTTAGGTACTAGAATTCTGCATACACAAATATTGTTATATTAAACTAAGTTATTGTAACAATTAATTACAATTTAGATAAGTAAGTCACCATCAAAAACGTATTTTTAACATAATTATTATAAGTAATGTAAATGTAAACGTGTGTGTTCTCTCTTACACGAAGATATGGAATTCAACTAACTAGTGGATTTTAACGTTACACAAAATACTGTTAGAATTGTTAGAATGGACAGGATTAATTAATGAAAGCCCGTGAAAATCAAGCATAATTATTATGTATCGTATTTCGTTCATTCGTTAAGCCGTGTGGTATCCGGCAGAGTAGAATAGAACCAACCCATTACACTCACGGGTGTCGTATAAGGCGACTAATGACTGAGGCAGAACACCTTGCGCCTCCGTAGACCAGAGAATGGGCAGCAGCGTTTTCTGTTAGTCTTTCATCACTGCGATCTCCAATCCGCCTGCCAAGCGTGGAGATTACGGCAAATTCCTCCCATCATGGGAGAGGCTTATGTCCAGCAGTGGACGTTATGGGCTGTTGTATTGTATTGTATTGTATTTCGTTCGCAGTTCTACTAAACCGTTTGGTATAATTTGCTAATGGTTTTCCAATTTGCACTTGGATATCGAAAATTCATGTGCATAATTATTGTAAATTGAAATTACTCAGTTAACATGATTTGATTTTGTTCAATATAATATTAATATGGTGCTGTAGTTTTCAGTACCTACCTATGTTTTTAATTGTTTGTTAGACCGAGGCCAATTATAATCAGTTAAAAATTACATACTTAAAACGAAATTATAACTAATATTCCTCCCCATTTAGTTAGGTAAACTTGAAGTCGCTCTCAGTATTACTTCATGATCGCAACACAAGTAGGGGAAAATGCTAAGCCAATTTTAATAAAGTCGACTGCACACGCTTACAGAATTTAATACTTTACATTAGGTACAAAAAGTCAACAACGTAACGAACTTCACGTGCATAAATTGAAACTTTAGCTGCACAGCCCTAGAGGAAATAGGCTACAGAATCCGAAGTTTTATGCCAAAAAATCCTGTTTTGGTAAAGGCATACCTTCGAACCATAATAGGGTATAGGTAGGTAAGCATTTTTTTTTTTTGGATACGGAATGTTAAAGTTAGTAGGTACTATAAAAATGATGACAAAAAGCGAAAAAAAGACATAAATCGGTCAAACAACACAAAAGAACGAAACGGAATTTAGTATGGATTTTGAATGTATATGCAGCGAATGACGTCATTCGCTGTATGGGATCTCTCTGTCTAATCAGCAGTTTGAAATGCTCATAACTTAGTAGTTTTTATAGATATTAAAAAAAATATTTTACTTTGCTATTTTTCAGACGTTTTTCTGGTTTAGAGTGATAAAAAAATCATTCTTATTATACCCTATTCCGGACATACAAAACTAACTCTATATATATTTTTTTTTCATTATAACTATTTTACAGATCTGAAATTGATTGATTTCATGAGACTATTTTATGACTAGGCATCGCTCGCGTTATTGTAGGAAATCATCACACGGCAACGTTTTCGGTTCTCGTGAGCTTCCCATTACTGGAAGAAATTTCGGAAATGGACCAATAATTCCAAATACTACCCCCTACATCAAACACTCCAATAAACGTGCATTAGGCTCTGTACGATGCTATACTCCAAGCTAATGCGGTTGTGGGCGGCGAGCTGTGGTCTCTTTTTGGACGATTTTGCAAGCTGGCGCAAAGCACATATACCTACTTGCAAACGTTGTTTGTGCCTGTACATTGTATATCACTTTTGACTGTGGTACAATGTAGGTTCATCAGAGATGACACGAATATTCGGCCACTAAGTATTCGGTATTCGGCAAACCACGATGGAGATGGCGGGAGGCGGCGGGACGAACTGGATGTCTTTCTTGCGGATTGGAAAGAAGTAACACAGAATCGTGATTTTGACATGATATTCTCCCAAATTATACAGGATGTCCGGTAACTTACCGCTATACGCCCGTGGCGTATACTGTGGGTACAAAGATTAAATGTACCAGCATATATTCTGCCGAACATTCGGCCGCCGATTATTAAAATGGAAGATTATGGGGGCCCACCTTTGCCCAGCAGTGGGAGAGAAAAAGGTTAAAAAAATTCGGTATCGGTATTGTGTCATCACTATTCAGTATTGTATGGATTCATTGCGTAGGTCAATTAGTTAGATATAGTTGATGCCAGTTAAGATGAGAATAGCGGTCATTGCCCTTTCCCGAATATCTCTTTGTACGAACCAAAACAAATAAGTATCGTTTTCGTTACAAAAAATGTTGAAGATCACGATAGATGACGATTCAAGACTTGAACACTTGAACGACTTGGCTTATTTTTGGTTTTCAAAGTTAAGAAGTTTATTAAATGTAGGTGGGTCAATGACCGGTATTCTCATCTTAACTGGCATCAACTATAGTGGGTTTGTTTAGCTTGTTTGTTTGGCTTCTCACTTTGTATAGGCAGTTTCACTAGAATCACTACAATTGAAAAAAACCCTAGAAAACCAAATTGTTTTCTAAATAAAAGCTAGTATGGTAAAAAAATGTGTTTGGTATAATATACTTATTGCTTTATTTTAGCTTCATATTACTTAACTGGACTTTTTGACAAAATAAATAAAACCTATACTTAGAATAATAAAACAAGTTCCTGAATGAGATTTTTCGCACTTAGGTAAGCTTTTAAAAGCATAAAAACATAATAGTAGATTATGCACCGAGGGGCTAAAGTTGTGTCTTATGTCACGGGCGTCATATTGAATCTCGAGCGCAATGAAGGATTCGGGATTTAACTCTCGAGCGCAGCGAGGGAGTTAAGAGTTTAACTCACGAGCGAAGCGAGGGAGTTAATACAAGAATCCTGAATGCAGCGAGGGATTCAAGCTAGCCCAAGGCAAAGACACCTTTAGCCTAGAGGAGGATACTCTACTTTTTACACCTACTGTGAGAAAATAATAGCCATAGTACGAAAAACAAAGTATTTATTAAATAAACAAACAGTAAGAATAACATATTTAGAACTAGTTAGTTATATGCACTTACATATTAATTGAAGTTAATGGTAACATTTGAGACATTGGTCCAGTTGTGCAAAGATAAAATGTGCTAAATCGACTGTAGTATAGATAGGTTTTATTATTTAGTTATTTATTCACCAAATCCACAGCAATCTTAGTTTACTTAAAATAAATTAACTAATGTTACAGCCAATTACTATTACGGTATTACGGCGCGGTACGGTATTTGTTATTATTAATGCCAGTTTTAATGTTATTCCAATCCTTTTAAAAAATGGGTCGTAGTTATCTAATTATTCTTACAATATTATGTCTTCGAAAACATGGAAACGATATGAAGAAGCAGTCGTTATGATTTTGTAAGAAATCGAGAATATCATCCACGCGTAGTAAGGGTATCGAAAATAGCTTTCCTCTTTCTGGCACCAAAGGGTGTTTGTTAGTACTATACTTCCAATTTAGCTGAGCATGTGAGATTCCAAATTCAAATCACATTATTGACCAGCGGGTCATAATGAAATCCAGTACAACATTATTGACCGGCTGTGCCCCCGGCCACTAATGACTCACTTTAGGTTAAGGTTGCTTGACATATAATTTGACATTTTCGAGCAGGTGGTGTGAAAAGACATTATAAGTATAAGTTACTTTTATACCTGTCTCATATTTTTGGTCAGGTTTACAAGCTGAATGGAATTACTTGCTAAATGTTGGAGGGTAAAGGCTAGTTTACACCGTGACACCGTGAGATACCTACTCTGAAAAATAATGTTACTCGTAAATGTTGTTAACTTTCCGTGATCAATAGTCCTCAACAACAAGAAAATGGTTTGTGCTGCATTTGTAGGTACTTTGTGTTTTAAGCGCCAATCACTGAAAACTAAACTTGCAGAATAAAAATCAAACATCGAATTACATTAGAATGAAATAATAATGTAGGTATCTACTGCCTGAAAATAAAAAGAACATCAACTAAGTTCACGCACAGTTTCTGATTTCCAGCAGACTTACATTACGTGTTAATAGTAGATTATGCACCGAGGGGCTAAAGTTGTGTTTTATGTCACGGGCGTCATATTGAATCTCGAGCGCAGCGAGGGAGTTAATACAAGAATCCTGAATGCAGCGAGGGATTCAAGCTAGCCCAAGGCAAAGACACCTTTAGCCCAGAGGAGGATACTCTACTTTTTACACCTACTGTGAGAAAATAATAGCCATAGTACGAAAAACAAAGTATTTATTAAATAAACAAACAGTAAGAATAATTAACTAATGTTACAGCCAATTACTATTACGGTATTACGGCGCGGTACGGTATTTGTTTATTATTAATGCCAGTTTTAATGTTATTCCATTCCTTTTAAAAAATGGTTCGTAGTTATCTAATTATTCTTACAATATTATGTCTTCGAAAACATGGCAACGATATGAAGAAGCAGTCGTTATGATTTTGTAGGAAATCGAGAATATCATCCACGCGTAGTAAGGGTATCGAGAATAGCTTTCCTCTTTCTGGCACCAAAGGGTGTTTGTTAGTACTATACTGCCAATTTAGCTGAGCATGTGAGATTCCAAATTCAAGTCACATTATTGACCAGCGGGTCATAATGAAATCCAGTACAACATTATTGACCGGCTGTGCCCCCGGCCACTAATGACTCACTTTAGGTTAAGGTTGCTTGACATATAATTTGACATTTTCGAGCAGGTGGTGTGAAAATAGTAGATTATTAACCAAGGGCTGTATGACATCAATTGCATTTTCACACCACCTGCTCGAAAATGTCAAATTATATGTCAAGCAACCTTAACCTAAAGTGAGTCATTAGTGGCCCGGGGGCACAGCCGGTCAATAATGTTGTACTGGATTTCATTATGACCCGCTGGTCAATAATGTGATTTGAATTTGGAATCTCACATGCTGTACTAACAAACACCCTTTGGTGCCAGAAAGAGGAAAGCTATTTTCGATACCCTTACTACGCGTGGATGATATTCTCGATTTCTTACAAAATCATAACGACTGCTTCTTCATATCGTTCCCATGTTTTCGAAGACATAATATTGTAAGAATAATTAGTTAACTACGACCCATTTTTTAAAAGGATTGGAATAACATTAAAACTGGCATTAATAATAACAAATACCGTACCGCGCCGTAATACCGTAATAGTAATTGGCTGTAACATTAGTTAATTTATTTTAAGTAAACTAAGATTGCTGTGGATTTGGTGAATAAATAACTAAATAATAAAACCTATCTATACTACAACAGTCGATTTATCACATTTTATGTTTGCACAACTGGACTAATGTCTCAAATGTTACCATTAACTTCAATTAATATGTAAGTGCTTATAACTAACTAGTTCTAAATATGTTATTCTTACTGTTTGTTTATTTACTAAATACTTTGTTTTTCGTACTATGGCTATTATTTTCTCACAGTAGGTGTAAAAAGTAGAGTATCCTCCTCTGGGCTAAAGGTGTCTTTGCCTTGGGCTAGCTTGAATCCCTCGCTGCATTCAGGATTCTTGTATTAACTCCCTCGCTTCGCTCGTGAGTTAAACTCTTAACTCCCTCGCTGCGCTCGAGAGTTAAATCCCGAATCCTTCATTGCGCTCGAGATTCAATATGACGCCCGTGACATAAGACACCAACTTTAACCCCTCGGTGCATAATCTACTATTTGGCGCCTGAGCGAAGCGAAGGCGCTAATTAACCCGAGTATGCAATTGATGCTTACGCCCGAGATAAATACTCTGCTTTACATATCGATTGTGAGGTAAGTAAACAACAAGACAGCAGGTTTCAATGAACATTTATTAAGAAGAAAAAAATGTGTATTTAATTAAAATTAATAGTAAAATTATTACAATTTGTAAGAGATATGGTCACGTTCTTTTTAGGTATATTTATAGTTTGAATATGAGTTTGTGATGATAAGACTTGAGTTTGAGTGACTTGAGGTTCTTGCATCGTAAATGGCGGCAGTTGACTGGTACTATTTTCTTCATTAAAAAATGGCTCAGATGATGTGCTTTGACGTGGTGATTTTAAGTTTATATTTTCTGTTATTTTAGAAGTAATTTTGCTTTTGTTTGCCATCGAATCTTCGATATAACCTTCGGCCACTTTGCTGGACTTCCAGCCGCCGTGCCTTTTTAACAGAGTGAGGTTGGCTCCCGAATCAGCCAATAGAGTCGCTGATGTTCTGCGAAAGCAATGCCCGGTGTATAACTCTACGTTACTCAGTTTTAAATATGTGGCTATTTGCTTTGGCATGCCTGTAAATTTGTTTTTTCCTATTACTTGTCTGTGGCATTTTCCTTTACTGTTATTAAGAAAAAAACGATTTGTATCCACGTTTTCAGGCCGAAGAGCTTGATATTTTTCAACATAATTTGCAAATTCTTCATGCACAACAAATGACCGGTCAATTTTAGTTTTCGTGTTAGGCAGTTTTATGAGTAGTAATTTGTTATGTTTTTCTACATTTTCTATTGTCAAGTTTGTCAATTCCACGGTTCTGCAGGCTCCCGATATCCCAAAAATTAGAACAACCTGTAAAAAAGACATAAGTTGTATTAAAGGCACCAAATTCGCATAGTATTTTTGTGAAATATTTTGGTAACTTATTAAAAAGGCGAGTAAATACGTAGGTACCTTTATTGCTAAATAAATTTCATCCGGAGCTTCATTTAAGAATTTCTGTACTTCTTCTGCAGTAAATACCTTCGATTTCTTGCTTTTAAAGCCGTCAGACTGCCTTTTCAAGAAAGCGGTAAGTTTAGAAAAATCTTTCAAATTCACGTCATGTTTTGTCATCATTGTAGATTTTAGCATGGAATAAAAGCACCATAAACTGGAAGGTTGTAGCCTCTTAGATAATTCATCAAAATATGATATAAAAACACTTTCAGAAAGAGATTTCACTTTTTTTTCTGACCGCCATTTCATAAATTCGTCGTATGCCTTTACATATCTTTCTTTCGAGTTCGGCGGTAATATATTTTCGACAACTGTTTTTGCCCTTTCTTTAATAAAATCGGGCGTTAGATCTATGTCTTCGTCACTAGACATGTTTAAAACTTTTGAAAAAGAACTCAAACAAGAAAATTAATTATTTTCGCGATGCTTTCGCGCCTACTAGTAGACTGCCTTTTTTTTTTCACGCACGCAAGCGCGTCAAATCTTGCTGGCCAGTTTGATTTTTAAATCGATTCCATCTAACATACGATGTGGAAACAAATAGTTCCATATTTAAAATAAAATCTTTATAAAATAAATTGTCTAGATTCCGATTCGAGTAATTAATCGATACCGAGAAAAAAAAAATTAACTTTTTAAAAATATTCTTCGTGCAGTATGAGTATGACAGTTCTTTTTTCAAATTCCAAAACCTATGCTGTAATGATAGTCATACACCCCGGCATTCAGGGGTGTAAGGGTGTACTTACAGAGCAAGAGATATGTAAAATACTTAAATAACAAATTGCCTCTAAACTCAGTGCTGTTTCTTGTAAGATTTAAGAGCAATTTAGATTTAGAGGGGCAACATTATTTTAATTTTGTAAACACGAGTACAAAATCATGAGAACTCGAGCCGTTAGGTCGTGTCATCTCAACACACCTTAACAACGCGATATCAGCATCCACATCATAATTTAGTAAATTCTAGAGAAACGAGAACAGAGATCTTATCGCTACGCCACATTCATAAAGTTTAGTGAATGGACGGGCTAAGGAATTACATTAAACAGCCAACGGTTGCTGCGAAGGTTGAATACATTACTAGTCAGCTTGTAATAGGTACATTGATACTCCGTTTTCTCTAACACTAGGCGACATCTGAATGGATGCGTACATAAAAACACGCTGTTAAATTTTGTATTAGCGATCCCGAGTATCCCTAAAAAAGCTTCACAAAGGGAAATTGGTTTCACGACAGTTTTTGCCACCATTTTCATTCTAAAGAAGTGTAAGATAGGGTTAAACTTTTTTTACCATTCTTATTCTTTTTTGCACGCAACAAAAAACAAATAGACATAAAAATTAAAATAATAAAAAAAAAACCTTTTGTTATTTTAATTCGTAAGATATTGTAAGCAAAGTTTCAGAATAATAAAGAGACCATACGATACGAGTACGACAAGACCAAACGAAGCGAGCTCGATAATGTTTAGCATGCAAGATGCTACGATACACTCAGAGATGTTGAATTTTCTTAAACTTACTCAAATAGATTTCATTGAAGTGACATTTTCAAATTATGAACAAAAGTTTCCGAACAACTGAGAGACCTTAGGGTAAAAGAGAAGAATTAATGAAACGTTTTAAAAATATCAGTGGTGGACCCAAACTTGGGGGAGGGGAGGGGGTCATGACCCCATGATCCCTGAAGGGAAAAACGCAATGAGACTTTGCCTAACCTGGGAATAGAATCCAGAACTTCTTGTTCAGCAGTCATATTTGCTAGGTACCACTACACTAGTAGTTCCCAACCTATGGTCCGCGGACCACCGGTGGTCTGCAGGAGCCTCGAACATGGTCCACGAAAGGTTAAAATGTTATTCGTACTTTTTACCTTGCACAGAAGATGCAAGCTCAATCCAACCTAATTGAACCTATCAGAGTCATCATCTGCCTAGCCTTTTCCCAAGTGTATTGAGGTCGGCTTCCAGTCTAACCGAATGCAGCTAAATAGGTACCAGTGTTTTACGTGGAGCGACTGCCTATCTGACCTCCACAACCCAGTTAGTATACTGGGTAATACGATACCCCTTGGTAAGACTGGTTGTCAGACTTTTTGGGCCACTGACTACCTGTAACGACTGTCAAAGATCACAAATGACAGCCGGGACCAACTGCTTAACGTGCTTTCCGAGGCACGGAGGAACCTCGGTATGTAATGGGTGGTCACCCATCCACAGACCAACCTAGGCAAGCACAGCTTAACCTAAATAGTCGAGTGCAATTAGACAATAAGGTGGAACAAAGTTTATAGTGGTCAGATTTTCGTCGGATTTTTTTTATTAAGTTCCTAGAGGGACCGAGAAGAAAGTTAAAAAATAAATTTCGACGCTCGCAACTTTTTTTTTTGTATTTTCATTGAATTTTTTTTTTTTAGTTTATGAATAACTTCAAATTCGACGAATTCATATTGTAGCGTCCATTAAACGGTAATTTGGTCTGTTTCTTTGTTCATTGTTGTCGATTTAAGAGTCCTATTACACTTTTTACGCAGTAATTTTCGGCAGCAGTAACATATTTTAATTATTTGCTTATGAATAACGATAGTGCCATTCTCTTTCTTGTAAGTTGGAGTTACACATTTTAATTTTTCTTTTCGTGTAATTTACTACAAATATTTTACGAAGTCAGTTTGCAAGAAAAACCGTCGGTGATGGAACTTTGACGCTCAAATTCACATTGTTACATTCAATTCATATAAAAGCTAAAATTACTAAAAGATAAGTTGAATGTTTTACTTGTTTATTGGAGTTCTAGAATTTCTTTAAATTCCTTGAGTTTTCACGGAAAAAATCGTAGAGAAAGCGTAATTTAAGCCATAAATGTCTTGATTCAGCGACCATTATATTCCAAATATAAACTCAAATGTATCAAATAAATTAATATGATGTAAAACTTCAATCTATGAATACGTTTCCTTCGTTTTCGTTTGTCAATATAATAAGACAAAATTACAACAAATAAAATTTAAAGTACTATATTTCTGCGTCAATTCAGCTCGCTCCTCAGTCTCATGTCAGTCTCGTCTCTAATTTTCGTCATTAACAATCGACAATCGAATTTTTATCTGTGAAAAAGTATCAGTTACCAATTTCAAAAGAAATCTTGGTCTTAAAAATCAAAAATTTAAAAATAATTGCAGAAAATAGGACATTTTCAAAAAAGACTTGGAATATTGCATTACATCGACTACTATGAACAAAGAAACAGACTAAATTATCATTAAATGGGTGCACGCAGAACACACTGTTGCGCTACAATTTAAATTCGTCGAATTTGAAGCTGGTCATAAACGAAAAAAATATTCTAGAGAAAATTCAAAAAAAAAAAAAAGAGCGGCGAAATTTTTTTTTAACTTTCTTCTCCACTCCTCTAGGAACTCAATAAAAAAACCATGAAAATCCGACCCCTATAAACTTCGTTCCACCTTCTAGAGTATTTTTTTTCTAATTGCACTCGGCTAAAATATCGGCCCGAGCGGCTGCTATTATTTTATAGCCACGAGCTCCTCTCAAATTGAACCTATCAGAGTCGAGGTGCTAAAATTTTCACTTCGATCTCTTTTAAGTACCATCCTTGATATACCTATCTAAATTTTATAGCTTTCACCCCATTTTGCAAATTTTGCATTGTTTGTTTTCAAGGTTCACCCTGATTCAGTCGGTGTCCATGTTTCTCTAGGACCTTAATGGTCCCTGCTAACAATAAAAACACCAAGGTGGTCTGGTCCAAGAAAGGTTGGGAAGAGGGGCTAGTATAGTTAGGGCCAAGTTCACCGAAAAGAAAACAGTCTGATTAGTCATTTTTGAACATGAAAATGTGTTTTAAACAGCTGTTTTTAGATACCTAATCAGACTGTTATCTTTTCGGTGAACTTGGCCCTTAGTATGTCGTGTTACATACTACAAAAATGTAAATAAAACCTAGTACGTAAGAGGGGTCTTTGAAAATAGAACGGCGAATCCAACTTTATTGGAATGAAACTTTGTAACGAGATAGCGAGTGGCTACCAGGAAAACATGTTACAAAGTTGAGATATTGTTGGAAATACTGGCTCGCCATCGTCCCTAAACAAGCCATGTGTTTTGAGAACATGATAAAACCAACACGATGTAGTCACACAAACACAACCACAGACGCCATTCCGAGAAAGTATCCCGGGCCCCGCGACCCCGCTCTCATCATCTGCCTAGCCTTTTCCCAACTATGTTGGGGTCGGCTTCCAGCTTAACCGGATGCAGCTGAATACCAGTATATTACATGGAGCGACTGCCTATCTGACCTCCACAACCCAGTTAGTACTGGGTAATACGATACCCCTTGGTAAGACTGGTTGTCAGACTTTTTGGGCCTCTGACTACCTAATGACTGTCAAAGATCTACAAATGACAGCCGGGACCAACCGCTTAGCGTGCATTCCGAGGCACGGAGGAAACTCGGTATATAATGGATGGTCACCCATCCCCAGACCAACCTAGGCAAGCACAGCTTAACCTAACGATCGACCCGAGCGGCTGTTATTATTTAGCCACGAGCGCCTCCCCCACCCCCGCGACCCCGCTCTAAGTACATTTAACCCCATTCAATAACTTTTCATGAAAAAGTCATTCATTGGGATTAAATGAACTTAGAGGGTTGTATTGATTTTAATTATCAGTAAATCTACATACGTGTTAATTGTGCGGATCATATTTTCATCAAAATACAACCTGACAGTGACCTGCAAATGGTAAAATACGTAAAAAAAAAATAGTTTTAAGAAAGTTTTGATTTAATTCAATAACAAGATTAGACCTTAACAAAAAAAAAACCGGCCAAGTGCGAGTCGGACTCGCGCACGAAGGGTTCCGTACCAATTATTATAAAAAAATCACGTTTGTTGTATGGGAGCCCCCCTTAAGTATTAATGACTTCAGACACCTTCAGGTCTCAAACTTATACCTAAGTATAACGAAGAAGTTGTACTTAAAAACATGCAATAATAGCCTCATATATCACGTGCTTTGGAGAGCTTTTTATTTCTTTACCCAATCTTGCGTCCGCTTTACAAAATAGAATTCAGAATGGGTCCCAGCCGTGCCACCCGTGGCACGGTGCATTGTTATTTTAATTGTGTCTGTAATTGTGGGTATTGAAGTAATAGCTTAGAACTATTGCAATATTCCGTTTTGTATTTCAAAAGTCATTGGAATCTTATCCAGACCAATTAACTAATGTAAGTACCTTCGGAAAGCGAGCTTTTCAATCGTCTTTGTAGCATTGTTAGGTATTCCTTTCCGCTAGATGAGGAGGGAAGAGGGCCTCCGAGGGATTTGAAAAATAGGTATTAAGAGAAACTATTGCCTTCGCGCTGCCTCAACCCCCGTAGAGTGCGATAAGGACAAACTCCAGCTTAGACCGATTGTATCACAAAAATTTTGCCGAGATCGACGTTTCGTATCTATTCTGTGGTTTCGTGTTCCCCTTTTTTCTCCTCGAAAACTGAACCGATTCAATATTTATTTACATTAAAATTTTAAGAAAGAGTACTTATGTCTAGTTCCCACTAATTTCTTTTATGTTAAAAACTCTTCGAATTTGTCTGGTAGTCTTCTAATAATGGCCATAAAAATGGGGCTTTTTTGTCATTTTTGGGTTTATTTTCTTTACTTACTTATTAGTGCCGAAAAAAGTAAATATAATAAAAAAACAGAGACGTATCCCTTTAGATACGTCTTTTGATACGTATCTCTTTAGATACGTCGTTTTTTTTTTATAAAATCAAGGGTTACTCTTTAGTAGACCTTTATTTTATGAAAAAAAAAATTGATTGCTCTGTCCAGGAAGAAAAGAGGAAAATACATTTGAAGTGATCCCTCTTAATGATGGAATTCGAAAGCTATGTATAAGGACTCGGACCAAAAGCAAAGGAATAAAAGATCAAAGATCGATTTCTTTTTCTTTTCTGAAAGCCACTTAACAATAAAGCTTACAATGAAAATAAATAAAATTGACGTATCTGTTTGTAATTTCAAAATAATTGGTTTTTACTGAACGCGTATGAACGTAATTATGTATATGTAATAATATGTATACGGCACTTAGCAAATAAAAACATTTTATTTAAATTTTGTGTCTGTTTGTTCCGGCTAATCTACGAAACGGCTGGACCTATTTTGACAGGACTTTTACGGCCGACCAAAAATTCGAAGACATTGTAACATCTACCAATCCGCACTGGGCCCGCGTGGTGGATTATAGCCCATTCCCTTTCATAGAGAGGAGGCCTGTGTCCCAGCAGTGGGAACATTAACAGGCTGATGATGATGGATGAATAATGTCGACATTTTTTATCTATACTAATGTTCTAAAGAGGTAAAAGTTCGTAAGTTTGTGTGTACTCTTCAGAAATACTTTCCGTTAATTTCCGTACATAAAATTGTTTCATTTTTCAGTACTCTTGTAAAGCTTTCCTTAGCGGTATTGTAGAATTGTTATATTGTACTTGTAGGTAACTTTTAATAACTAACTTTTAATGTAATTTTTAAACCCATTTTTCGGTAAATGAACCGATTCTGCACCTGCAACATTATAATTAAAGCTTTATAACCTAGCTCCAAAACCTTCGTAGCTGAGCCTTTCAATACAGAATCTCTGATCTTTTTATACCTAGTTCTAGCTCAACATCCTTTTGAAATGCGATCTATCTGTAGTCCGTAGCTCCGACGGGAACAAATTGCTCTTTCAATCTTCTACATTCGGTTATTCTCGATAACGACCTGTTGCCATGGTTACCGGGTGAAGAGTATTTGATACTGTGTTGGTATTTGGTTGTTGTATTTGTTGGGATACGGTACAGTCGCAGCCATGTTACGTTCGGGAAAAAAAATATCGGTTTAGTTCGAGTAGTACCTACCGATACGACATGATTCAACAGTGGTAGATGCTGAACGGCACGAACTGAATAAAAGGCGGTTTTATTTTTCGTATCGGGGTGGCCCCCGACGCCCGGAGCGTCTCCCGCGGCGGCCGGGACGATGTGAAGTTCTCTCCTTCTCACGTTCCGCCACTTCCTTCTCTAGCATTACTGCTTCGCAGAAGGAGGTGACGGCGTCCCATTCCGTCTCGCTGGGGACCATAGCTTGCACCAGGGCCGGACGCAAGAGGTCGCCGCCGCCAATCGCCGCTTCGAGGACACGGCGGTGCTCCGCCCACGCGACGCACACCTCCACCGTGTGCTCCACCGTGTCTTCCGGTCGATCCTCGCAGTGAAGAGTAGTAATCGCTTCAAGTCATCTTTGTTGTTTAATAAATATACGCGGAATCAAATGAGCCGACCCGAACAAGTCAAAATCTAAATATATAATTTCACATAAACCTACGAAAGAGGTGCACGGTTCGTGTTAGTCTTTTCCTATGGAGAAGAACCGGCAAGCAGCTCCATGGTTACTCTTAACAAATATTTGGTTTTAACAATGTTTTCATGTAACAGTTAAAACTTGTGTAAGATGCGAAGACAGCGTAGCCTTCATTACAAGTGAGCACCCCTTACTTTTTACCCAAAGCCAAAAGGAAGTCATCACAAAATATGTCATGATAAGTTTATTACAGATACCGAGAACTCGATGGATGCGAGTCACACGGGACCGGTCAATGTGGTGACACTTGGGGGAGGCCTATGTCCAGCAGTGGACGTCTTTCAGCTGAAATGATGATGATATTACAGATTCGTGTGACTAGCAATAGTAGAAAATCGAAAGAGTTTGATCAATGTCTTGCTTGTACTTTTTTATTAGTTGCCGTTTTTGTCGCAGTTGAGTTTTTGTTTTTTGTTTGTTATATTTTTACATGATTCACTGCGCTGGGTTAAGCTGAAAATGGGTTGTAGCTGTGTCATGTAAAATCTCATGTACGTTAAATGTTTGGCCTGGGGGTAAAAAGTTAGTGTTGTGTTGTGTCCAGTTGCGAATTAGGAATTCTTATTCTTTGTTCGCAACCAGTTGCGAATCAAGAAAACTTTTTCCTTATCCGCAACTAAGCATTTCGTAACCAGTTATGAAAAAGGAATTTGTTTTCCTTATTCGCAACCATTAACTTTTTAAAGTAGGTAGATACCATGTAGATACTTAGTTATACAATACATGAAGATACCCTACCTGGAGCTAACGAACAACTTTATCTTTTTGAACTGATTTTAGGATTGTTTGTGAGTCGATTGTGACTGAAACCAATTAAAATTGCTGAGAATGGGCTGGCTTATTAAATTAAAATAACGTTGTTTTGAACAGAATTTCGATTTTCAATGGAATTGGAGACAAGGACAAAGCTGCTTCAAATGGAAAGTTTTAATAGTACAAGACAAATTCTGATTTATTTGATGTGACGTTTCCATCTTGCAATCATTATCCTGGTTAATAATGTTTGTACAATTTATTAAATCTTAAGGAAACAATGTGTTGTGAATAAATAAGGAAATATTTATTTCCTTACTACATCTGATTCAGGAAGTACCGTTATTATTGTATGAAACATTCATTACGACATTTATACCTACATTAACACAATAACAAAATACCCCACTTAACAATGGCTAGCTTCTTTTTTTTTGCTGTTCCTTGGTGCCATAGGTATTTCTTAAATTATTCTGGGCCGTTTAAGTATGTCTGAGTTGGTGGGCCGATGCAGGGATGGTCAGCATTAGTGACGTCCTTTCCTCAAAAATCTTTATTTTTTGGGACAACTCCGCCACACTATTCCCAAACCACTGTAACTCCTGAAAGCTAGAAACAACAGTGGCGACCACCAGAAAAGCGCCGAGATAATTCATTATCTCGGCGCTTCGCCGAGCTTCAGCTCGACGAAGTCCTAGGGAGAGAATTTAACTGTCTTGGATCTCGCAACGAAATTAATCAGGAAAGTATAGCGGAGTAGGTACGTACTTAGTAGGAAAAAAAAGACTGTGCCTGATGGCCGTTTCTTCAAACAACACTTAAATTAACGCCTTAATAGCATTGCACTGTGGGATTTTCAACGTTCAGCTGAAATTGAATGCGAGAGTTATTTAACATCTTCTTTCTTTTTCGTATGTTTAGTGCCTACCCTGATATCAGAGTTTTTCCCTCTGACCACTCTCCACTCTCACGATTTTCGCTCTGGCCTCTGACTTAAATTTGCTTTACACATGCCTTTGAGAAGTATCTCTCAAAGTTGAGTTGAATGGTGCTGATCCATGCGTCATGTCCGTGAACGGGCGCTGTCAGTTGTGACTGGTCATCTCTTGGTTGCCATGGCTTATTTGAATGAATTATTTTGAATTGTATTTTTTTTTTTTGTTTTTTTTTTGCTGTGGACACTTTTACCGTGCACATCTTGCTACATTGTTCTCACATAATATACCATCTCAACGTGAATGATGTAACCAAGATTTTGTAACAATATTCTGATTTAAAAGAGTGTCCATGGAGTTTCTTGCCCATTCTTCTCCATAGAGATCTACGCTAGGGAATGGGCAACTACAGTACTTTCACAGTTTTTATGTCTTGTGACTGGGACTGTAGCTACATTTAATTTTCATCTTTGTTTCGACAATTCAAAAGTGCCTGTAACTGGCTTACTTGAAATAAATGCTCTCATAATTGCTGGTTTGGTTTCCTCAGAATGTTTTCCTTCACTGAAGCGAGTGATTATTATACAATACGCACAAGAATCCGAAAAATCAGAGGTGGTTTTGAACTCGATGACGCTAGCGCAAGCGGTAACAGACAGTACCTAAGCACCCTAGCAAAACTTTGGACTGGTATAATCATGCTTCTAAGAACTGCAACAACTAATTTTACCCAGGAAAGCAAATTGAACGGTTTTTCCTTCAATGATGAAGTAGTCATTGAAGGAAAACTCTTTTAATTGGAGCCTTGAATTCCAATAACAGGAGAAAATTATTGTGAATGCTTGCGACCATAGAAATATAAAAAACAGCTTGCGACATCCAATTACCTACAGTCTACACTCACGTTTTCCTGAAAACAAGTTCAGTTTGAAGTTTAGACTCCTGGCCCAGGGGATCACTACCTACATAATACTTGAACATAATCAGGCTGAAAGTGAAACAGAGAGATGTCCTGTCTGTGAGAATTAGTATAATCCACTAAACGGCCCGCCAGTGTTGTCACATGTCTTTTGTGGCAGACCGAAGCTTCGGCCACCTTCGGCCAAACCTTTCGGCTTTGGCCAAAATGGTCCCAAGTTTTCGTCGGGCACTAGCTGCTCGGCAGTTTGCGGAACTGGGCCTATTTGGCGCAGCCGTGAGACACACTGCAAATTAGCTTTTTTTCTGATAAGATTTAAGTTTTATTTTGTTGTGTACTCTTGTGGCATGTGCCAAATAAATAATGTTTTCTTTCTGTCTTACTGTCCTGCTCCTTGTGCAACTCCACTTGTCTTCCACTTGAGGGATCAGTCCGCGGTCACTACCTACTAAAGCTTGAACAGGTGGCAGATGCAGTCCTGGTCGAAGGTTATTTTTATAAGGTATTACTAACACGACGTAGAAGAAGTATCTCGTCTGTTGTTTACAAAACTTACGTATATGACATTCAAAACTATTCCAAAGAGACAATAATGTAATGTGAAATAACCATGATTCAACATTTATTATATTATTACGTAGCGAAGTTTTGCATTCATAGCAGTTCGAGGAATAAACAGTATTTATTATGGCATTACTACTAAATACTAACCATTCGAGATAGTTCGGGAAATTGCGAATTGTTGTGCGGTACCTAATGTTTCTAATGGCTGTAA
This sequence comes from Xestia xanthographa, assembly GCA_905147715.2. NCBI lineage: Eukaryota > Metazoa > Arthropoda > Insecta > Lepidoptera > Noctuidae > Xestia > Xestia xanthographa. The sequence continues at coordinate 23,437,123 of LR990648.1, forward strand.
TAATGTATAGTACTGGAAATTGAATTAATTCTCTGAAAACAGAATTCAGCGGCCATGAGACACGTTTTGTTTTTGGTCAGTGTTTCGAGTGTTTTCGAAAATTAAGCTGCTGCTTTCACTAAATTTGTAAGCCTAATAAGACCCGAATACGGTGTTTCGAAACTTCGCATTATCAACCTGCTTTGTTAAATCATAAAACAAACTTTGGCGGCTTTATTGTACCGATTTCAATATTTCGTTCTTTATTTCGTCAAAATTAACGTTCTGAATTCAAGAGGAGACGTAACTGATGCTACCTTGCTATTTTGTACTTATTTCCAGTGTCTAAGTTTGTTTATGTTGTTTGGATCGACTTTTCGTACATTCAACCTGTATACCTACATACATAATACGTATATCTGCAAAGCTGACTGACTTAAACTTAAGTACTTATTTATTAACGTTGCTTAAAGATTAACGTATGCTTAGGTTTCACACCTTACATTTTAATGTTTAAATCGGTGTCGTTTATTAACTTCAAGCAACGTGTATATAAAACTTACCTAGCTCTAGCATCGCATTGCAGATCTTCAAGTTTTCCCACTACGGAGAAGATTGCTGCAGAGAAACTTAAGTTGAAGACGTTTTGATTTCCCTATATGAAAAGTAGAACGCACCGAGCCAAAAGTTTGAACGTGAGCAGCAAGGCAAAACTCGTTATCGGATGTTTTGTTTGGAGTTATTGCAGTGTACTAAATTATGTTTTAGTTCCATCTATACAAATTAATTATAAAGAGATATTTGTTTGTAAGTTTGTATACAGGGGGTAATCTTCGGAACTACTGATCCGATTCCGAAAATTCTTTCACTAACGGGAAGCTATATTATCCCCGAGTATCATAGGCTGCATTGTGGGTTAATTTCCGTACATATTGAGAGCGAAGCAGCGTGCAAAAGATAGTGTTACATAATATACCTATCAGTAGACATTTCAGTTTTAAACTTTCTCTTTTTTATCAGTTCTAACATCATCTATCTATGTTTTCTTTAAGTCAGCCTTTCTATCATCATAAAGGCTAAAGCTACTTAAGTAGTTAAATGAAATTGTCCATCATCCGACTGTATGATATTCCTTATGTCCATAGCATGTCCTTATTGCATTGTCTCCCCAAGCGTGAAGACATCGTTCGGTCATCCACATTTGTAACTACTTATTTATTTTCCCATTCAAGTATGCCAGTATTTTTAAATCAAAGTATATCTAAGTAAGATATAGCTCGAGCAATGTAGTTTAGTACCGACTGATCCCCACAATTCACTCCAGCCAATTGAGGAAATTGGTAATCATGGCTCGTTGGAGATCGGGCCGGGGGTACCTATAGATTCAAGAGGGCATTATCTACTTGACTATGGGTTCAATTGTGAACGGGTACTTACGATACAATCAGGAGTTACCGCTAAAACCACTTACGTACTTATTTACTTACGAAAATCATTGTGAGAAAAGACCGTCCTTTGTTCAAATTTTATCTGAATGTTAATCTAATGTTAATCTAAAAACGCTGGAGGGGCCTCCAGCGCTTTTAGATGAACATTAAAAGTTTTATCACATAACATCACACCTGTAATCCCCGAAGAGTTGGACAGAAGTGCATCATTAGTTCATCCGGAGGATCAAAAATGACCACTTTAATAGAAGCAAAATAGAAGATAAAATGGACACAAAGTGACAACTCATAATATTAACTGCGCCTATGACCAATGTGATTATTATCCTAGTTTAACCCGTATGCTCCCGGCCGTGCCTCCAGACAGAGCTATTGCACTCCGTGTGTAGGCATGAGATAATTACCTACCGCTTCGCGCATATTGAATATGCAAGCTTTCTAGGGCTATCGCGCTCCAGCCGTGCGTTACTGCGTACGTATGCCGCGTTAATTTTTCGCGCTCTTTTGGCCTACTCGTATTTCGTGTTTGTTAACTGACTGATTTATTGATCATTAATCATTACTAGTGAAAATGACAAGCCGTATAAACTGTTGCTGTTAATAAATGTAGAACAAAATTGTCTTTTTTATATAAATTTCACTGCTCCATGTCCAAGCTTCCCATCAGAGTTTATTATCCCTCCAATGGCTTAGCACGATCCTCCGTTACGCCTAAAATACTGCAGCATTAATTTTGAAATAAATATATATACTTATGGTAAAGTTGAGGATTAATGTGTGACGAAAACACGATTCCATAAACTTTACTCGATAGAAAAAAATCCAAAGTTAAGTACCTCCAAATCGAACAATAACCCGCGGGTATTCAAAAAGTACTTTAAATTAGATCATGAAACATTGCATACTAACTGAACTAATTATAGCAGGTCTTACTTATGTGTTTTATTTTTTTAATCCAATCAATAGATTTTTTGACTCATTTCGCACTATTCGGCCGCAGTGACTGACGTAACAACCGCTTTGTAGTGCAAGCTGATTAGAACTTTATTCTAAAAGTATTTCAAACGAAGTTTGAACCACCACAAATAGAGTTGCTAATTTTAGGGTTGGAAGGGCCTTAAAATTACCTATCTGTTAGATTTCGCATTTCTGCTGCTATTAAATTTAATAAGTAATCGTGATTTTAGAGAAGGCAAGATATTATGAGACATTATAATAGAGTAAAATAATTGTTATTATAAAAGTTTTAATTAACATTTATATAATAATACATTAAAATACAAAAATGTTGGTGGTATTTTATTTTGAGTACTTGAGGCAACCCTGCCGACTGACCATTAAGCAGTGAGACGCCGAATAAAATACGCTAACGCGTAGCGTCAAGGCACAATTTAGACCGAGCGGGCCCAGTTTAGGTATTTATAATGTCGGCTTTCTTCAAGATCAAAGGAGTGCAACTTCTGTACTTATCTATTCTGTGCTCCAGAGGCACGGTGCATTGTTATTTTAATTGTGTCTGTAATTGCGGGTATTGAAGTGCTACGATTCTGCTAAAGTGGTCATTTTAGCCATTTATAATTTCGCATGTCATCAACATGAGGAGCTCGTGGCTAAATAATAACAGCCGCTCGGGTCCATCGTTAGGTTAAGCCGTGTTTCCCTAGGTTGCTCTGTGGATGGGTGACCACCCATTACATACCGAGTTTCCTCCGTGCCTCGGAAAGCACGTTAAGCCGTTGGTCCCGGCTGTCATTTGTAGATATTTGACAGTCGTTAGGTAGTCAGAAGCCCAAAAAGTCTGACAACCAGTCTTACCAAAGGGTATCGCATTACCTGGTACTAACTGGGTTGTGGAGGTCAGATAGGCAGTCGCTCCATGTAAAATACTGGTATTCAGCTGCATCTGGTAAAACTGGAAGCCGACCCCAACATAGTTGGGAAAAGGCTAGGCAGATGATGATATGTCATCAACATACCCATTTACGGGAAAATAACAAGTTTGTCCACATAACAAATCCATATGACTGTTTATAACTGTACTTATAAGGAAGGAAACATCACACAATAAATAAAAACAATTCCAATAAAGTAATTTTAGAATAACGTCATAGGAAAAAATCTCATAGCGACGGTCCCAGTTCACTGATATTACAGGAAAAATTCAATTAAGTAATTTGTAATTCATCTTTATTTACTAACCGCAATAGGAAAAAGGTCAGGAATACCGTTGAGAAGAAACTTAATCTTGTTAGTATGACGTCAGTCGTCACTAATACACTTAAGGTGTAGTCGCACGTGCAATATTTTACTTCAAGTTAGTCCACAGGGTCTCAGCCAGCTCTCAGTCTCTCAGTCTAAGGCGGCGTCCTAATTGGCAACGATCGCACGAGCAAAATGATGCGTTCATCGTCGTGCGATGAAAATCACAAACAAATGTACCTACTGTTGATCGCGCGATGACTTGCAAGCTTCAATTATAATAATAATAATAAAGCCTTTATTGAACAATCTTATCTATCACATATTTCTTATATACTAAAATAAATAAATAATTTTATTTTTATTTATTTGTTTTAGTATTTATTTTAAGCTTCAATTAGGACACACTAAAGAAATGAGTGTAAATGTAGTGTTTAATCTCGTCGTGCGACGATGAACGCATCGTTTGCTCGTACGATCGTGCCAATTAGGACGCCGCCTAAAAGGGCTCTGACAATTTTCTCTTGATTTTGAGTGTTTTATGAGTCTGATAGTACTTAAACCAAGAATTTTTTTTATTTTTGTTTTGAGCGCTCCCTAGATAAAATAGAAATAATCAAACTTTCTCGGGAATATTTTATTTTTTATTTTGTGGCCATATCTAAATCATAATCACACATCAAAAATCTCAGTTAGATATGGCCACAAAATTAAAAAAAAAAAAACTTTTATAACACTCAAACACAAGAAAAATTTCTTAACAGTAAAAATATTAGCAAGTGTGGAAAGTGTTGCTGCAGCTGCATCAAGTACAAAAATTGCATCAAATGTGACCCTTTTTGGTCATAAAGACCAAAAAAAGTCAAAATATTTGATGCAATTATTTTGAGTTATGTTTTTATTTTTAACTAGTCGTTGCCTACCTTCCATTCACGTGAAATTATAAAATATTACTGGGCTATTTAGTCGGATTTTGTTAACAATTTCAAGAGTTTTAATTGTGTTTGCGCGGATCCGTACCTCACCCTTTTTCTAAATATACCTAGCCTAAGTTACTCCTTATAACATCAACTATTTGCCAGTAAAAGTCCCGTCAAATTGGTTCAGCTATTTCAGAGATTAGTCGTAACAAACAAAAGAGACAGACAAAAATTCCTGTAGTTCCAGCCGTGCCCAAATGGGCACATTGTTATTTTAATTGTGTCTGTAATTGAGGATATTGAAGTGTTAAAACAGGGAAACTGACCAAAATACTAATGTTAGCATGAATTAGGAAAAGCGAAAATTTTATCAGCCTAGGGTAATTTAGGAACAGTCACATGTGGATATTTTTGTTTTATGTACCATAAACATTAGTATGCATTTAGTAAAAATCTTGGCCGAAAAGTCCTAAAAGGCTATAGCAGTACTGCCACGTGAAGAGTACATTATCATCTGTGGTTATAATATATATGTAATACAATTTGTTGCTGTAGTGTGGTTAAGTTTTTGACACGTTTGACGCACCTGGAGTACAGTCATCACCAATCTAAATGCGTGGGTTTCTCTAATCGCCCAACCACCGTAATTGGGAAACCGAAGTTCGTATTTATAAGGATAGAACAGTTCTGTGCGTGGTTTCCCTACTCTTGATTAAGCATTATCGCGTAATTGGTTGCAATATATACATGTGGGTATTGTGAGTCGGTGAATAAGTTTGCGTCATAGAGATCTTTGGTTGCGTTGATGGGTGACATTTTTATTAAGGAAGTTCTTCTGACTTTAAGGACTCAAGCTCATTTATAAGGTTCTGTATCCGAACGGTGTCTCTTAAGTAAGTTTCTACTGTCTGTCCGTCAGTCACAAGGCTGTAGCTTTTGAACCGTAATTTTAGAGAGACACTTGATATTTCTCAGAGTGTGTATTACTTTACTATGGCTACTATATGAAAAAATTAAGTTAAAAATTAAAAGACCCTACTATGGTCACAGTAATATTATAATACAGTACTCCAACTTCATACAAACGGACGAAACGTGACTTAATAAATAAAGCGAATAGAGTAACGGAAAGTTATTGAGACGAGTGAAATAGGTAGTTATATGCGGTTCTGAATGAATCATGATACGGTAGGTACCTACCTACTTACGCTTGTGTTGAAACTTTATTTATATAAAAAGGATATTTACAATCACAAAACTAAATAGAAACAGAAAGTAGGCAAATGTAATTAAAATGCTGGAGACGGGCAGCCCTAACGCATGTTTACGTACCGCGCGGCTGTAGGCATTTATTTCTATCATGCGGCCGAGTTACACTACTGTATTATAATATTACCGTGCTATGGTGATTCATAATGTATGCAAGAAACATGTTTTTATTGGCGTTTTACAGAATCCTACGAGTGCGAAGTACGACTCGCACGTGGTCGGTTTTTAACTAACTCTCAGAGAAACCGACGAATGAATACTTAATACTTATGACTGCATTAAGCATGTACGACTGAGTGCAGAGCCTATGGATGAAAATCAAACATTGAGTTTTATTTTGAACGTTCATTTAGTGGATTCTGCGTCGTGTTCGATAAACGGTCCACATTTTTTTTTTCCCCTTTTTCAATAGCAATGTGAAAGAGTGTAACATTTCACTGAGCTGACATCGCAGCATTGAAAATTTGAAATTTCAAAGACTTTGTACGGATATTTTGGTTCGATGAGCAACAAAAAAAAAATCCTTGCTACCCTCCGTTTATTTTTTTGGTAAACTTTATTCCAAGAAGTCAAGGCAAACTTGTATTAACGGATACGGATCTAACGGAACTCTATGACACATAGATACTCATCTTAATTGTTTTAAATAATTTATATCTCATGCGTCAACTAACACCTAATACGCACATAATATGACGCAACATTGCCAAATAAGCCAATTTCTACAATCACTAAAACAATTTATACCAAATTATCTCATAGTTGTGACTAATAATAGGGAAAATGATAAAGATCGTGTCACAATCACAACACAACATTGATAGCTACTTTAGCCATTAGCCACTGTAGAGTGTGCATGGTGTTATAACACTTCGGGCGGGACAGGGCTTAAGGCTCTACCACACAGGCGCGTATTATCGGTCGATAATATCGCATGCGTTGTTGCGATAATGCGTCCCGATTCCTTGCACGCAACTGCGTTTTTATCGTCCGATAATTCTATTTCGTATTCGTGTTTTTGGCAGGTTTTTTACCTAATGTCGGACAGATTCGTCATTTTTATGATGGTCACACTGTACAGTCACGAGCACCAATATGTAAACACTTAACAACTTTTAAAAGTGTTTTTCTCCTACTGCTCTGATTAAAATTTCATGTTGTTACGAACATAGTATTCTGGGTCTTTTTCTCCTACTGCTCTGATTAAAATGTCATGTTGTTACGAACATAGTATTCTGGGTCTCATATTTTTATGGAAAAGATCCTATCTCCAAGTTACAATTGTTATTTCTCGCGAAAATTGCGTTCAAATTAAGGAAAATGTTTATATATTGGTGCTCGTGACTGTACAGCATAGATCCCTACCGGCCCAATATTGATAAATCAATATCCATATTATAGATTTTCAGAACACTCGTAACTGTCGGTAAAACCAAATTTCGTCCTTGACGCATGCGGCATTATCGACCGATAATAACGCGCCTGTGTGGTAGAGCCTTTATTGTAATCGCCATCGAAACATGACAAATTCCGTGTAGGGTTACCATCTGTCTGTATTTTTCCGGACAGTTTCGGTAATGGCCCTCCGTCTGGACTTAGATCGGCTTTTTTATTTTTGTATAGGTACTTACTAGTATTGTACCAAATATAAAAATACTTACCGATGAGGAGGGTTACGTTATGATGTATTAACACGCGGTTACCGTTTGTGTGTCGAAGAAGTCCCTTCTACCAAATTCACCAAGAGGTCTTCCATGACTAATAATAGGGAAAATGATAAAGATCGTATCACAATATTGATAGCTACTTTAGCCACTAGCCACTGTAGAGTGTGGTGTTATAACGTTTTGGGCGGGACAGGCTCTAAGGCTCTACCACACAGGCGCGTTATTATCGGTCGATAATAACGTGCATCTATAAAAGCAGTACCTATTGTTTTAATTATTATTGTTTTTAGACTTCAAAACCCAGGTATATTGAAAGAAATAAACCTGTATGTGCCCGACAATTATGTATTGCGAAGGCGACGGCCACGTCTATTGGCGATTCCCAGTAGTAAGACCAATCTACTGAGTAAAGCCCCTATAACGCGTACCTTACGTGTACTTAATGACGTAGCAGACAGCATAGATCTTTTTACTTGTCCTCTGAGTGAGTTCACAAAAATCACGATGTACAGAATATATTATGAAATATAATAAAACTGTAATTATGGCCTCACTGTTGAATTAGGACATTCCTGTAACGATAGTGATGATGAGAAAATTAATAAATAATAAATAAATAAATAAATCTTATTCCAGAGTGGGAAAGATGGAGCCTCCTGATAGTACAGTGTACACCCACATTTCGCTAGAGTAATAGGGGACGAGCCTATTGCCATCAACCGGGCGCAAATCCAGATTCTGTAGCTGCTACTGAGAAATTCCTGATAGAAAACCTAAATAACACTTTACCCGACCTGAGAACCGAACCAACAAGGCAGTCAGTATACGTATATACGTAAAATAAAGATTGCGAAAAAACTGATTTCTAGTTGAAAAACTAATGAGAGGTTTTCTTTTTGAGGTATTAAAAAAATAGTTTCCAAGAACTCTATAGATGGCGTTGAACTTACTATGATAGTTGGAGCCAAAGCCAAAACGCTTGAAAAAAAAAATGTGTCACGTCACATACTCTCGTTGACTGACACTTTAATTTACTTAACCTTCCGAATATAACCTAGTTTTCTCGCGCTTTGTTAAAATCAGTTTTTTTAGGTTCCGTTCCTTGCATTATCATACTAACTCCTACCGCCAACTATCCAGCGACTAGGGAAGAGCTAAAAAGAAAATCCCTCATTATGTTTGCTTTCAGAAACTCAAAAGGTTTACTGCGAAATGGTGCACAAGCTAGAAATTCAATTTAAAATTTTACCCGAATAAAATAACTTTGAAAACGAAACTCCGCTCCGTGACCACACGCTAGTTATATTGAAGGCTCTGTAAAGTTTTAATTAATGTTTTCATAACATTTTTGTAGTGTCTGTATAACTATAAATATAACTAGACTAGCATAAACTATAGAAGAAACTTGCCTGCTTGTCAGAATTTATAAAGCACTCTCAAATTCATTTGGTTTTAATTTCCCTGCGCAAAAGAGGGGTGTTAAAAAAAGGATATTAGATGTTTATGTATAAATCTGTCTGTGGCATCGTAATTCCTAAACAGATGAACCGATTTTGATAGTTTTTTTTTATTAAAAGGTGACTGTGCGCTAGAAATGATGCGAGTCGCACGGGACCGGTCACTGTGGCGACACTTGGGGGAGGCCTATGTCCAGCAGTGGACGTCTTTCGGCTAAAATGATGATGATGACGAAATGGTGACTTAAGCGAAAGTGTTCTTAGCTATGATTAAAGAAAATTTGTTCAACTGTTTGAAGATTATTAGCTCTTTTCGAGTTGATGAGGATATGAAAGCAACTTCCAGAGGTCTGATCGATTCAAAATAAGTTTGACCTGGTGCGCTAGTATCTTATAGAATCTGTCACCTCACTAACTTACAGCAGAGGCATCGTGTTTGGGCAAGATCTCGTGTCGTAATTTCGTGTTTCGATACATTGTCGATCGTAGTGTGTCTACTAGTTATAAACTTAAAAAAAAAAGAAAATCTTAAAATACCTTCTTAAGGATTTTTGTGTGTTTTAAGTTTAATTTTGTTAGAAAGATCTATACCGTCGAATCAACGTACAGGTGGCCTACAGGTGTAAAGCAGGATCGTTTTATTCTTGTTCAAGTGTGGGTAAGAGACGGAGCTATAGGGGACGTCTAGCGCCGTCTCTTTCCCTCACTGAACGATCCTGCTTCAGGGTAGCCCGCGAAATTCAAATTTTCTTACGTTTTTTGCAATTTGCAGGCCAGTGCTTGGTTGTATGTTAATTAAAATATTATTCGCGGTTGTAAGATGTATGTAGTTACAGAGTTATATTCATCAAAATCATCAATACAACCCTCAAAGTTCATAAAGGTGGAAAAATTACTTTTCCAAGGTCAAAATCATTCTTGCACCTTTATGAACTTGGAGGGTTGTCTAGCCTTAAGACGTCATGGTAGGCCACCTGTACTGGATAAAAAAACGTTTATACTACACCTGCTTGGAAAGTACCTTGATACTTTATCAAATTTACGGTAGAAAGTACGTCATTGCATATCGAATAAATATGCGGGGAGAAAACGCATCTGAGCGGGAGAGAAAAGTGTATGAATATCCATTTCTTACATGGTTTTTCTTTTTTAATTTTGGGTAAGACTATGCGCCGGTAACTTAAATATCAAAAGCCAAAAAGTTTTTACAGTGAGTTTTTATCTCCAAGTTCGCAAAATGACACTGGCCACTAGCTGTGTGTTGGATGGTGTCGGGCTGGCAGTGCGACCCTGCGGCGGCAGGATAAACAATTTGAAAAAAGAACATGTGAAAAATGCAGACGCCATTGGCGCCATTTCCAATTTGTGTGTCAGTTGTTTGAGGATTCATCGTTTTTAGGGTTCCGTAGTCAACTAGGAACCCTTATAGTTTCGCCATGTCTGTCCGTCCGTCCGTCTGTCCGTCCTCGCTTAATCTCTGTGACCATTAGCACAAGAAAGCTGAAATTTGGTACCAATATGTATATCAATCACGCCGACAAAGTGGTAAAATAAAATATGGAAAAAAATGTTTTATTAGGGTAGCCCAATGATATTATAAAGAAGATACGCCATGTTTATACTGAATGGCGTTCAGATATCGTTGCGAGTAATTTAAAACTACGACAGCGATAGATAATACGGAACGTATAAGATAGAAAGAGATAGCTAGCTATCAAAGTGCAACAATTGTATCACTTTGTCCTCAACAATTTGTGCGTGCTAGTGCGATATCTACCTCTTTTTACTATATAATATCATTGGGGTAGCCCCCCTATATGTAAAGTGGGAAGTGATTTTTTTTTAAATTTCAACCCTAACGTGTGGTATATTGTTAGAAAGGTATTTAAAAGTGAATAGGGGTTTTCTAAAATCATTTTTTGATAATGTCAATAATTTCGGAAATAATCGCTGCAAAAGTAAAAAACAATGTGTGTCCTCTAACTTTTGAACCATAAGTTTAGAAAATATGAAAAAAATCTGAAAAGTAGAACTTTATAAGGACTTTCTAGGAAAATCATTTTGAACTTGATGGAAACAACAGTTTTTGTACAAAAAAGACAAAAAGTTGTGCAAAATAATTTCTGGACTAAGTTTGTAGTATATTCGTATATGCAAGCATTTTTACATAATGGATACCCACCTTTAAACTCATAAGTGGGAACACTTATTGTGACGGACGGGAAACTACGGAACCCTACACTGAGCGTGGCCCGACACGCTCTTGGCCGGTTTTTATTTATTTTTCTCGTAGGTAGTATAAAGCACTATGTATCACTCGAGAGAAAGTGCGATTTTCGATCTCGGGTGTTTTAAAGCCCTCGCCTACGGCTCGGGCTTCAAACGACACCCTCGACGGTAATCGGTCACTTTCTTCTCTCGGTGAACAATGTACTATTCTTTACACACTTAGTTAAATTTCTGTAGGCAGCAGAAAGTTAACCCTTAAAAAAGGTAGTTCTAATAAATGTATACTTTCTACCTACATTGTTTCAAAAGATAATATTTGCCTCGTTAATAAATATTCATAACTCGTTTTAAAATGTACATAAAGTTACGAAACTAAACGTTGAATTTGGTATTTAAGATTTATTATAATAATATCTGTGGGAAGTTTTCTATGAAATACCGAAATTAAAATAAATAGGGTTGAAGGCAATGATGTTATATATAATACTTGAAGGTAGAAAGGTACTGCGTGGGACGAAACGTAGGCGGGTAACGGAAGCTTGGACGCTTTCTTTAGCTCTCCAAGCGGTCAACTCAAGCGTAAAGGTACTGCCTTCTGAAAATAATAATCTAATTTGGTTTCATTTCCTTTGCACTGAAATGGTAATAGGAATAATATTAATGGAGAAAAGGTAGGTACGTGGAAATAACACAATATTCATGTCTCTGAAACTAACAATCGTCGCGACCTTTAACAATTCAGGTTATACAGAGGGGTCATTCAAGTCACGATCGACGACAAGTCAAAGATGGGCAACGTCACGTGTGTATCTAATAACACAAACAAGCCTAATATAACTACAATAGACAGCGATGAGTAAATTGGTGGATCAGGAAAACAAATAGATAAAATATTCGATGAAGTGCTACTACGTGACGACCATCACATCCGAAATGAATGTCATTGTACATGATGAGTTGAGTTAGTTCTCTTGCGGATGTCTTCATTTCTGATTTGATCACGCAAGGAAACTTCGAGCATAGCCCTTTGATTGACTTTAAGTTTTCTGAAGAGACCCATTGTGAGCGACCACGTTTCGGTCCCTTATGTAATTCGTGGCAACACACACTGGTCATAGACTTTCGTCTTGAAACACTACGCCACTGCTGATGACGATATATAAAACTAACGAAATCCCTTAACCATGTCCCACAACCCACAACCCACAAAAGAAAATACAAGAAAACACAACTTTCTAAAGATGAAACGCGCAGATATATGGAAATGTTCTTAACAATTCCGGTGAGATTGAAATATACATTAAGCTTGATAAATTATTTACTGATGTTCTCGGTAACATTCGTGCGCATTATAAATGTCGAGGAATACGCGCGGGCGCAGGCCATCTGTACGCGCATGCGCAAATTGTACTCGGCAAATACCGCCTGTGCAGTGGTGGTGTAGTCGAGATGGCGAGGAGTGGCCGACGGACTTTAATAGGTCAAAGGAACAAATGACAAATAGTTTTACTTTCATGAAGATGTCCTCAAAAAAAGGTATGAGCTTTGATCACCACCTGCTCAAAACTGATTTAGATGATTCCAATAAAGTTCTAATCGATATCAGAAACAGTTTTGATTTCAAAAGGGAAATCCAAGAAAATCTGACAGCTTTAACAAAATGAAATGTAGTTTAGTATGACGCATACAATGCGAGAAAACGAATTCTATTTGATGCGCGAAACACGAGTAAAACTCCATTTATATGTGGGATGTAGTAATATCAATAACCCATACAACTGGCCACCATCATCTTAACCACACAGATTTCATTCCGCGAAGAGCAGAGGAAACAATACATGTACGGCGCACGTAGCCTTTTCTCCGCGCACCCGCTATAGAAAGCCTGCGCCTGAGTCGCTGCGCGCGCGTTCGCGGAACACCCGCTGGCCGCACAATGCCGACCCAGCTGCGCCTTCCTGGTACAACTCACACCCGACAACCACGACAAAATGTGGCCTACAGAATACCCACTGGCTTGTGTGTGCAATGCTAGTCAGATAACAACGTTTTTGAACTCCTCTAACTTGTCCAAAGAAATAGTTGTCTTTTATCTAAATTCAGATTCCTATACAGGCTAGGTGATATTTGATCGTCGCATATATATTATTGAATCATGATATTGATGTTCACATTAATTAAACTGTCTGCCTCGACTGCTAAGACCACTCTAGTTGCAAAAATCTTAAGGCTGTTGCTCAAGGGTAGTCCGCGAAATTCAATTTTTTTCACGTTTTTTGCAATTTGCAGGCCAGTGCTAAGATGTATGTTGATTAAAATATTGTTCGCGACTGTAAGACGTATGTAGTTACAGAATTATAATGATCAAAATCATCAGTACAACCCTCCAAGTTCATAAAGGTGCAGGAATGATTTTGACCTTGATAAAGTCATTTTTACACCTTTATGAACTTTGAGGGTTGTATTGATGATTTTGATGAATATAAATCTGTAACTACATTCGTCTTACAACCGCGAATACTATTTTAATCAACATACAACCTAGCACTGGCCTGTAAATTGCAAAAAAACGTAAGAAAATTTGAATTTCGCGGGCTACCCTGGAACATTCACCTTAACCGCTTATCCCTAAACACTTTTCTGTCTATCAAGTATACAGTTATTCCAGGATCAGATATGTAATACCTAACTAATGGCATTTTTATTCGCAACAAAGACACAAGTATAATCTTGTGAGAGAAAGGAGGATAAAAAGGATTGTCTAAAAGAGGAGGGAAAGACTAAAGAAAAGATGGATGGACCATGTGAAAGGTGATATAACTAGAAACGGTAACTGAGATGGCTATGAAAACACAAGACGAGCTTCACCAACCCCAAATAAGGACAAGAAAATAATGAAAGACAAAAAGTTAATTCCATTTTATCCAGTCAATCGTTCGCCTTCTGCATTTCTCATCGAGTCCAACAGCAATGTATGTTTGTTTTTACACCACAATACGATGAAGACGTTAACTTGAATATTCTATATTTCCATTTACCTCAACAAAAATGTGATAACATGCATCAGTTAACGATTTCCAGACATTATAATGCAATGGTCTCACGATCACTGGACCATTACTACATAGAAAACATTTGCAAAATGTAGTTCTAGGCAAAGCTTTTTACTTGACTTTCAAGGGAAGTAAGTCCCTGAACAGAATTACGATAATGTATACGTAGTAAACGTGGACGATATTATCAGAAAAGAATACGAAGAGGATAGTTGCTATAATGTTGATGAAAACATCCAATCAGTCGAGTAGAGTGATAAAAGGCCGGAATAAAACATTCTTCCGTTCTCCAATTATGATTGGTATCGTCGTGGGCCTATTCCGAGAAGGCCTGGCTGTTGGCTTGTATTAATGTAAGATTTATTCTTTTTTATTGTGAAGATATTTTCACACCTGTTTAGGTAGGATGACTAAGAGCTTCTGTTGTAGGTTTCACCTCATGTACCTAACCATGTTGACGCAAATAAATGATTTAATTTGATTTTGATTTGACCCCGTCCCCATGCAATGTTCTCCTTATTTGGAAAGGTCAAACCACTTTCCTTGAGTAAGGAAAGTTGAATCTAAATATTCCATAATGAGTTTTATTCAATTTTATAGTACTTATAGAGACGTTGCCCGCATTCCGAAATTTAATTCTGAAAAATTGTGGGTCGTAATCTCGTGAAACACCCACGACCGTAGTCTATACATCTATGCATATAATAAAACAGTAACAAAAGAAAAACAGTACATTGAGAATTTACGAGAAAAATAAGTGGCTTTTTTCTAACTTATGTAATGTTAACGTAAACCGGAAGAGCGGAAGTACCTAATACAAGTAATTTTTTGCTCAAAAGGTACTTCCTATCATGTGATTGTTAAGTCATAAGTTTAAGAAATAAAAACCTTTTTTTTTTCTTTTTTTTTTTTCTTTTGTTAGAAAAACGTAACTGTTTACAAAAAGTGACTTTTTAGAATTTTTGTCTTTTTGTCTGTGTGTATGGTACGGCTTCACGCCAAAACTACTGGATAGATTGAATTGAAATTCAGCAAAAATGTTCTTTGTAAACCAAGGAAGGCTTTAGGCTACATATTATCACGCCGTATGATTACGGAGGTAAGCAATATTGATTTTAAAATGTTTTTGTTCACAAAATAATTGAATGCACAAAATGACAAAGCTATATTACGTATATGTGACGCAGACGAAGTTGCGCGGGTCAGCTAGTCAACAAACCACGAATCATCACAAAGTTATGTAGCAAACAACAACAGCCAAATATTCAAAGAAAACAAGAAGTGTTATGACGATTTCGTTTGAATTGACTGTTCAAAACATATCGATTACGAGAATCGAGTGGGACCCGGCCAAATTGTTTGTTATTGCGCACCCGCTGCTGCGCTGACGCAGGAGGACGATACCCTGGCCATAACCTGTCAAAATCAGAGTTCAGAGGTGTCCATACAATTGGCAGGCGACATAAAACGTGCCTTGACTGAGTAAACACATTTTTCTTTGTTACTTTTTAATTAGCTATTGTTCCAAGGCGATCCAATCATGTTTGTGCCGCATTCAAATGCTCACAATTTCAAGGGCAAAGCCGTAAATATAATGGAGATGTATATGAGATGCCTGTAAGCATAAATAGAGTTTCTTGGAAATTCAATTAACTGTTTTATTTTGATCGCTAACTCGCGGCCCGCGTCGGCGCCGGCCAATGCGACGCAATTAGAAGCGGGTGTGAGTATTTTGCGTAAGTTTTCTGTACGTCGCGTCGTATGAGTGAATCATTGTTATAAGCATGTGACAACTCGTCATACGTAGGCGTGCGTTATTTTAGGGCCTGTGACGTCGTGCTGCGCGTCACGGCGTCACGATTTCCTGCAGTGTATCAACAAATAGCGATTTAGTTCTGTAACATTTTATTTACTTTATCTTTTTGTTTACGTGGTTTGCTGTGGTATTTGCTTTCGTAGTTTAACGGTATCTGTGAAAGTATTTCTGAAACCTCATAAATTCTTTTTCATCGAAGTAATTTCTCCTAGCCAATGCGTTTAGTCTCGTTTGCTACCTCGGTATTTTAGTATTTTGGCCTTCAGTGTTCAGTGTAAGAGAGTTGTTTTCCTAGTATGCATTTTATTAGTCTCCTTTATTTCTTCTGAACAAGGCAAAGACCTGTGAGCAATTCGTCTGGCTCAAACATTTTAATGAATCCTCTAAAAGTCTATAAACTCTATGAAAGCCAACTAGAAACAATAGACAAGTTAAAGGACCTAGCTAGAGAAAAATAAAGGGAATCCATACTAATATTGTAAATGCGAAAATAACTCTGTTTGTTACCTTTACACGACTAAACGGCTGATCGGATCGTTATGTTTCAAGGAGAGGAGAGAGAGATATATTATATCCTGTGGGGAAGGACATAGGTGACTTTCTTTATCCCTGAAAAACACAATTAAATTTCCAGTTTCAGCAGTTAGTTGACCTATAAATTGACTTCGACCAATAGGAAAAGTATTGTTAATTGGACGTAGTTAAATAGAAAGGACTCAATCCACAATAAGTCACTTTAGAGTTATGGTCGTTTAAAGTTTCAGCTGTAATTTCTCTAAAAACCAGTTATTTTTTTTTTAATTTTTGCCCGTTATTATTAGTAAGATAGTTTATTCTTTATTTGTCCATCAAAATAGTGATGTATTGATGCAATAGATTTCGAAATATTAAGTAAAATGTGGGTTGAGTCCTTACAATTAAACTTAGGTTTACTAGGACAGGTATTTTTAGGGTTCCGTAGTCAACTAGGAACCCTTATAGTTTCGCCATGTCTGTCCGTCCGTCTGTCCGTCCTCGCTTAATCTCTGTGACCGTTAGCACTAGAAAGCTGAAATTTGGTACCAATATGTATATCAATCACGCCGACAAAGTGGTAAAATAAAAATTGGAATAAAATGTTTTATTAGGGTAGCCCCTCTATATGTAAAGTAGGAAGTGATTTTTTTTTTAATTTCAACCCTAACGTGTGATATATTGTTGGAAAGGTATTTAAAAATGAATAGGGGTTTCCTAAAATCATTTTTTGATAATATCAATAATTTCAGAAATAATCGCGCCAAAAGTAAAAAACAATGTGTCCCCCCCCCTTTATTGTGACGGACGGGAAACTACGGAACCCTACACTGAGCGTGGCCCGACACGCTCTTGGCCGGTTTTTTTTTTTTAATTTCTCAGAATGGACTCAAAACTACCCATTGACAAGAAAATTAGTTATTAAAAAAAAATAACAAGTATTACTATAAAAAAAATATTGTATTTATTGACCTTAATCGTAAAGTTATCAAAATCACGTAAGAACGCCATCATTTAAATTAAAAAAATTGAAAAAACATCGCAAAAATGAGCGCTCATATCAATGTCTCTCATTCTCCAAGTCAAAAGCCACTCTTGACTTTGGCCCGTATCCATCAACATCCTTGTTGAAACAGCTGGTTATTATAAAATGCATAACAGTCTTCGAGTATTAAAGTAAACATAGAAAAGCGAAGCCGCGCGCATTAGTTTACACCAAGTCGGACCACGAAACAAGTAAAGTTCTTTTGGTAATCCACTTCCCAGACTGCAACCTCTCCGAGGACAGAACATGGGCAAGTGAGCCAATGTACACACCAAATGACCGGAATGGGCCAGAGCCCGTACCATAGTAACCGTAAACAGAATAAAATGGGCATTCAAGACCTTCAAACCCCTGTTGACAATGAGGAGTAAACGTCCTTAGGCCGTGGCTGGCCGTCAACTACCAAGCCTGCTTAGCACACAAGTATGTACTTTATGTATCACTTGAATGGCGAGAGCAGAAAGTTATTTTCATCCCTAAACCAGGCAAACCTGATTATACACAACCCAAAGCGTATAGACCAATAAGCCTGGCATCTTTCCTACTGAAAACCCTTGAGAGATTCTGTGATGTGTGTGTGATTGTTCTGTGACACATTCGGGACGGACCTATTTGGGAGCTGCCACTACACAAAAAAGAACACGCTTACTCCACAAGTGCTCGTCACTAACTGTCTTTATTGACATAGAAGGCGCTTTTGACAAAACTATTTTCCATAGCATCAACGCAGCCCTCAAGGTACACGGCGAGGACTCGACCGTGCGATTATGGATCTCAAACATGCTCAGACTGAGAGCCGTAAAGGTTACGGTGAACGACACCATTACACAACACGACACAGCCATCATGGCGAAGGGCTGCCCTCAAGGTGGCGTCCTCTCACCACTCCTATGCAACCTCGTGGTCGCGTCTGAATGACAGAGGCTGCTACACGGTGGGCTATGGTAATGATTTGACCATAATAATAAACGGCACACATGAACACACACTATGCAACCTTACGCGTCAAGCCTTGAAGATCGTAGAGGATTGGTGCAAGGAATATAAACTAGCAGTGAATCTTACCAAACTCAAGGTTTTGCACAAAGAAAAGGAAGTTGGCAACCCTACAATTACAAAGTTTCTTTGGGACCACCCTCAGCCCATCGACTGAAACCAAAAACCTGGGCATCTATTTGGAGTTTGGACAAACAGCTGAACTGGGCAAAACACACCGATTACATAACCACAAAAGCCAGCATAGCCCTATGGCCTAATGCAAAAGACTGCTTGGAAGGAATTGGGTACTGGCAATACACGACAGTCATCCGACGAATCATCACATACGGCTCATTAGTTTGGTGACCCAGGACCAACCTCAGTACAGCCCTAAAGGCTATCGAGAAGCTACAAAGATTTGCCTGCGTAGCAATCACCGGCAGCATGAGAACATCACCCACTGCTACACTACAGGTGATGCTGGGGTTACCACCCCGTCGTAAGAGAGGAGGTGGCTATAGCGAGTTTCAGGCTCGAAGTATCCGGCACCCTAAGTAAAAATTCCAGAATCAAACATACATGCATAAAAGAGGATGCAATTGAACAACGGCCCATGAGATGGCATCACCCAACGACAGAACTTTGCAGACACAGAAGCCTTCGGACCGAGAGCGTGCATGGAGGCGGAAGAAACGGTGGCACGAGCGCTCCTTGAGTGCACCGCGGCGTTGCCCAGGACTGCGAGGAGACTCTTGGAACAACAGACTCTTGTGAATGTGGGGACCATGTGGGTCACATTTATATTTTTTGTTTATTTTTTTCCCACAACTGTCTGGCAGTTTGAGTACTCTAAGCGACCTACCCAAATGTCCTTTCTTTGGTATTGTTCGTCGTTTCGTTGAGCTCCTTTAGTTATAAGTCGAGCTACACGTTAACTGACAAATGCTTGCACTGACTGGACAGGTCCACTCAAATCTGTATGGTTCTTTCTTCAAAAGACCATCTCAGACACTAATCTGCATAGTCCTCATGTGAATTGAGCAAGATTGTCTGAACTTTAAAAGAGACTATGACCTCTGAGTTTGTTTCGGCTGTTTCTTCTCAGAGTAGTCAGGTACGAAACACCGGCCCCATCTAGTTTAAAAAAATGACGTGTAAAAGTGTTTGTAAAAACCTACTTGCAAAATAAACATCATTTATCATTTATCATTTACCAATATCCCTTGCGGATGCCCTGAGAAGACCGAGAAGTTACGGCCACTATGGCTCACGCACAATGGTCCACTTTATAGGGACTTAAGTGTGGAAACCAAAACCCTTAACATAGATCTGACATTTTCAAGCTTTCCATAGTAATTAAGCATGGATCTCCTTTTTTCAATAATATTTGTTAGGTTTTAGCCAGTTTACTTTATCTTTATTTTTATATATATTATTATTTTTATATAATTATATTTTACGGTAATTTTTTTTTTGTTTTTATTTTGTACTTAAAAATCTTGTGTTTTTATATGCGAGACAATGGCAGAGTTGTCGCTTTTAGTGAGTAATTTGCCAAAATGTTGCCACTATATAAAATCTCTGGAAAGTAATTTAAGTCATATTTTTAATACTAATTCCATGCCATAAAAAACCAACGTAAAACGTAATCATCATTTTATACTTATTTTACTCTATGGTAATCATTTTCTGCTTGAGTCGATTTAGGTTATTTGATACTAAATGTTCGGTTTATCAAAAGCTGTTTTTTGAAATATCTCAAGTGTTTCTTATAAACAAACTGAAATATTAAATGTCAGTAAACCTATATCACAGAAACGACCCAACCTGTTTGAGTCGTTTTAGTTATTTGATAAAATGATATAATTCAATCAAAACGAATTCTTAGAAAGAATCCAAACTGTTTGAGTTTAATCTGGTTTATGGACCTTAAGAACATACTCATGGAAATGTCATTACTCAGAAACAATTCAAGCGGACTGAGTTCGTTCAGCAAATACATTTTGTATGCTCTTCATACTTGTGGGTTGAGTCGGGGTAGTGGGAAAACTAGTTTCCGTATACATTTTAAAAATAACCCGTCTTCACTACATGATAGATTCGACCCTCAGGAGTACGATGGCATACTTAATTCAATTTTGACCAAAGTGTGGATTGAGACCTTTCTGCTTAACTACGTCCAATTGATGGAAATAAAATGAATATAAGTAAGTTATAGTAGTGTACCTAAGTAAGTATATTTATCCGCATAAAATGAGGTATATTTTTTTTAAATAGGTAACTTGCGTAATATTGTCTTATTAAATAATGTATTTGACGCGGTAAAACCGGGATCCGTTACACAGCTAATGAAACCAAATACTCGAATGAACTAACAAGTTCCGATAAATCTCGATATCAAAGTGTCAGAATGTTAATCAATTAATTAATATCAGTTTATGCTGGTTTATGCTACGGTTTCCTCGAAACAATCTGTCTTTGGTGTCGTGCACTTGACTATTTCAAATTGCATCCTCGCTTGAATGCGCACCCCTAGTGTTTTACTCATTTTGTACCGCGTTAATAGGGGCCGACCCTTATTAGTTAAGTACAAGGTTGTAACAACGTTATTACCCGGCTATTAGGGTAGGTTTTGCATCGTTTATCATCGGTTTTCTACTGGTCTTTGAATGTTCTACTCTACGGTGTGTTGACTTGGTTGTAGGGTGGATCCTTTTATTTGAATCGGTCAGCTCAAAGGCCTATTGTATTGTATAACGGGCTGGTGTCCGCAATGCTCAAAGCGCGCATTTTGCGTAGGGGTATTGGTGGGTAAATCATTCGATTCATCTGTCAAAAAAAAACGCGTATTTTGTGTACGGGTGGGAAAATCATTTGATCCACCTCAGTTCCCCGAGAAAGGCCAGCAACGGCTTGGTGTTACTGACGCCCTCGTGGAGGGTAGGTACCTACTCCTGGGTTACCGAATCACTTTTCCTTGTATGAGGCAACCTCTCGGCAGTGTGCTGCTGTCTCGTCTTCCTCCACACAGGCTTGGCATAGTGGGCTGTCTGTGCCTCTTATGACAAAGAGGTTTTCTTTTTAAAGAGCCGTGTCAAGTAATGGTGGATGTAACTGTGCGCAGCTGTAGTTTTTAGTTTGTCAGCCGAAGCACCTGTTTAGTGAAGCGGTACGTGATAGCGCGAACTTGTCCGGAAAACTCAGGACGAAGCACTTGATTAATTGAACTTATTTTTTTTTAATGTTAAAGCTTGTAAAGAACCAAAGACTTATAACTCAACGACTTTTCAGTAGGTAAATAGTTGAATGGTTTTAAGCCCAAAAGTCGATTGATTCTCCTGGAGAGTACACACTGCAAGTAGGCACCTACTGTTTGTAATTACAACCAGTACCTACAAAATGAACAATAATTTTAATTTAGGTAGGTAATTAAAATAAGAAGGTTATTGCAGGTTTTCGCTAGAATGCGAGGGATCTACCGATTCCTTTTAAAAAGAAAAGTACTTTGCAACGTGCTTCGGGGCATTATTTAGAAAATCTCAAAGTCAGAGTTAATCAAAGAGCTTCCTCGAAAATTCAAGTGGATCTTCTAGGAATATTTAATGTGGAATACCGCGAGGTAGCCAAGGTTTCAGCGGAGCATGAATATCTAACAAAGTAACTTTAGAGCTCTCAGGAATACTCCGAATTATGTCATCTTAAGGAGGCGGGCAGAACATTCTTGGAGCAAAGCGCGATGAAAAAAGAAAATGATGATGATGAAAGGCGGGATGGAATTAAGATAGCGAAAAGCCGAGTCTGTCGTGCCCACACAAGACTTTTTTCCACGTAAATTGTAGTTGATGAACAAAAATTCATGGAATAACAAAAACCTACTAAAAAAAATAATTGCCGTTTGTGTGTCGACACAAACGCAATTATTTCTCTAGTGTCTAGTTTTAATTATCTATCTAGTGTTTTTGAGATAAACTTCTACATCGGCAACTTCTCAGAAGCTTCAGGGGATGAGTTTTCAAATACCAATAAAATAATGTAATACTAACCTTTGCTTATAAAACGAAAGTACTTACCTACCAACTTTCACCTTTGTTCTTCAAAAATGACGGCTTAAATAGAAACTTGATACTTTCTTTAGATGAATTTTCAGTAATCGACTTTTTTACCCGACTGCGCCAGAAGGAGGGTTAGGTATGTTTTTCGAGAGTATGTATGTACCTTATACTTATGTATAATTTGTTTGGCACGCTCTGTGGCCCTGAACGGGTCGATGGATTTTAGCTTGAGAGGAGTCGTTAGATTCGTATTTACTGTGAGAGTGACACTGAGTATAAAAAAAAAAAAAAACAAAATGGCGGATTTTTCGCGCCAATTTTAAATGTTTGGCACGCTCTGCAGTCTGAACGGCTCGATAAAGGGCTCATCATGAGGATTTTAAAATGGATTAACTCAGTAACTAAAAAGTGTAAAATAAAAAATAATTTTAAAAAACCCGACTGCGTAAAAAATAACGAATAACTTTAAATAAAAACTGTGTGACAGTTATTTTTGACGCAGTCAGGTTTTTTGATTTGTTTAATTTTTTTTTTTTACTTTCTGATTAAATGAACTCTTCTGCGACAATTCATGCTTCTGAGACCTGTTTAGATTGTAGATTTCTGTGTCCATTAAAACTTGTACAGTTGTTCACATGGCCATCTTTACAAGCGGAAGTACCTACCTACAGGCTGATAGGCTCATGCTTATTCACAGTTATGAGAATTATTATACGGAACACGTCAGTTACACGTGGTTCCTGCCTTTAATATTCATTGCAGCCCGTTAACTTTTCTATAGTAATCAGAGACTCATATACGTATTACGTAGATGAGTAACTGTACTTACTGGAAGGACATGCGTACTATAGTCAATGCAATTAGAGACTCGACCATTTTTTCGAGATTCACTATAGCTAAAATTAAAAAAGTGCTTAGTTGACTGTCGGCTAGTTACATAGATTAGACCCTTTTATTTTTATATTCTTTTATTCAATCACAGGCTCAAAAAACTTCTTTTAATTACATCGAATAGGGTAGAAATCAAAATCTAAAAATTAAAATCAAAGCATTTATTTCAAGTAAGCCAGTTATAGGCACTTTTGAATTGTCGAAACAAACATACAGCTACAGTCCCAGTCACAAGACATAAAAACTGTGAAAGTCCTGTAGTTGCCCATTCCCTAGCGTTAGATCTCTATGGAGAAGAACGGGCAAGTAACAAAAAAAAATCGCCTTGAGATTCACCCATTATTAGCAAGGCGATTGGTTATTCATCGAAAAGTGGCGATATAAATATTCTATTCTATAACTCAGCGAACCGGAAGACGTTGCCTTGGAAGGCTGGCCACTAGGTGGACCGATGACCTGGTGAAGGTTGCAGGAATCCGCTGGATGCGAGTCGCACGGGACCGGTCAATGTGGCGACACTTGGGGGAGGCCTATGTCCAGCAGTGGACGTCTTTCGGCTGAAATGATGATGATGATGATGATAACTCAGCGCCATTCAATTCCATGTAAAAATATTAAATGGTTCATCCTTTTTCTCATGCTTTCTGCGTCAATGTGTCCGCCCAGCTGCCAACCGTGTCCGCCTCTCTAAAGTAAATTACGCGTAACACAAAATTCACTAGAAATATTCGGATGGGCGCACACCCTCTACTGACGCGGCTGTTACTTCGAAAGCTGTCGTGCCGTGTATTTGGGACGCACTTCCTACAATTTGCCGTGGGAAGGTGCTCTTACCGTCGGATGTGACTTGGCAGGGGCTGACAACATTTTCGTGGTAAAGGATTTTTTAGCATTTTAGTGACGTTCACAGGTAGCACAGCTGCTATCCAGTTCGAGTTGTTTTGTGAAATATATTGGAACAAAATGGCGGTGTTAGTTCCAATTTTGGTCACGAGTCAAAGATACTACTGGCGCTAGTTGCACTAAACTTTCGTTTTTAGGGTTTTAACTCAAAAGGTAAAAAACCGGCCAACAGCGTGTCGGGCCCCGCTCAGTGTAGGGTTCCGTAGTTTCCCGTCTGTCACAATAAGTGTTCCACCTTTTGAGTTTAAAGGTGGGTATCCATTATGTAAAAATGCTTGCATATACGAATATACTACAAACTTGTCCAGAAATTATTTTGTACAACTTTTTGTCTTTTTTGTACAAAAACTGTTGTTTCTATCAAGTTCAAAATGATTTTCCTAGAAAGTCCTTATAAAGTTCTACTTTTCAGATTTTTTTCATATTTTCTAAACTTATGGTTCAAAAGTTAGAGGGACACATTGTTTTTTACTTTTGGAGCGATTATTTCCGAAATTATTGACATTATCAAAAAATTATTTTAGGAAACCCCTATTCATTTTTAAATACCTTTCCAACAATATATCACACGTTAGGGTTGAAATTAAAAAAAAATCACTTCCCACTTTACATATAGGGGGGCTACCCTAATAAAACATTTTTTTCCAATTTTTTTTTTACCACTTTGTCGGCGTGATTGATATACATATTGGTACGAATATGTATATCAATCACGCCCAAAAAATTTCAGCTTTCTAGTGCTAACGGTCACAGAGATTAAGCGAGGACGGACAGACGGACGGACAGACATGG
This sequence comes from Xestia xanthographa, assembly GCA_905147715.2. Taxonomy (NCBI): domain Eukaryota; kingdom Metazoa; phylum Arthropoda; class Insecta; order Lepidoptera; family Noctuidae; genus Xestia; species Xestia xanthographa. The sequence continues at coordinate 23,462,334 of LR990648.1, forward strand.
CGAAACTATAAGGGTTCCTAGTTGACTACGGAACCCTAAAAATGGGGGAGAATATAATGACCACCAAAAATAACTTTGTGACCACTAACATCTATCACCTAAAATATCAATTGATCACTAAATTTAGTAAATTGAACACCAAATTTTAAAATGAGGTGGTTGATGACAAACTAGTTTTGCCTAGGCCGACTTGGGGCACCCCGTTTAATTTTTTTAACCATTCACAAGTAGGAGCTCCGCGAAGCAGGACTCCATCGACCGGGTCTCCCTCGACTCGGATGCAAGAGCATAACAGTTCAATTTCTGGTGGTCATTAACTAAAAAAATAAATTTTTAGTTTTAATTTCACGATAAAATAGGGATTAATTTTGGTGATCATTTACTAATTTTGGCAATCAAAAGTGATTTTTTGCCGTTACATTTTACTAAATCTGGTGGTTCGTTAATTGTATGCCTATAAAAATCAAGGTCCTAAGTCAACACGATAAAAAGATATGGGCAAATTTAGATTATCGCGGATTTTAGATTCTTTCCTTTACTTGTGCTGTACTACCTTTTAACCAAAATTGACAGTTCTAGGTCAATCGGAAGTACCCGGTTTTGGGTCGAAAACCTAAATGGTAGTTCCCGTTGACCTAGAATCACGAAATTTGGCGAGAAGCAATGTCTTACAGCATATGTAAAGGTAAAAATCTGAAAACCGTAAATATGTAGTTGAATAACAAAAAACAGCGAATTTACTATTACAAACTTATTATTTGCGGTTGATGAAATAGCCTTTTCATGGGATCGAACAGCAAAGTTAAGTTTGTTTTTTAAAAAGTTTGCACGGAACTCTCGGTGTGCGAGTCATCTCGCTCTTGGCCGGTTTTTTCTCTGTTGAAGAATACACTTAATTTTTAGGGTTCCGTACCCAAAGGGTAAAAACGGAACCCTATTACTAAGACTTCGCTGTCTGTCCGTCTGTCTGTCCGTCTGTCTCTCACCAGACTGTATCTCATGAACCGTGACAGCTAGACAGTTGAAATTTTCACAGATGATGTATTTTTGTTGCCGCTATAACAACAAATACTAAAAACAGAATAAAATTAATATTTAAGGGGGGCTCCCATACAACAAACGTGATTTTTTTGCCGTTTTGTCTAATGTATAGATAATGGTACGGAACCCTTCGTGCGCGAGTCCGACTCGCACTTGGCCGGTTTTTTTATTGATTTTATTAATGACCGACTGAAGGACGATTTCTGGCCGAAGGTAAAACTGTTTTTTTTTTTGCCGTAGGTGGCTGAAACCGAACGAACCGAAGCTGAAATCCAAGTTTCTATCGGACAATAGTTTATAGTCTAAGAGGTGGATTTTTCATAACGATCATGGATGCGGTTAGATTTACTTCAATGGCTAGTAGAGTAGTCCCATAGTGTGAATGATGACGGTCTGCCTGCTCTCAGTGGTTCCAACTTCGAGTTAAAGCGTTACAAGAGGCTTCATTGTTGCAAAAAAAACGATCAGAGAAATGGCCACCTGTAACTACAGGCTGTCACCTCTCAGTTTGTTACATTTAAGACGGTAGGTATAAACATTAGGCACAAGAAACAAAATAAATAAATAGGTAAAGCATTTCCAATAATTATCTGACCTTCTCAAAGTTACTTCGAGGTAGTTGTTCCAACTCAGAGCTATGATTTATTCTTTACTTTAATTTTAGATAGTAAAAGTTTAATCATCATCAAATGGTAAATAAAAGTTTAGCAAATTCATTCATCCATGTCAATGATATTCCAATAAACAGATATGTTATACACATACCTACAAAACCACCGAAAAAAGTGTGCCGCGGCAGAGCCAGCTCACATACACGCAGTGACGCAGAATAAAGGCAAAACAGGCCAGTTGGCCTGTTTTAGAGTCTCCGCAATTGCGCGCTCACAACATAATTATCTGTTTAATAGAACATCATTGATCCATGTCCAAACTGTTGCACACTCCTGTGTTTGGGGAGCGTGCTGACTGCGTAGCGGCCTCTGCAGTTGCACCAACGGTTCCGTGTAAGCGCACCGGATGCGGGTAATCGCGGCAATTTGCTGCGTTTCGATTGCACGCCCCTTGCCCAACTGCTGCCTCTGTAAACAGCCTTTAACTGTTTTTCTACCCACATTACTCACTTTACGCAGCTTTGTTACCTGGAAGGAGTTAGAAAGTAGCAATTTGGATAGTTATGTCGTCAAGCAGGCAATTTACCTGGTATTCAATGCTGAATTAAATGCTTTCATGCTCTACTGGACATTTTGAGGTTCTTTTAATAGGAAGGCAAGTGTAAAATTGTGATTTGTACGAGTTATGGGGAAGACCTGTCAAAGCTCATTATAGCTAAGTCCTGCTACCGTATTCACAACGCTTCGATTTGATTTCGATTCGACAATTCGTATGTCTACCTTTTTTTGGCATGACGAAAGCGAGCGAAACAAGTAGATATACGACTGGCCGAATCGAAATCGAATCGAAGCGTTGTGAATACGGCAGCTGATCTGTCCAATGAGGCAAGCAATTTTGATTCAGCCAATAATGATACTTGGACCTCGCTATAAGCGCCATTAATTTGAGGTTTTTTCTAGGCCAGCTTCCACCAAAAAACGATAGATGGCGCTGTACATGCACAGTGTAAAAAAAAAAATTGTTGGCTGTATGGAGCTGGTGGTCATTACCTTTCAAAAGTGTTTCTCCCTAGTATGTGTGCGTTCGTCTCTCTACGTTCGATTTACGTTTTTGTTGCATTGCAATTTACTTTTTAAATTTTGGTTATAATTTTTATAAAATAAGACCTGGCACCAAGTATTTGGACACCGAGATCTGTTGCACGTAACAACTTGATTTGGCTTCGTAGCAAACCTTCGTTCAAATCAAGTTCCGAACACCGAAAACAATTTTTTTTTACATTAAGTCATATAAAGCGCTATCTATCGATTTTAGTGGAAGTTGGCCTAGAAAAAACCTCATCTCTTGGTTTAGAGAGGTTGTCCACCGAGAAATCATTTAACCATCTAACGAAGCAAAAAAAAACTTGAATTCAAAAAAATCCTCCCTCTGTCATAAACAAGACGTAGCTCATTTCTTATAAAATTTTATACAAGAAACTCAAAAAAAAAATCAAGATAATTTTACATTTTGGTACGAAATTACTGAGTGAAAAATAGTAAAAGTTACTTCCTCGTGGTGACGACAGTTTGCGGAATTTTTAAATAAACATAAAATGGCTTGTTGCGGTGGTTGCTGCGGTGGCTGCTGCAGTGACTGCTGCGGGGGCTGCTGCGGTGGCGGCTGTGGTTCCTGTTGCGGTGGCGGCTGTGGTTCTTGCTGCGGTGGCGGCTGTGGTTCTTGCTGCGGTGGCGGCTGTGGTTCTTGCTGCGGTGGCGGCTGTGGTTCTTGCTGCGGTGGCGGCTGTGGTTCTTGCTGCGGTGGCGGCTGTGGTTCTTGCTGCGGAGGCGGCTGTGGTTCCTGCTGTCGTGGACCTTGTAACCCTGTTTGTGGACCTTCCTGGCCCAGAACTTTGATACCCTGCAGTAAGCCCACGGTTGGATGCTGTGGACCCTGCGGTCCATGCTGTGGGCCTTGCTGTGGTCCTTGTGGCCCGTGCAGCCGGAACCAGTCCGGACCGAACAATTAGCGCTAGTGCTTGTGTTGACTAGCTCATCAATAGCTGGTCCATATTGTCCTGTACTGTTCGCAAATTCTCCTTGGGTTGTTAACTGACCAACCCAATGGTGGGTGTTGTGGACTCTTTGGGTGAGGGCAAAGTTGTGGATCGTGCAGTCGACATCCGTGCTGATCGTCCTGCTAGCGCCAGAGCTCGTGCATGTCGTGCGTACGAGCTTATATTGTTTATTCTACAAGTGGTGATGTACAAGAGTGGTTGTGCTCGTAACGTCCTGTGCTGTTTAAAAAGGCCGCAGATTCACCTGGGCCCGGGTTGTTAACTGACCAACCCGAGGTTCAGGGTACGCGCGCCACGTGGATGTCGTTGTTTTGTCTGGTCAAAAGTGAACTGTGATAAAAATGATGCCAAATAAAGACTGCTTCCCCACCTACCAACTGGATTGCACAACTAGTTGTGTAGTCGGGAACGCTTTTGCTTCCCCACGTCACAACCAGTTGTGTAGTTTTATATTTTTATAAAATGTTCCCTTCCGACGAACGACTTGATTAGGAGGTATCCAGCGCACAGTATGATCAGTTTTAGAGGCACACATTGACTTTTTATTCTGATTCATGAAACTTGAAAGAATTTATTGTAGGAACTTACTAATGAAACTCGGAAGCCTTTATCTAATCAAAAATCAAATCAACTGACAACACACATCACAACTGTAATTCTATTAATTCATCTGTTATGATCGCGTGGACACAACACTTGCTAGCTTGGTTACGCAATGCGCTACGCTCAGTTCCTATTCGAACTTTCTGGTGAAAAATTATGGCATACAACAATTAACGAACGTGAGAGTCAGGATGGCTGGACCAAGAGAGGTTTTGGAACTTTGAGCAATACCAAGTGTTAGTACCTGTTTTGTACTATTTGGTACCAGACATCAAATAATGTGTACCTCGCTAAAGACTGAAAACTATTACGAGGAAAGTGGCCAGCCATTCTGACGTCAGAATGGCTGGACCAAGCCGGTTTCACCTAGTTGAAGGCGTTATAACTAGTTTATCTTTTCGTTAAAATGTAGTACCTCATTAATTGTACCTCAACATATGTTTTTCTTAGATTTTTTCGATAAGCTAAAAAAAAGTTACACCTAGAACAAAATTTGCTTGTAATTTGGAGGGCTCAGGTGCAAAATGTCGCTTTTGCAAAATGTCTACTGATGGTAAAATGTCTCTTTCTCATAATTCCGCTTTCGCAGAATGTCGCTTTCTCATAATGTCGCTTTTTAAAAGCTTTTGTTTTGTTTCACCTATCCCGATATTTTGTTTCACCTATCCCGATATTTTGTTTCTTGATGATTAAATCTTGCAAGCTTAATTTGATCCACTTCCCGGTTACCGATTGAGCTGAAATTTTGCACGCATGTGTATATTGCAAGGCAATGCAATATTATGATAACATGGAGCTGATCTGATGATGGAGCTGTAAGGTGGTCATAGGAACTCCGTTATAGAACGACATAAACCCATCGAATTCATACTTGTTTGATTCGTCTTGATGGGTACTTTGTATTTAGATGGTATCCAGTGTCTGATGATAAAGCTGGAAGGTAGCCATAGGAACTCCGTTATAAAACGACATAGCCCCATCGAATTTGGACTCGTTTGTTTCGTGTTGATGAGTACTTTGTCTCACATATATTATTATGTTTTTCTTAGATGTTTTCGATAAGCCAAAAACATAAATGTATGTTGTTATAATTTGAATGTGTTTTGTCTTGTGCCAGACTTAAATCCCTTTGTGTAAAGCAAGGAGATTACGTACCTGCTTTTTCACCTTTTTTTTCTGGGGTACAAGCTCATACACTTTTTGGGCTAGTCCTTTCTTACATGCGCCTATGTACCACCCTTGTACTTACATGAAGTTTAAATAAATAACAATAAAAAGATATTCACATGATATTCGCAAAACCTGGCGTGGTCCAGTCATCCTGACGTTCATCATTTTTCTGCGATTCCGTAAAACCTTTGGAAATGGAAATGTTACGTAATGCAGCAGTTTCATATACAGGGTGGAATTTTTGCATGCCACCTGGAGGGAAAGTACACTAAATACCGGAGATAGCAAATTTTACTCAAAGGAAACATTACAATATTTTCCTTTATTATTAAAAATAAATTAATCAGCATTCAAAGATTTTGAAAATTCGCTTGCCACACTTGGGAATCGAACCGGCTAAATAAATAAAAAATAACACCCTGTACTTTTATGGCACCAATTGATAGGGCCAATTATAAGGATCAAATCTCTTTAACAAACATAATAAATTTAATGAAAGGAAAACCATGAAACCTAAAGTTATAAATTCAATGGGATAAATTCAATACGTTAAAGCACTTTTATTCAAAGGATGGACCTTTACAATTGAAGAAAGAATATTGCAATTTGCACGTGCTTGTTTGTGCAAATTGTAATCTTCCTATCTAAATAGTTCTTCGTCATTTTAATCAATAAATGTCGTCAAAAGATAATTGTTTATTATTTTCTAACATAAAGTAATTGGATGGACCTTTGAGTAAAAGTGCTTTATGTTGTCCCATTGAATTTATAAGTTAAGATTTCATGGTTTTTCTTTCATTTAATTTGTCATATTTGTTAGAGGGATTTGATCTTTATGATTGACCCTATCGATTGGTGCCATAAAAGTACAGGCTGTTTTTTTTTTGCAATTTAACCGGTTCGATTCCTGCGTGTGGCACGCGAATTTTCTTAAAAAAAAACTTTTTTGCAAAAAATAAAACCGACTTCAAAAAACACATAAAAGCGAAAAATAACTTTAGCTTCAGAAGTCAGTGACTTTTGTTTTATTGATTTTTTTTTGTCACCGACTTCTAGAGCTAAAGTTATTTTTCGCTTTTTTGTGTTTTTTGAAGTGGTTTTTATTTTTTGCAAAAAAAAAAAATATTTTACCATTTTTAGGGTTCCGTACCCAAAGGGTAAAAACGGAACCGTATTACTAAGACTTCGCTGTCTGTCCGTCTGTCTGTCACCAGGCTGAATCTCATGAACCGTGACAGCTAGACAGTTGAAATTTCACAGATGATGTATTTCTGTTGCCGCTATAACAACAAATACTAAAAACAGAATAAAATTAATATTTAAGGGGGGCTCCCATACAACAAACGTGATTTTATTTGCCCTTTTTTGATAATAATGGTACGGAACCCTTCGTGCGCGAGTCCGACTCGCACTTGGCCGGTTTTTAGTTGTTCCCAAACAAATATTTGCTATGAATTTATTTGACTGGTAATAGGCGTGAGCAGCGGTGGCCCAGTGGTGGCGGCCCCGACTTACGAACAGCAAGTCGTGGGTTCGAACCCAGGTAGGTGTATTACTTTGTGTAATTTATTTCATCACCACTGCTCTCAATACGGTGAAGGAAAACATCGTGATGTCCTAGAACCAAAAACTTCGAAGACATGTGACATCTATCAATCCGTGGGCCCGCGTGCTGGATTATAGCCCATTCACGCTTATAGAGAGGAGGCCTGTGTCCCAGCAGTGGGAACATTAATAGGCTGATGATGAATAGGCGTAACCCCAATATATGGAACTTAACATACCTTTTTTTTTCGGATGGGAAATCATCAAATCACCCCTCCCGCTCTGGGCGGAGCGGAAGAGAGTGTCAGACTTTTACTGACTAAAACCCATCCATGTTCCTTTATGCCCTTTGTGTTCCAGGGTCGCAGTATCCCTTTAGAACAGTCCCTTTTGCTGACATCTCTTTAAGGCGCACGCGGAACACGAACGAACTGTCGAGATCTGGGTGTATTGTACATATCTGCGTATCCCCTCAGAGCATACAGGCGTGACGTTAGGTCATGATGTTGTATAAACAATAAACATTCAAGCGATCGCAACATTCACGGCACTTTTGCCGTCTATTTTTGAAGAGTTTCATTGTATATCTCCGAAGATCAGCATCAGATGTTTACAAAATTTAAATGGGACCACACGGAAAGCACTAGCTTTCAAATAAAAAAAGAATCATCAAAATCGGTTCACCCAGTCGAAAGTTCTGAAGTAACAAACACAAAAAAAATACAGTCGAATTGAGAACCTCCTCTTTTTGGAAGTCGGTTGGAAATAAAGGAATGTTTCTTTTGAGTAAAATTTGCTATCTCCAATATTTAGAGTACTTTCCCTCCAGGTGGCATGCAAAAATTCCACCCTGTATATACGTTTCTAAATAAATTGTTTTATTTTATTATATAGATTGTAGCAAATTATTTATTGTCTGCTAATTTAAGGTTAGAAGGACATTTTTCTACAGTATGTAGATATGTGATTTGTCATGATTTTGTGTTTAAATGGTAAACGTATTATGGCTTGTGCTCAGATGTTTTTTCACTTTTATGTAGTTGAATAAAATTTAGTTTTTAAAAAACTTTATTGTCTCAAAACTTTTGTTTTATTATTTATTTTATTAGTAGATACTTACATTCCTTCGTTGCATGTATAATACTGGTACTCAGCTGCATCCGGTTAGACTGGAAGCCAAACTCAACTTAGTTGAGAAAAGGCAGGCAGATGTTGAGTAGCAGAAGCGAGCTTGGGACTTGGTGCATCCCGATGTTAGGTTCGTTAGGTTCCTTTAAACCTTGCAGATAGAAATAGGAGCCCCGCGTAGCGGGGCTCTGTCGACTACGCTTTTTAGCCGAATATAAAGTGTTTTGAGGTTAGATTACTATAATTGTTTTTTCTCAAGAACGGTACGTTGCCTTTACATGGGAGTGGTGCCAGGGCACATGGACAAAACATTCATGTGATACTATTATCACACTCGGCTTCGCCTCGTGTGATAAACCCACATTCGTGTTTTAATACCCCTCATTATACAACAGTTGCATAAATAACTATTAAAAAGCGACATTATGACAAAGCGACATTCTGCGAAAGCGACATTATGAGAAAGAGACATTTTACTATCAGTAGACATTTTGCAAAATCGACTTTTTGCACTTGAGCCCTCCAGATTACAAGCAAATCACTGTATTTAACTTATAATTATGGAATTTTATTCAGAAATAAAGATATTATTATCTCCTTTATTCATTTTATCTACTTAGTTTACATATTTTTAAATGAATCTTTAAAAAATATATATTAAAATATACATTCAAAAATATAAAAAATATTATTATTATCCATTTATTCATCTATATACATATTTTTAACATTTTTAAATATTTCTTAACAACATAAAAAAAAACATTTAAAAATATAAAAAAAACAGTAGCCCACCAGCGCTGGGAACAGGGTCCGAGCTGCCGGTGGTCAGGGCTCTTGAGAGAGGAACCTCCTAACGATACGTGCCGTGTCAAGAAGTACTGCTTTCTGAATCAAGCCCTTGATCCAGCTGCCAAGCGAGAGCCTCCTAAGATGTTGGTCGAGGCTCTTGGCTATTAAGCCATTGGCCGACACGACTATCATTATTATAATTATTATAACATTATAAAATATTCTACAAAGAAAGTGGTCCCGCTATTTTGATATCAAAATAACCGGACCACTATTCGTTTGATGAAAACACATGGCGTGCAAGTAGCGTGACAAGCATAAACCATGCATGCAGCAGGCATGCAAACAAGCATACACCATACATGCAGCATGCAAGCAAATATGCAGCATGCCAGCAAGCATGCAGCAACGACAAACAAGGATGCAACATGCAGCAGGCATGGTTTCTGTCACGGCTCCGGCGGTCCCATGCGAGCTTATCGTCGCAGATGTGGTTCACGCTCACCAGTGGCGAGTGTTAAAACCACCTGCTCCTCAACTCGCGGGCCACCTCACCCCTCCGCGCCTACGCGATATTAAATAACACTAGGTGTACGGGCAGCAGCTCCGCACACTGAGAGGTTGTATGTAGATGGACGAATCACACGGGATGTGTACAGGGAATAAAATCACTGTTTTGTGTCCGTAAATGATTGACAGTTTATTATGTAAAACATTAAAATATATAATACAAAAAATAGGTGACTTGTGGCGGGCGTAATAGCCTAGTCAGCGAATGTAAATAAATCGGTGAACTTAGCAACTGCTAGTTCAGGTAAAAACTAAAACAATAAATATCATGTGGCGATGCTCGTACACTAGGAGTAGGGCAGACAAGACTACGTCGAGTCGGTTTTGCACCGATTTTACGACATCAAAATCTGAAGATGCGAGAATCTGAAGCCAGAAGTGAGATAAACAGTTCTTCAGCGTCTTCGTCAAAATCGAAGAAAAAATAAAATTAAAACTGGCTATTTTTTTTTTCTAAGTTACTAACGCAACATTTTGCGAAAGAGATATTCTGCGAAAGCGACATTATGAAAAAGAGACATTTTACTACCAGTAGACATTTTGCAAAAGCGACATTTTGCGCCTGAGCCCTCCAGATTACATGCAAAATTTCTTCTAGATGTAACTTTTTTTTGGCTGATCGAAAAAATCTAAGAAAAACATATGTTGAGGTACAAATGAGGTATTATATATTAACGAAAAGATGAACTAGTTATAACGCCTACAACTAGATGAAACCGGCTTGGTCCAGCCATTCTGACGTCAGAATGGCTGGCCACTTTCCTTGTAATACTTTTCCCTCTTTAGCGAGGTACACATTATTTGATGTCTGGTACCAAATAGTACAAAACAGGTACTAACACTTGGTATTGGTCAAACTTCCAAAATCTCTCTTGGTCCAGCCATCCTGACTCTCACTTAACGAACCACCAGATTTTGTAAAATGTAACGGCAAAAAAATCACTTTGATTGCCTAAATTAGTAAATGATCACCAAAATTTAATCCCCATTTTATCGTGAAATTAAAACCAAAAATTTATTTTAACTAGTTAATGACCACCAGAAATTGAACTTATGCTCTTGCATCCGAGTCGAGGGAGACCCGGTCGACGGAGCCACGCCTCGCGGGGCTCCTATTACTTCTGAATGGTTTATAAAAAAGTCTGCCTAGGCAAAACTAGTTTGTCATCAACCACCTCATTAAAATTTGGTGCTCAATTTACTAAATTTGGTGCTCAATTCATATTTTAGGTGATAGATGTTAGTGGTCACAAAGTTATTTTTGGTGGTCATCATTATATTTACCCCCAAAAAAATTATCACTTGGTGACTTTTGGAGGCTACCTAGGCTTTAATTCCCGAAGCGAAGACTAGGAGAGAGCAGAGGAGACATGTTGTAAACCACCAACACACAGAATTTGTGTGAGTCTAGGCAGGCTGCAGACCCACCGTACCCCTGGCCGTAGCCCCCTAGTGGTGCGGTGGGTTTTTTAAAGTTAAACGATACCACCAGGTAATAGAGAGATATATTATAGTGTGACTGACTGGCTTGGCCACCATCAGGGATTTTAATTTTGATAACACAAAAATTTTGTCGAAATTTGTCGCCCAATATCAGAATATGTCGATCACTGGTTCAAAAGATATAAGGGTTTTATAGGTGGCCGATCGAGAGAGTCTGCCAGCTTGGCCACATTTATATCTCAAAAACTAGGGCACCTAGCGAAGATAGTATTGTCCAAGAGCTAGATCAAATGAACTCTCTAAATTCTTACAATCTATCTCTTGAACTATACCATAATAGTTGAACTCATTATATCTTCTAAACTAAGACCCGATTAAACATGTGACTTGACGACAAATTTCGACTAATTGGCGACAAAATATGGAAGAAAACAGATCTGCGCTAGGTGCCCTAGTTTCTGAGATATAAATGTGGCCAAGCTGGGGAGAGTCTCTCCAGATCGGCCAGCAACCCTTTTATTTGGCGATTAGCGACAAAATGTTCGTGTTATCAAAATTAAAATCCCTGATGGTGGCCAAGCCAGTGTCAGTCACACTATCTCTGTGTGACTGACTCAATGATATTATATAGTACTAGCGGACGTCCCGCGGTTTCACCCGCGTAGTTCCCGTTCCAGTGGGAGTAAGGGGATAAAATATAGCCTATGTTACTCGTGGATAATGTAGCTTTCAAATGGTGAAAGAATTTTTTAAATCGGTCCTGTAGTTTTTGAGCCTATTCATTACAACCAAACAAACAACCAAACAAACAAAGTTTTTCTCTTTATAATATTATATAGTATAGAAAAAGAGGTAGATATCGCACTAGCACGCCCAAATTGTTGAGGACAAAGTGACACAATTGTTGCACTTTGATAGCTAGCTATCTCTTTCTATCTTATACGTTCCGTATTATCTATCGCTGTCGTAGTTATAATAACAACGCAACGATATCTGAACGCCATTCAGTATGAACATGGCGTATCTTTTTTATAATATCATTGGACTGACTGGGTTTGTTTTTTTTTTTATATTATAGGGCTTGGGGTCTCCCACCCGCAGATACAGGGTTATCCATTAATTACGCTACACCCTGTAGGTACTACATAATTTATAACCTACTCTGTGTCTACTTCTCCCCGCCGCCTAGCTACCCTTCGCGGAAACAGGCAATTACGTAAATAATTGTTTCAAAATTTCACGTTAATTTCGTTTTCGTGGAAATTTTGGGCAGAGCAGAGGAGGAACATTTCGAAATCAATTTTGGGCTTGTAATTTCCAAAACTCGTCTTATTTTACTAAAATTCCCTCAACGTTTTCTTCCTTTGTGATGTTAACTCTTGTTTACTGTACTAGGTACTTATTTCAGTAAGGATTGTTGGTGCGAAAACCTTTTTACAGCAGATACTTCATCTGCTTCTTCTTTCTTTTCCCAACTATGTTGGGGTTGGCTTCCAGTCTAACCGGATGCAGCTGAATACCAGTATTTTACATGGAGCGACTAGCATCTGATCTCCACAACCCAGTTAGTACCGGATAATACGATACCCCTTGGTAAGACTGGTTGTCAGACTATTGAGCCACTGACTGCCTGTAACGACTGTCTAAGATCTACAAATGACAGCCTCAGTGTGTAATGGGTGGTCACCCATCCACAGACTTTAGACAAGCACGGCTTAACCTGAAGATCTACCCAAGCGGCTGTTATTATTTAGCCTCAACGACATTTGTTTTTAGTGCCATTATGTATTGGGACGCATGCGATCCCACACACAGGCGCGTTTTTGCGTTTTTGCGAAAACGCTGAAACGCAAAAACGCGCCTAATATCGCGCAATAATAACGCGCCTGTGTGGGGGGGACGCATTATCGCAATATCGCGGGACGCAGAAACGCAAAAACGCGCCAGTGTGTGGGAGCCTGATTAATGAGAATACCAATTACAAGTCACTTAAACATAATTGGCTACCTACTAATTAATTAAATTATTTATCTACACCCATGCTATAAATCCTCTATAAAAGTATCTGAAATAGTTAGCTTATGGCCAACATTAAAACAGCCAGTGTCATAATAACCATTATAACATCTAAACGGGTGTTATAATGTTGTACTGAATTTCATTATGCAACTCGTTTTTAAAAAAAGAACATTGTCTAGCACGTGCGATTCACTACCACAGCGACGTAATATTATAGGTTAATTCGAATTCACGTCGTATCCCGCCATTTTTGTTCGATATTCGGATATTAGTATTGCACTAAGTACTTTGTTGTTTACAAAAATGAGTGATACAAGCTTTGTGCATGTTAATAATTGTACAATCCAAAATGTTAATAATTATATTATTACCTATACATAGTTTGTTTGTATTAAATACTCAGCAATTAAACTTTCCATGAATTTACATAGACTTCTTACAACACTGCAACATCCTATGGTTTCAGAACCTTTTATGGAGGATTCATATCATGGATGTAGATAAAGTCTTGTATGCAACTGTACATAATTAGGTATTAAAACACTCATGTGATACTATTATCACACTCGGCTTCGCCTCGTGTGATAAACCCACATTCGTGTTTTAATACCCCTCATTATACAACAGTTGCATAAATAACTATTGTTTTTCTGTAACGTTGTCGTCACTAGTCATCAAGTAGTGCGTATAGAGTGCAGAGGAGAGGGGTGTGTGTGAATAGAGGTGCAGAGGACAGGAGGGAGTAAGCGCAAACACGAGTGCTGCGGCTACTTGATCGTAGAGTCATGTGACTGACACTGGCTTGGCCACCATCAGGGATTTTATTATTGCATTGTCACTATAGTACCATTAAAACAGTTCCATGATGGAACTACTTACCTCTGCCTAAAACTTCGAGGATTACAGGCAGGATGTTTATGAATGTAAGTACTGAGAATATTAAGGGTTAAATGGAACTCAAAACTCTTGAAGCATGCACTGAATAGGGATAAGTGGATAGAGGGAAGGGAGGCCTTCAACCTGCAGTGGGACACAAATGGCTGAAAATACTGATAATAAATAGAACCTTAAAACTACCTATGTTAAGAACTGCGTTACTGTGTATGTTGGATGTGATGTCATATTTCATAGAGATGTAAGCTAGCTTATAAAAAATCACCAGATCAGCGAAACATTTTATTAATCCGGACGAAAGGCGACAGAGTTCACAACAGTTGTTACAATATTCCAGGGCCGAACTAGCCGCAGCAGGGGCCGCAACATGACGCACATAGGCCGCTGGTGCAGCCGCCGATACAGCCGTGACCGCAGCTGAAGTATGAGCCCGCCATGCCGGGTCTGGCACTGCAAGAGACATGTTTTTAATGATACTGTGTCGTTACAGGCAGAGGTGTACCTAATAGTACATAAGAGCCGAGCCTATTAATACTTTGTAAAACTACAATAGATTAATAAGGTACACAAACTCTTCGGGGATAACAGGCGTGACATTATATAATAATGTAGTATTTGTTAGTATAACCCGGTTCATTAAAGAAAGGAATCTTAAATGGCGGCGCGCTTATCATGTTCTCTCGCTCGCACATTAGTGCCACTCTCGCGCGTACCGTCAGCAGATAAAAAAAATAGTCTCGATTTGCCAATTGCTTTTGTTTTTTTTTATTGTTAAGTTTCGTTGTTTGGTAGTGTGGACAATGCGGAGACAGTAATTGTGTCTTCTCGAAAGCGAGGAAAGATTATGCATAGTGATACACGTCAAATAGTGTTTAAGCCATCAAGTATTTTGAAGAAAAAAAATGTTCTTTCAAATTTACTTTTTCACTCGGGCGAAGCCGCTGGCAGAAGCTAGTTTCAAATTAATACGACCCGGTCTTGTTTTTATAATTTATAATTTGAAAAAAAAACTTTCGATTTTAAATATTATATGCTAACTGTACTATCTGTCAACGCAAGTACAAGCCGCCATTTAAGATTCCTTTCTTTAATGCATCGGCTTATAAACCCATAGGTCCCCAGCCGTGCCCAAATGGGCACGGTGCATTGTTATTTTAATTGTGTCTGTAATTGCGGGTATTGAAGTGGCAGACTTGTGAGTAATGGTAAACCTCCCTCCCACATACCACAGCCTCATATTTTGGTCATCTAATTGGTCCGCAGACCCGTATTATAGATCGATATTGTAGAGCCATTTGATTGTTTGAATCTTGTAAGTAGTTCAATTTGAGAGTCCTTCTATGATACGGGCCGTACTATTTGATGTATAGACATCACATTCTATTGTGACAAGATTGTTGAATACCGTAACTTTTCATGACATCTAATCATGTTATAATAATATTATGTATATTCTCACCCGTGTAAACAACCTCGCGTTCCACAGCAAGGAGCACAACAGTTGGCACCACATGCATTATGGACGCAACAAGGGCCAGAGCCGCAGTCAATGCGACGGCCACAGGGGCCCCCACAGCAGGGCCCACACATCGGGCCCTGGCAACCTACGCAGCAGTTACGGACAGGCATCGCAAACTTTTATCTGTGAACAAACACGAACAAAAATAAAATGACCCATGATCATGGCGAGATATACGATATGTCGCAGGTTGCAGGCATATCGTATAAATACGCCGTATTACATAAAGGCGCGCCGGATTGAAAAAAGTCGCTGTTATTATGCGGTATGCGGCCGTCTTCACGTTCAGCCGGATTATAATTCAGCTGAAAAGTACGCCGCATTGAATAAGCACTTTGATTTCGTCAAAGCGGCGCGGCTGCGTAGCGTTCTCCGACAGTCGTTTCTCCTTTGGACTGTTCACCGACAGGACGTTTCGTTTTTGAGAGATTCGTCGATAGAACGTTTCACCTATAGACGTTTCGCCGACAGAATGGTTCGCATTTGTTTGTTTCGACGACAGGACTTTTCAACTATGGAATATTCGCCGTCAGATCGTTTTGTCTACGATTGTTTCGACATGGCTTTTTCACTATTTAACTACAAAGCCACCAAAAAGCTACCAGCTTGCTACAAAGACATGAAGAAAGAACATGTTTTAATGTAAGATCGCCTTTTTTTTAATGAATAGTATTTACCTATTACCTACCCATATTATTTTATTTTGTTATTGCAAACATTGAGGAAATATAAAAACAAAAGATTAGAGAAACGTTAACAAACGGAACATTTATTAAAATATAAAATTATTTCATCAGCTGACAACTATGTGCCCATCCATTTAAATATGATTTTAGGTCCATTTGATTCTTTTCAGATGAATGTGTCTCAATCCTTTTCCCATAATAATCTGTACCTCCACGCTTTCGCTTCGATCGGCGATCTTACATTAAACATGTTCTTTCTTCATGTCTTTGTAGCAAGCTAGTAGCTTTTTGGTGGCTTTGTAGTTAAATAGTGAAAAAGCCATGTCGAAACAATCGTAGACAAAACGATCTGACGGCGAATATTCCATAGTTGAAAAGTCCTGTCGTCGAAACAAACAAATGCGAACCATTCTGTCGGCGAAACGTCTATAGGTGAAACGTTCTATCGACGAATCTCTCAAAAACGAAACGTCCTGTCGGTGAACAGTCCAAAGGAGAAACGACTGTCGGAGAACGCTTGCAGAATCGCGTAACATGCCGCCCAAATACAAACGGGCGCATCGTCGATACGCCGCTTTGAAAGCGAGCTCGGTACCTAGGGCACCCGACGTTAGGTTTGGATAGGTTCCTTTAAACCCTGCAAACAGAAATAGGAGCCCCGCGTAGCGAACGTCAGAAATTTTGTATTAATTTTCGGAATTTTTAGTATTTTATTCGATCGTTTCTTCTTGACGACAATAAAGCTAAATGTTGGATGTCACTTTGTCGAAAGTATTACCACCACAATCCGGCTGAACGTGAAGACGCAATACATAACAGCGACGTTTTTCAATCCGGCGCGCCTTTATCTAATACGGCGTAATGTACGGCGTGTTATAAAATTTATAACACGCCGTACATATTGGTATATCTGTCGCAGCCAATTCGTATTTAATACGAATTGGCTGCGACAGATATGCCAGCTCATTGGCTATTTACCAAAGACATTGAAATATTTACGTACCTAATTCTTTATAATCTCTTTGCTATTTACATAATTTTATTACAAAAACTAATATTGATTTTTTTGATGATTTTCGATGCTGATCACAGCAGACTTTTTATAAAATGATTTCAAGTGACGTAACTTTGATTGAATTTGGAATTTCAAATTATGACAATAAAGTTTCCTTCTAGAACGAAAAGATTTAAAAATACTTATTTGAATGTCTTTGTTCTAGAAATAAAAAAAACTCCTTGGCCAATGACATTCAAATATATTTGTGTAAAGCGGCTTTCAGACTACGCTATACTATTGTGCTATATAGTATAGCAAAGAAGGACCTAATGCTATACTATATAGCTTGGCGTTCACATTATGCGATATAAAGCGGCTTTCAGATTACGCTATACTATTGTGCTTTATGCTATTATATTATAGCGTAGTCTGAAAGCCCCTTTATCGCAAGCATTTATAGTATATAGCAAGCTCAGTTGACCGCGATCCTTGTAGAGTGTGCACAGTTGCACAGCACACAATATCATGATCGACACAATGAATTTAATACTGGATCTTGAAAGCTCGTCGAGTGATGATGACAATGCCGAATTTGACACTATCTTGTCATTAATAATTATTAAATATTATAAATTAAAAAAATATAATAATAATATAATATATATATATATATGTATATAGGTATATATATGTATATATATATTATAATTAAATTATTATTATTTACTTTTATTTATTCTTTTTTGTGTTGTGTCACTCGTTTCGCTTGCGGGGCGGCCGGGGGTGAGGGATGAGGAAGAGCGCGGCGCGTGATATAGCACAGCATGAATTCAGCGCATCGCACAATTTTATAGCGTATAGGAAGCCAATAATATATAGTACAGTACAGTGTGAACGTGTCCATAACAATGTATGGTGCGCGATATTGTTGTGCTATGAACTATATACTATATGCTATTATATTATAGCGTAGTCTGAAAGCCGCTTAAGTCTTTTTAGATCTCTTTGTCCTTGGCTGTTTTTTTCTTTTATTATCTTTATTCTCTTGCCCTTAGCTCCTTATCCCTATAATTTATTTATTCGATCGGCTCAATCAATACCTACGTCTTCTTCTTCCACACTTCTCTATTATTTGTCATCTTATGAGTCATGCACCCACCCCTTTTCTAGCCATTTCATCTTAGTTTATTTTAAATAGGTACGTCATATATGTAGGTAGGTACGTACCAGGTACCAATGGGGAGGCTAAGGCAAAGTACTTAAATCCCAGATGGCTCCACCATAGTTGGTCTCAATCTGACCAATGAGGTTGCTATTTTGAAATATAAAATGACATTACCACATTTTCAACCAATGACGATGTTGGGAACCAGCTATGCTAACGCCATTAGTTCCACAGTTACCTTATTGCAGGTGTAAGTTAGTTTATCACTTTCTTACTTTATTATTTTTTCTGTCGATCGATTACAAAAGTAATATCAGGAAATGGGGAAACGGTGAAAATCTATACTTGGAAACCAAATTTGGAAATTGTTTCTGTGATATTCGTTTAGACCATTAACCAAATCTAAAAATCCTAAACATCTAGGTACCTTTATTTCTATTTTTTTTAATTACAAAATTTGCCTGCTCTTGACCTCAATCACACCTGATGGAAAGCGATAGATGAGGTATATGATGAAGAACTGGATCTGGGAACGAGTGTGCCCAGGAGATGCCTGTTCTGTTGCCAATTAGCCCGACTACCTTCAAAGCAGATGGGTTAAATACTGGTGTTAAAATCAGCTTACGTATGTTTCGATACATTTTAGGAATGTGATTTATTTTATTGATATCAAAACATTTATTCAACAAACACGGGAAGACCGTTAAAAGCTAAATGTACATGGCGCAACCATAGCTAGGTCTCAATCTGACCATTTGACCAATAGATAAAAAAGAAAGATAAAAAATTTGAAAAGCAAAGTTGAAGAGAATTTTATGAGGTTTTATTATGTAGTACAACAAAATTTTATACGACGCATCGTTTTCGAGATATAAGCAAAAAACCAAAAAATGGGACCTTCTTTGCCCCCCCCCCCCCCCCTCGGGCTCACCTCGGAGGGGTCAGGACTTTTAATATGTTTATCTTCTAACTAGTCCAAACAAAGTTCATAAGTCAGATTTTCTGCTTTCGACTTTTCCAACCACAATCATTCATTTACCAGACTACAATGAGAGGACGATGCTTGGGACCAGCTATGCTAGCGCCATTAATTTCACAGTTGCAAATGTTGCAATCCACATTCTCTGAATTTGTGTAAACAATGAGTTCAAACGAGCTACGATTGCAACTGGCTGATAGAAATCATAGACTTCTCGGACTTGCTCGATGTTGACATAAAAATAAACAAACATACGTCAAAATTAACTAAAACAGGCCACGGCAATTTGGTTTATTTAAAAAAATCTAATAAAGTACAAAAAATAGTAAAAATTGTTAAAAGTATTAAAGATTACGTTTTCTAACAATATTTTCTGAAACTTTTATACCATGTGTTGCGGAGGTTGCGGAGGTTGCGGGTCTTGCGGCGGCTGCTGCGGTGGATGCTGTGGTGGAGGCTGTGGAGGCTGCTGCGGGGGGGGCTGCGGGGGTTGCTGCGGGGGGTGCTGCGGCTACTGCGGTGGGGGCCCCTGTTGCTGCTGCACTCCCTGCAACTGCCAAACGTCCGGACTCAAGTACCCGGCGCCTTTCTGCGGCCCCTGTGGCGGCGTGTGCAGGGGCCCGTGCGGCCGGCCCTTCGGCACCTACAGCTGGAGATACAGGCCACACGGCTGCTGTTAAAGCTTAACAGTAGTGATGTCCCGTTAACAACAGTGATGTCCCAAAGTGAAGTTCCGTTCGTCAATAAATCTCCGTTTTACACTTTACGTCTTTTCATAGTTCATTCCGTTCCCCCGCATACGGTTCTCGATCGATCTTGAGTATAGGAGAGAAGGCTAATAGGTACTATTAATTGACACAATAGCCACATGTTTATAAATTAAATCATGAAATCAGCACTTCAGATTTCATGATTAATTTATTCATGTTATTGAAACATCACTGTTTGAATAACAGCTAAGTACCAAGTCGATTTGTTATGATAATAAAGTTAGTATGACAAAATAATATTTTCGGGCAATCGATGCTTGATGCTTGGTGCTCCGAATTGTTTCGTTAAACAATAGCTAGTTTAGGTGGAGATATTTGTATATCCAGAGTAACAACATACACAGACAAACTACATCTAAATATATAAAAGAAGAAACTGACTGACTGACTGACTGACTGACTGACTGACTGACTGACTGACTGACTGACTGACTGACTCATCTATCAACGCACAGCCCAAACCGCTGGGTCTACAGATTCCAAATTTGGCAAGTAGGTTCCTTATGTGGTCTAGGGGTGCACTAAGAAAGGATTTTTCAAAATTCACCCCCTAAGGGGGTTAAACGTGGCTCCAAAATTTGTATGGGGAAACAAGATTAGTTAGACTATTTTATTCGAAACTTCACAGGAGTGCTCCTATTGATAAATGAGTAGAAACGGGTTTCAGGTTTTTTCAGATTTCAACCCCTAAGAGGGGGAAATGGGGTGGCAAAGTATAAAAATCAATGCACAGCCCAAACCGCTGGGTCTACAGATTCCAAATTTGGCAAGTAGGTTCCTTATGTGGTCTAGGGGTGCACTAAGAAATGATTTTTCAAAATTCACCCCCTAAGGGGGTTAAACGGGGCTCCAAGGTTGTATGGGGAAACACGTTTAGTTACACTACTTTATTCGAAACTTCACAGGAGTGCTCCTATTGATAAATGAGTAGAAATGGGTTTCAGATTTTTTCAGAATTTAACCCCTAAAAGGGGGAAGTGGGGTGGCAAAGTATAAAAATCAATGCACAGCCCAAACCGATGAGTCTAGAGATTCCAAATTTGGCACATTGGTTCCTTATGTAGTCTAGGGGAGCACTAAGAAAAGATTTTTCAAAATTCACCCCCTAAGGGGGTTAAACGGGGCTCCAAAGTTTTTATGGGGAAACACGATTAGTTACACTATTTTATTCGAAACTTCACAGGAGTGCTCCTATTGATAAATGAGTAGAAATGGGTTTCAGGTTTTTTCAGAATTCAACCCCTAAAAGGGGGAAATGGGGTGGCAATGTATAAAAATCAATGCACAGCCCAAACCGCTAAGTCTAGAGATTCCAAATTTGGCACATAACTTCTTTATGAAGTTTAGGGGTGCATTTAGAAATAATTTTTCAAAATTCACCCCATAAGGGGTTGAAACGGGGGTCCAAAGATTACATGGGGAAATAAGGTAAGTTAGACTACTTTATTTGAAACTTAACAGGGGTAGGTACCATTATCGACAAATGAGTTAACATTTGTGTTTCAGGTTTTTTCAGAATTCAACCTCTAAAGGGGGAAATGGGTAACAAAGTCTGAAAATCAACATAGGTATTGTTTGTATGGTGTATCGGGTCGGGTGTATTTCAAAAACAACGATTTTAAGATTAAATGACAAATACGGACCTGAAATACCATCATCCCTTGTAACGTTGGGGTGCGATGGGGTTGAAATGTCTAAAAATCAATATGGGTGTCGATACCGAGATTATCAGGGGTGCTGATTTCGAATATGGCATTTTTTTTGAGATCCAGAAGTTGGTGGATTCGACTTCTACTGGTTACTGTTGATTTATTGTGATGATTGTGATAACGATGATGATGATTGTGATAATGATGATGATGATTGTGATGATAATGATTATGATTACGAAGACAATGTTTGTGATTACGATGATTATGATTGTGATAACGATGATGATGATTGTGATAATGATGATGATGATTGTGATGACGATGATTGTGATTGCGATGATAATGATTGTGATTACGATGATGTTGATTGTGATAATGATGATGATGATTTTGATTACGATGATAATTATTGTGATTACGATGATGATTGTGAAAATAATGATTGTGATTAAGATGATTATGATTGTGATAACGATGATGTTGATTGTGATGGTGATTTTGATAGTGATGGTGATTGTGATGGTGATGGTGATTTTGATAGTGACGGTGATTGTTATGGTGATAGCGATGGTGATGTGGATTGTGATGGTAATTGTGATGGTGATGGAGATTGTGGTGGTGATTGTGATGGTGATTGTGATTGTGATGGTGATGGTGATTGTGATGGTGATTGTGATAGTGATGGTGATTGTGTTAATGATTGTGTTTACGATGATAATGGTTTTGATAACGATGATGGTGATTGTGATAGTGATTTTGATGGTGATGGTGATTGTGATGGTGATTGTGATTGTGATGGTGATTTCGATGGTGATTGTGATGGTGATTGTGGTGGTGATGGTGATTTTAATAGTGACGGTGATTGTTATGGTGATAGCAATGGTGATGTGGATTGTGATGGTAATTGTGATTGTGATGGTGATTGTGATGGTGATTGTGATGGTGATTGTGATGGTGATTGTGATGGTGATTGTGATGGTGATTGTGATGGTGATTGTGATGGTGATTGTGATGGTGATTGTGATGGTGATTGTGATGGTGATTGTGATGGTGATTGTGATGGTGATTGTGATGGTGATTGTGATGGTGATTGTGATGGTGATTGTGATTGTTATTGTTATTGTGATTGTGATAGTGATGGTGTTTGTGTTAATGATTGTGTTTACTATGATAATGGTTTTGATAACGATGATGGTGATTGTGATAGTGATTTTGATGATAATTGTGATGGTGATGGTGATTGTGATAGTGACGGTGATTGTGATGGTGATAGCGATGGTGATGGTGATTGTGATTGTGATGGTGATTGTGGTGGTGATTGTGATAGTGATTTTGATGGTTATTGTGATGGTGATGGTGATTGTGATTGTGATTGTGACAGTGATGGTGATAGTGATGGTGATTGTGATAATGATTGCAGTGGTGATAGTGATGGCGATTGTGATCATGATGATTGTGATTACGATGATAATGATTGTGATTACGATGATAATGATTGTGATGACGAGGATGGAGATTGTGATGATGATGATTGTGATTACGATGGTAATGGTTGTGATTACGATGATAAGATTGTAATAATGATGATAGTGTTTGTGATAGTGATTGTGATCGTGAGGTTATTGTGATAATGATTGTGATTACGATTATAATGATTATGATAACGATGATGGTGATTGTTATAGTGATTTTGATGATAATTGTAATGGTGATGGTGATTGTGATAGTGACGGTGCTTGTGATGGTGATAGCGATTGTGATGGTGATTGTTATGGTCATGGTGATTGCGATTGTGATAATGATTGTGATAATGATGGTGGTTGTGATAGTGTTGGTGATTGTGATGGTGGTTGTGATAATGATGGTGACTGTGATAGTGATGGTGATTGTGAAAATGATTGTGATAATGATGGTGGTTGTGATAGTGATAGTGATGGTGATTGTGATGATAATAATAAATTGTGATGATTATGAAATTTGGCACATAGATAGTTTATAACCTGGATTAACATGTAGGACACTATTTATCCCTTTAGTATGATTCAGTGGGACAGTTACCGAACTGCACGCGGGCGAAGCCGCGGGCAACAGCTAGTATTAATATAATTATTTTTCACTTTCAGGAATCTTCACATGAACGTTGTAAATACGGTAGTACCGTTTTATTGACACTGGCTTGGCCACCATCAGAAATTTTCAATTTGATAACACGAAAAATTTGTCGCTAATTTGTCGAAATTTGTCGGCAAATATCAGAATTTGTCGGTCACTGGTTCAAAAGATATTTGTAAAGGTTTATAGGTGGTCGATCTGGAGAGTCTTCCCAGCTTGGCCACGTGTGAATGACATTAGCTTGGCCACCATCAGGGATTTTAATTTAGATAACACAAAAAAAATGTCGCTAATTAGTCGAAATTTGTCGCCAAATATCAGAATTTGTCGGTCACTGGTTCAAAAGATTGGGTTTATAGGTGGCCGATTTGGAGAGAGTCTCCCCAGCTTGGCCACATGTATATTTCAAAAACTAGGGCACCTAGCGAAAATCTGTTTTCTCCCATATTTATTTTGTCACCAATTAGTTCTATTAGAAAATAAGTGAGAGCCTAATTTCCAATGAATCCTTCTGCCGTAAGATAAGGATTAATCAAATTAAATATTGTTATGTCGCCTTTATTTCATCGGACAAACCTTAGCTGCCAAGGGTAGATGTGCTTGGACTTGTCTTACTATCACGGCATTACTGAAGAGGCAGAGCAAGCACCCAGTACGATCCTTACATGACAAACTCCTTTCGCTTCATGCACGGTCATACATTTACACATAGGTACTAGCATGGCCGAAAAGTTCTGGAGTGGCGACCGCGAACCGGAAGGCGTTGCGTTGGAATGCCTCCCACTAGGTGGACCGATGACCTGGTGAAGGTTGCGGGAATCCGCTGGATGCAAGTCGCACGGGACCGTTCAATGTGGCGACACTTGGGGGAGGCCTATGTCCAGCAGTGGACGTCTTTCGGCTGAAATGATGATGATGACTAGCACGCCGCCTGTGGGCCGCCAGTACTACGTACTGACCTTTCTAAAGAGCCTCACTCATAAGGTCAGTGTATTCTCTACTCTATATCTCTATAGTGTATTTTCTACTCTTAAATCTGCTTTGCAAATATATTTGTTAGACGCCTTTCACACAACCACTAAGGCTCGTCACAAACAAGCCACCAACCACTGCAGCCACCGGTAGCCAGCGTCAAGCAGTTCACACGCTTTTTCATAAATTTTGATGGAACTCGCCGCACACGTGTGGCCACAGAACATACAAAAATACCCTTGTGTGGCTGGTGGTGGCCACTCGCTATAGCAGTGTCGATGACTCGCGGTAGCGCGCGACAGCCATCACCGGTGGCTGTGGTTGGTGGCCCGTTTGCGCCGAGCCTAAACATAACAAATCTATACGTTCTTAATTTCTTGTAACACATGATATTACGATGTCTGTCCATGTGCGTGCATTCTTTTACTTTCATATGGTACGGAAATGGTGGGCTTGTGGAATGGGGGACTGCCAGCGTAGCTTATTTGAAAAATCTATTTAGACTCTCTATACAGCGTTGAAGTTAGATCACATCCATTGTCAGCTCTCTCATCTGTAGATTTAGGATTAGAAGGCCCTTTTTTTCGGATTGGAAATCATCAAATGACTCCTCCCTCCCGCTCTGGGCGGAGCAGGAGGGAGTGTCAGACTTTTACTGACTAAAACCCATCCATGTTCCTTCATCGCCCTTTGTGTTCCGGGGCCACGGTATCTCTTTCGAACAGTCCCGCAACCCCGGAGGGCCTTACCTTATGAAGGCCTTTAGTAGCTAGGAAACTTGAACAATATAAGTGGGTAGTCCATTATTAAATGATGGATACTATAGATACAGCTGTGAATGAACCTAACACCTACAATTTCTTTGAGCGTCAGGCGTCAAGGTGCGCAAGAACGGAAGTACGGTCATTTTGTTCAACGTCCACATCAGATAATGTCGACCGGAAGTGCCGAGCGATGTACCCGCTATAAAACATATTTCGTCACTCGACTTCTCTTTTAATGGATTTCGCGTGTATTTAACAGTCATAACGCATTTAATGTTTTTACGTAGACATCGTAAAGTTAGTTCTTGGATGTCGAAAACTCATAAAAATAAAGTATTCCCGTCATTATGATCACGTAAAGTAAAATGTTATGAGCTCAGTCTGATATCGACTCAATCATTCAAGGAATTCATTCTCAGTGATTAATCGAGTTTTTGGAATCGATAAATATGATGCCGATGCCGCAGCATCCGTCGTGATGGTCATAAATACCTATTGTCTTAAGTTTACATCATCACGCGTAGTCATCATACTTTCTATTGGTATAGAATGTGTCTATTAACCAAACCAGTAAAATGATTAAAAAAAAATGTATTCTGGACTGAAATTTTTTAGTCAACCCATTTGCAATATATTTTTGTACATATTTAATTTGATATAAAATACTTTACATCCATTAACCAGCTCGGTGAAGGTCGTTCTATAAGGGATCCTATACTATAAATTCCTAATGGTGCGATAATGCGATTCCACCAAAAATTGTGCGCGAATATTTTGTGGCGCACATTTGTTCGCAAACATTTCAGTGAACACGCGCACATTTTGGTCATGTTCACTCGAGCGAGTCCACCGTAAGAAACATTTGTGCGGGTCACTGTGCGGCGTATGTGGCGGCGCTGTACCGCACACCGGTTAAATCACACCGTAATGTAAACTTGCCGAAAATTATTTCAACAGTGTGTATGTGTGTGTAGTGTGTGTGTGTGTGTTTCAGCGTTAGCAGGCAAACTAGCTAACTTGCAAACTACAATGACCCCTCAAATGAGCGTGGCCATTTACAAGCTAGTAGGTCACAAAGGGATCTATGCCTGAAATCAAGTGATAATGGAGTTGGAAGCAAAGTTCAGTGTTGTTCATTTGTCACACTTAAGTAGGTTTGTGGAATAGGGGTCGTGCCAAAGTCGTGGAACTAATGAATTCAGTTTTCCCAATGACAATGCCGCACTGTTTATTGTGTTTCACACTATTTCTAGTAAATTGCGTGTCCGCGCGGTCTTTGACCTGTTTCGGCGAATTCTCAATTTTTCCCCATTATCTACAATAGACAATAACCATTTTATGTTGAGCTCTGGTTTATTTATTATAAAATATTATCGTAGGTCAGGATAGAGCGGAGTTTTTTTTATAGATGCGGGTAACGTTTTCATAGAATGCCGCCGTGGCGAGGGGTCGCATTCCACGAACGTCGCCCCCATACAACGTCACGGTGTATTTTAGTACAATTCTAATAACCGTAACAGTTTGGGTCTCATATGGGTAATCAATCTTCAAAACCATGCTACAGTGCTTGCTCTATGTTTATGTAAATGTTGTTTATTGCACCCATTTTTTAACCGACTTAAAAAAGAAGGAGGTTATTACAATCGCAATCGTTGTCAGATCACTTAACGATAGTCATTTGTTTTAGACGTTCATTTGTTTTACACGATCATCCTATTCCCGTGGTCCAACCAGTTGGACATAATTCCACCGTTGTACCACGGGTCATAATCATAAATATCAGAAAAAAGAGTTGAACCATGGGTAAATTTACTTCGCCGTAGTACAACCAGTTGGACATCGCAGTTGTACCACGGGTCGGGAGTAGTTAATTCTATCTATTGTTGTTTCAACGATGAGTTCGGTCTACCTTTATATTTAGGTCCTAGGTGCCTATTGACATCAATCGGGCACAAGCACAAATCCTGATGAATCCTCCGCGGCTGCTACTAAGAAATTTCTAATAGAAAAACCCAATAACACTTTTCCCGACTGGGAATCGAACCCAGGACGTGCTTATCAGTCACGCTTGCATGCGACCACTAGAGTCTACTGATCGCAATTGCCTCGTTGGTCTAGCTACCATTCATGAAATGAAATCTCATCTTGATTTATTACAATATATTACTCTAAAACCAAAAATTTGAAGACATAATATGACAAATACACCAACCCGAACTGGGCCCGCGTGGTGGATTATAGACCATTCCCTCTCTAGAAAGGAGGCCGTGTGTCTCAGCAGTGACAACATTTTACGCTAATTATAATTATTATAACAGCTAACTAACAGATGCGGACTTAATGTCATACATAGGTATTTTCTACCAGTCAACCTTTGGGTGATTCAGAGACATGCAATGCCGAGGTTCATGCAATGCCGACAATTTGATTGGTATCATAATATCTCGTTTCGTTGATAGAATTGCCAGCAACGGTCCCAGACTTTCAGCACTGATGCAGCCACTTTGCTGGAATAAAACGTTGCGTAGTTAAAATATGGATAGGTAGGCGAGTAGCTTGGCTGATTGAGAATCAATGAATATCATAGACACAGCAACACAGATTAAGGTGGAAGTTGAGTTATTTTAATCTATAACATACAACTAATAACATACAACCTGACACGGACAGGCAAATTGCAAAAAAACGTAAGAAAATTTGAATTTCGAGGGCTATCCTAGCGGTTTCACCTTTTTTTTTTTTTTTTTTTCGGATGGGAAATCATCAAATAACCCCTCCCGCTCTGGGCGGAGCAGGAGGGAGTGTCAGACTTTTACTGACTAAAACCCATCCATGTTCCTTCATCGCCCTTTGTGTTCCGGGGCCACGGTATCTCTTTCGAATAGTCCCGCAACCCCGGCAGGCATCAGTCCTTACGGACCCCTTCCTTTTTGCTGACTCTCTTTGAGGCGCGCGTGGAACACGAACGAACGCGCCGTCGACACGGCCTGTCGTCATGAGACGGACGGACGGCGAGCTAGCCCATAGCTCACCGTCCACAGGCCCGCGCCTACGGTGGCCGGGGGCCACGTGGTGGTGGCCCCCGACGCCCGGGGCGTCTCCCGCGGCGGCCGGGACGTTGAGAGGTTCTCTCCCTCTCACGTTCCGCCACCTCCTTCTCTAGCATTACTGCTTCGCAGAAGGAGGTGACGGCGTCCCATTCCGTCTCGCTTCGGACCATGGCTTGCACCAGGGCCGGACGCGAGAGGTCGCCGCCGCCGATCGCCGCTTCGAGGACACGGCGGTGCTCCGCCCACGCGGGGCACACCTCCACCGTGTGTTCCACCGTGTCCTCCGGTCGATCCTCACAATGGAAGCACCCGGGCGTTTCCTCCCGCCCGATTCGGTGCAGGAACCTCCCGAACACTCCGTGTCCGGTGAGGACCTGCGTCAGGCGGAAGGTGAGGACGCCGTGGCGTCTCTCAAGCCACTCCTCAAAGAGGGGACTTATCGCCACTATCGTGGCGTGCCCTGCACGGGGTTGCGACAGTCGCTCTCTCCATGTCGCCATGAGATCCCGCCGGAAGTCTGTCCGCTGAGCGACAATTTGTCGCTGCAGCGGAGTTTCCCCCCGGCGTAGCGCCTCCGCGCGCCATTCATGTAGGCGCGCGAGGACTATCGCCTCTAGATCCCATGGCGGCAATCCGGCAAGGAGGCTCGCCGCCTCGCGGGAGATCGTACGGTACCCCCGGGCCAGCCTTACGGCTACTACCTTTTGGGGCGCGTTCAAATAGTGAGCGGCTCGCAGCCTCAATGAACGCGCCCACACCGGGGCCCCGTAAAGGGCCATTGACCGCACGACTCCCGCGTAGAGCCTCCGGCAGGAGGCGTTCGGCCCCCCCAGATTGGGCAGGAGCCGCCTGAAGGCAGCCCCAGTCCGTTCCTATAGCTAGCGGTTTCACCTTAAGGTGAATGCTTCAACCAGCCCGCGAAATTTAAATTTTCTTACGTTTTTTGCAATTTGCAGGCAAGTGCTAGGCTGTATGTTGATTAAAATATTATTCGCGGCTGTAAAACGCATGTAGTTACAGAATTATAATCATCAAAATCATCAATACAACCCTCCAACTTGATAAAGGTGTAGGAACCAAAAAAAACGAGAAAAAGTAATTTCTACATCTTTATGAACTTGGAGGGTTGTATATGATGTTGGCTGGTTGGAGCCTTCACCTTAAAGGCCCGGATTTCACCAAAACGGCAACGAGCTGAGCGGTGCGAAGACGTACTATCGAGGACACTCCCGCCTGACCACCACTAAGCTCATTTTTGCTTGCACTCGCAACATAAAAACGCTCTCTAGCCGGGGCGGCCGTTGACTTTGTGTAGAAAAAATTAATGAAAAGATACCGAATCGGCCGAGCGCATTGACGACGCAAGCCAAACGATAGTTATTGTTACTTTGCGCGCCAAAGTTGACGCTTTCCTAATAGGCCCAAACTTTAAGGGGACGTGGCTCGGCGCCTCCGCATGATTTAAGCGAAAAATGTTTAAAATGGTCAGGCGGAAAAGACCCCGATAGTACATAATTCAACAAATCACAGGAGAGACGAAAGATGCGCAATGTGGATTAGAATTAATGTAATTAATTGATTTCCGCACATCTCTCCGCTCCGCTCGTTACGCTTTGGTAGAGTCCAGGCCTAAGTTTATCTTCTTTGTTGTAACCCTGTCTACTTATTCTCAAAAAGCAGTAAACTGTACTTAGATCTTATAATGTAGATACTCGTAGTCGTACCAGCAGATTTTAGCTTAGCTCAAAGAACGCAAATGAATGTCCTTCACAATATGCGACATCGGAAGCCGGCCCACCATGGCTCACAGTGACCCAGCACATAGGGTGGACCTGGGCGGTAGCAGCTCGCAAACAATCCGTGTTCGCAATCGTCCTGGTTCGCCATTCCTATAAAAACAAAAACATTGTACTTTGTTGTGTTTGGTTCGCCATTCGTATAAAAACATTGTACTTTGTTGTGTTTTACTTCTTAGATTTACATTTTTATTGATTTTTTTCTTTTGTGGTTACCGCACTGAGTAATTTGACTTATTATGACGTATAGTGGTGCTGCTGTTTTGACACGTTATTATAGCACATTTTACAGGGTAAGTAAAGTAAGGTTTAGGTAAGTAACATAGACTTAGTATATACTGTAAGTCTATGGTAAGTAAGGTAAGTAAAGTAAGCCAGTGTTGGCTGCCAGTCATGCCGTGTAGACGCATCGTGCCAGGGGGATGGCAACTGTGGAACTAATGGCGCTAGCATCGCTTGTACCAAACGTCGTCATTGGTTAAAAATCTGTCAATGACATTTTATATTTCAAAATAGTTTGACCTCGTTGGTCAGACTGGGTCTAAGGTATAGACGCACCATCTACAATCAGCGTTAGATTGTTAATAACGCGTTTTGTTTTTGTAAGATTTTCAGCTATGGCAAGGGAATTAGATTGAACGCGTTTTGTTTTTGTAAGATTTTCCGCGATGGCAAGGAAATTGAATGTGTACGAAACATCAGCTGTAAATAGAGAGCACGAATGTTCTTTATACATTTTCTTTTTCAGCTGCTGCCTCATTTGTCCCGATTTTTTTTTTTTTAACACAAAACGTGTGCACGCCACAAGAATAATCCAGGAATGAAATTAATCCATTGGCCTCATTTAAACAACACGGGCCAAGCCAGCGCAGGCTTGTCTGAGGTCTGGAGCCAGCGTTACTGGCTTCGTCTAAACCTTGCTTTTGATCAGTCACTGGCGCTAATTTGTAGTGTGATGTCGCGTCGTCGAAATGAAAATGCCGCGAAAATCAAACGTCATCTAGGTATCCATTTTCTTTTCCAATTTTTTTTTCATGTCTCTTTTTGCAACATTTCCGTCATTTCCAACAGCTAATTGGAACATTTTCTCAACAAATAATTCAGTCGTTGTAAATTCATCCGTTTTAACGAATTCATTTATCCCCACTGACTTCAAAAAGACTTGTGTACGCCGCGCCGTGAAGAAATGACCACGACTACAGCACAGTAACTACAGTCTGACTGCAATGATGTCATGTGGTTAGTTTTCGGCACAACAGCACGCACTGTTGACGCACTGTTGTAAACCGCCGGTGGAGACCGATCTGGAGGTGTGTGGAGGGCTTGTTTGCTTGTTTACAACAGTCTGGCACGGGCATAAGCCCATGTGCATGTATGAGCCCTAAGGCTGGACTCACACGTACTTATATCTGAATTCAGTCTGAATTCCGACTCTGAATTCAGAGCAAGCGGCCTCACACATGAAAATCATAATCTGAAAAAAACAGAATGTGCGTGGAGTTTCTTCTTGAGAGAGCCCTAAAACCAAAGATAGTATAAACATATTAAAAAAACTGGCCGAAAAGAAAACAATGCATTCGACACAGTTTAAAATTCGAATGCGCTCCACATCGTCCTGTCACCATTCAAGCAGAAGAAATCTGAATGACCTGACGCGTTTCCCAGACACGCAACATTTGCGTTACAAAATTTCCCCGGAATTTATTTTCTAGGTCAAAATTGATAATTTAGGAAGTTACCAACGATGCCGGTGTACTATGGTGGCTTTGTCGGCGGCCCGCACAGCGGCGGCTACTGCCTGTACTCGTGCGGCTGCAGCCCGTCGACCGGGGGTTGCGGTCCGTGTGGACCACTGCCGGGACCATGTTGCGGATATTCTGGCTAGTCAGGTAATTTTGTTAAGCTCAATAAGCTATATAAATATCGTGTTAAGAAACAAAAGGCGATAAAATAATTACGGCGGTTAGGTCGTTCTCTTCACTGGCATTCACTTTATTTCTAGAACAGGGCATTGTTTTTACACAACGTAGGTAAATTCATACGCAGTGGTAACAAGATAAATAGGTATTTCAATGTTTAAGAGATCAACCCCAAGGCATTAGAGGGAATTTCCCTTCGTGGCATTAAAAATTAGAATATCTTATTACCGGTAAAACCGGCCATCATTGCCCTTAGCGGATAAGTTTGCCCGAACACGAAAAATAACTAAAATAATGATTTGTAAATAATTGTATTTAGCTGACAATATTATCTCATTTTTAGGGTAAATTTAAACATTTTTCTGACATAATTAAATATTAGCAACGGTGCTAACTTCACTCAGTTGTCAGCGAGACATGTTGAAAGGAGGACTAGTGTGAGGTGGTGCCAAAATCTTGTGTTATGTTTTTACTTACTGTCAGCGTACTACATCTCTCAGGTAAGTTATTATAATATCAGAGTAATTATAAATATCGCGCTTCATTTTAATGCTACTTTGAGACCTTTACAACATAAAATCTTGAAGATAATGGAGTGGGCAATGATTCCCGAATTTGCGCGAACATAAGAGTGACAACATTGCCCACTACAAAAATAATGTTAGGGTTGGCACCCATCAGCACTCAGTTGACAAATATAAACTAGGTACCTACATTTAGTTTGTTTGGTTGCAGTATGGGAAAGCCTACGAAAAGAAATCGCAGAGTCCTCGGGTCTCGGCCCTATAAAAATTATTCAGAAGAGATGTTACACCTCGCGGTTGAAAATGTAAAAAAAATAGGATGTCCTCGAGATCAGCAGAAAAAACTTTTGGTATACCTAGGCGAACGATCCTAAATAAGGTGAAAGAGTACCTAATAAAAGAGTTTATATTTGAACAGATTATTATTTATCACATTAATATGTATCTGCTAAATAAAAGACGTGTGTTCGAACCGAGCGTATATTTGAACTGAGCTGACGGTACAAGTGCGCGATTGCTTACAATTACCCACGTATATAACACCTTCACCCTTAATTTCTACAATACTTAAGAATACTTATTACTAACACAATTACAAAAGCTGTTACTAATTACTAAGACTTACTTACTATTAGACTGTTACAAATATCCGACCAAAGCACAGACAAACAATAATTTTCTAAGCTTAACTAAATATAACTTATAAAATCTACTTGTAACGATCTTCGATACCATATCGTCTCACTGGTTTACGTACACGCTGAACATTAGGCGGTTCAGTGGGTACATTATTGTTCGAGCCATGATTATCTATTTCCTGCACATTGGGCACGCTAGACGTTTTTAGCGGGGTTGCTGTTAACACAATGTCCGTATCGTTGGCTGGTTTTGGTGATGCATCCTCGGCTACCAACGGTGCGGGCGGAATCGGGT
Source organism: Xestia xanthographa (assembly GCA_905147715.2). Classification (NCBI taxonomy): domain Eukaryota; kingdom Metazoa; phylum Arthropoda; class Insecta; order Lepidoptera; family Noctuidae; genus Xestia; species Xestia xanthographa. Next base: position 23,496,045 of record LR990648.1, read on the forward strand.
CCCCGACCGGCGTACTGGACTGTTGGTCATTGTCTACTGGGAAAATTAGCGAAGGGCGGAATCGCTTTACAGGTCTTTCGCGTATAGGGTGACTGTCACCATTGTTGCGTGTTAATGTTACTATCTTAGCTACATCTCTTGACACTCTAAGCTTTAGTTGGTCGATATGTCTGTGTTCTTCGGTTCCATTGATAGATCTAATTTTGTAATCCGTACTACCTGTCCTCTCTATTACTGTCCCTGCCGTCCACTTATCATAACCCCGATAATCTCTAAACCAGATGTCGTCCCCAGATGTAAATTGTCTAACCGTTCCCCCAGCTGATTTTTCCGCCTGCTTCTGGCGAGCCTTTACTAATTCTTTCTGATCTGGTTTTAAGCAATCTAGACGCATGCGCAAATTGCGCCCTATGCACATCCTTGCTGGACTTTCACCGGTTGTATAGTGTGGTGTATTTCTATAAGCTAGTAGGAATCTACACAAGGAAGCGTGTATGTCTGTTTTAGACTTAATTGCTTTTTTTATATTGCGTTTACATATTTTAACGGCGTTTTCCGCCGCCCCATTCGAAGCCGGATGATATGGGGCTGAAAAGATTTGTTCTATTCCATTTGTGCTTAAAAAATGTTTGAACTCAGTACTGAAAAATGGTGGACCATTGTCACTAACCACTTGTTTGGGCAAACCGAATCTTGCCCACATTTCCCGCAATTCTTTTATTACCGCTTTCGCTGTCGTGCTACTCATTTTGATTGCCTCTATCCACTTTGAATGAGCGTCCACTACTATAAGATAAGTTTGCCCCGCTAACGGCCCCAAAAAATCGATGTGTATTCTGGTCCATGGGCGGTCTGGCCATGGCCAGGCGCGCGGTGCGTGCGCCGGAGGGGCGTCAGCTACTGCGGCACATATGGTACAGGCACGACACGCTGCTTCTACCGCCTCGTCTATGCCCGGCCACCACACATAGCTCCGTGCCAAAGCCTTTGTTTTCACTACTCCCATATGACCCTCATGAAGCTCCGAAATTACTTTATCTCTGCACGAGTTTGGAATAATGACCCTATGTCCCCACATCACACAACCTAATTCTAAATATAGCTCATTTTTTCTATTAAAGTATGGTTTTAATTCTCTCATTTCGACTTCGTCCGGCCACCCGTCATTAATGTATCTAGCTACTCTGTTTAATATGCTATCCGATACCGTTTCTTTTTTTAATTTATGCGAGTCTAAAAGTAACGCTTCTGCAGCGAAATGTAAGTATGTTTGTTCTGGGGTGTCTAATTCTTCCTTGCTAACCCCCTCCTTGTGCTTACTAATCAACCTAGATAAAATATCTGCTGTATTCTTGTCCGTGCGAATATACTCTATATTGAAGTCATATGCCGATAATTTAATTGCCCATCTTTGTAGTCTACTAGCCGCCGTGTTGGGAATACCGGCATGCGGTCCGAAGATTGTTACCAGCGGTTTATGGTCCGTACGTAAAGTGAACTTTCTGCCAAACAAATATTGGTGAAATTTGTCCATTGCAAATATTATCGCTAGAGCTTCTTTATGAATCTGACTATAGTGTTGCTCGGCGGAGGTAAGCGCACGCGACGCGTACGCCACCACTCGCTCGCCGTCCGCTCCGCCGGGCGCGCGCTGCGCCAGCACCGCGCCAAGCCCCCGCGAGCTCGCGTCGCATGTTACTATACTCTCTAACGACATATCAAAATGAGTCAAAACTTCTGTACTACACAGAAGCTTTTTAATTGTATTAAAAACCCTTGTATGTGACATTGTCCATTTCCAGTGCCTTCCCTTTTTAAGCAAGTCGTAAAGAGGGTTGATATGAGTGTTTAAATTTTTTATAAATTTCCCATAGAAATTAACCATGCCCAGAAATGATTTTAATTCCGATATATTAGTTGGATGGGGCATATCTAATATTGGTTTCAACTTTTCCGGATTTACTCGTACTCCCTTTTTATTTATTATGAACCCTAAATACTTTACTTGGTCTGCTATAAACTCGCATTTCTCTTTTTTTATTTTTAAGCCGTTCGTTTCCAAAATACGAAATACTTGTTCCACACTTTTTAAGTGTGAATCTAACGATTTACTTTTTATTAAAATATCATCATAAAATACTATTACGTCAGGGACATTTTTAAAAAGATTTGTCATTAATTTTTGAAAAATTCCTGGACTAGAAGAGAGACCATACACTAATCGGTTGTATTTAAACAGTCCTCTATGTGTATTAATGACAGTGTAGTTTCTAGACGTTTCATTTAAAACTAACTGATTATATGCCTGTGATAGGTCTAACTTGGTAAAATAGTGATTACCACTTAGGCCACTAAATAAATCTTCTACCTTTGGAACCGGGTACCTATCAACCAACAAAGCTTTGTTAAGTGTCACCTTATAATCCGCGCACAGTCGTATTCCGCCGTCCGCCTTCCTCGCTATGACCAACGGCGTAGCCCAGTCGGACCGGTCAACGGGCTCGATGACGCCAGCACGCAACATTGCGTCCAACTCCGCATCTACTCGCGGGAACAGCGCGTACGGCACCGGGCGCGCGCGGCAGTAAATCGGCTGCGCTCCGGGCCGCACATACAGCTTGACCTCTTCCCCCGTATACTTGCCCAATGTGCCGTCAAATAGCTTCTCATGCCTGGAGATAAAATCATTAAGCAAGTTATTTTTACTTGTTACAATATTATGAATTTCTGTACACTTCCTTAGCTTAGGTATTTCTATACATAATTCAGACAACCATTGCCTCCCTAATAAGCTAGTACTACCTTTATTTATAACATATAAGTCCAACCTTTTCACCTTGTTTTTATACTCAACATTTATCTCCAAGTACCCTATTGGATAAACAGCTGAGCCATCGTAAAATTTTAACTTTAATTGACATGTTTTCAGAGGTATATCTTTAAACAATTTAGTGTAAGTTGAGTAGCTTATGCAAGATAACGCCGACCCCGTATCGACTTCCATTTTTAATGGTTTATTGTTTATGTTAACTGTCATACACACCGGTCTATACTTCGCTAAAGACATCTGGTACATTGCCTCCTCGTCGTCACCCGACGCTTCCCGTTCCTCCCCGGAGCTGTCACCCGCTGCTGGATCGCGTAGCCAGTGCGCTGCACCGGCACCGTCGCAGCCCGTGTCGGCGGCGTTTCCTCGGTCGCGTGTACCGCGTGCCGCCTGTGCCGCGCCCCTGCGTCGCTTCCCGCCGTTCCGCTCCGCGCTGTGGCCGCTCGGACCGAGCGCGCGACCTCTGCGTGACCTTCCTCGCGCGCCGTTGGAGTTTGAATTTACCGATGTCGTACGGCGTTCGAATTCCTTCTTCATGCATACTCTTCGTAAATGGCCAATTTTTCCACAGTAGCTGCATTCAAAATCTTTGTACCTGCAGTTTTGCGGGCTATGTCCATTGCCACCGCACGCTGAACAATTTCTGATTTCTAACTTGTGCATCTTCTCGCTAAGTTCCCGGTCCGGAACTTGTTCCCGCGAGCCCTCGACAGCTCCGGCGTCCCGCTCGGCTGCCTCCAGGGTATTGGCTAACTGAAGCGCTTTGTTGTAGTTTAGATTATTTTCTGCGAATAACCTCTGCCGAATAAAATCGCTCCGCAGGCCGCACACAAACTGGTCCCGTAGGTTTTCTTCTAAGTTCGTTTTAAACTCACAGTACCTCGCCATCTTTTTCAAGTCAGCCACGTAGTCCGCTATCAATTCGCCTGCCACTTGCCGTCTTTGACGAAATCTATATCTCTCCGCCAAGATTGACGGTGTCGGTTGCAGATGTGCACGCAGTAGATCCACCGCGACCGTATATGATAAGCTTGATGGCTTACTGGGACTCGCTAATGTAGACAACAATTCGTAAGCCTGTTCTCCGATTATGGCGATTAAAGTAGGCAACTTTAAATCGTCCGTTATTTTGTTAACTAGAAAGTACATTTCTAGCCGCTCCACATATGCTGACCAGTTACCGGTTTTCACATCAAAGTCTTTGATTTTTCCCACAGACATTGTCACGATTGTCCACGATTACACGACACAAATCTATTCTGCACCGTACAGTTTGTTTTTTTTTTTTAATCCTCGTCGCCACTGCTAAATAAAAGACGTGTGTTCGAACCGAGCGTATATTTGAACTGAGCTGACGGTACAAGTGCGCGATTGCTTATAATTACCCACGTATATAACAGTATCAACCCTAATCCACTGTTTTACTTTGTATGAAAAAGTCCCTGGTGTGTAGTGTAACATTGCCCACCTCAGTAAAATAAAAAGTAATATGTTTTTGACATATTGAACACGAAGGATGGCAACTTTGCATAATTCACTAAAACATACCCTATTACCCAAGCTTTAGAACTGATAATTTTAGAGAAATTAAGGTTGAGCAATGTTGGACGGTTGTGCGTATAATTTTGCCCGGCTATTTAGGCGCCTTTTTCTTGGATTCTGTTAAAGTTAGAAACACTTTATTTTGTGAATTTAGGCCTTTAACAGTAATTGCTACCATGGTCGACTTTATTACGAGTTCTTGTGAATATTTTTTGCAAAATCTCAAAAATACGTGGAAATGCGGGCAATGATGGCCGGTTTCACGGTACCAAAAAAGCCCTGATGATGACGTGCCGCGTACTCGGTTTGCGCTGGCCTTTACACCAGCTCCTTAATGAGCCTCAACCAAAATGATGAACAACACTGGAAATAGAGATTACCGAGAATATTTGTTTCTTTTGTGTGTTTAAGTTTTGTTACTGGGTCATGAACGACTAGAGAGCGTATATGCTTATATCAGCGAGTATTCGCCCGTCGCCGTCACGCACTCCTGCTTGTTGGTCGCCAACTCGTTTCCAGGAGCGGTGCCGCTCCGGCGTCGCACCGCATATGCAGCCCTTTCCGCCTCGTTTGGCGGGTAGCATGTCCGGCGTGCGTCCGTTTAACACCTCTGTTCGTGAGTCGTGGAAACGCCGCGACACCACACTGTCGGTGGGTGTGCTTACCAGTTCGGCGAAATCTTCCCGCTGTTACTTGTTCTACTCACTCTTCGGTCTTTCCTCTTCGCCGACGTAGGACAATGCCTAATACAGTCATCTTGTTGCAGATACCAGAAGACTGGCAGAGCGAGATCTGTATATTGAAGCAGAACGTGCAGTTTGTGGCGTCGATGCTGATGTTTATGCTGATGACGGCCATTGGTCTACTGGGCTTCCTCACCGAGTACAATGGCAATCGAAGTAATTCACACGTGGATGTTATCGTTAAATAAAAGTTGTAAAAAATGATTTGTTTTTCTGTAACGGTGTTGTCGTCATCCTTCATTGTCACTAGTACCATTTAGGCCCAGCGCACACCGCTGGAGGCGTAGCGGAGCGCATTTGAAGGCAATAAAATATAAACCTTAACTACCTTGATATACGGTCGGGCGCATGCTCTTATAGTAGCTTGAGGGGTGTTAACCTACAGTTACACATGCTCATTTCAAGCATGAAAGCATGCTTCTATTGAGCAGTTCCTACTTAGTAGCATGTGTGTCGGAATGTTGCTCAAAATTAGCATGCTCATTTCGAGTTTGCTAAATCGAGTCTCCGTATCCGTCAGGACCGCGGGTGTATAACTTGCAAATAGATCAAAAACAAACTAAACTAAAACCGCCAACGATGGCGGCTCATTAAAATGATGTTTGCTAGGCATACAGACTCGTACATTTCCTTTAGGTACATAAAGTCTACTTTACCAAAAATACCACTTTACCAAAATGATTATACTTATTTTAGTACAAGGCATACAGACTCGTACATTTATACTTATTTTAGTACAAAAAGAGTCTCCCCAGCTTGGCCACATGCATATCTCAAAAACTAGGGCACCTGTTTTCTACCATATTTTGTCGCTAATTTGTCGGAATTTGTCGCCAAGTCACAGATTTAATCGAGTCTTAATTTATAGAAGACTAGCGGACGTCCCGCGGTTTCACCCGCGTAGTTCCCGTTCCCGTAGGAGTACGGGAATAAAATATAGCCTATGTTACTCGTGGAGAATGTAGCTTTCGAATGGTGAAAGAATTTTTTAAATCGGTCCAGTAGTTTGAGCCTATTCATTACAAACAAACAAACAAAGTTTTCCTCTTTATAATAATTAGTATAGATATGAGTTCAATGGTATAGTCCAAGAGCTAGATCGAAAGAAATTAGAGTATTCATTCGATCTAGCTCTTGGATTACCTTACTAATTGAAACCAATCTTCTGAACTAAAACATGATTAAATCTGATTTGGGCGACAAATTCGCGACAAAATATGGTAGAAAACAGATCTTCGCTAGGTGCCCTAGTTTGAGATATACATGTGGCCAAGCTGGGGAGACTCCAGATCGGCCAGAACCAGAGACCCAGTGTAGTAGAGGCGAGGTGCTGCAGAGTGTAGTAGAGGCGAGGTGCTGCAGAGTGTAGTAGAGGCGAGGTGCTGCAGAGTGTAGTAGAGGCGAGGTGCTGCAGAGTGTAGTAGAGGCGAGGTGCTGCAGAGTGTAGTAGAGGCGAGGTGCTGCAGAGTGTAGTAGAGGCGAGGTGCTGCAGAGTGTAGTAGAGGCGAGGTGCTGCAGAGTGTAGAGGCGAGCAGAGTGTAGTAGAGGCGAGGTGCTGTGTGTGTATGCACAGAATAGAGAGGCTAACCAGGCAAGTGTATCGCAAGAAAAATAGCAAAATCATTGTGAACGTATATTTATACAAAATCCGTACATCAAACACTGTAAATGACTGCGGACGGCATAACCGCGATATCTTCGTTAGAGGCCCACACGTACGCTGTGGTCAACCGGTGGATATCGCTTGAAGTCCGTTTGATCCGGTCGGCAGGCACCGCGGTAGAGTCCTGTTGCAGCGTAGGGCCCTCCCGAGCTCTGGGAGGGCTATACCTTGCGCTCGGCGGAGCTAGGCTCGACACCCGCTCGACGTCGTACTCGTGGCCACAGGCAGCACGAGGAGCTGAGCTCAGAACGGAGCATTAGCGCTAAGTATATGCCACGCTGCTTCATCACGACCGGACGCAGCGCAGCGGGGCCTCAGCCCGCTGGCTTCAGCAGCAGCCGCCGCCGTAGCAGCAACCGCCGCAGCATGGGGAACAACACGAGGAGTAGCAGCACCCACCACACGGGCTACAGCAAGGGGAACAACAACCTCCGCAAGGGTAGCAAGGCATCTTGACGTAGTAAATTACTGCTTAACGAAACGCAACCGTCGCAAACAATTTAACTGTAGAGGAAGCGAGCTTGTGACGTTTTCACTTTTTTTTGTAGATTTTTTTTTATAGTTTTTAATACTGTATGTTGAAGAGTTGAAGAATGATTGCTAAGTGACTTTACAATGAATTTGTAAGGCTTTTATACGCCAGGGTTTTTTTTTATTTGATTGTCAAATGTCAACCATATTTCAAATAATGTTTTTCTTCTGCTAGAGTTTTCATTGTTACCAGTCTTTCACAATTTTGCATGCAAAAGAGTTTCTACTTGACATTAAATAAAATAGGCCGAATATCTAAAATGAAGTACCACCTATGTTTTATATCAGAAACTAAACAAGCCATTAATAAACGTGAGGGTACTATATTAATATTTTGCATCATCCATCATCAGCCTATAACGTTCCCATTGCTGGGACATAGGCCTCCTCTCTATGAGAGGGAATGGGCTATAATCCACCACGCGGATTGGTAGATGTCACATGTCTTCGATTTTTTGGTTCTAGGACATGCCGGTTTCCTCACGATGTTTTCCTTCACCGTTTTGAGAGCAGTGGTGATTAAATAAATTACACAACGTAATGCGCCTGCCTGGGTTCGAACCCACGACTTACTGTTCGTAAGTCGGGGCCGCCACCACTGGGCCACCGCTGCTCCCCTGTTCTGCATCATTATTATTAGTTCATAACTCTGAGATGGAGACGATAATCAAAATAACATATTATAATTTTATAGCGAAAAGAAGGATTTCGTAGAACGCACCCGACATAGCCGACATCAACTTTGAAACTGATAACACAAACAATTTCAGTTCTCAGAACAACAATAATTGTTAGCATTTCGTATTAACTGCCGTGTTTCGTGGTAAGTAAAACAACACAAGCACAGCCGGTCACCTATTTAGCAGTAAAAGTTTATTAATATAACATACTAACCATCCTGCCTACCTCCTATTGTATAGGGATGAGCGGCAGTGCTGAAGCTTCATGCTTTTAGCGTGCGAATGAGATGTCAGGAGCGCACTATTGGTAAACATATTTGTGTCTGTGTAAGGCCCAGCGCACACCGCTGGAGACGCCTAGCAGAGCGCATTTGAAGACAACAATTTAATATAAACCTTAACTACCTTGATATACGGTCAATATAAGAATAAATTCGCACGCGGTACTCGGAGCGCCCTCAAGCTACTACAAGAGCATGCGCGCGACCGTATATCAAGGTAGTTAAGGTTTATATTAAATTGTTGTCTTCAAATGCGCTCCGCTGCGCCTCCAGCGGTGTGCGCTGGGCCTAAATGATCTTTTTACCTGCGAAGACAAAAGGAAGGGTTATGATATTATCAGTCTTTGTTTGTATGTATGTATGTTTGTTTCTCGGTAGCACCTAAATTATTCATCCGATTTTGATGAATAAGGTGTCAATCGATTCGCTCATGGCCCGGGTAAGTTAGGCTACATTTTAACCGACTTCAAATAGGAGGAGCCGCCTTTACCTAAGCCCCGAATTTAATGTGGAAAGCAACTGTATAACTAATGGCGCTAGCATCGCTTGTACCAAACATCGTCATTGGTTGAAAATCTGTCAATGTCATTTTATATTTCAAAATAGTTTGACCTCATTGGACAGATTGGGTCTATGCTATGGACGCGCCATCTACAATCAGCTTTGACCAGCCTTCCCCATTAGGGTTCTTACAGACAGCCGTCGGAAACTGTCGACGGCTGCCGTTTATCTGCAGTTCGCAACGTGCCGCTCGTCTGTAAGAACCCTTATAATAATAATAATAATAAATAAATCCCGCTCTCCTTGGCTAAAGAGAACTGGCGCAAACCTCCAGTGCTTGACACTAACGATCGCAGGGAGGTATGGCAGAGTAAGGAGCTTCACGGACGCTTTTTCCGGGCCCTCCATGGGCCCGATGTAGACCTATCAGCGTCCGTAGCCTGGCTACGTTCCGGGGACCTATTCGGAGAAACTGAAGGTTTTGTCTGTGCAATAATGGATGAAGTTATGATGACGAATAACTACCGGAGATTTATTGTGAAGGATGGCACGGTTGACATATGTCGGGCATGCCACCGTCCAGGCGAATCAATCCGTCACATTATCTCCGGGTGTTCTCGTCTAGCTAACGGAGAGTACCTGCATAGACACAACCTTGTAGCCAGGATTATCCATCAGCAACTTGCTCTAAAATACAACCTTGTGGAATCGGAAGTGCCTTACTATAGGTATGTGCCCGACCCAGTTCTCGATAATGGCTGTATCACGTTGTACTGGGATCAATCCATCATCACTGACAGGACTATTGTAGCCAATAAGCCTGATATAGTGGTGGTGGATCGATCAGAGCGGCGCGCAATGATTGTTGACATAACGGTCCCACATGATGAGAACCTCGTGAAAGCCGAGAAAGATAAACAAATCAAGTATCTTGACTTGGCTCGCGAGGTTGTTGACATGTGGGAAGTGGACTCAGCAATCATTGTGCCGATAGTCGTATCAGCCCATGGCTTAATTGCCAAGAGCCTCGATCAATACCTGAGGAGGCTCTCGTTAGGCAGCTGGATCAAGGGCTTGATTCAGAAAGCGGTACTCCTGGACACGGCTCGTATTGTTAGGAGGTTCCTCTCTCTGGAGCCCTGACCGCCGGTAGCTTGGACCCTGTCCCGATACCGGTGGGCTACAATTTTTTATATTTTTAAATGTTTTTTATATATTTTTTAATTAATATTTAAAAATTTAACAAATTTGTTCATAAATGAATAAAGGAAATAATAATAATATTCTTTATTTTTCGGACAACAGTGATCCATCGTGTTAGTAAGCAAAACAAAATAACTTATTTCTAGTGTTAGTAGCTGAGATACAATAGAGAAGACAGAGTAAATAGTATTGTGAAAAGGACATCCCCAGATTAATGTTCAGTGATTGTCCTTCTCACAAAACTTTTAATAATCGGAGAGTCAATACTCTCCGCTATAGTTTTTAGGATGCTGTTGCCACTCGCCCGTAACCTTGACAACAGCGACGCGGTTTTCTTACGAATGACGGCGTGGAAGCCGTCAGTTCGGTTTTGCGCAAACATAGCAGATGCGCTGCACCATCGCGGTAGCCCCAACAGCATCCTAAAAATATTATTATATTGTACGCGTAGGTCATCCAACGTTCTTTTAGTATAGTTGACCCAAAGATTCCCCGTGTAAAAACACTGGCAATATGCCTTAAACAGTGTTACTTTTACTAAACTGCTACAACGAGCGAATCTTAGGGCAAACATGTTACCTCGGACCGCCAGTGCCCTACGCTCTCTTTCAATATCAACATTGTCCTTAAGGTCGTCAGTGAGAAGATGCCCTAGATATTAAAATGTTGTCACTCTTTTGACGTTCAAGCCGTTTAGGGTAATGTCAGGTATTGTATCTGGGCATTCACCGCCGGCCTTAAAGACAATGTATTCACACTTCTTAACGTTATACACAAGTCCGTGTGAGGCAGCATACGCCTGACAGACCCGAAGCATTTCATTTATCGCTCCTGCCGTCGGTCGGTCGGTTGGTTGGTCGGTCTTGCCTTAGAGCGCGATTTTTGAGTAGGTAATCGGGTTTATTAGTGATAGTATAACCACACAAATTCTTGTATTCGTGTGGTTAATGTCTGGTGTCAGAGTTTTTATACCGCCCCTAGGCTTGGCTTTACATACCGTCGAGAAATATCTCTCTGGCATGCTGGTTTAGTTTTTCACGATATTTTCCTTCCACTGAATCAAGTGATAATTATACTTATAATACGCACATGAATCGGAAAAATCAGAGGTTTGTCTTGGGTTTGAACTCGAGGCCTATGGACTTGACAATCCGACGGTCACACCACTAGAATAGAATAGAATAGAATCTTTATTTGCTTAGAATGTAAGTACCCACATAAAAATAAGTTGTTGAATTAAATATAATAGGATCCATGTACATTCTGCCAATGTAAATACATAACAGAGGATCTTAATAAAGATTCTACAAAAAAATATAATTTAAGAAATCCTGCACAGAATAATAGCATTTTTCTACAAGTAATTCTGTGAAAAGTTTTTTAAATTTTAGTTAGTATTTTAGTTTTCATTTTTTTTTCTAGGCTATCATTGCTATGATATAGAAATAACAATAGGTATGGTGCCGTTAGTTCCAATTACGGCCACGTGCTAAAAGAGCCATGCAGCACTATACATAGATAGTAGACGGTGGCGCATGTGCTCCTTGAGTGCATTGGCGTTACCAAGATTCGCGAGGAGACCCTGGGAACACCAAGATCCCTTGCGGATGCCCTGAGAAGATCGGGAAGTTTGATCTGCTTCTGGAGGGAGGTGGGGTGGTTGGAGTAAACGGCCACCACGGCTCACGCACAATGGTCCACTTTAGGGACTAAATGCGGAAACCAAAACCCCATGATAGATGATAGACTATACTTAGATAGCTCAAATTTTCTAACTCCAAACATAAATGTAAAAAACGCAAACGTCCACGCCCAAGGAAATGTTCTATCATACGTATAGCGACATCTATTCGTATGATTCGACGCGAATAAGTGTGCAAGGTTTTTTATACGACTAAAATTCGATTATTTCGGGTTCTCCGCTCCCTTTTTACCTGAAACATCATCGTTTTATGAGGTTATTCACGCTACAATCGCAGGTTACTTATTGTGTGATATAGCTGGGTTATTTGGATCTAGTAAATACGAGCGGGTTTGTTAGCAATGTGCCCGGAAATCATGGATTACGAGGTCCTTACCTGTTCTACTGCTATTTCGGAACTCGAAAATTTACATCAAACAGTAAATACATATGATGTAATGTAATGTACATCAAGCTCAAAATAATCATGTACCGCTGTAATTTACTAGGTAAGATTTAACGCATTCCTTAACATTCAGCAGAAAATACCGAGCACAAAGACCACTAGCGCCATCTACCTCCAGTTTTCTAACGAAAACTAGCGATACTCGGACCAAACAACTACGTGCACGACACGTGTAGTCCATCTATACTTGTATCAAATTATTTTAAATATATATTTAATCGCAATACTTGTAAGCCAATTAAATTAACAAGTATTGATTTATAAATGTTATAAACATGATATAACGGTACAGAGCCCTACAGGGGCAACAAGATTTCTGGGAAACTCGCTTACCTAGAAGACTCCCAGAGCCAACGCCAAAATTGAAATTAATTACTTATCTCTTCTCAGAATGTTGATTACTTATATAGAAAATACTAAGAAGAACTAACTGAGCAGGCCAACTTAATAATACTGTGATAATACATAGAAATAATGTATTAATCGTTTTTTCTGAGGTTTTGCGAACAAGCTCTTTCATTTTGTTCCCGGCTAAGGTTTTTAGTTTAAAATGGGGTTTGCCGGTGAAAGCTGAAAGCAGATGGCGCTAGCATAGTTTGTTCCCAATCTGGCCAATGAGGTCAAGCCATTTTGAAGTATAAAATGACATTACCAGATTTTCTACCAATGACGATGCTTGGAACAAACTATGCTAGCGCCATTAGTTCCACAGTTGCCATCCCCATTATTTCTTTGTTTTTTTACCCTAAATAGGCTTGCATTTGACCGCAATTCGCGTGATGTGAAGCGATGATGCGGCCTAGGGTGGAGCACGCTTGCCTAGAAGAAACCGATTCGAACTCGAACGCCACAGACTTGGCGGTTCGCACAATAATGTAGAAGCATAGTCATAGCGCTTTGTTCGGGTTCGTGGAACTTCAACCATACACGTATCGCTAATAATAAAACCTTTATGTTCAGGCAACTTTGGCCCATAGATAAATACCTTACAGACTACATGTGATAAAATACAAACTGTGTTAATATAAAGGACCTTAGAACTACGTTAGTAACACTTCAGTTTTGCACTATGTCACCGTGCGTTCATGTGGTACTTGCCCGTGGAAGCGAGACCACTCCCTGCGGCCAAAAGTCCTCCTCCAAGACGAGGTGCAGGGTCCCTACTCTCTAAGGTTTCGTCAGTATATTCGGATCTATCCGTCTCTCTTGCGCACGTCTGCAGATAAGTGCGAGTGAGAGAGACGGATAGATCCGAATATACGGACGAAACCTTAGCGAGTAATAACGAAGAAACGAGATGCTGATAGCCAGGTGCTTTGCCGTATCTCTGCTCGTCCGATGATAGCATGGGGATGGTGATGGGGAAGTTTTGTCAATCAGGGATCTGCTAAATACCAAATCTACGTAGTAAGTTAGGTACATATTGTAGGTAGGTTAGGTAGCCATTTGGACTTTTACAAGCGCATCAAACAGCATCCGCCGCAGTGTGCCTACGTCATCCCACAGCTGGGCAAAGGCCCATGAGTTCCAGTTCTTTCGATCCAGGGCTAATGTGGACCCCACGTCTTCCCCGACGTCTTCTGGCTATGTCAGACCGTCAGGGCTTCAGAAAATTGCTAATTTGGCAAACAGCTCATTGGGCATGCGGCAGATCATATTTCGTATTATATCTTCAAATTATATCTTCCAGGCAAAGTGATGGGATAAATGTTACAACATTACTAGCTTTTGCGTACGGTTTCACCCGCATCGCGGCATCGAGGACCGAACAAATTATCCCACGGAAACGTACTAAGTACCGGGAAAGTATATTATTCATAATTACTCACCAAGGTGTGACATTTTGTTTCATATTTCATCGGCATCCGTTCAGCGATCTGGTACCGCACAGACCAAGTTTCATAAAACACGGTACGGATACGGGTATGGATTTCAAAAAGGAAAGTGCGTGCTTGGGTTTTATAAGGTCTAACAAAATAAACACAAGATGTCCCGTGTGGTCTCTTGGACCATGAAACTGAACAGCTTTTATTTTGACTGGTATGTCTGAGACACCACAAGAGAGGTATTGCGTTTATTATGTTGTACACCCTATCTATCGATCACTCGTAAATCGAGGCAAATCGGGCTATACGTGCTTCGGGACAATGCCTATAGGCCGCCATGTGTTCTCTGCTGCTGCCCATCAACCTACTAGTCGACCGACGACACCCAAAACTTAGTGCCTAGGTACCTGACCACTACTAAGGTACTGCCTGGTAAGTGGTACTCATCTATTCCCATACTAAATCCACTTTAAATTCAGGCTTACCATGAATTTCTAAAAAATTTTTAGTATTCAGTAATTAGTAATTACACGGTCCTTTTTGAAGTGAAATCTTCTATAAGCGCGTTGAGCACTTTTTGGGTGAATACAAATTATGGAACTCGCGTGACCGTCACGTACGCTTTTCGTAGCACTCGTAGCGGATCCGCTACGGCATAGCACCACTTATATAGGCGTGCGCGGGGCTCAACCTGTAGTGCAGTGTTACGACTGGGGTGAAGCCTGAGGGGAGGGGAAAAAGTGTTTATGATTTTTCATTACTCATACTCGGAAAGTAGGTCTAAAGTTGCCTGAGGAGCGGGTTGAAAGTAATACTTTTCAGCCCTAGGGAGAATCGTTTTCAATTGACAGCTGCCAAATTATTAAAAAAATAGTCCATTTTTCTATTGAACCATGTTCCAACTTTCTATAGGTACCTACAGCCACGATGTAAAATTCAAATAACATACAATTAAGTATTAATTATATATTTTTTAAATAATTAAGTTTCAACTATTTCTTTAAAATAACATAGATTTGGGGAAAATATTTACCATTTTTTAGATGATGAAAATGTAAAATAGGTAATGGCTGAATAGCTGGCCGGTCACAGAAAAAAAGCAAAATAGGCGGGAAAGCGGTCTTCCGTAGTCCGATCTTCATTTGTTGATTGAATGTTTTTATTTTTATTTTCCTTGTATTCGTAATGAAAAACACAGTGTTTACCTCTGGTTAAAGACTTATTAGTCCCTCGAACTATTAGCGCCCTCGCAAACCCCGTCTCGGGACTAAATAAGTTACCTTCATCCCTAAGTACTATTTCATTACTCATACTCTGAAAGTAGGTCTGAAGTTGCCTGAGGAGCGGGTTGAAAGTAATACTTTTCAGCCCTAGGGAGAATCGTTTTCAACTGACAGCTGTCAAATTATTAAAAAAAAAATGTTCATTTTTCTATTGAACCATGTTCCAACCTTCTATACAGCTACGATGTAAAATGGAAATAACATAAAGTTAAGTATTAACTATAGAATTATATTTTTTTAATATTTTTTTTACCTTTGGTACAATCAAGTTTGAACTATTTCTTTAAAATAACATAGATTTGGGCAAAATATTTACCATTTTTTCGATGATGAAAATGAAAAATAGGTAGGTAATGGCTGAATAGCTGGCCGGCCACAAAAAAAAAGCATATAGGCGGGAAAGCGGCAAACCGACCTTTATTTGTTTTTTCGAGTTGATTCATGTTTTTATTAAGTATTAATTAGAGAATATATCTTTTTTTAAATAAATTTATTATAATTAGGTAAGTTTCAACTACTTCTTTAAAATAACAGATTTTGGCAAAATATTTACCATTTTTTCGATGATGAAAATGAAAAATAGTTAATGGCTGAATAGCTGGCCGGCCACAGAAAAAAAAGCAAAATAGGCGGGAAAGCGGCAATCCGATCTTCACTTGTTGATTGAATGTTTTTATTTTTACTTTCCTTGTATTCGTAATGAAAAGCACAGTGTTTACCTCGGGTTAAAGACTTATTTAGTCCCTCGAACTATTAGCGCCCTCGCTTCGCTCGGGCACCAAACTTATTATTCTATAAAACTTATTATACTATAAAACTTCAACTATTTAGTCCCGAGGCGGGCTCGGGACTAAATAGTTGCTTTCACCCCTAGGGTAACAATGTACTTATAACACTTCTTTACATGAAAAATCAGGTATGTAATCTATTTGCTTTACACAAAGAGATTTAAGTCTGGCAGAAAACAAAACACATTCAAATTATAAAAACATACATCTAAGTCAATGACTATGAACTATATAAGGTTACTAGCGTAGTAAATAGTACATTTTGATACAAGTGGAGGACTTAACACCCGAGCCGTAGGCGACGGTGTTTTTGTGCCGAGAACTGCAATAACAACTAATGTGTATTATTATTATTATAGTATATAAATCGAGCTTTATATAGTATTGTTATATTATATAAAGAGGCTCTGGAACTAATACTTTTTACACTGGCAAAAAGCCACATTATATTTATATCATATCAGCCAAGCCCCCAATTTTTGCGGTCGCAGTGCGGGCGAAGTGCTACCTAGTTAAAATGGAATACCTACTCGAGTGCGAAAGCCGTATCATCGAATTTTGTTTCTTCGAAAACCTTTCAACGACGTCTCTATACTGCGAGGCCTTGTTAAATCGACGTCTTGTTACTGCGATATTTCGTTACATCGAAAAACTGTAATGCGAACGATTTTACTGCGTAAATATCATACTGCGAAGCCTTGTTCAATCGATGTCTCGTTACTGTGATATTACTCAGGAAAAATTACTTCAGGCGATCTTACGGCGATAATCAAGATTGTAGATCATTGCAAAGTTCTTCTGAATTTATTTGTAGCCATAAATGATACAACTTTATGTAAATACATTAACACAAACAAATTGTTATTTATTAATTAACGACAAAATAAAGGTACAACTACGTACAATCACACAAAGTAAATAATTAGAAATAAAGATAATCAACGTTAAACGAAATTAGCTACGCACAGTACATCTGCACTAACAAATTATTTACAATTCGGTATTGTTTGCCACACCTCTTAAAAACGTAAGTAAATCCATAGTATTCCTTTTTTCGCACAGTTTCGCTGGACATTACACACAGCGCCATCTAGTGCCACATTAAGCAACGAGACTTGTGTCGTGGACACCAGATGGTTGATATACTACATAGAGACTTTTTTTTTGTTTGTAAATACATACTTATTATACATACTAGCTGACCCGCGCAACTTCGTCTGCGTCACTTATAGAGGGTTAGAGAGAGTGTGACTCAACCTCAACCAAAAGATAGACATATTGCTATCGCGGATTTATTTTAAGTGGGACCAACTTTGAGATAAAACTACACTTTTCACAAAAAAATGGATCATGCCCAACGGACTTCTCTGTAAAAAGTCGAATGGAGAACTTCCTCCTTTTGTTTCGTCGGTTAAAAAGCCAAACATGAGGCAACTGACACGGGCTATGGTCATTCTTTCACGGAAAATCTTAACACCGCGATTCAAAAAATGAAGTGAAATGAACAACGCCATCTATCGACCAAAATGTTAAACTGCTAAAATATATTATGCTAATAAAGGTCCATGGCTGTAAATAATATATTTTTTTAAAGCCGGTCAGTCGATTTAAAAGTTATCTGGTGAGCACATTTTTAGTCATTGGTACCATTTTAGTACAATAGATGTCACTGCATCTTACATTTGATGATTAGTTCTTCTTCAACACTTTAAATTCATATATCTTTTGATAGAATTAACCGATTACGATGAAACAAAAACTAAATAATACCTCAAGTTACACGCAATTTTTATGTACAAAAGTTATCTATATTGGTTTCGTATATTTTACGTGATGCTTGATCATCGAAACAGACAAACAGACAAACGGACAAACAGACAAAAACTCCAAAAATGCTGGAAATGAGTTCTGTTGGTTATCCTTCAACACCCTGGCAATTTTTTTTCGAAATGTTTACGATGTACAAAAACGATTTTTCTACAGATTTATTATATGTATAGATAAACATCCATGACCTGGAAACAAATGTCCATGTTCATCACACAAACATTTGCTCCAACCGGGATTCGAACCCGGGACCCTAAGAACGCAAGGCAGCTTCACTACCGCTGCGCCATTCAGGTCGTCAACTTGGTTATCGCCGTAAGATCGCCTGAAATATTTTTTCCTCAGTAACATCACAGTAACGAGACATCGATTGAACAAGGCTTCGCAGTATGATATTTACGCAGTAAAATCGTTCGCATTACAGTTTTTCGATGTAACGAAATATCGCAGTAACAAGACGTCGATTTAACAAAGCCTCGCAGTATAGAGACGTCGTTGAAAGGTTTTCGAAGAAACAAAATTCGATGATACGGCTTTCGCACTCGAGTAGGTATTCCAAAAATACAGAGTGAGAAAAAACCATTATATAGCTTTAAATTGTCTACAGCAACCGCATATCCACAGCAAAGCCCAATAGGCTAGTTTCCACTATCAATAATTTGCAAATCTATTTAGTCCGTCAATTAGAGTATTAGAAAATAATGGACACGTATTTTTTGTTTTTGTAAATCAATGAATATTGACAAAGATAAAACGCATCAAAACTCGCGAGTGCTCCTGACGTCACAACGCACTAAAAATTATAGCACGGCGTGACGTATTGAGAATTTTAAAAGCGTCGTATCTTCGTCAATTTTGGTTTACGTAACAAAAGAAAAAATATGGGTCAAATATTTTTTGCTAATCTAACTGACGAGATCATTAGATTTTTTCAGTACACAAGCCTATCTCCCCAAATGCCTGGAATATTGAGTACCCACTCAATATTCCGGGCAGCATCCCCCTCTCCACCCATTCGCCGAACGGTGCTCGAAGCTGTCGCGTTAGCCCAGGGAGGCCGGCTGCTTCAATGGCAACTAATAACAGGGGTCGAGATCAAATTAATACCCATAGAAATCTCCCGACAATTCAATACATCCATGCATCGGGCAGGGGGCGGGCTTGTATTTATGCTTTCGCGGTTGCACAACGACATGCTTTGCTTGAGCTTTGCTTGGTAGTATAGATGCAGGCCTACCTTACTGCCTCCCTCAGAGGTGGTAAGGTGGCGGGGTCTTGAGGGGGAGCGCTACAGTCGTGTAGATCCTCAAGGCAAGTCTGGTGTGTTCTCCTTCACGTGGTTGCCGCCCTGCTTTTGGTCTATTTCCCTAAGAAATAGACGCAACGAAAATCACCAGGCGCATTTTAACCTAACCACGACCCTCCGTGACCGAGTGGGCGTGGGCTCGGCCGCCACTAAACCCAGCTGGCGTTGAGTAGGTAATCTGGTCACCTGCGCTAGGACCTGCGCAGTTGAGCGCCGTAAGCGGGGATGAAGGAGTCCTGGAGGGTTGAGCCGATCGGCGCTGGTGGTTATGCGTCCGTGAGGCAACACGCCCTCTTTGGTCTGGATTTCAAGCGAAACGGTGGCCCTACCCAATAGCCAAGGGTAGGGAAATGGCCACAGTGTCCCGTCAGAGGGCCACGGCGAGGGGTGGGAGGTCCGCGGAGGTCGTCCTCGGATGGCCGAAGCGGTTGGTGAAGGTCATGCTGAAGGTGTAAGTGAAGGTTTGATTAGTCGTCAACCCGATCAAGCGCCCGATGTCGCACTATAAACCAGCCTCACGCCCCTATATCTCGAAGGTAGTCCTAACGGTTGAGCTAGTTTGTAGCGAGACGTTCCCAGGTGCGGGCTCCATGGAGGGTGGGAAGCCGGAGAGATGAATTTTTTATACTATACTATGGATACTCAAAGACCATACGACACCACACACACACACACACACACAACAACCACACAAACTCACAAACCTCACACACATTCGCACGCACACACTGCACAAACACACACCGGAGAGGAGGCAAAAGCCAAGGATTCTCCCAAGAGGGGTGCTTGCAGCACCTCTCTAGCCCCCGGATGCTCCGCTGCTAACGTAGCGAGCTCCAGTGCGGGTACAGGTCCGGCAGTGGCGAGAACCGCTGCCAGGACCAAAACCAGGTCCCGTAATAAACGGAGGACCGCGGCGCTGCTCGGGACCAGTACCGCACCTCCCTCTTTTTCAGGCGCGGAGCCCGCCACGACGGTTAATTCCTCTGGCCGGGCTCCCCTCATACATCTTCCTCCGCCTACTGCTCCCCCCCCGGTGGCCGTCACTGGTCAACCGGCGGAGACCAGCACCACAGGTGACGCGTTCGCGCTCACTTGGCAGGTGCAGAGGAGCAGGCGCAAAGGCAGGAAGGAGGATTCCGGCAAACAACGCCACTGCGCTGAACCCTCAGTGCAGGCTGCCCCGGTCCCTTCGACGGGTAAACCGAGAAGGAAGAACAGGCCGTCCCTGAGGCAGCGGCAGACACTGAGGACGGGTAAGTCCCCTCAATCTATACAGGCTAACGCCACGGGCCGGGTTAAACCGACCCATGGCAATGTCAATTTCTCCGCAGGCAAGCGGTCGCAGGCCGCGGCCGGCAGCAGCCGACCGGGACCCAGCCAACCAGCAGCCAGCGGCGCGAGTGGACCAGCCACGCAAACGCCACCGCAACCCGTTCGGATGGATCAGGCCGCGGCCAAGCGAGCCCTCAACGAGACTTTAACACCTCGAGGAGAGCGCAAGCGGCCGCGTCTTGATAAATCCAAACGGGATGCTAAGCGTAGCTACGCCCAAGCTGTGAGCTCCGACCTTGATGTCGCAGTCACCTGCGGCCGTACGGGGCACATCAGCAAGGAGGTGTCAACCCTGGTTCTCGCGGCTATCCAGAAGAAGATACTCGTCGAGGCCTCTTCTCCTACACAAGACTCACCTGCACCGACCTTCAATGCGAGGCCGGTGTTCAGCAGCGGGGTCCTCAGACTGTGGTGCGGGAACGACCACACCTTAGCATGGCTAAGGAAACTGATCTCCGAGTTGCCTCCCCCCCCTAGCACCCTGCTAGTGGTCAGGAGGCAGGCGGACATCAAGCGCCGGGTAAGATGCGGCATCCTCATTCCTGATGAGCAGGGGATCTTCGCGGAGCCGTCCGACATCGGGCGTGCTCTGTGCTACCAGAACTCTTGGGTTGGCATCAAGGAGTGGGTGTTGCTGGGCGCCAACAAACAGGCCGAAGCGTGGTACGTGATGGTCGGGGTCCCTGAGGACCAAATTCCGACCCTGATGGAAGCCGAACGCCGTCTCTCATTTGGTGCAGGGACGGTGTACGTTAAGTTCCAGGGTCCGAACGGCAGATTTGTCGACGTCCCTCAGGGATATCCGGGCGCCGCCAGCGCTGGGACACAGGTGGAGGAGGCAACTCCCCCCCCAACAAACACCGCGGAAACACCCGCGGTTGAGCCTGCAGTAGCAGCGCCAGCCGCCCCTACCGCCGCTAGCGTGGGCGCCGTCCTCTCGGGGGAGGAGCTCGAGGACATCATCCTGTCCTCGGCCTCTGACCTGGAGGGGGACGGCTTCGACGCGGGCGACCTGTTTGCTGGGCTGCGGCTGGCAGGAGACGAGGAAGGAACGTCCAGTGATGGCGTCCCCTTCGTCGACCTGTAAGGTCCTGCAGGCCAACCTCCACCACAGTCAGACCGCAACGGCTCAGCTGCGGAAGTGGCTGGAGGTACAACATACGGCCATTGCCTTGATCCAAGAGCCGTGGATTAGGGCGGGCCAAATACAAGGACTCTCCAATCTTGGTGGTAAGCTCTTAGTAAGTACAGATCATGATAAACCAAGATCATGCATCTATGTGACACGTAACATAAAAACACAGCCACTAACAGATTTCTGTTGCAGGGATGTCTCTGCAGCTAGGCTACTGATACAGCGGGGGGACACAGTAGCAACTGTGGTCTTCGCCTCCGCTTACATGCCCGAGGCAGAAGAGCCGCCGCCGCATGACCTCGCCCGCCTCGTGACTTACTGCGAGAGCACTGGGCTGGAGCTTGTCATAGGCGCCGATGCGAACGCTCATCACCCTCTGTGGGGCATGGACACACAAAACGCAAGGGGTAAGGCGCTAGTAGATTACTTATTTACAACTAACCTAACCCTACTAAATACAGGTTCCGAACCAACCTTCGTAAACAGACGTAGCCAAACAATCATAGACCTCACTCTGGCATCGGAGGGTGCTGCGGCCATCACCACCGGCTGGCAGGTCTCCAAGGAGGCGTCCTGCTCGGACCACAGGTGGATCCGCTTCGATATTGAGGTCTGTGTGACACCAACACTGCCACGGCGAAACCCGCGAAACACTGACCGTGCTGCTTATACACGCATCCTCGAAACCAAACTTGCGTCAGTAAACTACGGAATGACCTACGAGGACACGCAGCAGATCGACGAGCGTGTAAGTCATCTCACAAAATCAATGCTAGACAGCTACCATTCATCCTGCCCGGAGACCACTCCGCCCACAACACCAGGGAAGCAACCATGGTGGGGTGCGGATCTGGAACGTAAGCGCGGGAAGGTAAGGTCAGCCCTAAACAGAGCCATGAACACCTGTGCTGATGAGGATTGGGACGCGTACTACGCGGCCAAAAAATCATATAAAAAATGCATCAGATTCAGGAGCTCCACTGGATGGCGCAAATACTGTGGCAACATCGAATCCTGCCAACAAGCAAACAGGGTAAGGAAAATATTGGCACAGCAGAACCCGACTGGGCCTGCTGTCCTCCGTAAACCTGACAACACACTTACCACCTCACCAGAAGAGGCGACGCGCGTCCTTATTGAAACTCACTTCCCAGGCTGCGCTTTTACACAGGCTATCGACTGGACAGAGGTAAATCAAACACCGTCAGAAAACGACTGGCGCTATGCACACAAAGTCGTCACGCTGGAAAAACTCCAGTGGGCGATTCGGTGCTTCCATCCTTTCAAGGCGGCCGGTCCAGACGGGGTCTTTCCTGCCTTACTGCAGTGGGGTGGGACCTCTGTCGCCAACATACTGGTACCCATAATGAGAGCGTGCCTGGCCTTCAGATACGTTCCAAAAGGATGGAGGGAAGTGAAAGTCATATTCATTCCTAAGCCAGGTAAGAGTGACTATACCAACGCCAAACACCACCGACCAATCAGCCTGACCTCCTTTCTCCTTAAAACTTTGGAGAGAATTTGCGAGAGAGAGCTGAGGGACGGCGTTTTGAAAACTATCCCACTCCACACTAACCAACACGCATACAGCTCGGGCAAGTCCACTGAATCCGCCCTCCATCTAGTGGTCGGCCGGATAGAAGAGGAGATTCACCAGAAGGGCATCTGCCTGGGCACCTTCATAGACATCGAAGGAGCCTTCGATAAAACAAACTTCGCCAGCATCAACACCGCGCTCTCCCGTCACGGAGTAGAACAGGTACTGACAGACTGGATCACCAATATGTTAAGCAAACGAGTGGTTCGACTTGAAGGGGAACAGCAGATGGCCTTGATAGCCAGAGGCTGCCCCCAAGGTGGAGTACTATCCCCGCTCCTCTGGAATCTGGTGATAAATGACCTCATCACAAAACTCAACGCGAACCATTTCTACACAATAGGGTATGCTGACGACCTCGCTATCCTCATTTCAGGTAAAGTGACAGGGACAATCTGCAACCTCACTCAACAAGCACTACGCATCGTTGAGCGGTGGTGCAGAGAGTTCGATCTCTCAGTGAACCCCACGAAAACTGAACTAGTCATGTTTACCCAAAAACGAACACTAGGCCCTTATCGCCTACCCAAACTTTTCGATACGGAACTCCAGTTAGCCGACGAGGTCAAATATCTGGGAGTCATCCTGGACAGTAAGTTAAATTGGAGTAGTCACTTAGATAATAAAATAAACAGGGCCTGCATCACCTTTTGGCAATGCAGGAGGATGATAGGTAAGAAGTGGGGCCTATCCCCTAAAATTATACTTTGGTTATACTGCGCGGTTATCCGACCTATGATCACTTATGGGGCAGTGGTCTGGTGGCCCCGTACCAAACTAACTACAGCCTCCATCAAACTGCAACGCATGCAAAGGCTTGCCTGCATGGCGATCACAGGCTGCATGAGGACTACCCCGACCGCAGCTCTCGAAGCCATGCTGGGGCTCCCACCGCTTCATCTGTTCATACAGCAGGAAGCGACGATGACGGCTGTACGCCTTAATACACTTCAACTATGGGGTAAGAAAAAAACACAGCACACCGCGGTACTGGAGGGATTCCACAACGAGTTCCCCCTGACGAAAGCAATAAACGATCGGATACCAAAACAATTCGTATTCGATAAGAAGTACAAAATCCAGCTCCACGAGGATCACCGCTGCGAGGGATTAAACCCCGCGGAACTACGGATCTTCACGGATGGATCTAAAACAGGTACTGGCACAGGTGCTGGAGTCTTCTCCGAGGATCTCAACATCCAGATAGCCAAACCTCTGGGGGCCCACAACACGGTATTTCAGGCAGAATGCATGGGCATTTCCCTGGCCGCATCTGCCATCTTAGCCAGGAAGGTTGTGGACCACTCAATCCGTATACTCTCAGACAGCATGGCTGTACTGCTGGCACTAAACAACCACACAGTCAACTCTGGGTTAATACACGAGTGTCACCAACGCCTGAACCAGGTTGGTAATCTCAATAATATAACCATCCAATGGATTAAGGGACACAGCGATTCCCGTGGCAATGATGCCGCGGACGAACTCGCTAGAAGGGGATCGAGCATGGCAGCGGTGGGACCCGAACCTATCGTGCCACTCCCTTTCGGATACCTACGCACACTGGTAAGGAACCGAACTAGTGAACAACACCACAAGCTATGGCTAGACCACGGCGAGTGCAGGCAGGCCAAGGAAGCACTTCCTACTATCGACGGCCGCCTCACTAAACGCGCGCTTCGGTTGACCAAACCGCAGCTGCGCACAGTTACAGCTGCCATTACTGGACACGGCTCTTTTAATAAACACCTCTTTGTCATAGGAGTCACGGACAGCCCCCTGTGCCGTGCCTGCATGGAGGAAGACGAGACAGCAGCCCACGTGCTTCTGCACTGCCCAGGGGTTGCAACATACAGGGCAAAGTACTTCGGTAACCCAGGTACTCTCCGCGAGATTGTCAGCAACACCAAGGCGCTGCTGGCCTTTCTCGGGGAGTTAGGGTGGATCGAATAAAATTCCCACCCGCACGCAAAATACGCGCTTTGACGTGGAGTTGCGGACACCAGCCCGCTATACAATACAATACAATACAATACATCCATGCATTCATTGAGAAACGAGCTCTGCATGACCGATTTTTACTCTACAAACGTTCACAATGACTTCAATGTACATATTTGGACTCGATGACGATAGCCCGATAGCATAATCTGAGATTCGGCTGCGATAATCAATAATGTTGTTCGCACACGATGTTGAACATAAATTGCTTGAAAATGATGTTCGGTTAATTAATTACCTTTTCAAAATTTCTGTTACGAAACGATTAGGTATCCGCAGAATTTGGAAGTAATTTATGGTACCAAGATTTTTCTGCGCAAGAACTAGCTAATCGTTTGTTTTGATTGGATTACTAACTCAATGGAAATTGAGATTGAAATCATTTCGAGAAATAATACTCCCTATTAATTTATATTCTTGAAGAAATTGACTTTCAACGACGTCATCTCGAGACGAAACATCGTGAAATACGCCGTGTCTGAAGTCTGAACGCGCCTGCGATCGCACCGCGACCCGCGCGGTTTCAGAATGGCGTAGGAATCGCGTATTTAAGGCGACTACAGGAGCTAAATTAGCAACTCTATTTGTGGTGGTTCAAACTTCATTTGAAATACTGTTAGAATAAAGTTCTAATCAGCTTGCACTACAAAGTGGTTGTTATTACGTCAGTCACTGCGGGCCGCATAGTGCGAAATGAGTGGTTTTTTGCGATTTACAAAAAATCGATTGATTAGACTAACAAAATAAAACACTATGATGCTAATATGTTGCTTGTAGATTATTTTCCAAAAAATAAGAATGTTTGCATGTATTTTGGTATGGTTTTTACTCGTTAAAAGAAATTTTTAGAGATAAGTTCGTGATTTTTTTTATCGAAGAAATTTTGTTGTATTATGTTTTCAAAACACTATCGTACTAGCATATATCCTGAAGAATATCATATATTTTTCTATTTTTGTTTATTGCAGTGAATCATATGCTTTTTTGCATTATAAAACTCGCGTTTAGCTCCTGTAGTCGCTTAGCCAAGCCGCGCGGTTTCTGCCACTCCACCGCTAAAACCGCGTGTTCAGTTGCTTTGGAGTGGTGAAAAGACCTGCAATATGGGATCTTCATTCTCAAATAGTAAAAATAGTCCCTCAAACTTTCTTAATTTGGGATATAAATGTTCCGAATTCGAAATCTACAAGTCGGTCACTTAGTTACTGGATGCAACCAATACTGCCATTAAGTGTGGGCCAGGCTGTTGTAAACAAGCCCTCCACACACCTTCACGTGGAGATCTGTGGAGGGCTTGTTTACAACAGTCTGGCACGGGCATTATGATGAGCAACTACAGTAAATATAGTATTAATTTCTACGTCGACTTCCATTTCCAAACTGTTAACTGATACTGACATTATCCGCAAAACGCCAATACCGCTGCGCTCATAGAATTATGTTAGCGCTGCTGTTTGAAGTTTTGAATCACAATTTTGAGGTTCCAACCCACAACCGCACAATTTTCAATATTTTGGCTCATATTTTGGTTTCAATTCCCATTAATTAAGGTTGGTCTACTAGGTAAGGTAGGTTAGGTACTTATACCGATATTCTTGTTTTTAGATGGTGTTAATCATTTGAAGATAAAATAGACTGTTTTGTTTCGTTACATATTATAAAACAAAGTCCCCCGCCGCGTCTGTCTGTCTGTCTATTTGAATGTCTTTGGTCCTTAGGTATGCTTAGATCTTTAAAACTACACAACGGATTTTGATGATAGTGATTCAAGAGAAAGGTTTTAGTATATAATTTGCGGGCGGGCGAAGCCGCGAGCATTAGCTAGTAAATGTATAAACAACAAACACAAATATTCGCGTATGAGAATCTAATTCAGTACCTACCTACCTATAAATTCGACGCATTTAGAATCTATTCTATGAAACTCCTCCGCCAAGGATAAGCACTAGACATGTTTTTCCCAATATTTCAGAGAAAATCGTCGCGCCGAAAGAATTTTATTACAAGAATTGCAAAAAAATAAACTAGGTATTCAAATTAACGAGTTCCGAGAATCTAAAATGGGAGGGCACAATAAAACTGAGAATTAATTATATTATTAATCATTACAAAAGATGTTTCAATTTCTCAGTGAGTTTATCGTTGGCCGGGTTTCAAATAAGCGTGTTGACGAAACATTTGTGTCATCGCGCGATGATTTAAGACACACGATTGTTGTTCGTTCCTGGCGATGACAAAGGTTCCATTTTGGTGCTGTACCACTTTCGGATAATTCATTTTTGGTTCAGCTTTAATCTTTGATTAAAAAGTACGTGAGCTAAATCGGAATTGGGTCTAACTTGTTTGTTGACATTGGTGCCGATTCCCTTGTTTACAAACTAAACCAAATTTAAGTTCAGTGCATCTTTTTCTTTCTATTTCATTAAGAAAAGGACATAAGATAAATTTATTATAGTTAGGTATGTTCTGTCAAATCAATCATTGACTACTAAAATTACATCAAATTACGTCAGGTGCTGACTAATTTGACAGGATTAAACTAATATTTATCTTCTGTCCTTTTCATAATGAAATAGAAGGAAAAAGATGCATTCAACTTAAATTAAGTTTAGTTTGTGAACAAGGGAATCGGCACCATTGTATTCTGCTTTCAATTAGAGTTCCAATCAATGATATTCTAACAAATATTATGATAAATAAATATTAAAAATTTAAATAAATGATATTTAATTAAATATCATTGGTTCCAATACTTCCAAAATGGGCTTCTAAAGTGGTTGAAATGAAAACCACGTTGTTAACCCTACGTGGTCAGAAACTTTAAAAATAAGTCGATTTCAGGAATTGATGAACGCCCAATATAAGTACCCAACCTAATATGAATTTCCCGCAGTAGGTAAATGAGTGATTAGGAGACCCATAGGTACCTATGCCTTTAAGAAATGACTATTAAGCAGAATATATCATCATCATCATCAGCCTACTAATGTTCCCACTGCTGGGACACAGGGCCCCTCTCTATGAGAGGGAATGGGCTATAATCCACCACGCGGGCCCAGTGCGGAGTGGTAGATGACACATGTCTTCGATTTTTTTCGATCTAGGACTAGATAAGGTGAGTTCATGTCGACGCGTCGTCACCGAGTGCAGCAAGCGGCGCGCCGTCGTCGCGACAACTCGCAACTTGATTTTCGCTCACACGCGCGGCCAGACCGTATGTGCTCATTTCGGAGACGCGGCGCGTCGTCGGGCGGCGCGTTGTGCGGCGCGTCATGGGGTGCGTTGCGCGTTTTCCCGTTTACGGAGAGGCGGTGTAATCTGCGATATATTTTTATTTGCGCGTGTGAAGCGCGGCGGGCATTTCAACAAACGCGCGTAAAATCGCTTCGCCGTAAACGCTCTCATGCATCGTCAATCGTCATGTTCGTATCCGTGGATCTTGACGCCGATGATCCGGATTCGTATCTACGTATCCGTATCCGTGGATCTTGACCCCAATGATCCGTATCCGGATCTGCGCATTCGTATCTGCGGTTTCATATCTTAGTATCCGTTTCCGTGGATCTTGACGCCTATGATCCGTATCCGTGGATCTTGACGCCAATGATCCGTATCCAGATCTGCGGATTCGTATGTGCATATTCGTATCTGCGTATCCGTATCCGTGGATCTTAACGCCAATGATCCGTATCCGGATCTGCGGATTCGTATCTGCGTGTCCGTATCTGGATCTGCGGACTCGTATCTGCGTATCCGTATCCGTGGGTCTTAACACCCATGATCCGTATCCGAATCTGCAGATTCGTATCTGCGTATCCGTATCCGTGGATCTTGACGCCTATGATCCGTATCCGGATCCGTATCCACGGATCTTGACGCCAATGATCCGCATCCGGATCTGCGGATTCGTGTCTACATTATTCGTGTATCCGTTTCCGTGGAACTTGACGCCTATGATCCGTATCCGGATACGTATCCGTGGGTCTTGACACCCATGATCCAT
The DNA here is from genome assembly GCA_905147715.2 of Xestia xanthographa. NCBI lineage: Eukaryota > Metazoa > Arthropoda > Insecta > Lepidoptera > Noctuidae > Xestia > Xestia xanthographa. The sequence goes on from LR990648.1 coordinate 23,525,264, forward strand.
ATCCGGATCTGCGGATTCGTATCTGCGTATCCGTATCCGTGGATCTTGACGTCTATGATCCGTATCCGGATCCGTATCTGCGGATTCGTATCTGCGAATCCGTATCCGTTGATCTTGACACCTATGATCCGTATCCGGATCCGTATCCGCGTCTTGACGCCAATGATCCGCTTCCAGATCTGCGGATTCGTATCTGCGTAATTGCGTATCCATATCCGTATCCGTGGATCTTGACGCCGATGATCCGGATTCGTATCTACGTATCCGTATCCGTGGATCTTGACGCCTATGATCCGTATCCGGATCCGTATCCGTGGATCTTGACGCCAATGATCCGTATCCGGATACGTATTCGCGGATCTTGACGCCAATGATCCGCATCCGGATCTGCGGTTGCATATCTTAGTATCCGTTTCCGTGGATCTTGACGCCTATGATCCGTATCCGGATCCGTATCCATGGATCTTGACGCCAATGATCCGCTTCCAGCTCTGCGGATTCGTATCTGCGTAATTGCGTATCCGTATCCGTATCCGTGGATCTTGACGCCGATGATCCGGATTCGTAACTACGTATCCGTATTCGTGGATCTTGACGCCTATGATCCGTATCCGTGGATCTTGACGTCTATGATCCGTATCCGGATCCGTATCTGCGGATTCGTATCTGCGAATCCGTATCCGTTGATCTTGACACCTATGATCCGTATCCGGATCCGTATCCGCGTCTTGACGCCTATGATCCGTATCCGGATACGTATCCGTGGGTCTGGACACCCATGATCCATATCCGGATCTGCGGATTCGTATCTGCGTATCCGTATCCGTGGATCTTGACGTCTATGATCCGTATCCGGATCCGTATCTGCGGATTCGTATCTGCGAATCCGTATCCGTTGATCTTGACACCTATGATCCGTATCCGGATCCGTATTCGCGTCTTGACGCCAATGATCCGCTTCCAGATCTGCGGATTCGTATCTGCGTAATTGCGTATCCATATCCGTATCCGTGGATCTTGACGCCGATGATCCGGATTCGTATCTACGTATCCGTATCCGTGGATCTTAACGCCTATGATCCGTATCCGGATCCGTATCCGTGGATCTTAACGCCAATGATCCGTATCCGGATCTGCGGATTCGTATCTGCGTGTCCGTATCTGGATCTGCGGACTCGTATCTGCGTATCCGTATCCGTGGGTCTTGACACCCATGATCCGTATCCGAATCTGCAGATTCGTATCTGCGTATCCGTATCCGTGGATCTTGACGCCTATGATCCGTATCCGGATCCGTATCCACGGATCTTGACGCCAATGATCCGCATCCGGATCTGCGGATTCGTGTCTACATTATTCGTGTATCCGTTTCCGTGGAACTTGACGCCTATGATCCGTATCCGGATACGTATCCGTGGGTCTTGACACCCATGATCCATATCCGGATCTGCGGATTCGTGTCTACATTATTCGTGTATCCGTTTCCGTGGAACTTGACGCCTATGATCCGTATCCGGATACGTATCCGTGGGTCTTGACACCCATGATCCATATCCGGATCTGCGGATTCGTATCTGCGTATCCGTATCCGTGGATCTTGACGTCTATGATCCGTATCCGTATCCGTATCTGCGGATTCGTATCTGCGAATTCGTATCCGTTGATCTTGACACCTATGATCCGTATCCGGATCCGTATCCGCGTCTTGACGCCAATGATCCGCTTCCAGATCTGCGGATTCGTATCTGCGTAATTGCGTATCCATATCCGTATCCGTGGATCTTGACGCCAATGATCCGTATCCGGATACGTATTCGCGGATCTTGACGCCAATGATCCGCATCCGGATCTGCGGTTGCATATCTTAGTATCCGTTTCCGTGGATCTTGACGCCTATGATCCGTATCCGGATCCGTATCCATGAATCTTGACGCCATTGATCCGCTTCCAGCTCTGCGGATTCGTATCTGCGTAATTGCGTATCCGTATCCGTATCCGTGGATCTTGACGCCTATGATCCGTATCCGGATCCGTATCCGTGGATCTTGACACCCATGATCCGTATCCGGATCTGCGAATTCGTATCTGCGTATCCGTATCCGCGGATCTTGACGCCAATGATCCGCATCCAGATCTGCGGATTCGTATCTGCGTAATTGAGTATCTGTATCCGTATCCGTGGATCTTGACGGCGATGATCCGGATTCGTATCTGCGTATCCGTTTCCATGTCGTGTCGCCTATGATCCGGATCCGGATCTTCGGTTTCATATCTTCGTATCCGTTTCCGTGGATCTTTATGCCAATGATCCGTATCCGGATCTGCGGATTCGTATCTGCGGATCCATTTCTGCGTATTCATACCTGAAAGAAAGAAAGAAAGAAAGAAAACGTATTTATTTGGCTTAAGCCGCAAATACACACAACAAAATAAGAATAAAATAAAAAATAAGAAACTTAAAACTACACAATAAAAAAAATAAAAATAAAAACTAAGCAAAAAAATAAGAGAAATAATATTGCGTGTCTCACGGCTGCGCCAAATAGGCCCAGTTCAGCAAACTGCCGAGCAGCTAGTGCCCGACGCTGGTTTTCAACTGGACCTGAGATGGTGATGTCACGGACATAAAACAGTTTTGTGGTGTGTGTGTTCTAATTATATATTTGTGTGTATGAATAGATACTCAAAAAATAAGTAAATGTGTGTAAAATAATAACAAATAAACTACATATGAATAGTGAGAAAAGTGCAAGACAGGACAATCAACGTATGGTACTTAAATAAATGAAAATGGACGAAATCTGTTTCGCACGTTCCAACTTGTAATCATGTAAATGACTGTGCCATGAAACGGTACACTTCGTCGCTCAATACGCTGCAAGCAGCCGAGCGCGGTGGATTAATAATATAAATAAGTGCCAAGTGAACGTTAAAATTTGCAGATGCGATGGCAATTGTGTGGGTATTGATAGGTAGGACAGTTTGTACATCATATAATTGAGACATTCAGTGCGACCATATCTAACTTCCGTTGCGATTCTATAAGATACTGCCGTAAACGTCTTCTGAATGTGTATATTGTGTTGATCATTCTAATCGGTGGTGGCAGGTTATTCCATATTTTGGAAGCCGCATAGCGAAAGCTACCCCTGAAAGCTGCTGTGTTATGAGAGTGAGTCGAGAGTTGTTGCGAGCATTGCCTTCTCCCACATTCGCGTCTACTGGTTAACCAACTTAGTTTATTGTATAAGTAATCCGGCTTTTTATATTTAACCACACCGAACAGAAGGCACGCTAAGTGTAGTTTCCGTCTGGACTTCATTTTAAGCGAGAAATGCTTGTTTAGAAAAGGTGTTACGTGACTGCGTCGAGGAATATTGTAGCAAAACCGCGCGCAAGCATTTTGTACTCTTTGAATGAGTCGATCAGTACGAGCTAGTAGGCGCGGGCCGTACACTGTGTCGGCGTAGTTCAACCTAGATAGTACCAAAGATTCCACAAGCTGTTCCCGTAGTGATTCTGATAAGTAAGGCCTCATCTTATATAAAACTTTTAGACGATAAAAACAATTTCTGACAGAGCTTGCTACGTGCTTCTCAAAACGAAGGTCTTTGTCCATCGCCAGACCCAGATTTCGCGCCTCATACACTCGCTCAATTGGTTTGCCCATTAGTTTCAAGTCAAAAGTCAAAGGTAGTCGAGCCAGCCGCTGTCTGGTGCCAAATACTATATATTTCGTTTTGGTAGGGTTAAGTGACAGGCAGTTCTCCTCAGACCAAACGGCAATTCGTTGAAGATCTTCGTTAAGATCTTTAACGGCATTTACATACTCGTCCGGTCTGAAGGAAATATATAGTTGGACATCATCGGCATATATATGGTACTTGCATCTCTGTAGGCATTTTATTATGTCTGCGCAGTACAAAATAAAAATAATGGGACTTAAAATAGAACCCTGCGGGACTCCCCTGTCTACGGGAATCTGTGCCGATCTAAGTGTAGTGCCGTCACTTAAACGCAGGTCAACTAGCTGTTCTCTATTACTTAGGTAGCTGCGGAACCATTGTATCGCTTGGGGGTCGAAACCGTAATGTTTTAACTTTGACAATAATAACGGGATACTAATAGCGTCAAATGCCCTGGAAAAATCCAGCAAAACCAGTAATGTGCACATTCCCTTATCCTGAGCAGATAATATATTATCAGTAACATCCAGTAAAGCAGTAGATGTACTGCGCTGTTTTCTGAACCCTGATTGTAAATCAGGTAAAATGTTATTCTGTTCCAGAAACTGCGTAAGTTGGTGGCTGACAATTTTCTCTAGTACTTTAGATAAGCATGGTAATATACTAACAGGGCGTAGATCTTTTAGAGTTAATGGATTTGAATTTTTTGGCAAAGGCCTAATTGAGGCTATTTTCCATTGGTCAGGGAAAGTTGACGTCTCGATGGACCGGTTTATTATGTCCGTTAAAACATTTAACGTGTGCGGCAAAGTCATATTAATCATGTCCAGGTTAATGTTGTCGTAGCCTTCAGCGTTACTTTTGAGACTAGCGATAGTGCGTGAGACATTGTTCTGGTCCACTGGAACGATTGTAAAAATTGCCTCACCGTGGCTATGATTTTCATAGTAATTCATAAGCGATGCGCTTGCCACGGGGTTGCCGGGAACAATCAAAAAGTTTCTATTAATCAGGTCAGGATCTGTAAAATGCGACGGAAGGTCTTGTCTAGTTTTAAAAGGTAATAAGGTGGATTTCAAATTTTTCCAGAGCAATTTGGGGTTTTTTATTTTAGTATTAATGTTATGCTTAAAATACGCAGTCTTTTCATTGTATAGAGAACTAGTCACTAAAAGCTTCAAGTCTTTGTAGTATTTCTTTTTGGAATCTGACTTAGTTTTCCTATAACTATTCAATGCTTCGTCACGTAAACACATCATAACTTTGACTGTGTCTGTAATCCACGGATATGATTTTTCTTTTACTGTATATGATTTGATGGGTGCGTGAACATCAAACAAGAAAGTTATAAGTGTGTTAAAGACATGTACCATATCATCAACGTTGTCGAGTGTTGAAATAATGCCAATGTTTAATGACAATAAATCCATGTTAAATGTTTCCGTGCATACATTCTGAAGAGGCCGAAATTTTACCAAGTACGGTTGGAATTTGTCGCGCTTTATATTAAATTCACTCACTAAAATGGAATGGCCGTTGAGTGAACCGAGAGATTCTACTACTGTGTATCTTGCTGTCAAGTCAGTACATAGGAGATCGATGAGGGTTGCACTGGTTGCTGTGTGGTGGGTAGGGCTTGTGACAAACTGTGTAAGATTTAGACAATTCAGAAATTCATTAATGCTTTTCGTTTTTGTTCCATTTGTATCTAGCATATTAACATTAAAGTCGCCAAGCAGAATATAGTGATCGCAATTTCCCAAAGAACTAATCGAATCTGTTATGGCATCGAGGAAAAGGACAAGGTCTAACCATGGTGGACGGTATGCGGTTCCTAAAGCAATTTTTTTACCGTTTAATGATAGCGTTAGCCACATTTGTTCCACCGATTCGAACCTGGGATCGACCGCACTAGTCCACGTACGCGCGCTCAGCCCCCGTCTCAGATAAAACCCGACGCCCCCACCACGACCCGAGTGAACACTCGCTGGTCGCGGTGTGTGACGCAGACGCAGACCACCGGAGCGCGCCCCTCCTCGCCTGGTCGGAGCCAAGTTTCATTTATGGCCATAACGTCAAAACCATGCCTGTCAATTGCGACAATCAAGTCATCATGATCTGTACCCAGTGAACCAGCATTAAGAAAACCAACTTTCAAATATTTTTCTCCTTTAGTCGTCATTTAAATAGTATAATATGTACCGACGTTTGGTAAAATCATTAGTATTCAGTGCACATTCAATTTTAATTATATATTGTGTTATTAGCATAAGTCGTATTGTAAGTAAGTAGATAGTGTATAATATAAAATAAAGCAGAGGTTTTAAATAGTGATATGTAACTGATAGGTTTGTAAAATGGAGGAGTTTTGTGATGAGTAGGTGTAGGTAAATATGTGTAGTGTAATGAAACTGGTTTACCCGTAGCTCAATAATGTGCGCCGCGAGACACATATTTGCCAATACAAGACATTGCTTAAAGTGTGAAAACAAAGTTATTAACATAAATTTCGACAGGCTGTCAGTTCCTTTTAATAAATTAACTTTTAAAGTCCGCATGACTGCATAGTATACGTATATACAATTAATTCTCTTTACTAGGATAAAACTACAAATAATTTTAGAAACAACAAAAACAAACAAGATAACTTCTCTAAAGTGCACTATTTGGACTGGTTCCGTGTGGCGCGAGCGGGCCGAAGGTGCGCAGTATGTCTGCCTCACAGCGGATGTGGCAAGTAGTATCACCGGGTTTGTACCGGGCGAGGATACGGCCACGTTTAGACCACACAAACTGCCAACCGAGGCGACTGCCCGCCTCACGCGCCCTTCGAAACAACTCCCGGTTCACCTTCGTAAGGCGCTCGTTGACGTAGAAGCGCGTCGCAGGGCCTGGCAGATCGAGGTCCGCCGTGGTCATACCGCGACGCACTCGCGCTCCTTCCAGCAGCTCGTCCCGTAGGTCGCGGCGCGCGAGGCGCACGACGAGGAAGCGGGGGCGGGTCTCCACGGGCGCCGTCGCCTGCGTGGCGTTGATGCGCCTGCCTCCGACACGCTCGGCGCTCACGATGTCGCGCACTTTGAGTTTGACTCCAATCTTACCGGCCACCAACATAGCAGTGTGGGTAGGGTTTTCTCCACTTATTTCTGGAATGTTAGATATCTGGAGATCATTTGCTAGCAGGTCTTGGTCACGGTCGTTTATGTCGCTCCTCAACTGGTTTATTAAGTCCACATCCGACGATTGCGACACTAGGGGCTGAGCCAGTTTGGTCTCCATAACAGCTACCCTTTCCTCCAAGTTGCTCATCCTGTCATTGGTTAACTTTACGGATGACCTTAGCTCCGACAGGTCATCGCGTAGCTGCTGGAACTCGTTTCGCACGGTCTTTAGGAATTCCTCCTTAAAACTGCCTAGCTCTGCCCTGAGGATGTCCAGGTAATTAAACTCCTGAGTGGCATCTAGGGCTGTGCTGTTTATGGGGCTGGTGTCCATCAGGTTGACCAGGCTGTCCTCGTGAGGAGCTGGTGTTGGTGCCCGCGACCGTACCGGTGTTTCAGCCCGGTTATCCCTCACCTGGTTCTTCTCACACTCAGGGCAGTGCCAGGGAGTCGGTACAGGACCTGCATTTGGGACAGCTACGCACCCTCGATGGTACCATTGCCGACATTTGCTGCAGTTAACAGACTCTGCCGACGACAAAAACTTGCCACAAGCACCGCACTTGGCCATGGTGTGTTGATGTGTCTTGTTCACCAATTGATCAGTCGTAGTAGTACTGTGATTAGACAACAGATGGCGCTATTTGCAGGTACGCGTTTATGGTGATTTCCACGTTGTGTAAAGTACAGACAAACACCATAGGTTGAGCACAGTATCGGCGTAAAGGTCCGCACACACTGAAATTAGGTCACTGGCTGATTTTCTATTCCCCAGAAAATTACTTTTTATAAATTTTGGGTTTCGGGTACTTGTTTACTTGCTGGGTTTCACTATTACGTAAATTAGAGTTTTTTTAATGTTTACACAGCACATCAACACTGGAAAGTAATGTTATTTGAAAGTTGCACTGGCAGTAGTATTTTCAAAGTATTTACACCACAACTTAGGCAAATTTAACTGGTTTTTTTTAATTTATTCGCAAGACGAACACAAAGAGTTTATGGCTGATTGACATCCGTCCGTAAGTCCTACCTGCGTATCCGTATCCGTGGATCTTAAAGCCAATGATCCGTATCCGGATCTGCGGATTTGTATCTGCGTATTCCATATCCGTGGATCTTGACGCCAATGATCCGTATCTGGATCTGCGAATTCGAGTCTGCGTATCCGTATCCGTGGATCTTGACGCCAATGATCCGTATCCGGATACGTATCCGCGGATCTTGACGCCAATAATCCGCATCCGGATCTCAGTTGCATATCTTAGTATCCGTTTCCGTGGATCTTGACGCCTATGATCCGTATCCGGATCCGTATCCATGGATCTTGACGCCAATGATCCGTATCCGGATCTGCGTATTCGTATCTGCGTATCCGTATCCGTGGATCTTGACACCTATGATCCGTATACGGATCCGTATCCGTGGATCTTGACGCCGATGATCCAGATTCGTATCTGCGTATCCGTTTCCGTGTCGTGACGCCTATGATCCGGTTCCGGATCTGCGGTTTCATATCTTCGTATCCGTTTCCGTGGATCTTTACGCCAATGATCCGTATCCGGATCTGCGGATTCGTATCTGCGTATTCGTACCTGCGTATCCGTATCCGTGGATCTTAACGCCAATGATCCGTATCCGGATCTGCGGATTCGTATCTGCGTATCCGTATCCGTGAATCTTGACGCCAATGATCCGTATCTGGATCTGCGGATTCGAGTCTGAATATCCGTATCCGTGGATCTTGACGCCTATGATCCGTATCCGGATCCGTATCTGCGTATCCGTATCCGTAGATCTTGACGCCTATGATCCGTATCCGGATCCGTATCTGCGTATCCGTATCCGTAGATATTGACTCCAATGATCCGTATCCGGATCTGCGGATTCGTATCTGCGTAATCTAGGACATGCCGGTTTCCTCACGATGTTTTCCTTCACTGTTTTGAGAGCAGTGGTGATGAAATAAATTACACAAAGTAATTCGCCTGCGTGGGTTCGAACACTTCGAACGACTGTTCGGAAGTCGGGGCCGCCACCACTGGGCCACCGCTGCTCTCCTGATGTGATTTGCTCAATAAGAGTTAAGGGCCTATACTACCTCAAATGGCTTAGCATGATCCTCCGTTACGCCTAAAATACTGCAGCATTAATTTTGAAATAAATATATGGTAAAGTTGAGGATTAATGTTAGGTCTTATGTTTGGCGAAAACACGATTTCATAAAATTTTCTATATATATATATTTATATTATATATTTATATATTTTTTTCTTTATATATTTTCGATTTTTTTTAGACGAAAATTTGATTTTATAAAGAATAAAAACCACTCATTTTGCACTATTCGGCCGCAGTGACTGACGTAACAACCGCTTTGTAGTGCAAGCTGATTAGAACTTTATTCTAACAATTTTACAAACGCAGTTTGAACCACCACAAATAGAGTTGCTAATCTGAGGTAGTATAGGCTCTTAAATGCTCATGAAGTCTCTACGTTCATGTAGCATAGCATTCCATGGATAGTTACTGTTCCAATCCAGCCCACAGCTTGAGAGGGAGCAAATAGAGATGAAAACTAGTGCCGACTACTGCTGGTCGCGCTCTGCATTAAGCTTAAGAGGGAAGCGCCAGAGTGGTCTGCGAAATTCAAATTTTCTCACGTTTTATGCAAAAGTGATTAATGGCTGGAAGCGCCACCCCACTAATCACTTTAAGGGTAAGGACTAGGTACCTAGCATAATGCTGATGCTTGTACCGTTAAGACCATCATCTCTCTTTTAGTTTCGATATTAAAGTCTAACTGTAAAACTGTACAATAAACGAAAACACAACTAGGTTGGTTAGGATCTTATTATGGATTCGTTAGATAGGTTGTTAACTAACAACACACACTAAAAACACACACACACTATTAACTAAAATGAAATACAATTCTCATAATGCGAATAGGCTACACACGCGGCCAGAAAACCATATTGTTCTTATGCCCGTTTTCACCAGTAGCCCCTAAACAGTAACCTAAGTAAGGTTCCCTTATCTTAGGGGACCCTTCAAATCATCCCCTTACCTAAATTCTGTTTCACCATCCTAAGGGCTACTTATGCAAGAGTCCCCTAGTTAGGTGACGTATAGTGCGGAGGTACTGCGGAAGTGCGGAAAAGTTTATCGATAAATTATTCGAGTAAACGATTTTATTGAAATTTATCCTAAAAAAACAAAATAAAACACGTAATTTCACTCAATTTATTTGGAAAAAGTAGGATCTGCACCTTTTAAATATAAGATAAATAATAAAAAGTTTGAATTTAACTTTTTTGGCTGTATGGCGAACGCCATTGCCTAATAAAGTCGCAGTGAGATTTTGAAGTCACGTGACTTGACTTGAGCTTATGTGACATTTTGTTTATTTGTTGCGTGATTGCGTGTTCTTTACTTCTTTTTGACCGACTCCTTCTTCTTTTGAACCGACTTCCAAAAGGAGGAGGTTCTCAATTCGACTGTTTTTTTTTTAATGTTTGTACCCCGATTACGCTGAGATTTATGATCCGATTTACGCGATTCTTCTTTAATTGGATGCGGAATAGTTGCCATTTGGTCCCATAAAAATTTAACATAGTTTGGCGCAGTAGTTTTCGTTTTATGCACATTTTTAGTTCAGTCGTGTGGTCTAATTTTAACATGTTCACCGATTTCTCCTCCATTTGTGGAGCGATTCTCAAAATTCTTTTTTTATTTGAAAGAATATACTCCTGAGATGGTCCCATTTCAATTTTGTGAAGATTTGATGCTGATCTTCGGAGATATACAATGTAACTCTGCAAAAATAGACGGCAAATCTGTCATCATTGCTGCAATCGCTTGGATATTTATTGTTTATACAACATCATAACGTAACATCACGCCTATATGCTCTGAGGGGTGCGCAAATGTGTTAAATACACCCAAATTTTATCAGTTTAGGTATATTAAGTTCCAATTATTGGGAATAAGCCTATTACCATGACATGTATTGTTAACAATGTCAAATAAATGCATAGCAAACATTTGTATAGGATATTACAACAAAAATTGAAAAACAAAAATAAAACTTTTTTGCAAAAAATAAAACCGTCTTCAAAAAACACAAAACTTTGTCAAAACTTGTCATTGTCATCATATTTGTTAAAATCCTTCGATCTTTCACGATAAATACGAGGCCCCTTAACAAACTTCGGTTACCTACTAGCTCTATATTATCTTCAATTGCTTCTAAAGCTTCATATACATCGTGGCCACTATCCATTTTTATCTTGTTAAATAAGAGTAATCCTGGTCGGTCACAAAATAACCTAAAAATATGTGTCACCTAAGTGTTACGGGGTCGTCAATTCACCCCCTAAATTATAAGGCCCCCTTAATGCTTTAGGTGTCACTTAACCGTTGGTGAAATCAAAACTTGCGTTAGGTGCCCCTTATATTTGTTTAGGAGACACTGAAATTTTAGGGGCTACTGGTGAAAACGGGCATTAGTCTCAGACCAAATAAAAAGGCAAAGACGTAACTATGCGAAGAACAGCAAAGTGAGGCCGTCAAAATACCTCTCGCCGTGTACACACAGACCAAATAAAGTTGAGACGGAACTCAGCGAACAGAGAAGTGAGGCCGGAGAAGTGAGCCATGGTCCGGAGCGAGACGGAATGGGACGCCGTCACCTCCTTCTGCGAAGCAGTAATGCTAGAGAAGGAGGTGGCGGAACGTGAGAGGGAGCGAACCTCTCAACGTCCCGGCCGCCGCGGGAGACGCCCCGGGCGTCGGGGGCCACAACCACGTGGCCCCCGGCCACCGTAGGCGCGGGCCTGTGGACGGTGAGCTATGGGCTAGCTCGCCGTCCGTCCGTCTCATGACGACAGGCCGTGTCGACGGCGCGTTCGTGTTCCACGCGCGCCTCAAAGAGAGGCAGCAAAAAGGGAGGGGTCCGTAAGGACCGATGCCTGCCGGGGTTGCGGGACTATTCGAAAGAGATACCGTGGCCCCGGAACACAAAGGGCGATGAAGGAACATGGATGGGTTTTAGTCAGTAAAAGTCTGACACTCCCTCCTGCTCCGCCCAGAGCGGGAGGGGTTATTTGATGATTTCCCATCCGAAAAAAAAAAAAAAAAAAAAAAAAAAATAGGCCGGTTTCGTAAACATGTTGTGCATTTATTGAGGCATAGTTTAATTGTACGTAGTTTGATGTAATGTGTGCGTGTGAGCGTGTATGAACAGAGTGAGACGTAATTTGCGCTGGCCTCACTTTATTGTTTGCAGCGCTACCTATGTCCTGGTCTTTTACTTGGTCTGAGTTCTTAGTAATAATATTTTCAATCGGTAGATGCCGTAGAATCCAATTTAGCTAGTATTAAGTGGCATAGAACTAAGGTACGTCTGCGCTGCCGTGTTCTCGAAACATTCGATCGAATACCATTCCTAGAATCAATGTTTCGGGGAACATACTGATGTTGCGGCCAGCTATATACCTACGCACTATTTTTTAGATTACTTACCTACCTGGGATATTATTTTGATGAATAGTACGTACTTAAATAGATATTTGTAACTTTACATAACCTGTTATGTACTTACCTAATAGCACACCCACATTTCGTCAGTTATGTTAAAGTCCCATGTAATAGGGGTCGAGCCTATTGCCATCAACCGGGCACACATACAGGCTCCGTGGCTGCTACTGAGAAATTCCTGACGGCAAAACCCAATAACACTTTGCCCGACTTGGGAATCGAACCCAGGATCTCTTGCTCAGCAGTCGCGGTTGCGACCACGCGACCAACGAGGCAGCCACTAACTAACTTCAACTGTAACTTTTATGTTTCTTTTAATACTTTTAAAATATTATACAGCATGCATGTCATGTATCAAAATGGTGTGGTCATTTAAGGGTATGGTACATACCATAAAATTGAATAACTTTCTCCATGGGACCAACAACGTAATCACGAAAAAATTATCAGATGTCTCATACAAAACTTCAGCAGCTACTCGACCCAAAAACGCAGGCAGCTGATATTTTTTCACGGATTTTGTTCCAAAAGGTCCATTCGTTGTTCGGTTAGGAATCATTCTGATACATGCAGTATTAGTCACCAAGTTTAAATCACGGATAGTTACGCGATCCAACTTTATTTATTATTTATTTATTTATTTAAACTTCATGTACAAGAGTGGTACATAGGCGGACTTAATGCCACAAGGCATTCTCTACCAGTCAACCTTTGGGTTAAATACGAAAACATAGTGATAGGGTACAAAATAATGTCTAAAAAACTAACTTCTTGTTAACGAGAATGTTTATACTTATATTGATACTAATACACATATACACATAAAATAAACTAATAGATATTCTACCTTAACTTTCTCCCTGTGCATGTTATGTTGTTACGGTCCGTAAGTTGTGTCCCCGTAACTCCGTATTATCGGATTCTTCGTAAAGCGCCTGAAACTTCAAGCGAGCCGTAACGCTCGCTTACTCTCGCACTAAAAGTTTGCTATGATTAAACTATCAGGCGCTAACCCAACAACAAAACATTAACTCCTCCAGTCCTCCGGCAATAGGAAATAGTTTTTTGAGTAGGTATATTATTTTTGTAACACGTCGATTACCTCATGTTATCAGTCCATGGTGTTCACCCTGTATGCATTTGACGTAACCGGTGGCGCATAATATTTACAGGACTGTTGAAGTATTGACACAATCGATTTTAAAGGCTGACGCGCTCTCCAACACGTACCTAAATTGCTCTGTTGCAGAAACAAGGCAAAAATATACTAATTGAAACCGTTTTCCAGGAAGGTGCGAACCGTTTTCATCGATACCTATTGGTTCACTGGGGAATTTTAATTTAAAAGTTAGCGTCCCGTTCTATGTATAAAAGAAAAAAGTATACTCTGTTCTTTTTTTTTCCAGGTTACTTACCTATGAAGTAGGAAACACGGTTCTAATAAAGGCTTCCGAATCATCTAGGTACTTTCGTATAAACTGACCTGTACTTTCCTACTGGTAATTTTATTATGAACAAGCTACAGACCCTTGGCGTCCTCGCGTTATGGTCAAAAATTATTTCACGGGAACTTCAAAATATAGCCTGTAACATTCGAGGTTAATGTAGCTTCCTATTAATGCAAGAATTTTCGGAATCGGCTCAGTAGTTCCGAAGATTACGCCCTTTATCCAAACTGACAAGCTGTACCTCTTTATATTATTTATTAGTAGGTAGGTATAGATGGGTACGTACGTACCTACTTACTTTTTAATAATAATAACAAACAACATTATAGCTATCGCTTTTCACTTTAATTATACAGGATGCGGTCGTTTTACGGAATTTACGCAACACAGTGATTGTGGTTTCACTGGAATCGGGGACCGCTAACAATTTCCCCTCATGTTGTCGTTTCGACGAAATATACCTACTTACTATGAGCAATACGATTCACTTAGGACCGCGAACATTAGTTTGATGTTGGAACTTTCCGACGTTTTTATTATAAATATCTACGTAGGTACCTAAGTATTATTGAGTACTTATAGATTTCAGTAGCTAATTGGCTTGAATGCACTGTAGGTTGAATGTTAATGATGTAAGAATAATTTGATGCTACAATTTGTCACAAAGCCATAACTTGATTTAATCCATCAAGTCACTATAATCATCAATAACTTATTTGTAAGTAAGTAGTTGAACGTACTTATAATAACTGAGTCGTGGGATATTTTATGTCCTAACTCCTAACCCAGCTCATGGTTTACCTACAGTAGGCATGTGTGCCAAACATCGAAATCCTTTAAACAGGGTGAAATGACAATGGTGTCGATTCTGTTGTGCACAAACTAAACTTAATTTAGACTATTGCTATCTTTTTCTCTCTAATAAAACGAGAAAGAGACGGACGTAATTTAGAGCTGTCAAATTTAGTTGGAACTAATATTTCCATACAAATGAAGGGTGCACGGAAAAACATATCGACTAAAAACACGGTGAAGCGCAAGGCACTAGTTTGACATCTCTAACTTAGTTCATAGCTATAGCCGTCCTTTTCTCGCACTGCCTTTTAGTAAAAGATAACAATAGTCTAAATTAAGTTTAGTTTGTGCACATCTGAATCGACACCATTGGCGCACTAACACGTGTTTGTGCGTCAATGTCCTTAATTCCACCCTTTATTATGAGTGTGTATAATAATAATGTACATCAAGCGGGTCTAAAATGGCCGCTATAACAGAATCAAAATATGAATCACGTTAAAAAAAAACTTAAAATAGACTTTAAAATCATAATCATAAAGTCCATTTTATGGATTTTAAATTTTTAACTTGATTCATATTACGATTTTACTAAGATTCTGCTAAATCGGCCATTTTAGACCCCCAACTTTTGCTTGTCCGTTATATCAGCGGCCCGATTAGCGACAGGGGTCGTGAGTTGAGTTTGACCCGCGCTAGCAGTGAGTGAACCATCACCGACATTTGTTAATTTCTATTAATTTAATGATTAGGTAATGAAGACTATAATTAGTGAGACAAACAAACAACTTTCGCACTCATAATGTATTAGGTACTCAATAAACCCTGATTGTAACCACAAATGACTTACAAAATAGGGTAAAGTGCCCTAATTCCGGCCCCGTCCTAATATCGGCCGTGTCGAAGAAATCGTGGCGTAAATTAAAAAACGTGTCATAATGTTAGGATAATATTGCACCAAAATAAACCTTATATTATACACAATAGACAATACCAACATGGCGGCGCTCTGTGCGCTATAGGATATTCAGTCGGTCGTAGAACGCGGAGGCGTACGAGAATCCTCTTATCGCCGGCTTTTTGATCTCGGACCGACTGTGGACGACATTTTGGGAAAAGCGATTTTAGTGTTTTATATTCATTAAAAGTAATGAGAATTGATTGTTTTTGATACATAATAAAATAAAGAATCGCCTTACACACTTATTTTAATAAAAAAATCATACTTTATGGTAATTTTAAGAGGCCGGAGTTAGGTTTCTGTTTATTAGTACAAATCCAAATATCGGCCGGGGCGGCCGATATAAGACAATCATTTTTTAACAACGAATCCTAAAACCGGCAGAGGCGGCTCCGTTTGTCATTATCAAAGACATTCAAATATATTTCTTAGTCTTTTTAAATCTTTTTAGTCTTGTACATTTTTTTTTTTGAAGTAATAAATAACTTCTTATGGGAGGGTGACTCGATTCAGAACGGTAACGAAGGAGTTCGGGAACGAAGTAGTTCCTGAATGACTGACTGACGGATCAACGCACAGCCTAAACCGCAGATTATAGAGACCTGAGACTTGGAGGGTGTGTTCTTTGTATGACGTTGGCATCTGATAAGAAAGGATTTTCCGAAATTCTACCCCTAAGGGGGTGAAAAAGGGGGGCAAAGTTTGTACAACAACGTGATTCCTTGGTCCAATCTACTTCAAATTTTGCATAAACCTTTTTTAGCAGAATTGATGGAAAACGTGTTTCGTATTTTATTGAAATTCATTTCTTAACGGGATTAAAAAGGGGTAGAAAGTTATTTTGGCGGTGATTTGCTTCGAAGTTGATATAAATACTCCATAATGATTTTGATTTAAATTACTTTTTATTTTGACACAAACATGTTTAAAAACTCAATCCAATTTTATTCAAAAAAGGTTGAATTCACATAAAATCTTTTAATTGTAAAAATATTTACTAAGTAAAATATAAGTGTATTATGGATCTTTTGACTCTATGTACAAGAATCTTTTTTTGTTGACTACTAACTACATTATGTCCACATTGCATATTTTTAGATAAGTAATCACCTATTAGGTGTGTTCCTAATTATGCTATATTGTGACGTTAATTTTGTTGTGTTCAATTTACGTGTTTTTGATAATTTGATCTCAATTGTACCCACCTACTCAATAATAATTTTGAAGACTGGACTGGACTGGAACATAATTATACAAAGTTGACAAATTGATGTTTTTTTTTCAAATAAGCCGATTTGTCCACTGCTGCTCACTGTTACAACCAGTGTTTAACCATACATTTTGCATATGCCGATATAAGGAAAAAATCTGGTCGGCTTAAGGCAAAAGGGGCCGATATTGGGGAAAATCGGAATGTATTGATAAAAAAAATCATAATAATTAAACAACTAGGTTATTTTCCAAATTTTACGTAAGAATAAGAAACCAATTAAATTTCACAATAGGAAAACAACAATGTTAACACTTTACTTATCAGGTTGAGATATTATGAGTAGTTTAAAACTGAAAAAGGCTTAAGGGGCCGATATTAGGGTGGTTTACCCTATGATCATTTTCTGCGGTCGTTAATGTTACAGCATAATGACTATTTCAGGAAACCGGGCGTCAGCAACTTTTTTCTCTAGAAATGTTTATTCGACTTGATTTTTATTGTTTAAGTACCTACCTACATAGGTAGGTACATAAACACATTTAGTTATTTGTTCCAATTAAAGAAGATAAGAGCATAATTGACTTTGATTTTTGCCAGTTTGGGGGTTCCCGTTAATTTGTATAAGTGGTATCGAAGGTTTTACCCACACACGATCATTGCGTAGGCAGGAGATACACCGTTACACAATCATAGGGATTACCCGCTGTAGCCAAAGAGTAGTAGCTACATAAGAGGCTCAGAGGTATGCACCCATTTTACCAGTTACGTAGGTATCTTAATTACTTTATTCATACATTTTTAATCTAATCTTTCACTCTGGATGCTCTTAGTGTGCACGTCTTTCTACATCGTTCTCACATTTATGTATAATCTCAAAATTAATGATGTAACCAAGATTTTGTAACAATATTTTGATTTTAAAAGAGTGTCCATGGAGTTTCTTGCCCATTCTTCTCCATAGAGATCTACGCTAGGGAATGGGCAACTACAGTACTTTCTCAAGTTATTATGCCTTGTGACTGGGACTGTAGCTTTGATTTTCTTTTTTGTATTTTTGACTTTCAAAAGTGCCGTAATGGTCTAATTGAAATAAATGCTTTGAGTTTTGAGTTTTGAGTTTTTGAGTTTTTTTGAGTTTTTGAGTTTTGATCTAAATATATAAAAGAAGAAACTGACTGACTGACTCATCTATCAACGCACAGCCCAAACCGCTGGGTCTACAGATTCCAAATTTGGCAAGTAGGTTCCTTATGTGGTCTAAGGGTGCACTAAGAAAGGATTTTTCAAAAGTCACCCCCTAAAGGGGTTAAACGGGGCTCCAAAGTTTGTATGGGGAATCAAGATTAGTTAGACTATTTTATTCGAAACTTCACAGGAGTGCTCCTATTGATAAATGAGTAGAAACGGGTTTCAGGTTTTTTCAGAATTCAACCCCTAAGAGGGGGAAATGGGGTGGCAACAATGATATTATATAGTAAAAAGAGGTAGATATCGCACTAGCACGCACAAATTGTTGAGGACAAAGTGACACAATTGTTGCACTTTGATTTAGTCGGGTTATAACAGCGAGCGAGGTAACGTGAGTGCGCGGCGTAACAAAAATGCCAAGTTGTGTATTCCGAAAGTGCAAAAACTATGGTGCCAAGAAAAATAAGAGTTGTGGAGTGACATATCATAAGTAAGTATAATAAAATATATCAATTTTGTATTTTTTTCACGAGTTATTCCTCATTTTCAAATAAATTTCGTATTATTGACATGATGGTTCGAAAAAGATAGAGAATAGGATGGCAATCTGCTGCGTGACAGAGACAAATAGCATCCGTCATAGGTGGTCATAGATTAATCAAACAGAAGCGAAATGGTAGGCACAATATATAGCGTTGCGGTTTCATTATGATTAAAATTATATAGAATGAGATTAGTAATAGCGGGCTGTCATATATTTTATTAGTAAAATTGGAATGTACGTAGTAATGTACCTAGATAAAACATATTTTCTCATAATGTTTTACTATTTTACAGATTTCCAAGTGATGAGTTAATAAAAAATAAATGGGTTAGCATAGTTAAGGCGGAAAGAAGTGAACCTGACTGGATGCCTAGTAAATGTAGCACAATTTGTTCGGCACATTTTAAAGAAGATGATAAATATATGACTCCAAAAGGACTCAAGCGTTTAATTATTTAGTGTTCATTTTATAGGGACTAATAACATTATGAACCATAGAAACACCTTGTTAAGACGTCGTAAATACAAAAATCCTTGTTTTCCTTTTAATAAATAAAATTCAATTTTGTTTGTTGTTTTATTTAAAACATCATTCATTACCAATATAAGAAATATACCACTATTGTCACAGGCGCTTGTGTTGAAGTATATTATTAATTATTCGAAATCCTACACATTTATTTTATTTTTATGAAAGTCGCCAACGTAACTAACAGCTACTACGTACTGCTAATATAAATAAACTATAAATATTAATAAATTGTCTTCAGAAATTTGATACAAATATTCGATAGTATCTAAAATATAATATAAGTATATTGTAACTGTCATAAAAATAATAAATAATAATTATACCAAGCGTGCACCCCACGCGCTTGCCTATTGTTATATTCAATGTCTCTTCTGTGGTGAATCGACAAACTCTATGATACTCTCGTGTACTTCAAGCGCAACACACTAAAACTAGCTATCTCTTTCTATCTTATACGTTCCGTATTATCTATCGCTGTCGTAGTTTTAAATTACTGTATACATTTAAGTTAGTACCTATAATAACAACGCAACGATATCTGAACGCCATTCAGTATGAACATGGCGTATCTTTCTTTATAATATCATTGGGTGGCAAAGAATAAAAATCAATGCACAGCCCAAACCACTGAGTCTAGAGTTTCCAAATTTAGCACATTGGTTCCTTATGTGGTCTAGGGGTGCACTAAGAAAGGATTTTTCAAAATTCACCCCCTTAGGGGGTTAAACGGGGCTCCAAAGTTTGTATGCGAAAACAAGAGTAGTTAGACTATTTTATTCGAAACTTCACAGGAGTGCTCCTATTGATAAATGAGTAGAAAGAGGTTTCCGGTTTTTTCAGAATTCAACCCCTAAGAGGGGGAAATGGGGTGGCAAAGAATAAAAATCAATGCACAGCCCAAACCACTGAGTCTAGAGATTCCAAATATGACATATAGGTTCTTTATGAGGTCTAGGGGTGCATTAAGAAAGGATTTTTCAAAATTAACCCCCTGAGGGGTTGAAACGGGGGTCCAAAGATTACATGGGGAAATAAGATTAGTTAGACTACTTTATTCGAAACCTAACAGGAGTACTCCTATCGATAAATGAGTTAACATTTGTGTTTCAGGTTTTTTCAGAATTCAAGCCCTAAAGAGGGAAATGCTGTAACAAAGCCTGAAATTCAACATAGGTATTGTTTGTATGGTAAATTGGGTCGGGTGTATTACAAAAACAACGATTTTAAGATTTAAATGTGGCGGACCTGAATTACCATCGTTCTCTGTTGGGGTGCGATGGGGTTAAAATGTCTAAAAATCAATATGGGTGTCGAAACCGAGATTAACAGGGGTGCTGATTTCGAAAATGGCATTTATTTTGAGAT
This sequence comes from Xestia xanthographa, assembly GCA_905147715.2. NCBI lineage: Eukaryota > Metazoa > Arthropoda > Insecta > Lepidoptera > Noctuidae > Xestia > Xestia xanthographa. Next base: position 23,545,698 of record LR990648.1, read on the forward strand.
CCAGAAGATGGGGTATTCGACTTCTATACAGGGTTATTGTTGATTTATTATGATGATTGTGATAACGATGATGATGATTGTTATAATGATGATGATGATGATGATTGTGATGATGATGATTGTGATTATGATGATAATTGTGATTACGATGATGATGATAGTGATAGTGAATGTGATTGTGATAGTGACGGTGATTGTGATGGTGATAGCGATGGTTGTGATAACGAGGATGGAGATTGTGAAATGATGATTATGATTAAGATGATAATGATTGTGATTACGATGATAATGATTGTGATAACGATGATGGTGATTGTGATAGTGATTTTGATGGTTATTGTGATTGTGATAGTGATTGTGATAGTGACGGTGATTGTGATAGCGATGGTGATTGTGATTGTGATTGTGACAGTGATGGTGATTGTGATAACGATGAAGATGATTGTGATTACGATTACAATGATTGTGATAACGAGGTTAATAAATTTGATAATGATTGTTTGATTGATTGATTTTGATGGTGATAGTGATTGTGATAGTAATGGTGATTGTGATTGTGATAGTGATGGTGATTGTGATAATGATTGTGGTTGTGATAGTGATGGCGATTGTGATCATGATGATTGTGATTAAGATGATAATGATTGAGATTACGATGATAATGATTGTGATTACGATGATAATGATTATGATGACGAGAATGGAGATTGTGATGATGATGATTGTGATTACGATGAGTGGTTGTGATAACGATTGCTAAAATGATGTAGTTGTGATTGTGATGGTGGTTGTGATAGTGATGGTGATTGTGATGATAATAATAAATTGTGATGACTATGAAATTTGGCACATAGATAGTTTACAACCTGGATTAACATGTAGGACTCTATTTATCCCTTTAGTATGATTCAGTGGGACAGTTACCGAACTGCACGCGGGCGAAGCCGCGGGCAACAGCTAATATGTTATAAAGATCGAGCCTATTGCCAACAAACGGGCACAAATTCAGATCCCGGGCTGCTATTGAGAAATACCTGTTGATAAAACCCAATAACTCTTTGGCCGATCCGGGAATAAAACACAGACCCTGGACAGAGTGGACTCATGCTTAAATTAGCACTACAGTTTGGCCGCTGAGAGAATGCGTTCCTAACCAAGTCGCGAGTATTATTATTATTGGTGATGTTATATAACTTATAGCTTATATATCTTACCTATTATTACCCTTTTTGTCTTTTTTGCCTTATTAACAAATAATATTATTAAAAACTATATAGTTTGCTGAGTTTACTGATATCGTTTACTGTAAGCGCTCTAGACTCTAGACCAACGAGGCATAATATACCTGGCTCCTTATAACAACCTCTTTACAGATAATTCTCATACCTTTCTTGTTGCGATGAATTCTTGATTTGAAATTATGGAACTCAGGAATATCCCTTAGAGTTACAACACTAAAATAGGCAACTATTCATAGAGTTTAGAACTACCGCATAGTTCCAGCTGCCTAGCCTCGCTCAGCGCAGCTCTAGTGGAAACGGCTCAGAGGAGCGAAGTTTTTGTTCATACAAAACAAGGGACTGATGTGTGCGAAGGAAGTGTTGCGAGGGAGTGTGTGCCACCCCGGCTACTCTCTAAGTCCGTCAACGAACATACGGGGCCCGTCCGTAAGTAGCTTTATACTTGAAATGAACCTACCTACCTACTCCCTAACATTTTCGAATTCATGAGTTTTGAAAACACATCACTAATCGAGTTGTCATTCATTTTTAGTTCGGACCCCTAACGAATCTTATGTCCGTAAGTGATACGGAGCCTAGGGAAACGCCCGTAACTTCGGCCGAAACTACGGGTTTCATGCTTAGAGATTAGACTCCTGGGACGGAAGGGAGTGAGAAAATAGCAGTCAAGAGACGGTGTGGTTATAACGCTCGCATCTAAAACGAGCCCGCTACACATCCTCGCACCGTTTCGCACGGCCCAGTGATCTAGCGGTGTGAGCGTTTCCACCAAAGTCCAAAGATGTGCTAGATTCTACCATATCTTTGGTGGAAATGCTCACACCGTTCAACAGCATCACTTCGCATTCTCGCACCGTCTAGCTACCTCGCACATCTCTAGTGGAAATGAAACATAAGGAAACATCACTAAAATTAGTTGCCAGAATGTCGATGGATTAGTTAGTAACGAGTTTTAAGAAGCCACACTAATTAGGTACATACAACGTGACGTAAATTTTCGGAATCATGAAGGAAAACGCTAAAACTAGTTGCTTACCTAATGTATATTGATTTACATTCCAATTATCCATCTAATAAGGCAAGAACGTAGTTAATCTTTTACAAGAAAACATAATGTTTAAAACTGTCGTGAATAATTAATACATAAATGTAAGTTTAACTATCAGGTATTCGAAAACTTCTTCTTTGTCCTCGCCTTGTCCCGTTACTCGGGGTCGGCTTTCCTGATCATTCGGCGCCATCTATCTCTCTGGTAGGCATCTTGGTCTGTTAGGCCTAACCCTTTCATATCCCTATGGACATTCGTCAGCCATGTGGTTTGGGGTCTTCCTCTCCCTCTCTTTCCTTCAGCCATGGAAAGGCATTTTCGCACGACGTGGTCCTCTGGTCTTCGCATTATATGACCGTACCATCTGAGCCTGGCTTCTGATATTTTATTTACAACTGGGGCAACTCTAAAGCTACCTCTTATAAATTCGTTACGGACATGGTCTTTCAGTGTTACTCCACCCGCCCATCGCAGCATACGCATTTCGGTTGTATGGAGCTTCTGTTCGTGAGTCTTTTTTGACGCCCAGACTTCGCTACCGTACAAGAGTGCTGGTCTAACGGCCACCTTATACACCTTGCCTTTGGTTTTCACGGGCATTTTTGAATCACATAAGACCCCTGAAAGCGTACGCCACATCAGGTATTCGAAAACATGGAAAGAAATAAAGACACAACCACTAATAGGGAATATGCATAAATTTTCTTTTATAGGGTTCCGTACCCATTGAGTAAAAACGGAACCCTATTACTAAGACTTCGCTGTCTGTCCGTCTGTCTGTCACCAGGCTGTATCTCATGAACCGTGACAGCTAGACAGTTGAAATTTTTACAGATGATGTATTTCTGTTGCCGCTATAACAAAAAATACTAAAAACAGAATAAAATTAATATTTAAGGGGGGCTCCCATACAACAAACGTGATTTTTTTGCCGTTTTGTCTAATGTATAGATAATGGTACGGAACCCTTCGTGCGCGAGTCCGACTCGCACTTGGCCGGTTTTTTATTTCGATACGGAATGTTAAAGTACTATAAAAATAATGTCAAAAAGCGAAAACAAGACATAAATCGGCCAAACAACACAAAAGTTACAACCATTTAAACTTTTGTTTCTGTCTCTTTCTAGATAAACGGAATTTAGTATGGATTTTGTACGTCGATGCAGCGAATGACGTCATTTGCTGTAGCGGATTTCTGTCTAATCAGCAGTTTCAAATGCTTATAACTTAGTATTTTTTATAGATATTAAAAAAATCATTTCACTTTGCTATTTCTAATGTTAATACGCTTTGTTCAGAGTGATAAAAAAAAATCATGCATATACCCTATTGCCGTGTGCATTATGACCCACTGCTGCTCACAGGTAGGCTGATTAGGTATCATCATCATCAGCCTATTAACGTTCCCACTGCTGCGACAGATGCCTCCATGCGGATTGGTAGATGTCACATGTCTTCGAATTTTTTCGTTCTAAGACATGCGGGTTTCCTCATGACGTTTTCCTTCACGCCTTCACCGTTTTGAGAGCTTCACCGTCTGATTAGGTATGATATTAGTAATTCCATGAATGACTGTCCATGTACAAATACGCTAGGTGGGTAAATCAGAGTCAGTGATTTAGGTCGCGGACGCCAATTCATTATAATTTTTAAGTTAGGGACATTAGAAAGAAAGAAAGAAAACGTATTTATTTGGCTTTAGCCGCAAATGCACACAACAAAATAAGAATAAAATAAAAAATAAGAAACTTAAAACTACACAATAAAAAATAAAAAAACTAAGCAAAAATTAAGAGAAATAATATTGTGTATCTCACGGTTGCGCCAAATAGGCCCAGTTCAGCAAACTGCCGAGCAACTAGTGCCCGACGCTGGTTTTCAACTGGACCTGTGATGGTGATGTCACGGACATAAAACAGTTATGTGGTGTGCTGAATTGATTGCTTAGTAATTTGATTATTCTCATATCGCTACACAGTCATCTTTTCAATCATTATTTTTTTATAATTTTTGTTTTTCATTTTTGTTTATTTTTTATACTGTGTGCACTTGTGGCGTGTGGCAAATAAATGTATTTTCTTTCTTTCTTTCTTCAGTCGTTGCCAGTTATAATATGAAGTGGATTACGCTATTTGCAAATTATGCAACCACGGCCATCGACGTAGGGTGTTTGCTTATCAATTAATATCCTTGACGGAGGTGGTACATGCTTAGTGAGGTACTAAAACGTCAACTTTTTCAATTAACACAGTTTTATTTATTATTTATATCATATCATAAATGTATCAATTTACGAAACTCTTCTGCGCTTCCTTCTAGAAGGTTCCTCATCGCTCGCTGCTTCCTCCTCCATTTCAGCGTCACTCGCGATCTGCTCGACTATTTCAGTTGCAACGCTTGTAGCGTCAATTTCGGCTTCGTCTGCGAACAATAAATTTACTTTGAAGACTTCCGAATTCTACAACAGAGTGAATAGGCATCTTCTGGGCATGCTCGTTCCATCATAGACCTCATTCATCGCTTTCCATCAGGCGAGATCGAGGTCAAGAGCGGGATAATTTTGTAATAAAAAAACATGTAGCTGATAAGACATTATATCATCATCGTAGAGTAAGGCTTAGCTATATCCGGGGTTGCGGGACTGTTCGAAAGAGATACCGCGGCCCCGGAACACAAAGGGCGATGAAGGACCATGGATGGGTTTTAGTCAGTAAAATTCTGACACTCCCTCCTGCTCCGCCCAGAGCGGGAGGAGTTATTTGATGATTTCCCATCCGAAAAAAAAAAACGGTTTAGCTACTAACAGAGCGCTGGATAGACGGAATTGAGGATTATGAATCCATTGTTCGGTATGCTGCACTTGCTCCATCGCTAGTTACTGTACACAAGGCGACACTGTACATCATGCTATACATTTTCAGTACAATATAGCCTCGCTTTGTATGGATTTCCTGTTTATTGACAGATTCGTTTATACTGGTTTTGTATAGCTTGATTGGTCGTCGTGCGTACCACTTTTTTTTTTGTTTTCGGATGGGAAATCATCAAATGACTCCTCCCGCTCTGGGCGGAGCAGGTTCATCCCATCCATGTTCCTTCATCGCCTTTTGTGTTCCGGGGCCACGGTATCTCTTTCGAACAATCCCGCAACCCCGGCAGGCATCGGCCCTTGCGGACCCCTTCCTATTACTGACTCTCTTTGAGGCGCGCGTGGAACACTCCTGCGCCGTCAACACGGCCTGTCGTCATGAGACGGACGGACGGTCAGCTAGCCCATAGCCTACCGTCCACAGGCCCGCGCCTACGGTGGCCCCCGACACCCGGGGCGTCTCCCGCGGCGGCCGGAACGCTGAGAGGTTCTCTCCCTCTCCCATTCCGCCACCTCCTTCTCTAGCATTACTGTTTCGCAGAAGGAGGTGACGGCGTCCCATTCCGTCTCGCTCCGGACCATGGCTTGAACCAGGGGTCGTGCGTGGGGTACGCACGACCCCGACGAGTTTCTTTTTTAACAAAAACTACTTTCTAAAACATAACCCTGCTGTTGCTCAGTCAAACCTAAACGAATTATTGGCTCAGTTTTTTACTACTACTAGTTGTCAGACAAGACGGCTGTCGTAGCCGAGGCAGGCCCCAGAAACGCTGACGTGACGATCAGACTCATTCTTAACGGATTGGTTACAGAGAGCTAACTGTAAACAAAGTTGGGAAACCATGGGGGGGGGGGGGCTTTGTACAGCAGTGGGACAGAGTAAGCTAATATACGACGTGTTTCCGATAAACTTCTACCGGTCATTGTACTCATCATTATGAACGAATCGCCAAAAAAAATCTGCGATTCCATACATTTTGTCGAGTTATGTGAACATAATTGTAGGAAACAGCAGATTTTTTTTTCGCGATTCAGGGTTTGGTCCCATAGTAAAAGTTGTTCATAATGATGAGTACAATGACCGGTCGAAATTTATCGATATCGTCCGGAAACACGGTGTATTAAAAAAAAAATGAAAAAAAAAATCAGTTTCAAGATGTAGTATCCAAACGAGAGCTTACTATTTTGTCACGGAATTTGGTCGCTACCGTATCCTTCTGAATACAGAAAAAAAAAAAACAATTCTTTGAAGTTGCACTTATACGAAATTGGCACCCGGATTTACTAAGTCAATAACCGAAGTATGTACTTATTTACCTAAGTACTTAACAAAGATATTTGACGACCCAAGGTGAATCAGGACTTCAGTGCGTTGACTTTACATTGAAAGTGTGCAAAGTATACAAATCAATTATAAGAATTTCAAAGGTGTTTAGACACGAGTAATCTTCTAAGAAAACCTGCTTTAACGCCGACCACATATTTGTTAATTTAACATAAAAAAATTAGCGGCACAAAGCAATCATTTACAATACCTAAGTAAATATTAAACAACGGTAATGACTCGTGAAAATGATGTTCTGTCTAAGTGCAATTCCAGAAATGTAGACAGTAAAATTGGTCCTTTTTAGTGGCCGATCCCGACGGGACCCTATTACTAAGCCTCCATTGTCTGTCCGTCCGTCTGTCGGTCAGCGGGCTGTATCTCATGATCCGTAATAGGTAGACAGTTGAAATTTTCACAGAATGTGTATTTCTGTTAAAACTACACGATATCATCATCTGCCTAGCCTTTTCCCAACTATGTTGGGGTCGGCTTCCAGTTTTACCGGATACAGCTGAATACCAGTATTTTACATGGAGCGACTGCCTATCTGACCTCCACAACCCAGTTAGTGCCGGGTAATACGATACCCCTTGGTAAGAGTTGTTGTCAGACTTTTTGGGCCTCTGACTACCTAACGACTGTCAAAGATCTACAAATGACAACCGGGACCAACGGCTTAACGTGCTTTCCGTGGCACGGAGGAAACTCGGTATGTAATGGGTGGTCACCCATCCACAGAGCAACCTAGGCAAGCACGGCTTAACCTAACGATCGACCCGAGCAGCTGTTATTATTATTTAGCACAATGAAGTACACGATGTAACAACAAATAAAAAGGGTCACATTAAGGGTTTTTTTTTACAGTAATTATCGTTCTAAGTATAAAAACTACCTTCGTTTCTCGTCTCATCAGCTTGTTCTCTCGGGTGGAGTACCTCTTGCAGCACGGGACCTTTGATTCTGAAGTCGCGCGCGGTACCCAGGGACAAATACTGCTGCCAATTTAACTGTAATACAATACACAGAATCAACTAACAATAACTTCATTTCTTTTTGGTTTAATGGAACCTGTTTTCAGTGGATTTCTATGTTTATTTTGGGTAGCAAATGTCAGAGGGGCAGGCGGTCCATCTGATGGCCAACACAACACTACACAGGTCAATGATATTCTAGTAAACAGATACCTATGTGTATGGTGTGAAAGCGCAATCGTGAAGACTCGAAAATAAACGGCCCAATTGGGTCGTATTGCCTTTAGTCCGCAACACGCATGGCGACGAGCGATACGCTGCTACGAATTTAGATAAAAAATGTAAAAATGCTATCGTGCGTTCAGAAAGTGTACCAATTATGATACCAAAGTAAATAAAACACAAGGGATCTCATACCACATGTAACTACGCAATATACTTCGATTTATTAATATTTTTCATTTATTTTCCTAATATTTTGATAATTGGAGGACAAAAAAAGAAAGAGATGGGAAATACATTTTTGTCGTGAGTGCGACAAAGACGCGTGCACTCCAGACATAGAACAACACTATCTGTCTCTTTTTTTCTTATTAGTTTTATGAATGAAAAGTGTGTAGGTATTGTGTGCTGCCGCTGCTGCGCGGAACACTTATTTCGGTGGTTTTGTAGGTGTATGACATATCTGTTTATTAGAATATCAGGCTATCTGAGTGCACTTCTGGGCCTCTCCCAAATAGCGCCACAACACACTGTCACAGTATAAATATGGACAGTACGGAAACTACCTACAAACGCTCGAAACCGCACACTCACACAAACATGCGCATCGACGGGGCCTCCAAGCGATCGTTGCGGTACTGTCAGTAGTGCGTGCCGCGCCGCGCCCCGTCGATGCGCATGTGTGCGGTTTCCAGCGTTTGTAGGTAGTTTCCGTACTGTCCATATTTATACTGTGACCCTGTTCTCCGCATGCACCCAGCAGTAACTTTTTGAAAGTCATCGGTACATCGTCGCTACTATACCAGAGGATCACCACAAGTGCATTGGCATCAATGCTTGAGTGAGCCATGTGCTATATGCCACGTGTTACCATATTGTTTTTTTTATTTATTCTATAAAAATATACGTATATTAAATAAAATAAATGAATATCGCTGCACATTACACACAGCACCATCTAATGCCACACTAAGCCACGAGGCTTGTGTCGTGGACACCAGTAATTGATATACTACATAGATACTTTTTATTTGTAAATACATACTTATTTTACTTAAAACATCCATGACTCGGAAACAAATGTCCATGCTCATCACACAAACATTTGCTCCGACCGGGATTCGAACCCAGGACCCTAAAAATGTAAGGCAGCCTCACTACCGCTGCGCCATTCGGGTCGTCAAAATAAAATCCAAGGTTCGCCATTGGATTTTATTTCGCTACAATACCTACCTACCTATAAAAACCTATACAGGGTTAGTTTTCAATGACCGGTCAAATTTTCAGAGATGGTTTAGACTCTAAACCAAAACTTTACCGATTCTCTAAACTTTAGAGAATCGATAATATTTTAGACATTATGAAAGTTTTTTTTTTTTTTTATAAAATTTAATTCCTGTCCACCACTAAAAAGCGAACGTGTGGATATTGCAACACCACAATTCAGTTCAACAACCTAGATAGGTAGCAGTTAGCCTACACAGGCGGTGCATGCACGCACACAAGTGCATTGATTACCACTAGGTTTATGATTTAGTAAATTTATAGGACATTTTCAAATGACTGCTATTATTTTACTTTATATTTTTCGACAATAATATTTAAAATACACTTTTGGTTTGATATTATCTAGATCTTAATTTCAAATTTTGGCTGGTCATTGAAAACTAACCCTGTATATACATATTGATCATACATCAGCGGCGGTTTTTTCATAGAAGCTGAAAAGCCAGGCTTGCCTTACAATCAAACTAAACCCTACTAATAAGAAAAATAAATACTCATTACAAAAAAAAATATATGTCAAACAATATTTAACTCAACGTAAATAATAATAACATCCAATTTCGCGTGCCACCGTGCCACGCGCCAAACGCAACGTAATTTGATGCGAGGTTGCCAGGTGTACTACACACTCACTGAACTGTATCATTCATAATCAAAAATTATTTTAGATTCGCGCGTATTTCTCACGAAACGCGACGTTGCCAAAATGTTTCTGATAACTTCGATGCCGGCCGCGACACTCTGGCTCACTCTAACACTGCACAAATCAAGAGTTCAAGTATAATGCACTCACACTTTCTCGCTCACCCTCGCTGGCTTGCACATTTGGCTTCTCTGACCTCTCAGTTTTGCTAACAAAATGGTCTCGGTTTTTGATAACATTATTAGGTACTTAGTGGAAATTTGTATTGAATTTAAAGCTGGGCTTTTTTTTGAATGTGTGCGTGTAAGTCCGTGTAAGTTATAGAGAGAATGTGTGTTCGCGACGAGAATGCGCCAACCAGCTGCGTATTGCGCGAATTTTTATAGAAACGAACTATTTCAAATTAGTCTACATGATTTGTTTTGAGCGATTACTGGTGCATTTATTTTTTGTGATTGTATTTTTTCGATTTCTTGTGATTTAAAGTTTTGCGAGTAGTTTTTGCTGTTATTAACGTTGTTTTTATGTGTGTGCTGTGAGTGTTGTTCCTTGTGAAGGATTAAAGTGTGTGAAATCGGTACTGGGCAAGTTAAATACTTTTAGTTTAAAATATAGGTACGAGTAATCTCGTTACTTCACCACCTAAACTTATGCCTTCTGTGTGCTTCGTTCGTTGTATTTGTATGTCATCTGTCCGTGGTAAAGAAGCGAATAATAGAGAGATAAGGCTGTTTACATTGTGAGTAACATTTTCAACAATGTGTAGTTGGTGTTGAGAAACCAATTTATTATTTGGGTAGTAAAGCGAAGGAAATAATTACGAAGTGACTCGAAGGATTCAGTTATAGGGCTCTTATATAATTTACTTGAAACTGACAACTTGATATTGAATTAAATGTAATTTTGTGACGGGATTTAAAATACGAAAAGTTAAGCACCACTAATTTAGGCACATTTAATAGGAAAATAAAAATGATGTTATTAAAAACCAAACTCAGAACGGAAAGCGAAAGTTTTTTTTTCACCAAATATCGTCAGTTGTTTACTTGGGCTTTGCAACATTTTCAGTTCAGACACGCCGCTGTCATACATAGCATAGATACAAATAGGTGCTTCCCTGGACATGCTCTTTGCTCAAATGATGTATGACATTATCAACTGCTGGACCACAAGCCTCCTCTCCACATGAGGGGTTGAGCTGTAATCCACCACCGCCAAGTCCAGGTTGGTACTTGGTTCTTGAGATCCCGGTGCCCCCACAATGTCTTCCTTAAGAGCCTATACTACCTCAGATTAGCAACTCTATTTGTGGTGGTTCAAACTTCGTTTGTAATACTGTTAGAATAAAGTTCTAATCAGCTTGCACTACAAAGCGGTTGTTACGTCATCGTCAGTCACTGCGGCCGAATAGTGCGAAATGAGTGGTTTTTATTCTTTATAAAATCAAATTTTCGTCTTTTGGAAAAAATAAAAAAACATGAGACCTGCTTTATAGTTAGTTCAGTTAGTATGCAAAGTTTCATGATCTAATTTGAAGTACTTTTTGAATACCAGCGGTTTATTGTTCGATTTGGAGGTAACTTTGGGATTTTTTCTATCGAGAAAATTTTATGAAATCGTGTTTTCGCCAAACATAAGACCTAACATTAATTCTCAACTTTACCATATATTTATTTCAAAATTAATGCTGCAGTATTTTAGGCGTAACGGAGGATCATGCTAAGCCATTTGAGGTAGTATAGACCCTTAAGAGCAGTGATGATAATTTTAACTTACCTTAGCCTTGTTAGAGAGCAATATGACTCGCTTGCTGAACTGCTCAGCTTCCAACACGAGGCGCGGTATGAGCTTGGTCTCGCGTAGGACTTTGCTCGCGTTCTGTTGTTGCTGCGAGGCCTCTAGGTACGTGATGAGGTTGTCCATCACTGTTGATAGCTTCTTGCCGCTAAGCTTTAGGAGGCGCTCGAAACTGGTGGAAGGAAATTAATCTATACTAATATTATAAAGAGGTAAAATTTTACTTCTTTTCTTCGGAATAGGGAATATGCATGAAATACAAAAACTCTTTTTATTTATGAAATTCCTTGTATTTGCGCATAAAAACATTGTGGTACACTTGTTTAAGTTTCTAATACATCACTTATTTTACAATTTATTGTTTTATGTAGCATGTTTTTGGTGAAACGGAACGCACTGTCAAAACACACCGTCCTCGATAACGCCGATAGGTATTGACGTCAAAGTTCATTGTGTCAAAAAAACACTTTTATTTAAAAAGTCGTTAAAGTTTCACTAAAATTTTACTAGAATATTGTTGTTTAAAATTATTTTAAAACGCCAAAAAAATTAGACGTAAACAATGTAGATTGTGGATAATGACGTCACATCATGGCCGCGACAGCTACGGGCATTTGAAATGTCGTAGAAAATTGCAGGAGTTTAATATTATTTTTGTGCGACAAGCAGTAGTTGAACTTAACTTTTAATACTTTTCTTGGGTTGATAGTACTGTATTTTATTGATTTAAGTGGAGAGAAAATTACGTGCATATTCCCATATCCTGTCACTAATAAGAAGCTACATTATCCCGAGTGTCATAGACTACGTTTAAAACGGTCGCGTGGGTTATTTTTCGTACATAACGAGAGCACGCGAGCAAAAGCCAGTGTTTGGATAAAATGTCGTAAAATAGCCAGTGAAACTCTGCAAACTTGATGATTTAGTGTGAGAGTGTTATATACAGGTGGTTGGCGCAGTGGCTGAGTGATCGGCTGCTGCGCTGTTTTGCGGGTTCGATTCCCGCACTTAAAATATATTTGTATGACCTACAGGTCAGGTAAAACTTAGTTGTTCCGGGTCTGGCTGTTTGTGAAGAATGGGCAACTACAGTACTTTCACAGTTTTTATGTCTTATGACTGGGACTGTAGCTACATTTAATTTTCATCTTTGTTTCGACAATTCAAAAGTGCCTGTAACTGGCTTACTTGAAATAAATGCTTCGATTTTCATTTTGTGTATGTGAGTTTAAAAAAACGTAGAACGTTTTAACGCACTGACGATACAGGAGAATTTCCTAGAGAGGGGAAATGCTAAAAAACTCCCCATAAAACAAAAAGAGAGATAAAAGTCTTTTTTTTCTTTCTTTCTATGTTTTTTTGGGGTCAATACAAGTAGTTGGTTACTAATAAAATTTGACCCATAATCAGGGTCAGAGTAGACTATCCAACTACCTTCAAAAAAAGGAAAAATGATAGCGCCTCTACCATATAATAGTACCGTAGCGACACCTATACTGCTACATAGTAACTTGGTAGCAAGGCAGTGAGCAACGAACTTGTCTCAATCAACAGGCGCCAACAGATGTCACTGATTCGATGAAATAAGTGGCGACACCTGTTGGTGTAAGTGCAAGTATAGTTTAAGAGCGAAGCACCGGGGTAGCCCGCGAAATTTAAATTATCTTAAGTTAACTCAGGCTGGATGTCGATTAAAATATACTCATTATGGGCGTGTTGGTGTGGTGAAATGTGAAGTTAGGTGTCGGGGTTTGGTCGAGAAGTAACTTAGTCCAGACACGGTACCAAACGCGCGCGCGCGCATTTCTAATGTACATACGTCACGGCATATTTATATTTTGCATTACGTATTTTTGTGTAACTCTTATATTGTTGATTTGTTTTTGTGTAATAATGTGTTGTGTAGTGTATATATATGAGTAGGCCACACTCATTATTTAATGTAAAGATATTAAGGCAATAGGATTAAATGAACTTAGAGCTGAGCCCATTTACATAATATTAACAATAACTAAATATCACGCTTATAATCTTCGATGGTTTAAGTAAAGGTGTGGTAAGTGACATGCAAGTATCACAACTTTTACATGAATATGTTGGCCCTGGGCAAGAGAATATGCATGTAATTTTTGTATTCACCTAAATCAATAAAATACAGTGTTATCAACCCTAGAAAAGTATTAAAAGTAAAGTTCAACTACTGCTTGTCGCTCAAAAATAATATTAAACTCCTGCAATTTCCTATGACAATTTAAACGTTCGTGACTATCGGCTATATTGTGACGTCATTTACCTCAATCTGCCTTGTTTACATCTAATTTTTTGCCCTTAACAAAAATAATTTTACTAATTGTGTGCGCTATATTCAAGCAGAAATTGCAATAACAATTTATTTTAATTAAATCCTAGTGAAACTTAGTACTTTTCAAATAAAAGTGTTTTTTTGACATAGACTTTGACGTTAATAGCGGCTTATGGAGGACGATGCGTTTTGAGAGTGCATTCCGTTTCACCAAAAACATGCTACATAAAACAATAAATTGTAAAATGAGTGATGTTTTAGAAACTCAATCGTAGGTACCACGATTATTTTAGACGCCAATACAAGGCGTTGGTGTCGATTCTGTTGTGCACAAACTAAACTTAATTTAAGCTATTACTATCTTTTTCTCTCTAATAAAACGAGAAAGAGACAGACGTAATTTAGAGCGATGAAGGGTGCACGTAAAAACATGTCGACTAAAAACACGGTGAAGCACAAGGCATAAACTAGTTTGACATCTCTAACTTAGTTCGTAGCTGTCTTTTTCTCGCACTGCATTTTTAGTAAAAGATAGCAATAGCCTAGATTAAGTTTAGTTTGTGCACAACAGAATCGACACCATTTTCAATAAATAAAAAGAGTTTTGTATTTCTTGCATATTCCCTATTTTGTAGCTGGACGAATGATATTTATTCTATTTGGTCACTGCTATATGTATATGACCACCCCACCTTGATATTGAAACCGCCAGAGATAAATTTGTAGTCTTACCGTACTTGCTGCGCCATACTGGCATCGATCTGCTTCGCTAGCGCGGCGAGTAGCGAGTACAGTCGCACTGCACTGGCTAGTACTCGCTCGCTCCCTCCTCCGACGGAACAACGCAGCTTGCAGCAGCCAGCCGTCCACGTTGTTAACTGACACAGCTGGACTATGAGGGCCTTGTATACCTCGGTTAGTTCTGGAATTTAAGTAAACGGAGCATTCGTGGAAATATATGGTTATTTCTGTAAGTGGTCGATATTTAAAAACTAAATGGCACCAGCACACATTGGGCCGAAAATAAAGCTCCTTTGAAAATGAAGTAACTTATTCCCAAAAAATAAAACATAACAACGTATTCCTTTAAGTTTAAGTAGCCTAACTTACTACTTATAACCTCAGCTATCTCCCAGTAAAAGACCCTTGAAAATAGGTCAAGCTGTTTCGGAGATTCTTAAACTTTTTTAAGAAGTCCTGACATATTAAATTCATTTCAATCGTAGTTCCAGATTGCACCACATGTCATGTTGGGCAGTAAATGTGTGTACCTCTCTCTACCCGCTGCAGTGCAGCATGTGCGGCGGTGCTGGCAGCAGCAGCCAGGTCCCTGGCGCGGCCCAGCAGGTGCTCCAGGCTCCTGGCGCGCGCGCCTAGCGCAGCGCACACGGCGCTCAGTAGTAACATGTGTGTACCTCTCTCTACCCGCTGCAGTGCAGCATGTGCGGCGGTGCTGGCAGCAGCAGCCAGGTCCCTGGCGCGGCCCAGCAGGTGCTCCAGGCTCCTGGCGCGCGCGCCTAGCGCAGCGCACACGGCGCTCAGTAGTAACATGTGTGTACCTCTCTCTACCCGCTGCAGTGCAGCATGTGCGGCGGTGCTGGCAGCAGCAGCCAGGTCCCTGGCGCGGCCCAGCAGGTGCTCCAGGCTCCTGGCGCGCGCGCCTAGCGCAGCGCACACGGCGCTCAGTAGTAACATGTGTGTACCTCTCTCTACCCGCTGCAGTGCAGCATGTGCGGCGGTGCTGGCAGCAGCAGCCAGGTCCCTGGCGCGGCCCAGCAGGTGCTCCAGGCTCCTGGCGCGCGCGCCTAGCGCAGCGCACACGGCGCTCAGTAGTAACATGTGTGTACCTCTCTCTACCCGCTGCAGTGCAGCATGTGCGGCGGTGCTGGCAGCAGCAGCCAGGTCCCTGGCGCGGCCCAGCAGGTGCTCCAGGCTCCTGGCGCGCGCGCCTAGCGCAGCGCACACGGCGCTCAGTAGTAACATGTGTGTACCTCTCTCTACCCGCTGCAGTGCAGCATGTGCGGCGGTGCTGGCAGCAGCAGCCAGGTCCCTGGCGCGGCCCAGCAGGTGCTCCAGGCTCCTGGCGCGCGCGCCTAGCGCAGCGCACACGGCGCTCAGTAGTAACATGTGTGTACCTCTCGCTACCCGCTGCAGTGCAGCATGTGCGGCGGTGCTGGCAGCAGCAGCCAGGTCCCTGGCGCGGCCCAGCAGGTGCTCCAGGCTCCTGGCGCGCGCGCCTAGCGCAGCGCACACGGCGCTCAGTAGTAACATGTGTGTACCTCTCTCTACCCGCTGCAGTGCAGCATGTGCGGCGGTGCTGGCAGCAGCAGCCAGGTCCCTGGCGCGGCCCAGCAGGTGCTCCAGGCTCCTGGCGCGCGCGCCTAGCGCAGCGCACACGGCGGTGAGTACGGCGTGGCCTGTGCGCGAGTCTATTATGCTGAAGTAGTGAGTGTCCTCGCCGGCTGAAGTGTCTTCTTCCTGAAAATGGCTACTCATGGTAGAATTTCCAATGCGACCAGAAACCATAGCGGTATGATAGACCGAGTCGACCGTACATGCTGGTGAACAGGAGCAATATCACCATCTATAGAAGCGGTTTCACCTAGTTACATACTACTCTGTCAAGAAAGTACCCAGAAAAGATCAATAATACACAAAATGTTAGTTGTTCATCCAAATTTATTTTATCACCTTAAAAGTGTGCTCCTTCAAAAACCATACACTTACGCAAACTAATAATCCAATCACCAAAACATGTTTGCACAGAGTTGTTAAATAAAAATAGCAGGACAGGACATATCCGCCACTAGAAACGTTTTTTAACGCTTTTTCCGGAAATGATTTTCACTTCTGGTGCTCTAAAAGTACGCCAATATAGCCCTACGAAGCGGGACTAAAGTGACCCCTTTAGTCCGCAAGGGAGTAAAAGTAATTAGCTTTTTAATTTCCTTCATGTGACCCTATTTACTAAAATTCCGCCGACCATCTGTCTGTCCGTCTGTCTGTCTGTCCATCTGTCTATCCGTCTGTCTATCCGTTTATATGTCCGTCTGCCTTTCTGTCTGTCTGTCTGTCCATGTCTGTCCGTCCATCTGTCTGTCCATTTGTCTGTCTGTCCGTCTGACTAAATTGACTGTTTTTCTCGCACTCAAAGAGATAAAAGTACAGTGTAATAAACACGGCGCTAAAATCCCATTATAACTCTGTTCCTATTTATTACCTCGCTAGTTTAGCCCCTTGTATTACAATTTATTACAATGTACCGTTTGACCATTCGGCAAGAATCCCGAGTGCAAAACACCGCGATAGTCAAAGAAAACAGTCAACATGACTTTGACTTTTGATCGACTTTGGCGTGGTGTTTTCAGTTTCGGTTCAGTTGGAAGGCGCCACTCCGAAGCTTGTTGACTAGTTTGCATGTCAAACTCGCAAACCCACGTCTCGTCACCAACAGCAATACGTTTCATGAAACTGACTCGTTCTATAGTTGCTGGCAGTTAAGATGTCAAAAGCGGTCATTGACTCACCTACATTTATTAAAGTGCTTACCTTAAAAACCAAAAAAAAACCTGTTCAAGTCTTGAATCGTCATCTATCGTGATCTTCATCATTTCTTTCTAATAACAAACAATATTTTTCCCACTAGCACTACTATTTAAGGTACCTAGTTGTTCTGGTTTGTATGAAGAGATATTAGGGAAAGGGCAATGACTGCTATTGACATCTTAATTGACAGCAGCTATAACATGTCCTCAGCGACTCTTATGCGATTGAGTTTTTTGGAGAAAATTCAGGTCTTTTGGGACTAGCTGAGCGGCAACATGTTTCATACCCAAGTAATTATTTAAAATGGTACGGATCAACTCGTAAAACACAGAAAGTTCGGCGACTATCCCTCTCAAACTTAAACGAGGATTTTCAGTCATTATGTCCTTCACTTTTGCGATGTTAACTTCAGTTGCAGACGTTGATGGCCTACCAGAGCGAGGCAAATCTTCCATCACATCTCAACCGCTTTTGAACGCTTTGTACCACTCATAAGCACGTGTTTTTTATAAAGTCTATTCACTTTAAGCCTTCTGTAACATTTTCAGTGACTCCGAACACGAAATTCCATAGGCGATGCAAAATTTAAAACAAACTCTTTGCTTGATGTTTTTGTCCATTATGAAATTCGCAATAATCGCAATACACACTAGATATGATATAACTAAAAATAGCACTGTATTCAATCTAAAGGGGATAAATATAATGACCACCAAAAATACCTTAACGGTTTAAGACATTTATTTCGCTCAAAAAGAATACAATTGTTCACTTCTATGAGGAAAAACATAATAATTAAGACACAATAAGCGACGATTTCGCTTGGTAATATACTAAAATTAAGTTATAAAAAACGGCAATACTTACAATTTATAAATTATTTTGGTGGTGTTTTAATAGTCTCTTAGAAGTTGGAAGTGATGTCGATTCCTTGATTACTTTAGGTAAAAAGTTATAGAGTTCAGCCCCCTCATATACGATAATACGACAGTCTTTCGACCGTAGTTTGTCCTCGGTGCTCTTAAAATTATATGGTTAGCCTGCCTCGTAATGCGCTATGTTATTTGTGTGTGTATGTCTCTATTCATTATTTTAAGTGTTATATTTATAAATTTGACCAATATTCATTAATTTTGTTTCTTTGTAAATCTTTTGAGAAGATGTAAATTAATCATAATTGAATAGGACTTTAATAATTTTATTTTGAGATGTTTGTAGCTTTTTAAGGAGAGTTTTGGCAGCACGGGAAGTGCTGCCAAAACTTCGATTAAATAATCGAGATGTGATTTAACCATCGATTAAACAATCGATTATAAATAATATATCTGACCCTTAGTGGGAGACATCGGACAATTCCTCTAAGTGCACCAGTCAGTGATGATATATTTTTTCTTACTTTCTCAATATGAGGTTTCATTGTAAGTTTATCATCAAGAGTAAGACCTAAATATTTCTCAGTATTTGTTTTTAATAACGGTTGACCATTTATATTTAATTCATCATGTGTATGAAGCTTTTTATTTTTAGCACTAAATATCATGTATTTGGTTTTACTAGCATTTATAGTAAGCAGATTGCATTGGAACCAGATAGCTAGTTTATTTAGGTCACTTTGTGCTTCTTTAATTAACAATACCTTCTATATTACTACCAAAATAAAAAATACTAGTATCGTCGGCATACAGATACAGATATACAAAAATAACTTTGTGACCACTAACATCTATCACCTAAAATATCAATTGATCACCAATTTAGTAAATTGAGCACCCGTACACATGTGTATTATAATGTGTTATGATCGTGAATGTTTAAAAAAGACAGTTGAGCACCAAATTTTAATTAGGTGGTTGATGAGAAACTAGTTTTGCCTAGGCCGACTTGGGGTACCCCGACACGGATAGATTAGGTTAGGTTAGACCCCGCCATACCCTTGGTGGTTATTTTATTATAAACCATTCAGTAGTTTCGCGGGGCTCCGTCGACCGGGTCTCCCTCGACTCGGATGCAAGAGCATAACAGTTCAATTTCTGGTGGTCATTAACTAAAAAAATAAATGTTTGGTTCTAATTTCATGATACAATGGGGATTCATTTTGGTGATCATTTACTTATTGCAATCAAAAGTGATTTTTTTTGCCGTTATATTTGACTAAATCTGGTGGTTCGTTAAACACAAGTGTAGGCGACGCGAGTACCTAATATTAATTTGTAAATTGATTTATTTACGCGGAACGCAAATGTTACTCTTTTATCTATAATGTACCTACATGTTATTGTGATTTTGATTTTTAATAAACAGTGGAGCGCGGTCAAGGAGGGCGGTGGAGGGCGTACACGTTTAGAGGGGCGCGGGGGCATTCGGGGTTCGCATCGCTCGCGTCACGGGCGACGCCGCCGTGCGCGCGGGCGCGGCGGCGCCTTCAGTCGGCTATAATAGAAAGCTATCCAATGAGAGCACGTACGCGCCTCCTTCACCCCGCTTGCACGAAATTAAGCCTGAGTACTCTTTTTACCTCTCTCTCGTCTCTTTTTTTTTTTTTTTTTTACCTCTTTTTTTTTTTTCCTCTCAAAGAGAGGAGGCCTGTGTCCCAGCAGTGGGAACATTAATAGGCTGATGATGATGATGATGATGACTCTTTTTACTGGTCCACCCTTTATAACAAGCCTAATCTAAATAACAGATGTACCTAAGTCAATCTCCGCGCCATAATGGAAAACAGTTGTGCCAATCTAACAACAACAAAAAAAAACAAAAAATTGAATTTGGAACCAAAAACAAATCATCCATTACCGATACTTTTTTGACTGAATGTAGAACCCTCTCATCGGTTTCCGGTTGCAGTCGCTTTTATAATTGTTTAAATTATGTAGCTAAAGAAACACCCATGTGGTGGCGTCTTCCGAGATGGATAAATCTGCGATGTTTTCAATTTAACTCCCGAAAAAGATCCTGCCAATTCATAATTTAGCCTTGAGACAATTTCAGATAATTTAGTCATGTCAGGCCGGTGGTAACGACTTAAATATCAACTTACATCGATCCTGCCGAGCGCACAGGACAGCTTAGCGAGCAGCTCGTCGAGTAGCGTCGCCTCCTGCTGTGAGCTGTAGTAAGACGTCAGCAGCGGTCCTATCAATGAGAGGCAGTCCTGCTTGCTAGTTTTTATGTATTCTTCGAATTTCACCAGTATCTGAAAATAATAATAACAAAACATGTGTTCACAGCAAAAGATTCGAAAGATATGAACAGATAAATAGATTTGCGGCGCCCGCATGCGATTGTTAAACTCAACTCAATGCAAACCTCAAGACCGACAGGCAAAACTCTAAAAAATATTTGCGTAAATTTTTAACCGATTTCATAAAAGGAGGCGGTTCTCAACTTAGCCGTATTTTTTCTTTACGGGAGTTTCTGGCATAGAAAATAGACAGCGAATGCATACGCACCTATAGTCTCCGCTAGATTAGTAGGAAATAAAGGTCATTAACCCGCATACTTTATTTCAAATACATAATTCCGAAAACATAATTAATGACATAAACTTGTCCCGAAACGACCTTTATCGTGATCCTTGATTTTTTCTAGTAATACAAAACTATTTATAATGTATTGTTGGGGTACCTACGCAGAGAAATTAAGGAAAGCTAGAGCAATAATAACCTTTAATCCTTATTTATCTGGCGCAGACTTTAAGTATAAAATCCAAGCTTATTGCCTACTCCTGGCTGGAGCACTTACACTCAATGCACCCATGGGATAGTCCGATTAGCAGAAGCTAGCTGCTAGCTTCATCAACAACGCCTTGTCAACGGTGACATGCGAGATGCCACCCAATAAAAAAACTATACCCACTTCCAGTATGTACAAAAACATCGCACTGTACGTTTGGTCTTTCAGGTAACTTACCCTGGTTTTCTGCGGACAAGAAGCCACAGGTGTCTCCAGCAACAAAGAAGCGGTTTGTATGAGCACCGACAACTGCTTCTTGACGATAACGTCTCTTTCGTCAGGTATACTCTCCTCTTCAATGTGTTCGAGCGCAGTGTGGATGGTTTCCAGAATACTCGCTAGGCATTCTGCTCCTGATGTACCTTCGTTACTTTCGGCTGCAGGAAAAAAAATACATGAACAGGCTCGTGTCCTGAAAAAATCTAATGAGTCCGTCAGTTAGATTATCAAAAAATATTTGACACGTATTTTTTCTTTTGTAACCTAAACCAAAATTGACGAAGATACGACGCTTTCAAAATTCTCAATACGACACGTCGTGCTATAATTTTTAGTGCGTTGTGACGTCACGAGCCCCCACTCCCGAGTTTTGATGCGTTTTATCTTTGTCAATATTCATTGATTAACAAAAACAAAAAATACGTGTCTATTAATTTCCAATACTCTAACTGACGGACTAAATAGATTTGCAATTTATTGATGGTGGAAACTGTGGTGTATTATTAGTAGAGACCGGATAATATGCATTTGCATATTTGCATATGCATTTGCATATTTAAGCGATTTTCAAAGGCTATTAGCATATTTTTACTAATATCTAGTGATGATGCATATTATTGCTATAATTTACAGTAGGTAGGTATTTTTCGAGCGTAGCGCACTCAAATTGATAGCTTTATTAATGGACCGACGGAAGTTTTGCCAGAAAATATAAGCGCTAACATAGCACCCAAGTTCAAATTCTGCCCAGTTACCTCAGTAGATGTGGAGCGATCATTTTCGACCTATAAAAATATTTTGAATGATCGAAGACATAATCTCACCACTGAACATTTGGAACAATACTTGATTGTTAATGTTTACAAAAATATTAAATAATGTCTACTGTATCGATTAACATCTATCAATGGATAGTTTTCTATAAATGTATGCTGATTTTTTAATAAAAAATATAAAACTTAATAGTTTTTTTTTATTTTATCAAATAACAATAAATTAAAAAGATACATACATAATAAAGTAAAACATAAATAAGACAAGTATTTACTAACAAAATACTTAAATCTAAAGGAATAATATTTACAAAACAAAAAAAACTCATTTAATGTTGCATATTCTGTCAAGTTTTCGTGCATATTTTAGGCATTTTTCATGCATATTTGCATGCATATTTCAAGCTTTTTATGTTGCATATTATCCGGTCTCTAATTATTAGTATTAAGGTAGATGTAAATTATTGTTATGAACTAGATATTAAGAATTGTGGGTAGGAGCTAAAATGTAGCTGAGCGCTATTGTATGTGTCAGTCGGATTATACTTGTAACCGTGAACAGCTGTTTTATTCCTGGACCCCGTATCCCGAAATCCTGGTGTGCAAGTGTGAAGGGTTTGGACTTCAGAAACTAGCCTATTATGCTAAGCTAAAGTGGGACTGAACTGGCCTCGTCTGACACATGCCCAATAAGCTGTGGGTCAAAATAGCCACTTTCTTAAGCCCTGACACAGTCAGAAGGCGTCGCGGTAGAACTCGTAGAAGATGGCTGAACGAGCTGGACAAGACCAGCTACCATTGGTCCCCATTGGCCTTGGATCGAAACAACTGGAAGTCATGGGGAGAAGCCTTTCCCCAGCAGTGGGATGATGCAAGCTAACATAAAGCAAAAGGTAAAGCGGCTAAAGTAATATTATATAATCATGTTATCTATCTTTATACTTTCACCTTAAACAAATTTTCTAAAAGTTGTTATTATACCATTTTATTTTAATTAAGTAATTGCTACACGTACTGCTATCAATGTTCCTAGCGATTAGCTCTTTTTTTTTAACACCCTTGCTCGTAAATCTGATGTAATTTCGCCGGTTTTAAATATGTAAAGCGGGTCATAAAAAACGCGTGTGTTACCAAAACAAATAGTTAAGTTATAGTCCATACAAATTCCATAACAGTATTATTTGCCATTTTAAATATGGAACTGTTCGCCGCCGCACGACTCCAGCTAGTGAGCAGCGCGCTGTTGCTATTCAAATTTCGAACTAATTGCCGCGCAGCGCCAGTCAGTAGGCAGCGCTAGCGCGCTGTTAAAATGGCGGGAAAGCAACAGTGTGCATTCACAGATTGAGTGTATTAAAAAAAAAAAAAAACAGTTTATTCGGTCATTTAAAAACTTGGCTGCATGCTCTAGCGTCTTTGCCAACATTTTCACGCAGCCACGGCAGAAAATAATCCTCGCGCCATTTTTCTCAAATTTTCTTTTCTTTGTCCTTGTATTGTGAAATGTTTTTTTTTCTGTTTCCTCGCAAATGTGTTAAAAAAACGTCGTACGATATACGTGCGTATTGGTTATAATAACATCTTAACGCACTAATATCGTAATGTACTATTAAACTTAGTGTCTACTTGTGGACAGCGTTGTGGGTTACGTTATAACCAAATTTCTATTTTGTTAAACTAGTTGTAAGTCCTTATAATGTAACTGTTTGCTGTTCCTTTCAATAAAACAGTGGCGTCGATTCTGTTGTGCACAAACTAAACTTGATTTACTGTTTTTTTTTTTTTTTTTACTTACTTAATTTCCGCTATTGCTATCTTTTACTAAAATACAGTGCGTAAAAAGGACGGCTATAGCTATGAACTAAGTTAGAGATGTCAAACTAGTTTATGCTTTGCGCTTCACCGTGTTTTTAGTCTACATGTTTTTACGTGCACCCTTCATTTGTATGGAAATATCAGTTCCAACTAAATTTGACAGCTCTAAATTACGTCCGTCTCTTTCTCGTTGTATTAGAGAGAAAAAGATAGCAATAGCCTAACATAAGTTTAGTTTGTGCACAACAGAATCGACACCATTATCAGTAGAATTCTATTTTAGTTTTATAAGGGGAATCCATACGGAAGCTAGGAACTGAATGTCTGTTACTGTTACAAGCCTTAATGGCTGATCAGATTTGGATTAAATAGCGTACAGGTATACCATGACCAAAACAAATCATAGAATACTTTTTATCGCAGTAGTACTTTCCCGTGGGTTAATTTTCGACCTCCACTTGGGAATCCGGGGATATAAGCAAATCCAACATAATTTGGCAATAATTATAGACTGCTTCGATGGTCCTGAGATCGTGAGATCCTAGTTTCAACTACCAAGTGAGACAGTAAAATTCTGGTAGCTATATTGCAATCGCCGGATATACAGTAGGTACTTACTTATAGCCAACAGGAAACTATCCATCTTGAGCGAGTAGAGCGGCGAGAACAACAACGTGAGACAAGTCTTGAATACTTCCAGACACCCGAGCGTCGTCTGGTCGTCGAACTCGCACATATGTTGGAACCTGTTACCATGACGTTAGAGGTCAATTTTGAATAAACGAAATGGGTTGCATGCAGGCTTTAGTGGTCAGTATTAATTTTAACAAGATCTACGTATTTGAGATGCAACAATCATTGTACTTTCAATCTTATTTCAATATTCATAAAAGTCATATGACGCCATCTCGTGATTCGTCAAAGACAGTTAAATCAGAAAAGGTATGTGCTTCGATAATCATCTGTCGAGTTAGTTTTTCGAGTCGCATATTGCCATCTCTCAATAGTTTTGAAAAAAGTTATTTTTTAATGGGGAAATATAAAACGAGCGATTAAAAAAAAAGCTTTGCGACTGATGATGACATACTGTATTAATAACTTGAGCGGTATGAATTTGAGTAAGCGAAAAATTAACTAAACTAACGACGAATATTGATTAATAATAAAATCCAGAACGAGCTTACAAAAAGTGGATTGTGATTAAACCATTTCATATATTAAAATTTGGGTAGCAATAAAACGAGTGACTGTAAATTACAATTTTAAGTGTCAAAATTAATTAATTTGGGTTATATAATTACTAAGTGAGCGACTGACTGTAAGTGACGAGAAATCAACAGAACAGTATCTTACAAACATTAATTTGAGTTACTTAAAATACAAAATGAGCAGCTTCATAATATTTGAGCGACTTAATATTTGTTTGAGTGTCAACGTTACGTCCTGCATTTTTTTCAATATTTGGCAAATGTATTTTTATACTGAGCGGCATTTTATCTTAAATGAAGTGTTTCGAATACAAAAACCACTTTGAAAAATACACTAATGAGCTAATTAATTGTTGTTTAATGGTATTTGCAGAATTGTTTTTTTTTTAGTTATTTTAGGACCTGCTACGATTCCATGACGCGCGCTCGCTTCGCTCGCATATTAAATAACACTCTTTGACTTCTGTCCCCGAAGTGCCGGGCCTCCGCCGGCCTCCTTCGTCGGCCTACGGCCCGGTGCCCATGCCGCCCATAAAAGAAATTCCGTAGTAAGATTTTATAATTTTATCCAGTGGCTCACTTAGTAATTTAGTCGCTCGGATAAAAAAAAATAAAAAAAAAATCACTTCCCACTTTACATATAGGGGGGCTCCCCTATATGTAAAGTGGGAAGTGATTTTTTTTTTAATTTCAACCCTAACGTGTGATATATTGTTGGAAAGGTATTTAAAAATGAATAGGGGTTTCCTAAAATCATTTTTTGATAATGTCAATAATTTCGGAAATAATCGCTCCAAAAGTAAAAAACAATGTGTAACTTTTGAACCATATGTTTAGAAAATCTGAAAAGTAGAACTTTGTAAGGACTTTCTAGGAAAATTATTTTGAACTTGATGGAAACAACAGTTTTTGTACAAAAAAGACAAAAAGTTGTACAAAATAATTTCTGGACTAAGTTTGTAGTATATTCGTATATGCAAGCATTTTTACATAATGGATACCCACCTTTAAACTCATAAGTGGGAACACTTATTGTGACGGACGGGAAACTACGGAACCCTACACTGAGCGTGGCCCGACACGCTCTTGGCCGGTTTTTATTAATTATATGGTGTAGCTTTTGTGCTTCGATGTGTCTTCCATCCCGTATAGAGATGTTACATAACATAACATCACGCCTATAATCCCCGAAGTATTAGGCAGAGGTGTATCTAATAGTACATTCACATTTCGCCAGTTATGTTTAAGTCCCTTGTAATAGTGGAATGTTAAGATCTTAGCCTAGTTACACGACTCCGCTCCCACCCAGCAAAAGGAATATAATTTTATTCAAATATGGGCTTAATGTATTGCTCGTTAGATATAATTTACATTGGCAACATAAATTAGCAGACAGCTCGCTGTCAGCGGGCTTACCGCCGTCAATGCCATTCTTCTCCATAGAGATCTACGCTAGGGAATGGGCAACTACAGTACTTTCACAGTTTTTATGTCTTGTGACTGGGACTGTAGCTACATTTAATTTTCATCTTTGTTTCGACAATTCAAAAGTGCCTGTAACTGGCTTACTTGAAATAAATGCTTTGATTTTGATGATTTTGATTTTGAACGTAAAGTATGTCTAAAGAGAAATATTTAAAGCCCATATTCGAATTATATTATTTTTGCCGGGTGGGAGCGGAGTCGTTTATATGAACTAAGACCTTTAATCTATACATTATTATTATTATAATAAAACAGTAACGAAAGAAAAACTGTACATTGAGAATTTTCAAGAAAAAATATGTGGTTTTTGTTAGAAAAACGTAACTGAAGACAAAAGGTTTTTTTTTTTTAATTTTTGTCTGTTTGCCTGTTTATCTGTGTGTATGGTACGGCTTCACGCCAAAACTACTGGATAGATTGAATTGAAATTCAGCAAAAATGTTCTTTGTAAACCAAGGAAGGCTTTAGGCTACATATTATCACGCCGTATGTTATGGGAGGTAAGTAATATTGATTTTAAAAGGTTGTTGTTCGTAATTGAATGCACAAAATGACCTGTTATAAGCTATATTGTGTGACGCAGACGAAGTTGCGCGGGTCAGCTAGTCTTCAGTATTAACGATGTTAGGCTCATATTAAATCTCAACATCGCACGTTCGTACTGCCGAAGATAACCGACGATTGCCGAAGCGCATACTCTTCCTGGGTGACCAGTACTTACCTAGAAACACATCTGTTGTACAGGATGTTGGCTATGCTGACGACGTGCGTGGCGACGGCCTTCTTGTCCAGCTGGTCAGCGAGCAGGACTGCGTGCACGCAGCGCAGGACCCACGCGTGGAAGTCGCGGCGAGCGCGGATCTGATTGCGTTGTTCCAGGGAAGACCACGGCACGTTCTCACTGTTGGGAAAGACATAGTCAGTGTATGGAATAAAAAATAAATAAAAAATAAATAAATATAAATATTGCTGGACATTACACACAGCGCCATCTAGTGCCACACTAAGCAACGAGGCTTGTGTCGTGGACACCAGATAGTTGATATATTACATAGATACTTTTTTTGTTTGTAAATACATACTTAATATACATTTAGACATCCATGACTCGGAAACAAATGTCTATGCTCATCACACAAACATTAGCTCCGACCGGGATTCGAACCCGGGACCCTAATAACTTAAGGCAGCCTCACTACCATTTGGGTCGTCAAAAAAAAAATAAAAGATAGGATTAATTTTGTTCCCACCTGTATTTCATCATCACTACCTATTATAAAACAAAGTCCGCCGCCGCATCTGTCTGTCCCTATGTATGCTTTCTTTAAAGCTCCGCAACGGATTTTGATGCGGGTTTTATTGATGGATAGAATGATTCAAGAGGAAGGTTTTAGTAAATAATTTGTGAAGCGGACGAAGCCGCGGGCATCAGCTAGTAAACAATAAAGCAGAGGTGTCTAAACGACATTTCACAAGCTCAGCAACCGAGAAAAACTACTTTTCAGGGAAAATGATAAACACGCAAGTGACATTATGCAGGGGGTATAAAATGACCGTTTCAGCAGAATCGTAATATGAATCACATTAAAAAATTAAAATTCATAAAATGGACTTTATGCTCATAATCATAAAGTCCGAAAACATAAATTTTATTTAACTGAAATATCTCCCTAACTCCTGTTCTGTTCAATGCATCTATTAGAACAATGTTTTAAGTGCGTTCCATTGAGCGATACCGTAAATCGTGATGTTTTCACACCAAAAAAATATATATTTCTCAGCAATCATTTTTACGCAATATTACTTAATTTCATGTAGATAATGCTTGGTGCAGAGCAGCGGTGGCCCAGCGGTGGCGGCCCCGACTTACGAACAGTTCGAACCCAGACAGGCACATTAGTGTAATTTATTTCATCACCACTGCTCTCAAAACAGTGAAGGGAAACATCGTGAGGAAACCGACATATCCTAGAACCAAAAATTCGAAGACATGTAACATCTACCAATTCGCACTGGGCCCGCGTGGTGGATTATAGCCCATTCCCTGTCATAGAGAGGAGGCCGTGTTCTAGCAGTGGGAATATTATAGGCTGATGATGATGATGATGAATGCTTAGTTGACGACTTCGTGAAGGGTCCGTTTACATCCTGTATATCTTCCAAGTTGACCTACCTGTACAGCAGCTCAACCACCCTCACACAGAACTTGGTGTCCCACACACAAGGCAGCGGTTTGAACGGACCCGCCTTGTCCCTGACCAAGTTAGCTAGCTTCACGGGCGCCTTGCCTTTCTCCTTCTGAGACTTCTGACTCTTCTGAGACTTTACTGTCTCGCGCGTCTCGTTTAGAGACTTGTTGCCTTTCTTCGCTGCTTTTGGAGGTACCTGAAACAAGACTGTCGAAGTGAAAATGTGTCTTTAGAATCTTCAATTAAATCGTCGAATCTCTTGACATGAACTTTATTACTCGTGGAGTTTATCTTTACATTACACAGATACAATATTTTTAAGATGGTTTTCGTGATATACAAACAAAGGTCACAGAAGTAGTCTTTTGTTAAGATGGCGGATGGTATCTACCAAACTATTATTTTCTCCTAACAAACTAGCGCTATCTCGTGGCCCCCGGTGAATCTACAGGCGACATTTGGGTCGCATCGGTCGAACTATTTAGAACAAAATGGCACTTCGAAAATGCGAGAGTAACTGTCAATAGTAACTGTGTCAATAGTAACTGTAGTAGTAGTAACTGTCTGTGTTTTTTTCTAAGTAGGCTTATCTGTCGGGCAAAGCTTTAGGCCTGCATATCGCAGAACAGGAGCCCTGAGACAGCTAGACGGGGAAGAACATTTGAAGACAACAATTTAATATAAACTTTAACTACCTTGATATACGGTCGCATGCATGCTCTTGTAGTAGCTTGAGGGCGCTCCGAGTACCGCGTGCGAATTTATTCTTATATTGACCGTATATCAAGGTAGTTAAGGTTTATATTAAATTGTTGTCTTCAAATGCGCTCCGCTGTGCCTCCAGCGGTGTGAGTTGGGCCATACTCTTCCCAATTTACTTCCCTGCCAGTCTTAGGTAAATAATTTAGTCACAATACCTTAGTCTGCTCCAGCAGTTGATTGCAAGCTTTAAACAGTTTGTACACGTTGTTAGCAGCCGTCTCACTGCTAGGACTCCACTGCAGTATCTTATGTGCTATCAACGTCTCGTAACATTGCAGTATTTGCTGCACTTTCAGGCATTTGGCTTTCGATTCTGGTGTTAAGTCTGAGAGACCCGGTTCTTCCTGTAATAAGAAAAAAGTATAGTTAGTCTCCTAAAACTTTTTTCTGGTAACAACAACGGTTAAGATATCCGCCCTTACTGCCCTATCTTAAAATTCGGCAGCCAATCTCAGCGGAGACTAACCATCGACGACAGGTATATCGTCCGTCATAGTCCTCCTGACCGTTTTCAGTCAAGGCGGCCAATCTTAACGAAGATAAGACATCGATAAGACATCGGCGCGAGAGATATACACACACACACACACATATATACACACACACACACACACACACATATACACACACACACACACATCACATATACTTAGTGCCCAAGTGTGTGCGCAGGAATAGGTGCACTTTCTGTTCTCATACTCCGATGGGATGGCAATCCGACACGACCGGAGAGAGGTCAGGCGTAGCACCGGGGCCCGGAGGTTTCTAACCGTCATGTTCCAAACTCCGTACTATTATTGAGAAATTTCTAATAGAAACACCCAATAGCACTTTTTGCCCGACCCGGGAATCGAACCCAGGACCTAACGCTCAGCATTCATTCGCGCTTGCGACAACGACCAACGGGGCAGTCATAGAAAATTAACATAAGAACCAAAACTCACGATACTCACCATATCAATATTGACAAACTGTTCGTTATCACAGAGCTGCTGCATGACCCTGGACAGCTTACTCTTCAGGTAAGCGTTCCCGGTCTCCACGGACTGGCTGGCCAGGATGTCTTCCAAGTCTTCCTCCTCACCGGGCTGCAGGAACTGGGCTACGGCGTACAGCAGCTGGGCTATGGGCTCCTGGTAATGGGGGAAATAAATTATTTAGGATATATACCTGCACAAAATATATTATTATATATTTCGATAATCTAACTGACGGACTAAACAGAATCATATTTTTTTTTATGATAAATGATGTTTATTTTGCAAGTAGGTTTTTACAAACACTTTTACACGTCATTTTTTAAAACTAGATGGGGCCGGTGTTTCGTACCTGACTACTCTGAGAAGAAACAGCCGAAACAAACTCAGAGGTCATAGTCTCTTTTAAAGTCCAGACATAATCTTGCTCAATTCACATGAGGACTATGCAGATTAGTGCCTGAGATGGTCTTTTGAAGAAAGAACCATGCAGATTTGAGTGGACCTGTCCAGTCAGTGCAAGCATTTGTCAGTTAACGTGTAGCTCGACTTATAACTCAAGAAGCTCAACGAAACGACGAACAATACCAAAGAAAGGACATTTGGGTAGGTCGCTTATAGTACTCAAACTGCCAGACAGTTGTGGGAAAAAAACAAACAAAAAATAAAAATGTGACCCACATGGTCCCCACATTCACAATAATCAAATAAAATTAATAACAAGTTCTTTCCAAATGAATGTAAGTAAAAAAAATCACAAAAATCATTAAGTGTCGCAATGATAATAAAAAAAAAAGTTAAATAAGTACTTAATAAAATAAGTATTCATGTCAAATCAGTAAATGTCACATAAAATAATAATATTATAAAGCTGAAGAGTTTGTTTGTTTGTTTGTTTGAACGCGCTAATCTCAGGAACTACAGGTTGGAATTGAAAAAATATTTTTGTGTTGGATAGCCCATTTATTGAGGAAGGTTATAGGCTACGACACACGAACATCACGCTACGACCAAAAGGAGCGGAGCATAAATGAAAGATGTTGCAAAAACGGGGAAAATGTATTCCTTTTGTTAGCTTTTTCTCTCTTATGTGACGCAGACGAAGTTGCGTGGGTCAGCTAGTAAAAAATAAAAGTAAAATAATAAAATACATGTCAAAAAATTCAATGTCAGAGTGTATAAAAGAAAGGAATCATTAATAAACAAGCGAAGTCCGAAATTTCGACATTCACAGAGAAAATTTCATTGGAGCAGCTTAATCCCAAGATTTTTTATCTTCAAGATAGTGATTAACATGATAGTAGACTTTTAGTCAGACATCATCCCTATTATGGAAATCACACTCTCTGTAACTACCTATGTTAACAAAGAAAGATTCTGATTCTAGGTATGTAAAAGCCCTTTTGATCGTTTTCGGTCATTGCGGCCCATAGAATATGCAAACGTTAGGTTAACTGGTTAACCTAACATTTGCATAATATATAGGCTTCATACTTTGAATTGGTATGGAATTTGTCTATTAACATATTTATATTTTGACATATTTAATTTGATATAAAATACTTTTCATCCATTAACCAGCTTGGTGAAGGTCGTTCTTAACGGAATCTTAGACTAATATTACAGTGCATAAGTGTACAAAAACTCAACTTGTGCATTCTGTCTTGAAGGGGACGGCGGAGTCTTACTACGTTCGCGCTCTAGACCCCGCCAACACCTCCGAACCCAATAGTCTGGTAGTGTCGGATATGTGTAAGTACTTACAATTAAAACAGCAGTCGCTCCATTGACCTGCACACACTTGTTGATGAGCAGGGAGGCAGTTTCTGCGCCCTCCGGCAAGTACTTGCTCAAGTGTTCATATAACAACTCCAAGATAGATTCATGTAGGAACTGCTTGTCTTTCGCGCAACCATGTAATTCTATAAATAAAATGTAAAGTTACAGACAGAATAGTTGCAACTTCGGATCGGCTGAAGCTTTTAACAGAATACTTTTGTTTTAAGAAAATCAAGAGTTTCATGCAATATTTTAAGTCCATTCGATCGCGTCAAATTGTACGGCAACTGCGGTACTAGCTCTACTACTAGCGCCATTTCATGACAAAAATTGTATAATGGTTTAATTGACGACATGGGCGAAGCCCGCTGGGCAAGTCTTGAGACATTGGGGGCCGGGAGCTGGAATAGACGGCCCACAGCTGAGCCTTTACCGACCAGAGGGACAGTACAGGAATACAACAAAAAACGCAAAGCAAAATCTTGGACTAAACCTACAAACTAAATACATTTGTAAATTATCTGGGTGAATAAATTAACCGAGAATACAAAAAATACTTACTGGTATAGAGTAGTTGTTTGACGAGTGCATCTTGTACGAGACAACGTCGCAGTATCGATACTACCTCCATGCACATTGCCTCATTACGAACTCGCGAAGTTACACTGCGAAAATAATACAATTTAAGTTAGGGGCCTTTAATCAGTGTGTTTTATAGGCTTGTAGTGGCACTACAAAAAGTACTACAGCTACATTGAACAAAAAGAACTACAGCGCCGTCTATGACACAGATGATGGACTAACAGCGAAACACGTCAGAATTCCTACATCGCGCATGCAGAGTTATCCGCGACATAAGACTATATACAAGAATCCGACAACAACTGTCGGGCCTTTAGGCAAGTCGCATGCGCGCGCGTGCCCTTGGCCACGCCTACATGACCCTGCAATGAGGTACCCGTAGCTATGGGGACCAAACAGAAACTGCGGGACCAAGGATAACCCGCCAGCCGCGCCATCTTGCGGGGGCGCAGCGACTTCCACGAATTGTTGGGTAGTAGCCCACCAGACATAACACCCGTCTGGTCGGAGGATCCTCCCTTTTCTACGGGGGATGAAGCTTTACACCCTGTTCTTCATACCCCCAAAGGCTATTTTTATACCCTCCCTACCACCTTAGTGATACGTCATGAGGTTTTAGGCCACCCCTCCTCTCCTCCTCCGGGTATCACTTGTATTTTTATTATTGAAAAGATTAAAGTTTTAGAACGTTTTCTTAGTTTAGTGGCTAATAAACCCAAAATAAAATTGTATAGTTTTTTTTTCATTTCATTCGCTGGCTCGGGGTTTCACGTGGTTACACAATAGAATTCAATCCGATATTGGTAAAAATATTATATAAGACACAATCATTTAATTATTTTTTTCGTCCCACGAAAAATCACATGTTGTATGTCACGGTACTAAGGTAGCTAGTACCGTTGTCACTCTATCCCCAATCATGAATCTCACGTGATTAAAGGACGACCCCTAAGTTGTGGAACCTTTGGCGGTACCTTCACACAAGCTCAAAAGCTCAACTTGCCCGAATAAAAACATTGAGATCACCATCGTTCATTTTTCCTTTGGTTCTTCCTTTTAGGCTCTATTCTTTAGTGTTTCTCTACATATATTTCTTCACATCCTAGCGCGCCAAAAGGTTAAGGTGAAAGCTCGACTTTTTCATGAAATAGTCATTCAATCAGGTTACATGAACTTAGAGGGTTCAATTGATGATTTTATAGTACATTACTGCAGCGGCCAGCAACAGAGGCATTGATGGACGAACGTGTAAATGTGGGCCGAGGCGAAGCCGAGGGACACATACGTAAGTCCATCAATGCCTAGTAGCGGCCTAGTAAGGCTTGTATAGGACTTTTCTCAAGTAATGCGAGGAAATTAAAACTAAGTATGCACACAAACAACAATAATTTTTCTCGCGTTGAAGAGTTCATTTGTTTTTTTTTTTTTTCATTAGGTATACTTCTTTCTATTTGCAAGACAGCTCGAAATTTAAATAAAACCTTTGATAAGTTACCTCCTTGGTTGCCATGTTTCAGAGTAAAAGATCGTTCCATTTTTAAATAACACAATTGGTAATTTGGTATTATAACATAATTGGCCGCTAAACACGACAGATATGGATTTTCATACAACTTTTGCCGGCCGCTGGTTGCATGTATCTGGCTAGTACAGCAATTTCGATTTATCTCGAAGAAGGTTGTCAAAATAATGCTCTAATTTCCAAACATGTTTGAAAAAATGATCGTAATTCTGTGACTACTTAATTATGTGTGTTACAGCCGCGAATCATATTTTAATCAACATACAACCTGACACTGACCTGCAAATAGCAAAAAACGTAAGAATTTTTTAATTTCGCTGGCTACCGTGGAGTTTTCACCATATGCTATCAAAAGGCTCTGTGAACTCACACATTCCCCTGCTGCGTGGCGTGCAGGTCCACCGTGAGCTGCGTGAGGTAGGAGTGCGCGCTGTGCGGCTCGCTGTACGACTGGCTGCTGCTGAGCGAGCCGCTCACGCGCACGTGACGCAGCACCGACAGGAAGCCCGACAGCGACAGGCAGCGGTGCTGGGAGTCTCTGCGGGGGAGAGGATATCGTAAAGCTTCCGAAGAGGTTTCAAATTTCAATCACTCCTAGTACACTAATGATAATACCTTCACAGAGAATTTCAACTGGTAAATAATCAAACTTATGCAGTGATAGGAGTGGGTAGATTGATTTTTGGTACTTGTGTCATAAATGCACACAGAAAGAAGAACATGGATAAGCCATTTTTCCGGAAAGTAATAACCGAAGTAAACGAGTGAGCTACTTAACACGTCGTCGGAAGGCGTACGCATTGTTTTGATAACCGGTTAGTGCACCACCCATGACCCTTAGTTCTGATTGGTCGTTTCGTGACTGTGTGCCGTTAATTTTTTTATGAAGAATATAATATTGCTCATTTTAATACAATTCCTACCTAAGTTTCGGTTTGTTTTTAATAATCAACCAATTCCGGAGGAATGTCCATATTAATATATACTTTTCGGATCAATGACCCCAATTCAATTTACCTACTCCGATCATTGAACAAAAGTGTTTTAAACAGTTGTGTACAAAGTGTAGAAGAGAGGTGGCATAAAGGAGTTCATATTTATACATGCCATAAAAACGAAGATACTTGTTCAACGCTTGTCTCATATCAGTCAACGTACATGCTTTAATGTTGTGTTTAAACTGTTGCATCGACGTTTAGGTTATACTCAAACTACGAGTAGCATATAAACATAGAACGTTCATTTACCATATATTATAGATGAAGATGAGATAAAAATTAGAATATACATACAAGGATTTTATTTGTCTGCTTGCTATTACACAGATTTTTATGAGTAAGCCATACATTAGTAGCATTAGTTTTACCTACTAATTAATTTTAAAAGAGTTGAGTTTGAGTTTAAAGGCCCTTTATAACTTAAACCTGATTTCAATAACCATAAAATCACATTCACTCTCTCGATATTTTTACAACTGCCACTTTGATTGACTGATTTATATTTTACATACCTGGAATAAAGTCCTTTTCTGCACACCATTACAAGGGTGTCCCTAGTCCTAGTACTGAAATTAAGGAGTGGATGTACAGCATCCAGGACTGACGCAGCTGCCTTGTAGTCGGTGGGGGAAGGCTGGCAGTTCTCCAAGATGGCGCCCAGTTGAGTGCAACGCTCTACTGATACCGGGGTCAGCTTGCATAGGACGTAAAGGCAATCTGGAAAGAAAAGTAGTTAGATGTCATCCCGACAGAAAATTTTCATCAGAAATAAAAAAAAGTTCTGACTTCTACAAAGTGCAATACTTACACGTCAAAATGTATGAAAAAAAGGGTTTTTTTTTAATTACTTATGGTAATGATAATGAAAAAAAAAGTAATTTGTTTTTTTCATGTTTTTATTTTTCTTTCTTTTTTTACTCTTACTTTCATATTTGTAATGAAAAGCATAGTGTTACTCACACTGTTTACCTCGGGTTAAAGACTTATTTAGTTCCTCGAACTATTGGCGCCCTCGCTACGTTCGGGCGCCAAACCCCGTCTCGAGACTAGATAAATTACTTTCACCCCTAGGGTAACAATGCACCATACTGTGTGAGGTTCAGACTGATGTACTGAATACGTGGTAACTGTTTGTGCGTCGATGTCCCCTCCACACTGTATTATAATCAACCCCGTGGGTTTCTTAAATGGCGATTAAAGGCCAGAATGACTGATTGTTGCTTTAGTCTTCGAATAACTATGCCGCCAGGACACCTATTATAAGGACAACTGTACCTGCATACTGCCTCTGCGTAGTGTCGCTACACAGGCTGTCAGCTAGCTGGCTCAGTATGTGTCCGGCTGTCTCGGGCTGAGCCTTGCTGAGTCGCACCAGTATTAACGTATATGTTGCACACATGTCTCACTGTACCTGCATACTGCCTCTGCGTAGTGTCGCTACACAGTCTGTCAGCTAGCTGGCTCAGTATGTGCCCGGCTGTCTCGGGCTGTGCCTTGCTGAGTCGCACCAGTATTAACGTATATGTTGAACACATGTCTCACTGTACCTGCATACTGCCTCTGCGTAGTGTCGCTACACAGTCTGTCAGCTAGCTGGCTCAGTATGTGCCCGGCTGTCTCGGACTGTGCCTTGCTGAGTCGCACCAGTATTAACGTATATGTTGCACACATGTCTCACTGTACCTGCATACTGCCTCTGCGTAGTGTCGCTACACAGTCTGTCAGCTAGCTGGCTCAGTATGTGCCCGGCTGTCTCGGGCTGTGCCTTGCTGAGTCGCACCAGTATTAACGTATATGTTGCACACATGTCTCACTGTACCTGCATACTGCCTCTGCGTAGTGTCGCTACACAGTCTGTCAGCTAGCTGGCTCAGTATGTGCCCGGCTGTCTCGGGCTGTGCCTTGCTGAGTCGCACCAGTATTAACGTATATGTTGCACACATGTCTCACTGTACCTGCATACTGTCTCTGCGTAGTGTCGCTACACTGTCAGTTAGCTGGCTCAGTATGTGCCCGGCTGTCTCGGGCTGTGCCTTGCTGAGTCGCACCAGTATTAACGTATATGTTGCACACATGTCTCACTGTACCTGCATACTGCCTCTGCGTAGTGTCGCTACACAGTCTGTCAGCTAGCTGGCTCAGTATGTGCCCGGCTGTCTCGGGCTGTGCCTTGCTGAGTCGCACCAGTATTAGCTTCCCGTGTGACCAACATGTTGGGGCGACAGGCTTCAGTCGAGATACGGAGAGTAGGAGGAAGGCTAGGTTGATTAGACCGACTACTGTTAGTTGGCGGTGGTTGGCACTGGAACAAAATGTTGTAATTTTCAACCGACTTCCAAAAAGAGGAGGATCTCAATTCGACTGTATTTTTTTTTTTTTTTTGTGTTTGTTACCTCAGAACATTCGACTGGGTGAACCGATTTTGATGATTCTTTTTATATCTGAAAGCTGGTGCTTCTCGTGTGGTCCCATTTTAATTTTGTGAACATCTGATGCTGATCTTCGGAGTTATACAATGGAACTCTTCAAAAATAGACGGCAAATGTGCCGTGAATGTTGCAATCGCTTGGATGTTTATTGTTTATACAACATCATGACGTAACATCACGCCTGTATGCTCTGAGGGGGTACACAGATGTGTACAATACACCCAGATTTCGACAGTTAGGTATATTAAGTTGGCGCGATTGTGTTCCGCGTGCGCCTCAAATGATGTAACATCACGCCTGTATGCTCTGAGGGGGGACGCAGATGTGTACAATACATCCAGATTTCGACAGTTCGTTTCTATTCCGCGCGCGCCTCAAAGAGATGTCAGCAAAAGGGACTGTTCTAAAGAGATACTGCGGCCCTGGATAAAAAAGGGCTAAGAAGGAACATGGATTGGTTTTAGGCAGTAAAAGTCTGACACTCTGAGGGGGGGGGGGGTAATTTGATGATATCCCATCCGAAAAAAAAAAAGATATGTTAAGTTCCATATATTGGGGATACGCCTATTCATCATCAGCCTATTAATGTTCCCACTGCTGGGACACAGGCCTTCTCTCTATGAGAGGGAAATAATCCACCACGCGGGCCCAGTGCAGGTTGGTAGATGTCACATTGTCTTCGAATTTTTCGGTTCTGGGACATGCCGGTTTCCTAACGATGTTTTCCTACACCGTTTTGAGAGCAATGGTGATGAAATAAATTACACAAAGTAATGCGCCTGCCTGGGTTCGAACCCACAACTTACTGTTCGTAAGTCGGGGCCGCCACCACTGGGCCACCGCTGCTCACGCCTATTACCATGACATGTATTGGTAACAATGTCAAATAAATTCATGGCAAATATTTGTTTTGGAACAACTAAAAATGGATAAATGTCGGTGACAAAAAAAAAAACAATCAAACAAAAGTCACCGACTTCAGAAGCTAAAGTTATTTTTCACTTTTTTGTGTTTTTTGAAGTCGGTTTTATTTTTTGCTAAAAAGTTTTTAATATAAGAACTGTGTTAGTATGGACTGTATACTGCAACTGCCCGTTTATTTTATGGACTCACTGGCTTCTCGAGTTCGTGAATAAAATTTATCGTGTCTGGACAATGTTGTTTGGTGCTTCCATAATGTGTCCTCAAATAGCAAGTCCAGAGATTTGTGACATGGACTTAAACATTCCTGATGAAAAATAGGTGTCCTTCTATACTACGATTCAAACTTAATGGCGGCTCGGAACATCGTACGTGCCGCTGCGCAGATCGCAATTTTTAGGTATCAGCGGGACGTAGAGGGACGTGCCGGCGGGGCACATCCCCGCGCGCTCACTCTCTCACCCGCACTCGCCCTACGCGTCTTCGTTTGAGTGTGTGAGTTACGTCCGTATGCTGCACACACGCGCGAATTTCTGCATACGTACAGTCGAGCTGATAATAATTTGTTGTTGTTTGTTAACTATTTTGTTGTTTTTTTTTGTTATTGTTTTGTTAAGTTTTTTTTTGTTATTGTTTCATTCGTTTTTTGATGTCATAAAATAGATTTAAAATACAATGGTGTCGATTCTGTTGTGCACAAACTAAACTTAATTTAGGCTATTGCTAGATTTTTCTCTCTATTAAAACGAGAAAGAGACTGACGTAATTTAGAGCTGTCAAATTTGATTGGAACTAATATTTCCATACAAATGAAGGGTGCACGTAAAAACATGTCGACTAAAACACGGTGAAGCGCAAGGCATAAACTAGTTTGACATCTCTAAGTTAGTTCATAGGTATAGCAGTCCTTTTCTCGCACTGCCTTTTAGTAAAAGATAGCAATAGCCTAAAGTTTGTGCACAACAGAATTGACACCATTATTTCTTATATTTTTCGTTAAACGTATTTTATTTTTCCTTGACAATTTACTTTAATTTACTTGACAAATGAATACTTAATAAACAGCACTAAACATTCACACAAGTTTCAGAATAATTAAACGAGCATAATGATTTTCGACTTGACTGTACATGCGCGTACCTGCACTAGCAGCTAACTTCCGAGCCGCCATTAAGTTTGAATCGTACTGTACCCCTGCCTCACCTTTTAGGGAAGATAATGGTAATGGTATTTTAAATGTATGTTACCTCTCAGTAGTGATAAGCTTGAGTACGCAGACCACATCGACGTCGGGCGGCATGACTGCGCGCACCCACGCCGATTCCTTAGCTCTTAAATCGTCCATGGCACGTTGTTCTATCGCTGATTTTATTACCTGTAATAAATTAGATTAATTAGTGCAACCAACATAATTATATGTTAACTCTAATATTTTACTATCATTCTGGAATCTATAACTAACTTACGTAAGTACGTAACTATCTAGTTTTAGCGTGTCTCGAGTCTTAGACAGTTGGCTCAATCATGTTAGATAGCCACATTTTCGTCGAAAGATGCGACTGTGCGCGACCACATTATTTGCTTTATGTTTTACTGTGTGGTTTGAAAAGTTCTGAAATACTAAGGTCACTGATTCGGTGAAACCTGGTGACACCTTCACGTGAACCTGCAGAATGCCCGAGACACCGCAGGTTTTTTTTTATTGCAAAATAGGCCTGCTCTTGACCTCGATCAAGCCTGATGGAAAGCGATTTAAGATGCTTGCCTTGCTTTTATCCAGTAGTGAGGTGCCATCTCCATGGATGAGAGAATCGCGGACAGTCTCGCCGCGATGGCATCACCATTACGTGTATTGATTCATATTGAATTTATGAATGAGACTCACCGCGATTCTCTCGCCCGTAGGGTTGGCACCTAAATGTCATACGGCTCAATAATAAAGGGTGTAAAAAACCTCTTAACGAAGCCGAAAGGCATTTTTTCTCCCGGTCATTGCGATCAATTTTTTTGTTCTACGCCATACCTGGGCGGGAACCTTCTAGTTACAGAGATATTGGGGGTCAAAGTTCCAACTTTTTGACAAGTTTTTTTTTTTAATACAATTTTTTAATGTAAGATTTTTACTTTAAACACCTCTACGACCCTCTTACTATTCAATCCATCCATCAACACAATGTTTAAAGTGCGTTACATTGAGTTCTACCAAAAAACATGATTTTTCACCCCCAAACAAAAAGTCGTTTCCCAGCAATAATTTTTGCGTAACTTAGTTTGATGTACAGAATGCTTGGTTGACGGCTTCGTGATGAGGTTGTTTACAGCCTGTATAACGTTGATCAAACTTACATCTAAACACACAGATCTAAAATCCGCTCCCTTGTCAGACATAGCTAAAGCCAGGTCTATGATGAAGGGGGCCCTCAACAGCTGGGTCTTAGGCCACGTCCGGATGTGTTTCCGGACTAGCTCGGGGTCAGCAGCGCCTTGCGAGATGTGGTAGATGCAGGTGGATAGGCAGCGGCTCAGTTCAGCTGAACTGTGGGGGACTGGAAGAAGAAAAATGCTTTGAAAATACAGAACTTACTGTGCACTGGCGAAATATTCACATATAGCATGTCTTTATTCCTCCCTTCTCTTGGTCTTATGTTGTAAGAAGTAAGTACTATAAATGAATAAACAAACCGTTTATTTATGAAAAGGGAATTGCAATCCTTATCAGAGAACATGTTTGTGTGAACGTTATTGTTGTCGATGGCAACATTTGTAAATAATCTGTGCTAATGTGATTGGTCTGACCACATAATGGGGAGACACGGAACTAATGGCGCTAGCATAGCTGGTTCCCAACATCGTCATTGGTTGAAAATGTGGTAATGTCACTATATTTCAAAATAGCTTAACCTCATTGGTCGCATTGAGACCAGCTATGGTGGCTCCATCTTAGATTATATTTGTCTGTGTATTATCTTTTTCCCACTAGCTTTACTTCCTGTTTGTTGTTAATTATAATACGACTATGTTAGTGGATAGATACGTAATGAAAGATATACCTAAATTAAGTAAATATAACAAGAGATTTGTGATAAATGTTTTAATTGTCATTGCAACATGTTTGTAATTGTATTGATTGATTTTCTAATAAAATGGGAACAAAATTGGGCAGAATGCGACTCGCGCATGCGCGAGACAATGCGCTCTTATTGGTGAATACATGCCATTGGGCACCAGCGGCCATTACGCGACCTTTTGATATCCTTTCTTTTGGAGAGGCAGTGTGCTTCGTATGCTCACAGCGTGCACTCGCGTTACGCTGTAGCACCATTCCCGCGCAAAAGTCTAGCTAGGCGCCATTCACATTCTGCCTACTTTCTCAATCGCAGATCCACCAGTCTTTTCTTAATTTCTCACCACCGATAACCACCTATCAGCTAAAAAGTTGGTCCATCGAGCCGAATTGTATATCGGTACCTACTGCAGAAGTGAGAAACAAAACCTGTGTAGCAGGGATGTCGTTGTTCCACACGCCACAAAACACGTGCACAAATGAAGGAGCAACTGACTAACGAAGAAGGAAAACGACTTGAACTCAAATCGGATCTGCTGCTTGGCAGCATGGATGCTGTGAAAGAAGTCGGGAAAGTGCATTCAGATATCGGTGCACCACGCCCACGTGCTAACTCGAGCTTGAAACAAGATGGCGGCAGCGCGAGCAAAAGTTCTCGCAACTCACGCGCGCCGTCGTCAGCAATACGGCGGAAGCAACTAGAATACGAAGCCGCTCAAGTCAAAGCGAAGATCGAAATGGAATTGATTGACAAGAAATTGGCCATGGACTTAGCCGAGTTGGAATCGCGCTGCTCAAATCATTCTTCATCAGTTTCCTACAAAAGCAAAGTGGAGAATTGGTTGGAAAAGTCTGTTGCTGAACCTGACACGTCGCACGATTGCAACAAAGCGACTGTCGGGGGCGGTGAGTGCCACCGCAACATTGCCGGCAACGAGATGGCTATGCCGCCTACTACCGCTACAAGTACTCATCGCGCCATTGAGGAGCTGACCAACGCGATTAAAGAGGCTGTCGTCTCATCTAATTCTAACACTGGCAATAAGGTGCTGTTGTCCAGGCTGGCCACCTCGAAGGATCTGCCTTTGTACTTTGGGGATCCGTTGGAATGGATACAATTTCGGGAAGCGTTTTATGAATCGTCACGGGTATGTAAGTACAGTGATACTGAAAATGTGTGGCGTCTACGAAAGTGTTTGCGCGGCGACGCAAAAGATGCAGCCGCTGCATTGTTGATGGGAGCGAGCTCGCCCCACGATATCATAGACACACTCGAACTGAGGTTCGGCAGACCAGAAAACGTCATGCGGCAAGTTATATCACAACTGAAAAAGTTATCACCACTACCACACTCATACCACGCCGAAATTGTGAATTTCGCCATCAAAATAAAAAATTACGTCACCGCAGTAACTACATTGAAACAGATAGATTACTTGAAAAGTCCAGAGTTGTTAACAATCGTCGTATCCAAATTGCCTACAGGACTCGTTAACAAATGGGTAGAATACCTACACGAAAACCGAGTACACAGTGAAACGCCTAAATTGGAACTACTGTCAAGATTCCTATACGGGGAAGCGCAAAAGGTTGCAGAGTCGGGAGTTAGCCACATACAATACCAGAATGAATTTAACAAAAACAAACAACACCAGAAAAAGCATAACGATCATCATTCCGTGCTAACATCTGTTGAGGGCAATGACCCCGACACTGCCGGCAAGTGCAAGTTTTGCAAAAGGAACAAGCATGTGTTGCCAGACTGTAGTCAATTCAAGCGAGCAATGAGAAAAGATAGATGG
This sequence comes from Xestia xanthographa, assembly GCA_905147715.2. Classification (NCBI taxonomy): domain Eukaryota; kingdom Metazoa; phylum Arthropoda; class Insecta; order Lepidoptera; family Noctuidae; genus Xestia; species Xestia xanthographa. The sequence goes on from LR990648.1 coordinate 23,589,208, forward strand.
CGATTTGTTAGAGCAAACAAATTATGCTACAAATGTCTTGGTGCTCGGCACCCGGATAAGGAGTGTACTGCTGAAAACTGCAACGTCGAGGCCTGTGGTAGGGCTCATCACCAGATGCTGCACTGGAAGAAGCCAGAAGCGGCGCGCAGTGAAGCTTCCGCGCCCCCGAAGGCGCCACCCGACGACACCGCGACGACGCCCGACTCCGCTAGCGCCGCTGCTAGTGAGCTCGTCTCACACGCCAGCACCCGCGCCGCGCAGTGTCACGAAGTGTCAGTGATAAAAGCAAAGTGTAATGTAGTGCTTAAAATAGTGCCGGTCACCATTCATGGACCCAGGTCAAGTGTGGCCACGCATGCGCTTCTAGACGACGGCGCAACGGTGACTCTCATCGCGGCCGACCTGGCCGATAAGGTCGGGCTGCACGGCAAAAAGGTCACAATGCGCGCTTCAGGTGCATGGGACTCCGAGTTATTGTGCGAGACTGAGATAATTAAATGTAAAATAAGTAACAGTGACGGTAACAAATTCGACTTGCGTGCTCGTAAACTCAAAGAACTTAATTTGCCCTTACAGTTATTCACCTCTAATGTAAACTATTGTGAAACCATGTCTAGTAATAATTACCCCCTAATATGTGACAGCAATGTTAAACCTAAAATGTTAATTGGTCAGGACAATTATGATTTAATTGCACCTATTTCATGTAAAAGGTATAAGCCAGGCGGACCATACATCACGCAAACTTTATTAGGATGGTGTGTGCACGGAGCTTGGCAAGCTGACATTACTGGTAAGCGCGCCGAGCACGTCAACAACATCGGCAGCATTGGTCGCGCCGGCGGCGAGCCAGCCGCAACGCACGGAGCGGCGACATCGTGTACACTCCGTCACCCAGGTAAGCCTGCCGCGCACGCGCACTGCAACTCGTCCTCGAGGAACGGCAGCGCGGGCGCGAGCGGGACTTCATGTGTAAATAAACCATTGTGTCAGTCAGCTGTCGTCAAAGATACCTTCGAACGTAGTACAGACATTAATTTAAGCCAATTACATGATTTAATTCGCTGTTCATTTTCACTCGATTCAATTGGTATTAGTAACAAACCACGTCAAAATATTGAAGAATTACGAGCCATAAATATTCTTAACAAGTCAGCTGAGTTAGTTAACGGTCAATGGTCGGTCAAGCTTCCATGGAAGCACGATAAATTTGTTATGCCGGACTCTTATCCTGTAGCATTAAAAAGATTACACTCGGTAGAAAGAAAAATGTCTTCTAATCCAGAATATGAAATTAGATACCGTGAACGTATTGAACATTTACTTAAAAACAATTATGCACGAAAACTGACTGAGGCAGAGTGCAGGTTCGATTCCGAGTCGGACCAGATTTGGTATTTACCGCATTTTGGTGTGGACAATCCAAACAAAAAAAAGTTGCGATTGGTCTTTGATGCTGCCGCCAAAAGTGACAATATGTCACTTAATGATTTTCTACTCCAAGGGCCTGACTTATTACAATCTTTATATGGTATAATGTTTAGGTTTAGGGAGAACCCAATAGGAATAATAGGAGACATAAAAGATATGTTTTTACGTATTAAAATACATAATAATGATCAAAATGCACTTAGGTTTTTATGGAAGGAGAAAGGCAGCGATGTTGTAAATAAGTATGTAATGACATCACTTATTTTCGGCGCAAATTGTTCCCCGTTTGTTGCCCAATTTATTAACCAAAATATAAATGCTTCTCGATTTAGTCAACAGATGCCTGACGCTGTGAAGGCTATAACCAACAACCAGTACATGGACGATTATATTGATAGTTTTTCTGATGAGGATGTGGCCAGGAAAATGATAAAAGAAATTTCATTTATCCATAATAAAGGTGGATTTAAAATGTGTAACTATCTCAGTAATGTACCTAATGTGTTAAGTGACATTCCAAAAGACAGTCTTAATGAAATAGTTATAAAGTTCAATTTTGATAAACAGGCGGAGCGGGCATTAGGCATATTGTGGTTCCCGCGCACCGATCTGTTAGCTTTAGATTTATCTTTTAAACGTATTCCGCAAGAAATAATACTCTTGAAGCGAATACCTACTAAGCGTGAGATGCTGAGTATCATCATGTCCATTTTTGATATTCATGGCTATTTAGGACCGTTTACTATCAAGGGAAAAATATTAATGCGCGAAACATGGAAACTTAATATCACATGGGATGAAAAATTAAATGATAATTTAAATGATTTATTCTGTAAGTGGATTAATCAAGCTAAGGAGATAAATAAAATAAGAATTCCGCGTTGTTATTTTTCCTGTGATCGGACGGGTGATAGTTTAGCTAGTTTAGAACTTCATGTATTTTGTGATGCATCGCCGAGCGCGTACGCCGCTGTTGCATATTGGCGTCGCGAAAGCAGCAACGGACAAGTAACTGTATCGTTTATCGCGAGTAAATGTAAAGTTACTCCATTAAAACCGGTTTCTGTGCCTAGACTTGAGTTACAAGGAGCCGTATTAGCATGTAAGTTAGCTAGTAGTGTTAAAAAGGAACATCGTTTACAACCTAATTTAGTTTTCTACTGGACAGACTCGACTACAGTCTTACACTGGGTTAAGAATAAATGTAGAACGTATAAAGCATTCATCGCGAACAGGCTAGGTGAAATAGACGAGTTGAGTAAGTCCGACGAGTGGCGATATGTGCCCACTGGCGTAAACGTCGCAGACCTGGCGACAAAAAATAATGATTACGTATTGACAGGTGATTCGGAGTGGTTCTCGGGCCCGTCGTTCTTACGCCAGCCGCGTTCTTGTTGGCCGCCACAACCTGAAATAAAAAAAATTAGTGATGATTTATTAGAAAAGGTACACGTTGTTCAAGAAAATAAAATAAAAAGTAACTTACCTATTCCCGAACCAAGTCGATTCTCTAGTTGGCTGCGACTATTACGCAGCACTGCAACTGTTCTATTGTTTATTGAAAAATGTAAGAAGAGTGAAATTAAAGCAATTAACGAGAAACTCAAAAATAAAGCGGAACTATTGTTGCTTCGATACTCACAGGAATGTTCCTTTCAAACTGAAATAAATTCGATTAAATTAAATAAAGAAATAAATAAAGAAAGCCGCTTGAGGTCACTCACCCCGATTTTGGACAAAAATAATTTGTTACGTGTAGGAAGTCGTATTGGTAACGTAAAGGATGTAAGTGAGCTTACTAAGTACCCCATAATTTTAGACGGTAAAGATCATATTGCACGGCTTGTCGTGATGCATTATCATAGGAACGCTGCACATTCTAGCAACGAAATGCTAATTAATGAATTACGACAAAAATATTGGCTTATTAAGTTAAGACCAACAGTTCGTTCTATAGCAAAACAATGTTTACTTTGTCGATTTAAAAAAGCCTCGCCTTTGCCGCCGCGCCTCGGTGACCTACCCGAGTGTCGTCTTACGCACCATCAAAGACCATTCACTATGTGTGGAGTCGATTTATTCGGACCCATAGAAGTAGCGGTCGGCCGACAGAGGGTGCGCAGATACGGTGTACTTTTCACTTGTCTCACGGTGCGCGCGGTTCATATTGAAGTAGTTCCAACTCTTACCACTGATTCCATGATAATGGCACTACGCAGAATGGCCTCTCGTAGGGGATGGCCCCATACTATGTTTTCCGATAACGGAACTAATTTACGTGGTGCTGATACCGAAATGAAAAGAGCTTATAAAGAGCTGCTTGATAACCAACAAGGGCTGATCACGGAAGCTTTAAACAAGGGTGTCGAGTGGAAATTTATTCCACCCGCCAGCCCGCATATGGGTGGCGCTTGGGAACGCCTTATTAGAAGCGTAAAAACGGCTCTTAGAGTCGTTCTAAAAGAGCGCGCTCCGAGAGAGGAGACTTTGACAACCTTCTTATGTGAGGCAGAAAATATAATAAACGGGCGACCATTGACTCATGTTTCAGTCGACCCACGTGACCCCGAGTCTCTGACTCCTAATCATTTTTTGTTAGGCTCATCATCCAATTTGCCACAGATAGGTGTCTTTGATGACAGTGATTTGCATCTCAGAAAACAATGGCGTATTGCGCAACGTTTAACCGATTTGTTTTGGTCTAGATGGATAAAAGAAGTGTTGCCTACTCTAGCGCCACGTAAGAAGTGGAATCGCGAGGGTGCACAATTAAAGGTAGGTGATCTTGTAGTCATAGTTGACCCAGCCTCCCCGCGGAACGTCTGGCCAAGAGGAGTCGTACAGCAGGTATACCCAGGAGCTGATGGCCGAGTAAGAACGGTTGACGTTAAGACCAAGTCTGGTATCATGAAACGTCCCGCAGCGCGAGTAGCCTTACTCCTAGGTTTTGAGTGTCGTAGTCACGACACTGAGGGGGAGGATGTTGTCGATGGCAACATTTGTAAATAATCTGTGCTAATGTGATTGGTCTGACCACATAATGGGGAGACACGGAACTAATGGCGCTAGCATAGCTGGTTCCCAACATCGTCATTGGTTGAAAATGTGGTAATGTCACTATATTTCAAAATAGCTTAACCTCATTGGTCGCATTGAGACCAGCTATGGTGGCTCCATCTTAGATTATATTTGTCTGTGTATTATCTTTTTCCCACTAGCTTTACTTCCTGTTTGTTGTTAATTATAATACGACTATGTTAGTGGATAGATACGTAATGAAAGATATACCTAAATTAAGTAAATATAACAAGAGATTTGTGATAAATGTTTTAATTGTCATTGCAACATGTTTGTAATTGTATTGATTGATTTTCTAATAAAATGGGAACAAAATTGGGCAGAATGCGACTCGCGCATGCGCGAGACAATGCGCTCTTATTGGTGAATACATGCCATTGGGCACCAGCGGCCATTACGCGACCTTTTGATATCCTTTCTTTTGGAGAGGCAGTGTGCTTCGTATGCTCACAGCGTGCACTCGCGTTACGCTGTAGCACCATTCCCGCGCAAAAGTCTAGCTAGGCGCCATTCACATTCTGCCTACTTTCTCAATCGCAGATCCACCAGTCTTTTCTTAATTTCTCACCACCGATAACCACCTATCAGCTACAGTTATGACAGTGCAAACACAAAGCTATCTATATACATATGTAGAGTGCCACATTCACGAAGGAAACCTCGGTGGAATCGGCTTCTTAGGTGCCAACGAGCCTGGAAGCTGATTTATTACGAAGACTTCAAAACTTGTAATGCCAGATGTTTTGATAAGTGATCTTTATTTCAGCATTGGACAGTACTGACTTTTATAAAACATTTTGTCTTACTAACTTTCTTTTCTCATGGAGACAATTGCTCTTAGATACATTTCCTGCCGATTAAGGGTGTTCTCATGAGTCACCACTGCGACCTTCCAGGAAAACAGGCCTCATGTCATATTATAATAATAATAATAAATTCATTTATTTCAGGTAATTAGCACCATTGCCAAATATAAATTAATAAAAGATAAAAAAAAACATCATTACAATAAAATAAATAAAATCAGACTCAATCAACTAGAATTAATTACTTAATAGAATAGAAAACAAAACAAATTCAATCAAATTAAATCCAAAATCTAAATCAACCAATTACAATCAGAATTTAAACAAATCAAATAAAATAAAATCAAAAATAAATCGTAAATGTAAAAGGTGCATTGGCATTGTTATACATTGTTTGTACGTGACCTGTCAAATATTTCGTACTAGCGGACGTCACGCGGTTTCACCCGCGTAGTTCCCGTTTCTGTGGGAGTACGGGGATAAAATATAGCCTGTTACTCGGGGTGAATGTAGCATTCTAATGGTGAAAGAATTTTTGAAATCGGCGCAGTAGTTATTGAGTTTATTCATTACAAACATACAAAAATACAAATCTTTCCTCTTTATAATATTAGTGTAGAAAAGCTGTCCAATTACAAAATTAATTCATTATAAAACTCACCAATATCATCTACATCAATGGTAGTAGATTCAGAATCCTGTGGCGGAGGTTCCAACTTGCTGTACAGCCGAACACTGAAGTAGTGGCTCAGATGCGATAGTACTATCTCTAAATGGTATGTCTTGCATAGTCTGAAAACAATAATTACTGAGCTTAAAAAAGCTGAAAATAGGGACATAACGGGTGTAAAAAGACCCAAGAATCCCACTTCAGCTAATGATGTGATAAAACGAGATATGATAAAATTCTTTTCCTTTGTTTGGTGTTCAAGTTTCACACTAGTTTTAAATACAGGTTCTGTAATACTACAGGTTTATATGCTATGCTCAGGGTTGATAATAATCATGTTTTTTTTTTAATAAAAAAATCGGATTTATTTTATTTAAATCGGATTAATTTGATTTAAATCGGATTACTTTGATTTAAATCGGATTTTTTTGTTTTTTTTTACATTCTTATCTTTTTAAATTTGGAAGTCAGTTCTGTTATAATGTAATTAAATAAAAACAAAACATACATTTACATTTTTTGAAATCTTTAAAAATAACTATAATTTTAATGAACAAGGAAAATAATTAGTTTAGACTGTACATAGCAGTTGTTTTTTTTTTCATATTATAATGTATTACCAGTAGGGGTAGTTTTCTGTATGACTTGTTTATCGAATAATACTCCCGTGAAAGGCTCAAATTTTGCATTCAAACGAATAATGCTACTCATCAAACTGATTCAAGTATCTCCATAATTTTATTACAAAAATTGCTTGTTGTCGGGGCAAGGCCCTTTGATACATTTTGGCTGATTTGGTTGCAGTAAAAAAGTATTGATTTAAATAATTGATTTTTATAAAAAATCACTTGATTTTAATCGCGATTTAAATCGCTGATTTGAATCAAGTGGTTTAAATCATATCAACCCTGGCTATGCTCATTGCCTAGGTTAGTATTTGGTTAACTCACTTGAGTAACTGATGCACGAGAGGAGGCAGTGTGTCGGGCGGCGTGTCTATGATGTGCGAACAGATCTTGTTGACAACCTGCTTGTGATCATTGCGCGATAGCTGCATGTCTCTGAAAACATGAATAGGATACTCTCAAGTAAATGTTTTACAGATGGTTATATTAAACTTGTTGTTACAACAACAACAACAACAAACAACACCACAAGATGTGGCTAGACCACGGCGAGTCCAGGCAGGCTAAGGAAGCACTTCCTACTATCGACGGCCGCCTCACCAAACGCGCGCTTCGGTTGACCAAACCGCAGCTGCGCACAGTTACAGCTGCCATTACTGGACACGGCTCTTTTAATAAACACCTCTTTGTCATAGGAGTCACGGACAGCCCCTGTGCCGTGCCTGCATGGAGGAAGACGAGAGACAGCAGCCCACGTGCTTCTGCACTGCCCAGTGGTTGCAGCATACAGGGCAAAGTACTTTGGTGACCCAGGTACTCTCCGCGAGATTGTCAGCAACACCAACGTGCTGCTGGCCTTTCTCGGGGAGTTAGGGTGGATTGAATAAATTTCCCACCCGCAAAATACGCGCTTTGACGTGTAGATGCGGACACCAGCCTATACAATACAATACACTTGTTGTTTTAATGTAACAGATAAATACCAAAGAAGTACAAAATGAAAAACTTGTAATCCATTACAATAGCCAACTGCAGATTCTCAAACTCCTAATATCTCCTGGCAACCTTACCCAGCAGATAAATTAAAAAGAACCGGCCAAGTGCCAGTCAGACTCACATATGAAGGGTTCCATTCCATTGTAATAGGGGAGCCTCCTTTAATTTTTGTACACCCTCTAATGGATGACATTGTATTATGCTATATTTTTACTGAGTCCAAGAAACGATTTATTATTTATTATTAAATTTTTATTATTTGTTGTTATTGCAGCAACAGAAATACATCATCTGTGAAAATTTCAACTGTCTAGCTATCACGGGTCATGAGATACAGCCTGGTGACAGACAGACAGACGGACAGTGGAATCTTAGTAATAGGGTCCCATTTTTGCCCTATGGGTACAGAACCCTAAAAATGGTTTAATACTAACTTAAACATAGCAGTAAGTTGTACAAGCTGTTTCTCACTCCAGCTACACTGACACAAGGTGTGAATGCACTGCTCTTTGTACTCTATGCCCGTCAGCTCTGATCCACAGTGCTTGATTAGGTCATGAGTTGATATGGCATTGATGCATTCTGGTAGGACATCACGCCAACTGGAAACAGGAATTGAGAAGCATTTTTAAGCAAACACATAACACTGTTTTTTCGTCGTGAGTTACAATCGAGTTCCAGTAGTGCGCGTAATAAAAGACTAAGAAAGAGGATAGACAGATTTGTCTCATCATCATCATCATCATTTCCGCGATCATGATGCTTGCAACAGCGTCGAAATATCGGGAGCTCATCAAAACAAATAGTATATTCATTCTAGATTTTTTGACGGCAAAATTTATCATTTTTTTCAAACAACTGCTATGGTATACCTACGTATATATATGTGAGTACATTAAAATTCAAGACTCTCCCGCCCTTTTTTCGTAATCTTTGATGCACCATAGCTTGAAAACTATAACTCGTATCAAAATGAATCTTGGAACTTTTTTGTAGGTAATTTATTAATAAACAATTTAGTCTTTGAACCATTTTGTCCTATCGTGTATAGTTTTCTTGAAAATTTAGAAAATCTGTAAAACGGGATTCTTTTCAAGGGGGGAGGGGTTACGCAGGTGGGGGGGGGAGAGTCGTGAATTGTAATGTACTCACATATATATGTGAGTACACTATCTTGGAGCATTCAGTTGATACTGTTTGTACTGAGCTTGCAATGTGTGGGAGCCTAAAATGGCCACTTTAGCAGAATCATAATAATTATGTTAATATGAATCACTATTTTCTGCCAGCGGCTTCGCCCGCGTGTAGGTTAATAATTGTCCCATTGGATCTTACTACTGGGGTAAAAAGTATCCTATGTTTTAATCTAGGTAATAAACTATCTGTGTGCAGAATTTCATCCAAATCCGTTCAGTATTTTTTGCGTAAAAGAGTAACCAACATCTATACATCCTCACAAACTTTCGCATTAATAATATTATTATAGTAGGATGTTATAACTCTTATAATGGTCACAGACTTAGTTAATACTAGCGGACGTTCCGCGGTTTCACCCACGTAGTTCCCGTTCCCGTGGGAGTACGGGGATAAAATATAGCCTATGTTACTCAGGGTGAATGTAGCTTTCTAATGCTAAAAGAATTTTTGAAATCGGTTCATTACTTCCGGAGATTACCCCCTACATACAAACTTACAAACAAATGTTACCTCATTATAATATTAGTATAGATTATGAGTTGTCAATTTGTGACCATTTTATGAATTGTAACATAATTCTTATTATTGTTCTTCTTATTATGCGATTCGCACGGGACCGGTCAATGTGGCGACACTTGGGGGAGGCCTATGTCCAGCAGTGGACGTCTTTCGGCTAAAATGATGATGATGATGTACTTTGAAAGGACTGTACAGGTGTAAAATGGCCGCTTTAGTGGAATCGTATCATGAATCACGTTAAAAATTTAAAATATTAAAATGCACTTTATATTTAAGGTAATAAAGTCCATTTTAAGAAATTATTTTTTTAAGGTGAGCCATAATTATGATTCTGCTAAAGCGGTCATTTTAGGCCCACAGACTAAAACAATCCAACTGCCTTGTTGGTCTAGAGTTCAGAAGCGCAACTGCATGAGGTCATGGGTTCGATTCCCGGGTCAGGCGTAGTCACATTGGGTTTTTCAATCAGAGCTCAAAATAAACTAAAATCACAGAAGTTATCCCGTAAGTGAAATTGTAAGTTTTCCATCAGGAATTTCTCAGTAGCAGCCACGAAGATCTGATTGGTGCCTAGTTAATGGCAATAGGCTTGCCTATTACATGGGGCTTATATATAACAGGCGAAGTGTGTGTGTACTATTAGGTACACCTCTGCCTAACCCTTGGGGATTACAGGCGAGATGTTATGTTATGTGTTATATAAAGCAATCCAACTGACAAGTATTCTAATAAAAGAACAGTATAAAACTACATAAAAATTAAAAAAGAGTGTTTGTTGTGCACTCACATCATATTAACATCAGTATCCTGTACAATGGACTGCACGCTGTCATTGGACCAGCGCACCAGGTCATCTATCGGCAGCCTCGGCAGCTCCAGACATAGTCTGCTTGTGACATCTCCACAGTGAGTGAGAGATGTGGACTCTTTTCTCATGGTCTGCAAGACTAACTCCACCACCTGGCAATTATTGAATAATTTATTTACCTACTTATTATGTCACTGCATTATTATGTGCAATTCCATCTTTAACTTGAAAAAGTGTTTGACCATCATGCTAACTACATTAGTCCTATCACAGATAATGCCTGTGGCTGAACTGTGTAGATACATCTTTTTGTTTTTGACTATTCAAAAGTAACTCTAACTGGTCTATTTGAAATGAATGGTTTGAGTTTGAAGAAATAGTAGGAAGTCTCGAAATGAACTTGAAACTTACACAAGTTATGCCCGTCTTTACAATCATGCTTGGTTTAGAAAAAAAAATTAGAAACTAGCTTTAGAGTCAAGACAAAAACTATGATTTCAGACAGTTTTATATTGAGAATGGTGTCAAGAATTTAATGGCCTACATGTTTTCAATGAAAACTTAAATCCTAAAGAACTCCTCTAGTTTCATGGTGCAACATTCGTAGATAACATATAACGGTATAACCCACTATCATCACTTCATCAGTTCGCTTGAACACTCCAACGTCTATAATATATGTATAATCAAGTATAATGTACTCTGTGACTCCAACATACATTCTACAAAGTAGTGAACATGTTAGAACTTGTTCATAATCAATGTTGTTGTTTACCTTAACTTTATTTCTGCAAGTAGCAGCATTATCGGGAAATCCATTTAATATACAATTTAACAGGTCCCCGCCGTCACTATTTACTATACGCCGCGGTAAAAACTTTAATATCTGTAAATAAATAAACGAAAAACTTGTTACAGGTACGGTGTCAGTACCGCTATAGTTTGGATCAATAAAATTACTATACCTGATCAATTTTGAGTTGACAGTATTCACGTAATTCTTCGCGTTTACCAGGTACATGTCCAAGTTCTTTTATTTTATTAAATACTTTGCTCACATCCATTTTACAGTGATTTTTATTCCACAAAATTCTTGTTTTTGTGCTCACCCGCCAAAACAACACCACATCAGTTCACATCACAGATTATATCTACCTACTGTCAAAAAGAACGGAAATCCACTGCTCGTTCCACTCCCGGCTTCTTTATCCCATCCCTATTTTATTTCGGAATTGGCAACACCAAAAAACCGTTCCAGCTCCAGCTCTCGTGTTTTGCTTCATCTTTAACACCATGTGGAACAGTTGTAGCATGAATTTCACATTTATTTTTAAAAATATTTGTAAGATAATCATGGAAAAAAATAATTCGGGTTGTCTTATTTTGTAGATAATGATGATGGGTGGGTGTTTTGATTTTCATCTACTAAAATATTTTTAATGGCATCCCCGTAACGACTTTTTTGATGACGTCATCAGTTTATGTTTAGCGATTGAGAAGTTGAGAAGTTACGAAATTCACGAATTTCATTTTAACGCGCACGTTTGTGTACAATTTACTGTACGCGTTTATATATTTGTTAATGGTTACATATCAATTAAATAAAATATCTTACGACGTTTAAAACCGAGCATCCGTGTGTAGTGTAGCTGAAAGTCACCGAGACGTTCGTTACGTTACTTTTGGCGGCATCGCATGAAGCCACAGAAATAGATTTCCTTGTGCAATATTCGGTGTATTATAAATTCGGTAAAGTAATTTAAATATCGGTGGAATTCCGGTGAGATCATCAACCTTGGGTCGTTGGGAGCGAGGTGTGAAGATGGTGTGAAGTCAGTGATAACAGCAAGTCAGTATCAGTGATAGAAGCATGGAGAACCTGACGGTTAGCGGATTGAGGTCAAGGTCTCGCTCGAAGACACCCTTCCTGCGGTCGAGCTGCGACCGTGAGAACTGCCTGGAGGGCGAGGAACACACCCATCATCAGAAGTCTGGGCGTAAAACCCCTGTGAAGAGAAGCACCCCTATCAAGTAAGTAGGCTTCCTAGTTTTCGAAATAAGATCAACCATGTGTGTTGCTCGCAGCTAGCAGCAGATAACACTGTCCTATTTATGTAGAGCAATAGGTACAATAAAAATAATTTATTTTTACTGCTTATTTCTATTGCTTTCTTACCCTATTCTTGAGCTGAGCTAAGTTATTGGTGTATCAAAGATTATGAAAGATAAACCCTGTTTATCACACCTGTCAACTATGATAATAATAAATCCTTGAAGAAAAACTTGTTTCTGTGTCTAAAAAATTTGTATTTTTGTGATTATAAGGTAGAGTTCATTGCCAAATTCTTTGAATTTTAAATTAATTAAGTTGAGCTGAGCATGTTTGTGGGCAAACATGACCAGAAATTGCAAAAAACAGAGTGGTTTGGAAAGAGAAAGGGGAGGTCTTTGCCCAGCAGTGGGACACAGTATATGCTATGAAATAAAATAAAAAATATGTTGTTGATCATGTGCTTAAGTTTAGCAGATTTAGGTTTCAAAGAGATAATGAAATCTTATCAGAATACATTACTAAAGCTTACTAAATGTGATGTTGATTTAATCAACCAAGCTATAGATATAATCGTCCTTATCCTCATTTTTATCATGTGCATTCATTCATAATAAGTTGATTTTAATATTCATTATGTAGTAACATTATTGGTTGGCTAAGCTAGGCTAATAAAAATTTACCAATGAAGAACAAACATTTTTTTTATCATGTTGCCTTGTTTTATGTGGCAAACAAGCTATGGCAACAAGCAGCATAAACCAGCCTTCTACTCGAAAGTGTGCTCTGTGGAGCCTCTGTAGGGGGCTCCACGAAAATACTGATCATAATTAAGAAAAATAAGGTGCAGAGAAAGATAAGTTAATATATGACAGTCACTAAAATTATATTATTTTTTTAACCAAGTAATGTAAAACAGCGAAATCTAGCCAACTAGCTTAGAATCAGTTGTAGTAATTCATTGTCAATTCCATTTCTTGATCTTTTTTATTATTTTAGGCAACAAACATATTTTAGGTTTCCAAAAAGGTTCCATTGCTAAAAAAGTTTGAAACTGCTGGCACAAGCTAACCACATCTAATTCTATACTGCCAAAAATATGTTTCTATCAACACAAAATCACAACATAATCCCTAGAGGATAATGCAAAGATGTTACTAAAGTACACCCACATTTCCCCAGCAAAGTTTTAAGCCCATATAAAAGGGGGCAAGCTTATTGCCAACAACAAATCCATACGAGTATGGATTATGGATCATACATATTAGGCTAGCACTGAGGGGCACACCACAATAGTGGCGATAAGTCCCCTCTTTGAGGAGTCGCTTGAGAGACTCCACTGCGCCCTCACCTTCCGCCTGATGCAGGTCCTCACCGGACACGGTTGTTTCGGGAGGTTCCTGCATCGAATGGGGCGGGAGGAAACGCCCAGGTGCTACTACTGCGAGGATCGACCGGAGGACACGGTTGAAGTGTGCCCCGCTGGGGCGGAGCACCGTCGTGTCCTCGAAGCAGCGACCTCTTGCGTCCGGCCCTAGTTTGGAGCATGGATCCATGGTCTGGAGCAAGACGGAATGGGATGCCGTCACCTCCTTCTGCGAAGCAGTCATGGGCTGCGCTTTAGAATCGTGCGTCACGCGGAGGGGCGTAAAATGGGTTAAAGCTGGTAGGGATTGGGTCCCCGATTATAATGCTATCACTTCTATTATTAGGAAATGCATATTTTCGAGAAAAATTTTCTAACCTCAAATCAGCTTCATAGCGAAAACGGAACGTTAAAATGGGCGATTGACAACCAAATCTGTTCCACATATTGTCTATGGTGCAAAATGACGTGAAAAATCTGCAAAACGGAACGTAAAAAAAAAAAAAAGTATGTTATTGTGTCACTGTCATGTCGTTTGTTCATTCCGTTTCTCCTCGAGTTGCGTAGGCAATATTAATAGAAACTGAGAATGCGATTAGGATAATTTGGATGCAAGAGCGAGCGAAGCAAGCTCCAGAGCTTGCTTCGCTCCAGTCCAGACTTGGGGCACCCCGACACGGATAGATTAGGTTAGAAGGGTATGGCGGGGTCGAATGAGCGAGCGAAGCGAGCGAATAGACCCCGCCATACCCTTCGTGGTTATTTTTTTTTAAACCACTCAGAAGTAGGAGCCCCGCGGAGCGGGGCTCCGTCGACCGGCTTTCCCTCGACCGCGCCAATTTGAGCACTTTTTAGAAGACTATAGTGTTTTGAGGTTAGGTTACATTAATCGGTTTTTCTCAGGGACCGTACATTTCCTAATCATGGGAGTGGTACCTGGGGCCAGGAGGGACCCCCCCCCCCCCCGCCCCACCCCCCTACCGCCTCCGCGTGACGCACGATACTAAATTTTAACCCGCCCCGGGCGTCGGAGGCCACGTGGTGGCCCCTGGCCACCGTAGACGCGGGCCTGTCGATGGAGAGCTATGGGCTAGCTCGCCGTCCATCCGTCTCATGACGACAGGCCTTGTCGACGACGCGTTCGTGTTCCACGCGCGCCTCAAAGAGAGTCGGCAAAAGGAAGAGGTCCGCAAGGGCCGATGCCTGCCGGGGCTGCGGGACTGTTCGAAAGAGGACAAAGGGCGATGAAGGAACATGGATGGGTTTTAGTCAGTAAAAGTCTGCCACTCCCTCCTACTCCGCCCAGAGCGGGAGGAGTCATTTGATGGTTTCCCATATGAAAAAAAAACAAAAAAAAGGCTAATACTGAGAAAATTATGAAAATAAAACCATACTGCAACAGTATTTGTTTACCACAAATATAGAGCTCTACTAAGTCATCATATGACACCCACTGGTTACTCAGATTTGTATGACAGTATGATCACAAGGTCGGTAGGGCCTGAGTACCTCTAAAGGACAACTTTTGTTGACAATGATGTCACAACCATAGATCTGAGGTCATATCAGCATAGTGTGAAATGACCTTGCTAGAACTAGGCATAACATTGATTCTTGGAACTTTTGGTCATGACTTAATTTTAGAATAAGTTTGTAATCCATGTTTGTTATTGTATCTATATATACCTACTAGCTGTTGCCCGCGGCTTCGCCCGCGTGAATTTCGGTAACCGTCCCACTGAATCATACTAAAGGGATAAATAGTGTCCTACATGTTAATCCAGGTTATCTAGGTAAACTATCTATGTGCCAAATTTCATAATCATCACAATCACCATCACTATCATAATCATCATCACTATCACAACCACCAACATTATCACAATTATTAACACAATCACCATCACAATCACCATCACAATCACCATCACAGTCAACATCACCATCACAATCACTATCACAATCCCCATCACCATCGCTATCACCATCACAATCACCGTCACTATCACAATCACCATCACAATTACCATCAATATCACAATCACCATCATCGTTATCATTTTCATTATAATCGTAATCACAAGCATTATCACAATCACCATCACTATCACAATCACCATCATAATCACCATCACAATCATCATCACAATCTCCATCACAATCACCATCACAATCACTATTACAATCACTATCATCATTATCACAATCATTATCATCGTAATCACAACTTTTATCATCGTAATCACAATCACCATCATCACAATCTCCATCCTTGTCATCACAATCATTATCATCGAAATCACAATCATTATCATCGAAATCTCAATCATTATCATCTTAATCACAATCACCATGATCACAATCGCCATCACTGTCACGACCACAATCACTATCACAATCACCATCACTATCAATCACAATCACCATCACAATCACCATCACAATCACCATGTCAATCACCATCACAATCACCATCACAATCACCATCACAATCACCATCACAGTCACCATCACAATCACCATAACAATCACCATCACAATCACCATCACAATCACCGTCACAATCATCATCACAATCACCGTCACAATCATCATCACAATCACCATCACAATCACCATCACAATCACCATCACTAACCTCGTTATTATAACCATTATCATCGCAATCACATTCATCTTCATCATTATCACAATCACCAGCACACATTTTCATCACCATTGCTATCACCATCGCTATCACCATCACAATCACCATCACAATCACCATCACAATCACCATCACAATCACCATCACAATAAATTTCACAATCAATCACTATCAATCACAATCACCATCACAATCACCATTACAATCACAATCACTATCACAATCACTAACCTCGTTATCACAATCATTATCATCGTAATCATCTTCATCTTCATCATTATCACAATCACCATCACCGTCACCATCAATATCACCGTCACAGTCACCGTCACTATCACAATCACAATCACCATCACCATCAAACTCACAATCACCACCATCGATATCATAATCATCGTAATCACAATCATCACAATCTCCATCCTCGTTATCACAACCATCGCTATCACCATCACTGTCACAATCACCATCACAATCTTTATCACAATCACCGTCCTCGTTATCAAACTCATTATCATCGTTATCACAATCATTATCATCGTTATCACAATCATCATTATTACAATCATCGTCATCGTAATCACAATCATTATCATCACAATCATCATCATTATTATCTCAATCATCATAATCGTAATCACAATCATTATCATCGTAATCACAATCATCATCTACACAATCAACATCATCACAATCATCATCATCATTATCACAATCATCATCATCGTTATCACAATCATCACAATAAATCAACAATAACCCTGTATAGAAGTCGAATCCATCATCTTCTGGATCTCAAAATAAATGCCATTTTCGTAATCAGCACCTCTGATAATCTCGGTATCGACACACATATTGATTTATAGACATTTCAACCCCATCGCACCCCAACAGGGAATGGTGGTATTTCAGATCCGCCACATTAATTCTTAAAATCGTTGTTTTTGTAATACCCAATAAACCTGACCCAATTCACCATACAAACAATACCTTTGTTGAATTTCAGGCTTTGTTACCCAATTTTCCCCTTTAGGGGTTGAATCGTGAAAAAACCTGAAACATAAATGTTAATTCATTTATCGATAGGAGTACTCCTGTTAAGTTTCGAATAAAGTAGTCTAACTAATCTTATTTTCCCATGTTTTTTGTTTTCCCATTACAACCCCTTAGGGGGTGAATTTTGAAAAATCCTTTCTTAATGCACCCCTAGACCACATAAGGAACCAATGTACCAAATTTGGAATCTCTAGACTCAGTGGTTTGGGCTGTGCATTGATTTTTACACTTTGTCACCCCATTTCCCCCTCTTAGGGGTTGAATTCTGAAAAAACCTGAAACCTGTTTCCACTCATTCATCAATAGGAGCACTCCTGTGAAGTTTTGAATAAAATAGTCTAACTAATCTTGTTTCCCCATACAGACTTTGGAGCCCCGTTTAACCCCCTTAGGGGGTGAATTTTGAAAAATCCTTTCTTAGTGCACCCCTAGACCACTTAAGGAAACAATGTGTCAAATTTGGAATCTCTAGACTCAGTGGTTTGGGCTGTGCATTGATTTTTACACTTTGTCACCCCATTTCCCCCTCTTAGGGGTTGAATTCTGAAAAAACCTGAAACCCGTTTCTACTCATTTATCAATAGGAGCACTCCTGTGATGTTTCGAATTAAATAGTCTAACTAATCTTGTTTTCCCATACAAACTTTGGAGCCCCGTTAAACCCCCTTAGGGGGTGAATTTTGAAAAATCCTTTCTTAGTGCACCCCTAGACCACATAAGAAACCAATGTGCCAAATTTGGAATCTCTAGACTCAGCGGTTTGGGCAGTTCATTGATTTTTATACTTTGCCACCCCATTTCCCCCTCTTAGGGTTTGAATTCTGAAAAACCCTGAAAGCCGTTTCTACGCATTTATCAATAGGAGCACTCCTGTGAAGTTTCGAATAAAATGGTCTAACTAATCTTGTTTCCCCATACAAACTTTGGAGCCCCGTTTAACCCCCTTAGGGGGTGAATTTTGAAAAATCCTTTCTTAGTGCACCCCTAGACCACATAAGGAACCTACTTACCAAATTTGGAATCTGTAGACCCAGCGGTTTAGGCTGTGCGTTGATAGATGAGTCAGTCAGTCAGTTTCTTATTTTATATATTTAGATATATGACTAAATGATTAGCATAAAGCTGGCATTTAATTGTAGGACTTCAAACTTGTAAAACTTAAAAGAGCTTTTCATTTAAATGTGTAATTCTAGTTTATGTTCTAAATACCTACTAAGATTATTTTCTAATGAAACTGTTAATAGAAGAATTTAATTTATTGCATTAATTTGTTTTTTGATATGAATTTAGTAAAGAAATTATTATATTTATTATTTAATTACTAAGTAGGACTTCTTGAACAATTGACCCTGTTTAGATAAACAAGAAACAATTTAGAAAACAATTACATTTGATTTTATCTATCCAATAAAAAATACCAACAACTGATTAAATAAATGAAATGCTCTAATTAACCAACTCTCCCTGATAAGATGTGAATGCAAACGAATTACTATAACCTTGGCAAACGGAAGTGACTCACATGATAACGTGACCTTACCCCTGTAATACATGAACATTTAACATGTATGTACACGTTCCATCACATTGCCAATGTTTAATGAAACATTTTGCACCATCAACCAAATTGTTTCTTAACAAATTAACACCATGCAGTTTTATTGTTAAATAATGACATTACAAGTACAACATTAGTATCATCTTCTAACATGATAGGCAACGTGCCAAAGAGTTGTTGTACAATAGTATGTTGTAGCCAAAACAGTGAATCAAGGTTGATCAATCATTTGTTTATATGAATACCTCAGATGTTTTTTATTATGTTAACTTTACCATTGTAAAAAGTAACTTTGGTGTATATGTACGTCGTGCGTGTTTCGATTGATGACTGGCCTAGCAGATTGAAAGCTTGTATCAAAGCAAGAGGAGGACATTTCGAATAATTTTAATGTGGTTTAAATCTGTACTTTATACCCTTTCATTTGTAATATAAATGGTTATAGCGCGTGACTCATTGTGTCATTTATTTCACTTTCCTTATGTGACAAAACTTATGACCAGACTACGTACATGTTGTTGGCTACAAACCTCCACAATGCTTCTGTATTATATATCTTTCAGTAGCTACAAATCTCAAAAATTATCACACTTACCACTTGCATGTAATCATTCAAGATTTAGATAAAGTGGTTGTGACAATCAATACCCAAATATATGAAAGCATACATTATTAAATGCGAAAGTAATTCTGTCTGTTTGTTCCCTTTTTACTCCTTAACAGTTAAACAGATTTTAACGAAATTAGGCACAGTGGTAGACCATGACCTGGGTTAGGACATAGATATTTTTTATCCCAGTTGTATATTCTCGCTGGCCAAAAGAAGCGACGAAAGCTAGTACTTTAGAATACTTTGACACAAATTCCCGACACATCTCTATCATTTTTCCATTCTTCCCCAGACAACTAAGCCAGCCAGCAAGCACAGTGACTTCTGGAACCATATCAGAAGCGGAAGAAGAGCATCAGTCACAGCCAGTCCACGTTACACGTCAGGTTACCAGGAATGCAGCTCATCTCATCAAGACTTCAGACTACTCCTCCGAGGAGAGCTTGGATCGACTGAAAGGACATTCTAAAGAAGTAGTTCAGGTAAATATTCTTCTTATTTTTAATTGGGTTTGGCCAAAAATTCAGCTATGAGAACTCCATTCACTGATGCAGTCAAAAGGTAATCAAGTGTGCTGGTGACAGGGTATGTTGTGCAAGATTGAAAATGTTCCATTGTCTACCTATGGGGAAATGCCATCCGTATCTTATCTCGCATTATCCTTAGTTGATGGCAATAGGGAATTAGGGATGATGACTGAGTCAGTTTTTTAGTCCGTAAGTTAGATTATCGAAAAATATTGGAAACGTTTTTTTTGTTTTATCGAATTAATAAGAGAATAATTGACAAAGATAAAACGTGTCAAAGATCATGAGTCCGGCTTGTGACGTCACATTTGAGTAAAATATGTACTGAAATGTGACGTCACACGAGTTTTTGACGCACTGTATCGTCTTCATTTTTTGTTTACGTGGAAAAAGAAAAAATATGTATTCAATATTTTTTGGAAATCTATCTGACGGAATAATTAGTTTGTTTTTAGGGTTCCGTACCCAAAGGGTAAAAACGGAACCCTATTACTAAGACTTCGCTTTCTGTCCGTCTGTCCGTCCGTCTGTCCGTCTGTCTGTCACCAGGCTGTATCTCATGAACCGTGACAGCTAGACAGTTGAAATTTTCACAGATGATGTATTTCTGTTGCCGCTATAACAACAAATACTAAATATAGTCAATGGTACGGAACCCTTCGTGTGCGAGTCCGACTCGCACTTGCCCGGTTTTTTGTCATCTACCCTATATCCATATAAAGAGTTGGCTCAAAACATAGCTTTATGAGTTTGGCACTATCACTAGTGTCTGTGCACATGAGGACATGATATCAGGTGTCTTATTGTTCGTCGAACAGCACCACAGTGACACTTTAGTCTACATTCGTCTATCTTTATGTAATCTACGCAGTGGCGTAGCGTGGGTTTTCGCCGCTTAGGGCCGACCGGAAATACGCCGCCCCTTGTTTTTTTATTGACCCCGATAACTTGGGGTCTAAACTGGGTAGTGTTTGAGAAATCGAACTATAAGTTTTTTTTTAAATTATGTCACCTCTCCAACATAAAGTGCTGATTATGAGATATCTACGCCGTTCAGGATGTTAAACTGATACTTTTCTGAGAGATCATGAACGAATGTATTCTTCGAAAACCAATTTGTCTAAAAACACATCCCGAGTTATCGGGGTCAAAATTGTTGCAAATAACGTGTTTAATGGTATCACCCATTTAAAGACCTGTACAAAATTACCAATCATCCTGTATATCAACATTTATATCGTTTTCTATGGCAAGAATGGCATGACATTGCGCGCGCTATTTCGAATATTTTTTTTACATTCCAAATTAATAAATTGGCGCTTCCTGCCGCCCCCTTTCGTATGCCGCCTGGGGCCGTGGCCCCCACCGCCCCCAAGTAGCTACGCCACTGAATCTACGTAAATATTACAAAACCATATGTAAATTATCTTTAATGAATGGCCCATTCATGGACGATGCGTGGAAAATGTAAACAAAACATGCAATGTCCACTAATGAGTTTGCAGTTAGATGGTATAGTGAAGGTGGCTCTGTTGTCGCCCGCATGTCTTTACTCTTTATGTAGCCGGTAACCCCGTGGTGTCAAGGTCTTAGTATTGAAGCATGTAATATAGACATCTTTGGTATTGTCCTTAGCCATTAAAAAGGTCAGTCGCGTAGATGTACTCATAACCGGCTTTCTTGCATGAATGAGGTCGAAGAAAAAGGAGTGTATAAGGATTGCACGTAGCGTTCTGTAGCTTCTAGCTACCCCAATGTAACTAAAGGCGTAAGTTTACGAATGGAGTCATCCGCCCGTGAGGTTTTTTAGACCACTTTTGTAGCCCCCCCCCCTTATTGATATTTGAGGTTGTAGGCTACCCCTCCTCCCCCTGTCCAGCATCAAGAGTTTAAGAATCTGTTTAATAAAAAAACGGTTTTTTGCCCCAAAAATTACATGTCACACATTTTTTCCCGTGTCTTACTCGGCATGTCAGCATTGTAGTAGTCCTGAAGAGGATGTTACGTTCTGTCAAAGTTTGAAGCCTCCGGGTTTTAAGCTAATGGCATATATGTACTTGCTACAACCGTAGATACACAGAGAAGTCAACACATGCTTGTTTCGTGTTTACGTCCTCCAAAATGTGCAGCTGCTATCGATCCATTGTTTAGAGACTTTACGGAATCTAAACTAGTTTTTATCACTGAGAATCAAATAAAATCAGATTTTATGATGGCATACAATTAACGATCCACCAGATTTACAAAATGTAACGGCAAAAAAATCACTTTTGATTGCCAAAATTAGTAAATGATCATCAAAATAAATCCCCATTGTATCGTGAAATTAGAACCAAAAATTATTTCTTTAAGGGCATACCGAGCAAACGATACGTAATTCCAAAATAATTGCATTCGCTTGATCCCTTGCTGCATCGTTATTACTTATCCTATAATAATGCAATTAATATCTAAGTTATTTTATCTACACCCATGCTATAAATCCTCTATAAAGGTATCTGAAACAGTTAGCTTATGGCCAACATTAAAACAGCCAGTGTCATAATAACCATTATAACACCCAAACGGGTGTTATAATGTTGTACTGAATTTCATTATGCAACTCGTTTTAAAAAAAGAACATCGAATGTGGTAGTGAATCGAACGTCTAGCACGTGCGATTCACTACCACAGCGCCGTAATTAAAAAAAAAACTTATAGGTTAATTCGAATTCGTGTCGTATCCCGCCATTTTTGTTCGACATTTGGATATGAGTATTGCATTATGTACTTTGTTGTTTACAAAAATGAGTGATACAAGCTTTGTGCATTTTAATAATTGTACAATCCAAAATGTAAATAATTATATTATTACCTATACATGGTTTGTTTGTATTAATACTCAGCAATTCAACTTTCCATGAATTTACATAGACTTCTTACAACAGTACAACAACCTATGGTTTCAGAACCTTTTATGGAGGATTCACATCATGGATGTAGATAAAGTCTTGTATGCAACTGTACATAATTAGGTATTAAAACACTCATGTGATACTATTATCACACTCGGCTTCGCCTCGTGTGATAAACCCACATTCGTGTTTTAATACCCCTCATTATACAACAGTTGCATAAATAACTATAAAGATTCACTCTATACATTATACACTTTAGAAACACGATTACTTTTAGTTTCCTCGATAGAAAAAAAATTCAAAGTAGGTAATCTCTAAAAAACAAAATAAACCCTAAGTACGGCGTAAATACTTCACGGAAGATCATCAGATTTTGAATAATAACAAAACTACATGTTTTCTATAACGTATTACGTATACGTTTTACATTTTCGAATTAATGTGTATTTGTTTGAATAATATTAAGGCTGGGGTATCTGCTAAATTAGCAACTCTGTTTGCGGTGGAAATACTGTTAGAATAAGGTTCTAATCAGCTTGCACTACAAAGCGGTTGTTACGTCCGTCACTGCGGGCCTATTAGTGCGAAATGAGTGGTTTTTATTTAATTGTAGCCTAATAAATCATTAGATCAAAATTCCAATTGTACGCTTTGTGAAGAAAAACGTGACAAATATTTATGTGAAAAAAAAATATTAAAACTTAATGCCGTTTAGGAGTAGTTACGAAATTTCAAAGAAAATATGCTTCACTTTGAAGATTTTTTTTATATAGTAATAATAAAGTTAGAATTATTTCAATTGTACCAATTAAAGTTTAGAGTCTAACAAGCAACATATATTTTTTTTGGACATCTATATTCACTCATCAAAGAGGAGTTACATGGAGAAAACCTCTCATGTAACTCTAGCAGGTACCACCCCCTTAAGGAAATACCTAAATTAGCGTGCGTTCCGCCTGTTCTAACCAGAGCCGCCACGCTTCCCCCCTATCCGCTCTAGTCCTGCTTCGGCTGTCGGACGGGGAGCTGTGTTGCTTGTTGATTTTGGCTTAGGTTTAAGCAATCACCAGATATAAAATGAAAATGAAATATAACGCCCAAAAAATCGTAAGTACTTACCAGAATTTAATCCCCATTTTAATAATTATGAAATTATCACCAAAAAACGTAAAGTCTGCTAACCTAATAAAGGCAAAATATTTTAATCAACATACAACCTAGCACTGGTCGGCAAATTGCAAAAAACGTAAGAAAATTTGAATTTCGCGGGCTACCCTGACGCTTTCACCTTAAAGGAACCTAACGTCGGGGTGCCCCAAGTCCTAGTAGTATCCTATACCACTTACGCACACACGTGTCTCCTTCTCGTGGTCGTTCATTATACACATTGCCTGTGCTTCAACTGGCATTCTATACAATGCCTAGGTATTTTATACATTTCCTAGGTAAAGTGTAAAATAGTTAAAACATTGAACATCATTTCATACATTGCCTAAACGACCCCAGCATTCTATACATTTCCTAGGTATTGTATAGAATGCCTGCATTGTACACATTGCCTATAGCACATACATTTTATGGCAAACGTAGTGATATATTTGGGTACACAAAACTTTGCTAGTTAAAATTTGGCCTTTTTGGGTTATTAAAAGTTTTAGTAACCAGGCATGACTTAAATAGCCCGAAAAATTTTGGTACAGGTTTCATTTATTTGTACATATTATATTTTTTTTGGATGAGGCTGTTTAGGGTAACGATTGTTTTTTTGGTGGTCATTCAATTTCATCCCGTTGATTTTTGCGGCGCGCCATAGAAATGTACCTAATTTATTAAATTTCGACTTTCGGACCGCGATCGTAACAACAACAACATGACGACTGTACTATTTTTGCAATAAATACATTGCTCTTTAACCACTACCTAAGTTTGTCACTAAGTCACTGGACAAGCAATGTAAAAAAAAACAACAAACAAAAAGAAAAGGACAAAAAAATACACTAAAAGAAAAACAAAAAAAAACACTAAAACAAAACCACAAAAAAGTGAAAAATAACTTTAGCTTCAGAAGCCGGTGAGAAAAACACCAAATCAATCAAAGGTCAAGTTTCAGAAGTCGGTGACCTTTGTCACCGACTTCTGAAACTTGACCTTGGAGTGTTTTTGGCTTTGAATTATATTACTTTTTCGGTTTTCCGGTACTCGCCCTTCCGTCGGTTTGATAAATATCCCGTCCTGCGTCCCGCAGGAAAAAGGATATAATTATATTACTTATCTTTTTCGGTTTTCCGGTACTCGACCTTGCGTCGGTTTCATAAATATCCCGTCCTGCGTCCCGCAGAAAAAAGGATATTTATTGCCCCCTATCTCCTTCTTCTACATCTTCGTGTGCTAATTATGTTTTGCGTGGTTGACGGATGACTTTGTGTATTAGGTGTGTCTGAGGTACATGAACGTTGTGTGACGGATAAATGCTGTGAGTCTACTGTGTGTGTTGTTTGCTGTGTTTCTGGTGTGGTCTCTAGTGTGCTTGGTGGACGGTTAACAAACACAGTGTCTCCCAATACCTTACTGAGTATGGTGGTTGTGTGTATGGCTGCTTGTTTTTGTAGGATTGTTGCATCTATGTTTACGTTCAGTTGGTCTATGTATCTATGTAAACTTTTACTTATTATGCCCGTAGCTCCTACTACTATTGGAATCACTGTAGTTTGCGTATTCCATAGGCGCCGAATTTCTGTCTTTAAAAGGTGGTATTTGCTTAATTTTTCAATCTCTTTGGCTCCTATGTTATAGTCTGAAGGTACTGCTATGTCTATTAAAAATGTAATATAATTCAAAGCCAAAAACACTATATTATTATTATTATCACTATTATTATTTGAAACAGAAGTTAGTAGGACGAGGATAAGGTATAATGGTGCCGATTCCCTTGTTCACAAACTAAACTAAATTTAAGTTAAATGCATCTTTTTCTTTCTATTTCATTATGAAAAGGACAGAAGATAAATATTAGTTTAATCCTGTCAAATTAGTCAGCACCTGACGTAATTTGATGTAATTTTAGTACCTAGTCAAATTTTTAATCGCGTCTAAAACTTGTATGGCGCTGATTAATTTGACAGAACATAACTAAAATTTATCTTCTGTCCTTTTCTTAATGAAATAGAAAGAAAAAGATGCACTGAACTTAAATTTGGTTTAGTTTGTAAACAAGGGAATCGGCACCTATATGTATATTAAGGGATCCTGCCGTTTTGCCGAAAAGATTTTGACAAAATTTCATTACCCAAACAAATTTTAGCAACCTTTTTTTATACCATTGCAATATTTCGAATGATTTTAGTACGCATATTTTTATTTGGTCAAATTTTTACTTGGCATTTTGGCAATTTTTACTTCGCTTTGTTTAGAGTGATAATAAAGACCATGCATATACCCTATTATATAATTTAAAAATGCAATTTTATTTTAATATAATCATTTGTTTAATACAAAATATTTTTACATTACAATTTTTTTTTTTGCCTTAGACATTAGCAATTTTATTTCGGAGTATCCAGATGGGCGTGTGCCAAACACGACTTGCATTAATATAAAAAAAGACATTGTTTTTAGTAGGTTACCCGGAACTCCACTATTTAGATTAGGATAATATCTGCTTTAAAGAAAATGGGTAGGTTAGGTTAAAACTGTGACCTCCTACGCACGAGCCGAGCGAGCGAAGCGAGCGGTGCC
Organism: Xestia xanthographa; assembly: GCA_905147715.2. NCBI lineage: Eukaryota > Metazoa > Arthropoda > Insecta > Lepidoptera > Noctuidae > Xestia > Xestia xanthographa. Next base: position 23,615,785 of record LR990648.1, read on the forward strand.
GCGGCAGCGGCCGGCGAGTGCCAGAAACGACTTGCATTAATAGAAAAAAGATATTGTTTTTAGTAGATTACCCGGAACTGAACTATTTAGATTAGGATAATTACTTATTAAAAAAAATGGTTAGGTTAGGTTAAAACTGTGACCTCAAGATATTTGGTGCCAATTTACAGACTGAATAGGAAAGGAAGAATTGAAAACTGACGATACTAAATATTTGGCTTATTTGATTTTGCGTAAAAACTGTTATTCCAACTGAAATATTTGACTAAATAAAAAATGTTAAAAGTACTATTTGGTAAACAAGTTATAGTTTAAACGTTCATTTCCCAAACATTGGTTTGCGTTACAATTTTTTGTGAATAGATTTTTTGCTTAGTAATCATTTGGCAAATGAAATTATGCGAAACATTTTTTGGGAAGTGAAAATTTGTCTAATTCCTTTCGGCCAAACAAGGGAGACCCGTATATTATACATACTAACTACTGTTTCAATAGGCCATGACAGCCTAAAGTTTAGCCAGCGGCCGACAACCCGCGGCCCGTCTTACTTGCGGCCCGTAAAAGTTTTGTAAATAAGTTATAATTATCAAAATGAAATAAATGCATGAACGAACCACAATCGACCGTATAGTGTGGATCCAGCCTTAAGGTGACACTAGTCCAATAGTCCTCGCGCGCCTGCATGAATGGCGCGCGGAGGTGCTACGCCAGGGGGAAACTCCGCTGCAGCGACAAATTGTCGCTCAGCGGACAGACTTCCGGCGGGATCTCATGGCGACATGGAGAGAGCGACTGTCGCAACCCCGTGCAGGGCACGCCACAATAGTGGCGATAAGTCCCCTCTTTGAGGAGTGGCTTGAGAGACGCCACGGCGTCCTCACTTTCCGCCTGACGCAGGTCCTCACCGGACACGGAGTGTTCGGGAGGTTCCTGTACCGAATCGGGCGGGAGGAAACGCCCGGGTGCTTCCATTGTGAGGATCGACCGGAGGACACGGTGGAACACACGGTGGAGGTGTGCCCCGCGTGGGCGGAGCACCGCCGTGTCCTCGAAGCGGCGATCGGTGGCGGTGACTTCTCGCGTCCGGCCCTGGTGCAAGCCATGGTCCGGAGCGAGACGGAATGGGACGCCGTCACCTCCTTCTGCGAAGCAGTAATGCTAGAGAAGGAGGTGGCGGAACGTGAGAGGGAGAGAACCTCTCAACGTCCCGGCCTCCGTGGGAGACGCCCCGGGCGTCGGGGGCCACCACCACGTGGCCCCCGGCCGCCGTAGGCGCGGGCCTGTGGACGGTGAGCTATGGGCTAGCTCGCCGTCCGTCCGTCTCATGACGACAGGCCGTGTCGACGGCGCGTTCGTGTTCCACGCGCGCCTCAAAGAGAGTCAGCAAAAAGGAAGGGGTCCGTAAGGACCGATGCCTGCCGGGGTTGCGGGACTATTCGAAAGAGATACCGTGGCCCCGGAACACAAAGGGCGATGAAGGAACATGGATGGGTTTTAGTCAGTAAAAGTCTGACACTCCCTCCTGCTCCGCCCAGAGCGGGAGGGGTTATTTGATGATTGCCCATCCGAAAAAAAAAAAAAAAAAAAAAAAAAGGTGACACTAGTCGATATTTTTTCCATAGAAATTTCGGGAGGGAATTACTCCACTGTTGGACACTGTACATCCAAACTCCAAAGTTATACATGATATCGTTTTGTCTCATTATTAATTTTGTATGTGCGGAAACAGAATAGTAAAATAAAAAGCCATTAAAGAGTTACGAGCTACCAAAGATTCGTACTTGAGATTTATTTTGTTTTTTAGAGATTACTTTGGATTTTTTTTCTATCGAGGAAACTAAAAGTAATCGTGTTTCTAAAGTGTATAATGTATAGAGTGAATCCTTAAATATCTTAGATATTAATTACATAATTATAGGATAAGTAATAACGATGCAGCAAGGGATCAAGCGAATGCAATTATTTTGAATTACGTATCGTTTGCTCGGTATGCCCCGCTTTTCATTTTTTCTATGGGATATGACCAATTATACGTAGGTATATTGGGCTTCTAGGGTTAATATCACAAGTGCGGCCCGCCTTTAGTTTATTTTGCCACCTTGTGGCCCTTGCCTACCAAAAGGTTGCCGACCGCTGTCCTAAACCAACGTAACCGGATATTTTATTGTTTTAATTTACTTATTAATATATTTTTTAGCTACATATTGTTTATTTTTATTATAATAAAAATAATAATATGTAATATAAAATAAATATATGAATATTATTTTCAGGACCCCAAAAAAATAATTGTACAATAATAAATGGAAGATTCGATAACTTTCCGATTTAGTCAATCACTAGCGTACAGTGCTTTTGCGGGTATGCCTTACGCACACCACCACACATAGGTACATGGAGCACATAGAATACCTAAAATCTATTAGCGCCAGAAGGTCGGCCCGCTCTTAAGTGAATGACCACCAGATATTGAACTTTTATACTATTGCATCCGAGTCGAGGACCGGGGTCGACGGAGCCCCGCGAATTCGACCCCGCCATACTAACCTAATCTATCCGTGTAGGGCGCCCCAAGTCGGCCTAGGCAAAACTAGTTTGTCATCAACCACCTCATTCAAATTTGATGCTCAATTAACTAAATTTGGTGATCAATTGATATTTTAGGTGATAGATGTTAGTGGTCACAAAGTTTTTTTTGGTGGTCATTATATTTCCCCCTTTTATTATCGTTACGTTAGCTGTCCTGAAAAAGGTCGCATCACAATCTGTTTACTATAAATGTGTTATAAAAAACATCTTGCATTCCTGTAATGGTGCGTTATGGTACATTAGGTTTAATTAATTCCAATCCACCGTCTGCATTTTATTGCAGTCAAGCAATTAGCATATCACCAAGTATGGTATCAAAGAGCGTCATTGGTCTGAATAAACTTGAAAATGTTTTTATCCTTAGTTTTAAAAGATTTAGATAAGAGCCGTGCAATCTTTTAAACAATATGTTACAAGGTAGTGATTATGGCGGCCACAAGACCAAGGTCTAGTATACTCGGTCGTTATTCGCTGTAATTCCGAAATATATTACCTACTCGCGTTGTAACCTTGGACGAATTTCGGGATTCAGTGATTTATTGCGTCTGTTAGTCTGTAGTTTCACTTCTCTTTGTTCAGGTTAATAAAATATGCCGTAGTAGACGGATTATGGTTTGTTGGTCGTTCATTCAAAGTATCATAAAAAAACATTCCCCATATTGACCCGCTCAGGGGAAGCATTTATAAAAATCTATCTTAGCACTCTATAACATCATAATTATCTACGAAGAATTAATTCTATCTTCAGCCACTTCTTCCTAAACAGCCGAAACTAGGCTGTGGGACATCTTATCTGACAGAAAGTTACCTACTGAACAACTAAGTAGATGAAACTATTTAAAAATAAAACTAAGCTGAAGGTTCGCGCGGTTTCGCCCAAAACTACGTTTTATTGCCAACCACACGCGCGGCACTTGAATAGAGAAATCACATTGTAATAAACTCAGCCGCGCCTTCCCCACGAAAAGCCGTTGGTCATTGCCGCCCGCAAAAGCGCGCAAACTGTATTTTGTTCAAATTATGTTAGTAGCCAATTTTCGGCCAACACAATGAAAAAAGCTCAATGTTCTTTGACGACTTGATCTGGAGAAAATTCATAGAATACAGCTTCCTTTGTAATAATATTCAAGGTAGGTACAGACAGATTTACGTTATAATTTTGTCGGCTAGTAGACCGTTTGCGTCACACCCTAAGCAAACAGCAGTAATTGTTGTTTCAAGGACTCGCGTACGTATTTATGGGAACCGGAGTGGCATTTGGTTGTAGTCTTTCGCCATGTCCGTGTGTACCGAGCGAAAATGTTCGCGAACACTAAGTAATTCGTGTTTTTACGTCCCGTTTTATTCTCCCGATGATGTAAATTAAGCAGTATGCAAACAGTATTCCAAATATTCAATTCCGTTTGAGTGTGTTGACCTTACTTTGAATAAATCAATATAATGCTTTTAACTTTCATTATTATTCCCGTTTGAACGCTCCGCTATCTGTTGTTTTTAAGATAATCCCATCTCTATTTGCTTAAAGATCATTCACCTCATATCAGGTTGAGCTGGACTGTACCGTCTATCTTAATTGAAAAGCAATTATAAAAGTAACATAAATAACAATCAAGTAATTGAACTTAACAGTCGCCCACATGTTGGTGTAATAGACGTTTTCCTTCTGCTTATACTCTCCGCATTTAATGCCGCTTCCGCTACAAGTCGTAGAATAATGTTAATGTATTCTATTGTCACAGTTAACTGTGGTAACAAACCTGAATCGATACACATTAGCATGCAGTCACGGAAGTCTAGAACAATGTGATAACACAGATCTACCTAGCTATTACCGTAAAATGGGGTGAATAGAAATCGCGGGGTGTATAGAAACAAATCTGGGAACTTTATTATGGTCGTTCTAGTTGCTCTATAGTCTGTTAAAGTATCTTTATTCCGACTATTAATAAAACTGCAACATTTTTCCTTCATTCTGGCAATTCTAAAATTTACGTCAAGTCTAATGGCATAAAGATAAAAGCTGTTGAAGTGAACGTCTGCGTAACAAGTGTTTAGTGCCTGTGTAAAACTTAAAAAAAAACATAAGTTCTTCACTGATAACTCTTTATCAATTTGCATACTTGGATAGTTAAGTTTCTCATCTATTAGGAATAAAAAGGTGAGTATCAATATTCCATCATTTTGTTCTTTTTTTTTAGTAAAATCGAGACTTAGTATTTTTTCACTGAATTCGAGGTGAATAGAAACGAGTGGGGGGTGATTAGAAACGCCTTTAGGGTCAATAGAAACGAAGAAAGGGGTGATTAGATATGAGTGAGGGGTTAATAGCAACGAGAAAGGGGTTAATAGAAACATAATTTTCAGGGTTGTCAATCGAGTATTTTTTTCATCATGACAGTTTTCATTTAAAAATTTTAGTTAAAGGAAATGTTTTTCTGTGACACTAATTTGAAATTTAGATTTTTTATCTTCAACGGCTTTGGTCAATTTAATTTAACATTTTCTGGATTTCTGAGATAAATATTTTTGACCGTTTAAGGATTTATTTGCGATTAGCCTCATTCCAAAAATTGTTATTTTGAATATCTTGTTTTTTTTTTATCTCAAATAGGTAGGTAGGTACTGATTGCATTAAACCTAAGATTGTTTGCCAAACATATTATAGTTATAGCATTTAAGGGCCCGTGCACAAAATTAAGACATTTTGAACATTTTTGATCACTACTTGTGGGAAAGGCAAGAAGAATTTGAACCTTATTTATTTTTATTATAAGAGAGAGGTTCTTCATCTTGTCGACTGCTTGAACGATTTTTTTAAATAATGTATATATTAATGGCAATCACCCATATTCAAAACCCCTTTTCCGCAAAAGTAACGAGCGAGTGATGTTTGTGGTTCGCTGAACAAAGAACTACAAAATATTCTGAACATTAAAAAATATGAATAACATCATTATATGGTCTACTCGTAACATAGCAGGAAACATTATTGATTTCAATACGAAATATAGCAGAAAAAAAATGTTGAAAAAACGTAATTTGTGGAAAACGTCGGGACAAATAAGTATTTTTTTCTATACCTTAGAAACAATTTAAAGAAAATTAAAAAAATAATTCTTAATCTCAAGGTAGCTTTTTAATTGAATCTGAATTTTAATTTATAAATAAACAATAACTTCATTTCGTAAATTAATGGCAAAGAGAGCTATATTATCGACCGCGCAAACCCGCTCCCGTCAGTAACGAAAGGGCTCTCCCAGCGTGAGCACGTATCACTTTGCTTCGCAAGCGCTCCCGAGTTATTACGTGAATATATTTCCGAGATATACGCAGACTACCACATTTCGATCCAGTATTAATATTAAAATTATTAAACTTTTTGATTGTATTAAGATAAGAGTTTTTTTTGATGTTGGTTGTTTATTAAGATTTATTTCGTCTTCATATTATTTAAAGTTAAGTTTCTTTGTTTGTACTTAATATGTTGTACTTGTATGCAAGGGTAATAATCTGCGGAACTACTGATCCGATTCCGAAAATTCTATCATTTAGGGGATTTCACTACTTCATAATTATTATTGGTTTTCATGGTAACCTATGGTACCCACAATTTGATTTTGAAATAAAGATAATTTTCTATTTTGGAAGTGCGATTTGGTAGAAATCGTCACGTAAGAAAATGCCGTATGTTGTTGTGTGTGTGTGTGTAGTAGGAGGTATACAAGAAGGGTATGGCGGGGTCGAGTGAGCGAGCGATATTTTTCTTCATAGGTGACAATTTCATGGTTTTTGGGGTTGCTGGTTACGAAACTGAGGTCAAAATGAAAATCCAAGATGGCGCCGAGGAAAATTTTTGATTTTCCGTCATGGGTGTCGTTTTCATGGTTTTTGAGGTTGCTGGTTACGAAAATGAGGTCAAAATGAAAATCCAAGATGGCGCCAAGGGTAATTTTTGACTTTTCGTCATGGGTGTCGTTTTCATGGTTTTTGGGGTTGCTGGTTACGAAAATGAGGTCAAAATGAAAATCCAAGAGGGCGCCGAGGAAAATTTTTGATTTTCCGTCATGGGTGTCGTTTTCATGGTTTTTGGGGTTGCTGGTTACGAAAATGAGGTCTAAATGAAAATCCAAGATGGCGCCAAGGGTAATTTTTGATTTTTCGTCATGGGTGTCGTTTTCATGGTTTTTGGGGTTGCTGGTTACGAAAATGAGGTCAAAATGAAAATCCAAGAGTGCGCCGAGGAAAATTTTTGATTTTCCGTCAAGGGTGTCGTCTTCATGGTTTTTGGGGTTGCTGGTTACGAAAATGAGGTCAAAATGAAAATCCAAGATGGCGCCAAGGGTAATTTTTGATTTTTCGTCATGGGTGTCATTTTCATGGTTTTTGGGGTTGATGGTTACGGAAATGAGGTCAAAATGAAAATCCAAGATGGCGCCGAGGAATTTTTTTTATTTTCCGTCATGGGTGTCGTTTTCATGGTTTTTGGGGTTGCTGGTTACGAAAATGAGGTCAAAATGAAAATCCAAGAGTGCGCCGAGAAAAATTTGTGTTTTTCCGTTATGGGTGTCGTTTTCATGGTTTTTGGGGTTCCTGGTTACGAAAATGAGGTCAAAATGAAAATCCAAGATGGCGCCGAGGAAAATTTTTGATTTTCCGTCATGGGTGTCGTTTTCATGGTTTTTGGGGTTGCTGGTTACGAAAATGAGGTCAAAATGAAAATCCAAGATGGCGCCAAGGGTAATTTTTGACTTTTCGTCATGGGTGTCGTTTTCATGGTTTTTGGGGTTGCTGGTTACGAAAATGAGGTCAAAATGAAAATCCAAGAGGGCGCCGAGGAAAATTTTTGATTTTTCGTCATGGGTGTCGTTTTCATGGTTTTTGGGGTTGCTGGTTACGAAAATGAGGTCTAAATGAAAATCCAAGATGGCGCCAAGGGTAATTTTTGATTTTTCGTCATGGGTGTCGTTTTCATGGTTTTTGGGGTTGCTGGTTACGAAAATGAGGTCAAAATGTAATCCAAGAGTGCGCCGAGGAAAATTTTTGATTTTCCGTCATGGGTGTCGTTTTCATGGTTTTTGGGGTTGCTGGTTACGAAAATGAGGTGAAACTAATAATCCAAGATGGCGCCCAAAAAAAATTTCGGTTTTTCTGTCATGGGTGTCGTTTTCATGGTTTTGGGGGTTGCTGGTTACGAAAATGAGGTCGAATGCAAATCCAACATGGCGACGTGAAAAAATTTCGGTTTTTCCAACGTAGGTGTCATTTTCATGGTTTTTGAAGTCGCTGATTATTTTATTTTTTTTGCTTCCTGGGTGCCATCTTGGATTTTTATTTTGACCTCATTTTCGTAACCAGCAACCCCAAAAACCATAAAAACGACACCAATGACGGAAAATCAAAAATTTTTGTCGGCACCATCTTGGATTTACATTTTGACCTCATTTTCGTAACCAGCAACCCCAAAAACAATGAAAACGACACCCATGACGGAAAATCAAAAATTTTCCTCGGCACCATCTTGGATTTTCATTTCGACTTCATTTTCGTTACCAGCAACCCCAAAAACCACGAAAACGACACCCATGACGGAAAACAAAAAATTTTCCTCGGCGCCATCTTGGATTTGCATTTCGACTTCAGTTTCGTAACCAGCAACCCTAAAAACCATGAAAACGACACCCATCACGGAAAATCAAAAATTTTCCTCGGCGCCATCTTGGATTTTCATTTCGACCTCATTTTCGTTATCAGTGACCACTTAAATCATGAAAATGACACCGATGACGGAAAAAACAAAAAAAATCCTGGGCGCCATCTTGGATTTTCATTTTGACCTCATTTTCGTAATCAGCGACCCCGAAAACCATAAAAATGACACCCATGATGGAAAAAACAAAAGTTTTCCTCACCGCCATCTTGGATTTTCATTTTGATCTCATTTCGTTAGCAGCGACTCCTTAACCATGAACATGACATCCATGACAGAAAAACCAAAAGAAAAAATCACCTTCAAGTATAAATAACAGGGGTTTGTTATGTTTACTCTACAGAGTGAACCTCAGTGGCCAATTAAGTCGCGCTAAAGTCCAGTCGCGCAAGTGTCCTTTCGCGCAAGTGTCCTTTCGCGCAAGAGTCCATTCGCGCAAGTGTCTTGGCGCGCAAATGTCCGTTCGCGCATAAGTCTAATCGCGCAAAAGTCCATTCGCGCAAGTGTCCAGGCGCGCAAAAGTCCGTTCGCGCATAAGTCCAATCGCGCAAAAGTCCATGCGCGCATTTGTCTTTTCGCGCAAGTGTCTTTCGCGCAAAAGTCCCAGATCCAGAAAAATTAACTTGTCCTTTAAAAAGTTTGTACGGAACCCTCAGTGCGCGAGTCCAACTCGCACTTTTATTTATCATTTTGTAAAATGTTTATATGTATCTAAATTCTTCTAACACAAAATTAAACCATTTCTATTTTGATTGTGATAAATATACAGTAGACACACATTCCAGACTTTTATTTCTAAACCGTACTGACTTTATAATTATGTATCATAAAATAATATCGTCTACAGGATCAAAATGGTTTAAGCGATCACTACGCTCGATCTTCACCCGTGTGTGCATGTATCTGCATGAACAATGCACACTAACATAGGATCGCAACGAATTTGCCTAAACTCTAGCGACTGAACTTTGTGCACGGACTCTTAATTGTTTATGTTAGAATTTGGATCATACTTTTAAATATTGTTATTTTTAGGTTTTTTATTATTTTTAATATCTTGTTCTATCTAGCTCTCTAGAATGATTATATTTCTAGATTATGCAAATACTTGTACGTAAGTACAATAAAAGTTGATTTTGACAACCCTAAAGGTTTTTCTCTATTCACCCCTCACTCGTATCTTTTGACCCCAGTTTCAAGGTAAATAGAAACGACCTACTTTTTCTTTTTTTACAAATTATTCTCAAATTTATGTATAATTAAAGAATAACTATTTGGTAAATTAAAACGAGACTCGCAATTAAAAAAATTCTTTGATAACAGCTTTCATACAAAATATGTAAGAAAATCAGTGTAGAAGTTGAAAGTTGTGTCTATTCACCCCATTTTACGGTAACTCTAAAATATTCTGGTTGGAAATGCGCGCGGCTATTAGCATGACCACCCAGCCAGGCAGGCTAGGCACTTCATATTTGCAGCATTCGGTCTTGAAATAAGTAATGAGTATGACCGTTAGTTAAACACCTACATTTCGCGACACAATAATTGATTGTTGACTGAGCTTAGTAATGTTATGTGCTTCCTGGCCGCCGGTCCTGCCACCGTTGAGCACTAGAAACAGGAAAACGTAACGATTATCCTTCAAAATATAAATGGAATCATTCTTCCCCCGCGTGGTTTATTTTTGAGTTGCCCATACTTCACGTATGGGGTTATTATTCCAAGCCATCTGGCGCCTTCCAGTCGCTACGCGCAGATAGCACGGTGCATTTGTTCTTTAGCAAAGATAGTAATTACTAATTTAGAACGGTGATCCTAAGATTCCTGACCTAGTTTCGGATGTGGTGCTTAATTTAGAAGTCTTCAAGGATCGTGTAGAGGGAGGTGCGGTGCTATGAAGTTGCTATGGTGATTCGGTGAGTGGAATTACGCAATACAAGTGTATCAATCGATTTGTTAAGTCCGGTGAGCTCTGTGTGTATTGAAGATGTGTTCTCGGACGTTCAAGGTCGGTGACTGATTAGCCTACTTATGTGTGGTGCATGAATAAATTATCCAACGTTCACGGCGCTTATTCGTAGTTTAAATTCGTCTTGGCGTTTCAATATATTATGTTATACTTATTACGTATGAAGATATTTATTATGCATACGGCGCATGTGCAACATCTGGGGCTTTCGTCTAGCCAAATCAATAGACTACCTCAGTGTTTTGTCTGCATGGATGCCTCTCACCTGCCCGCTATTCACCTGTCTGGAATATTTATTGGATTCGCTTCGAACTTGAAAGCGGTTGCATCAGAAGACATTGAAAAACTTCAACAATAGTATTATGGAGGTAGTTTTCCTGGTTGTTTAGTAATTCTCGTATAACAATGATAGTAGATTTGATACTCTTTACTTCTTCTTGATTTTCATCATCACTATTATCTGCAACTATCTGCTCTGTAACTATCTGGTGCTGCATTGACCTTCAATTGTTCAGAATTGCAATTCTTTTTACTCCTCCGCTAGTGGTACTCATTCGTCTACTTCCGCACTCACTTATATGGTCGCCAAACCGTTTAGAAGTCTATTTGGGGCATCGAAGCCAGCGGGCTCGGCCCGCTTTGATGTAGCGGATATTGGTTATTACTTGGAATTGATCAGAAATAGACATACTATTATAAAATATAATTATGTATGTTAATGTTGGCATGAGTTTTATTTTCCTTCTATAATCAATGTTGTGTGTTTCCTCAAATGCTTAACTGTTAATTAAATGATCCTGCATTTAATTATAAAAAAAAACAAGTTTATTGCAGAATTTCGATCTCTTCTTCCGATTCATCAATTATTGAGTTCATTAGCGTGCACTTGGAGTGGCCTATTTCAACAGTAAACTGTTATTCCGTTCTTCTTTATTCTTGAGCATATCGATGGTGCGACGGTTTTGAACTTTTTTCCCAAAACTAATGATAATGAAAACATAGTATGCAAAGATTTGGAACTCTGAAAAGTACCCATATTTTTTCGGGTGCTTCGCTTATTTAGTAGCTCAACAATTCAATGTCAAAGCCCTGCGGATGATTCACGGCGTGGTCCGCTTGCAACAACACAGAGCGCCACGGTTGGATTGCCTTCAACAAATTCTTCTGTACTTACGAACTTTTTGTCTGCATTGCTGTTACCAATGATGTCATGATGATGATGACTGATGGAGATTTTTTTGGTTTTGTTGCTAATAGTTTTTTTCCACGTGGATTTAAAAATAGATTTTACGTATATTGCTATAAACTTAAGAGTAACCCCCGGTTTTGAATAGTCAAACCCTACTTAAGGTTCTTTAATAGTAACTCGAAATCGAAATACAACAATCAAAATTAGTAGAATTTGATAAGTTCTAAATATAAGTTCTAAACTTGAAATTCTCTATTCAGAAAACGGCAAAGGCAATTAGTCCAAGATGGTTTCCTATAGCTTCATTCGTCTCAAAGTTTTGGTCACGTAATTAATGTTGAGTTATGATTAAAAAAAAATCCTTTTAAGCTAGTGTTTACATTATAAGGAACCATCCTCTTACTATTCTAGATTAGGAAGCCATAAAAGGTGTTCTACAAAATATCTGTTTGAAGGCTAATCCGTGACGAGTACATGTACAGTTATAAATGAAATTACATCACTTTTTGATTGGCGCCGACGCAGACATAAAAAGCGCGACGAATATGATTACACGCCATTTCCACTGGAGTAGTTATACGTTTTTCTTAGCCATTTCCATTTATTTTAAGAACAGTATTACTAGCTGGATAAGGCGTATATGGACGTAGCCACACCATGCATTTTGACTGTATTTTCTCTCAAATGAATGCGGGCAATAGACTGGCTAGGTCTGAACTTCAAAAGCATGTTCCATTATTCTGTGATATTAATACCCTGTTTTTTTTGGATGGGATGGTACCTTCAAAGCTGTACACATAATATTGTACCGTCTCTGCCACGAGGCAGGTGCATTCCGCTTTAATTGATACAGGAACCAGACGGCCCGGACCAGGCCGCTTAAAAGGAAATGTCACGCGCCATTACAGTTAACGCCTTGTACGTCCTGGATAGTGACACTAACAAGATGGACGATAATTATCATGTTTTTGGTGACTTGGACAGAGAATAATTTTGGTAGTTTCTTGTGAAGTCATCTTCATTTAAAAACTTAAGGATTAAGCTAATTTAATGCCATATAAATTTATAGATTAATTTTATAGCTAATTTATCTGCGGCAAAAAATACAGTATTATATTATGGGGCATTTCTGCTTTTATGTAAAACGCATGAGGAAATCGCTTAAAGCAACCGGCTTCTTGGTTAAACTAATTGCTTTTGAGAATAAGAAAATGAATGTAAAATACTTTTTCTGCGCATCTTCTGAACTGAGATCGTGAGAAGCCTGGCCATAATTGGCCGTTCTCGCCACCACTTTTATCCAGACCTCTTGATCTACTCAACCAGGGCTATCTGTAGTTTCGTCATCACTTCTAAGATCCATCATTATAGGGCATGCTTCTTTTAATAATTATACTGTTCTCACTGTTGAGACTGCGCCTCCTGTCCGCGAAAGGAAAACCAATTCGACCGGTTATAATCGACTTTTCTACGCTATCTTTATCTAATTTTGTCCTCAAATTTCAAGGCCCCAATGAACTACCACTAACAAAGTAATTTTTCCACAGAACGAGCTCAACAGTCAATATGAGCGTGTGTCGACGAGCACGCAGCGGTACGCGTCACTCGCTGACGTCACGCTAAGCCCCATCTTCACGTCACACGGAGTGAATCATGACCGGTAAGTTTGGCCTACAGTTTCATTGCAAATAAATAGATATGATGCGTTGAGCCGTGTGGTATCCGGCAGAGTAGAATAGAACCAACCCAGTACACTTACGGGTGTCGTATAAGGTGACTAATGTCTGAGAGAACGAAGCAGAACACCTTGCGCCTCCGTAGACCAGAAAATGGGCAGCAGCGTTTTCTGTTAGTCTTTCATCACTGCGATCTCCAATCCGCCTGCCAAACGTGGAGATTACGGCAAATTCCTCCCATCATGGGAGAGGCTTATGTCCAGCAGTGGACGTTAAGTATGGGCTGTTGTTGTTGATGCGTTGAGAGACGAAGGAGAGTGAGACATGCTACGCCGTCATCATTGTCCACACCGCCCGATTTCACCCACTCCTAGGTTTAGGTGTAGTATAATAATAGGCCTCTTTTTGCTTCTGCTAATCTCCGCGTCCCTATAGCAACCTCATCCAGAACATACCCGCGATGCACCGAGCTCAAACAAATTGGAATAAAAACAAACCGCGAGTGGGTCGAGAAGATGAATAGAGGGAGGCCTTGGCCCTGCAGGTGCTCTTCCAGGACAGCACAGGCTGGTTGCATCAGATTAAGGGCCTAACAAGCCTCAAATGGCTTAGCATGTTCTCCGTTACGCATAAAATACTGCAGCATTAATTTTGAAATAAATATATGGTAAAGTTGAGGATTAATGCTAGGTACTATGTGTGACGAAAACACGATTCCATAAACTTTTCTCGATAGAAAAAAAAACCAAAGTTACCTCCAAATCGAACATGATTTGCCAGTTGAATACCAGCGGTTTATTCGCTGGTATTCAAAAAGGGGGGAAAATAATAATGACCACCAAAATTAACTTTGTGATCACTAACATCTATCACCTAAAATATCAATTGATCACCAAATTTAGTAAATTGAGCACCAAATTTGAATGAGGTGGTTGATGACAAACTAGTTTTGCCTAGGCCGACTTGGGGCACCCCGACACGGATAGATTAGGTTAGAAGGGTATGGCGGGGTCGAATGAGCGAGCGAAGCGAGCGAATAGACCCCGCCATACCCTTCGTGGTTATTTTTTTATAAACCATTCAGAAGTAGGAGCCCCGCGAAGCGGGGCTCCGTCGACCGGGTCTCCCTCGACTCGGATGCAAGAGCATAACAGTTCAATTTCTGGTGATCATTAACTAATTTTAACTATTTTTGGTTCTCATTTCACGCTAAAATGGGGATTAATTTTTGGTGATCATTTACTATTTTTGGCAATCAAAAGTGATTTTTTTGCCGTTACATTTGACTAAATCTGGTGGTTCGTTAAACATAAGCCTTCAAAAAGTACTTCAAATTAGATCATGAAACTTTGCATACTAACTGAACGTAATCTGTGACTGAACTAACTATAAAGCAGGTCTTCATGTGTTTAATTTTTTTAGTCCAATCAATAGATTTTTGTAAATCGCATAAAACCACTCATTTCGCACTATTCGGCCGCAGTGACTGACGTAAAAACCGCTTTGTAGTGCAAGCTGATTAGAACTTTATTCTAACAGAATTTCAAACAAGTTTTAACCACCACAAATAGAGTTGCTAATTTTAGGGATAGAAGGGCCTTAAATATAAGAATATCAGGAGAAAAGAATGATATGATGACGTTAGAAAGATTATTTTTTGTGAGGTCCTTTCGGCCATTCCTCGATTTGTTTGCCCGTGTTGGCTTTAGTGATTATAGGATTCGGGAAGAAAATGGGTACAGGAGGCATTCTCCTCCACGATAAAAAACAACGCAGTGTGTCATTGATTCGTTTATCAAGTATGTTGTTTTTGGCAACATTCTTAGACCGCTTTTTTGATATTGGCATTGACCTTTCCTCAAATGAGATCACAAAAATATCAACAGGAAAACAGATCAAAATCTCTTTCATCTCGATGTCTTTCTTGGCCTTGAATGCACTTTTGAATGGCCAACTACCAAGGAAGTGAAATTGGTTCATCAATGACTCACAAACAACAAAAATCCATCAGCATTCAGCAGCTGACAGCCTGACCTTATTTTCGCTTGAAATTCCTCTCAATGTCACCAACCCTATCCGTCTCCGTTAGTTTCAAGTATAAGTTGACATAACATCAACAAGGTCACATGTTTTCACGCCTTTTCAATGCATCTGCATATACTTATGCAAATACTGTTCAAACGGATAATAATATTCATGCTAACATCATATTTCCATTGACGATTCTTATCAACGTGATTTTTGAGATAGCCGAAAATAGTATTATTAATATACTGTGCTCTTGGTAACTCATTATTGGAATTATCAGGGGGTCAAAAAACCGCTACACCGCTACCGCTTTAGCAGCATCATGATATGAATCACGTGGGAATTCGGGAAATAAAAGAACAAATCCTATTATCCTGAAAGCTTAAAACAGTGTTTGTTTACAAGTGGCCTTTTTAGATCCTGGTTCTATCGACAACTAAGTAACACAATATTTTCATCTTTTCCCAATTATTCAAGATTACCAAAAGTTTAAGCTCCTAGAGCTTAAAATTCAAGATCGCCATCTTAATAAATTCTCTTGAATTCAGACTCGAATCCGACATAAAAGAAAGCATCTGTCCATCAACTATGTTTACGTTATTTTTCCGTTGCGTGTGCCTGTCGTCCCTTATCTGCCATATCATAGCAAACACGCCTCTGTAAACATGCAACCACTTGGGACACCTTGTGTGGTATATGGTACTACAATGTTTATCATTTCATACTGTCATAAAAAGTAAGTACTTATAATTATAACCCGCTGGTAAAAAAGTGTTGGGTTGTTTATCGTGCTTTTAAAAGTTTATGAAGCTTAAGTTCCGGCCATCATGCTAAAATAGAAAACAGTCGTGGCAGGATATCATCTCGAGAACTATTTGACCATATGAATTGTTAGAACGACAATAATGTCTGTGTAACTGACTTTCAATTATTTGGGCAAACACTTGACCTATGATTGATCGTTTATCTGATTCTAAGTTCAAGCCTTTTCCCAACTACGTTGGGGTCGGCTTCCAGTCTAACCGGATGCAGCCAAATACCAGTATTTTAGATGACTACCTATCTGACCTCCACAACTCAGTTAGCGCTGGGTAATACTATATACCCCTTGATATGACTGGTTGTCAGACTTTTTGGGCCACTGGACTACCTGTAACGACTGTCAAACTTCAAATGACAGCCGGGATCAACAGCTTAACGTGCTTTCCGAGGCACGGAGGAAACTCGGTATGTAAGGGTGGTTCGTGTTCCACGCGCGCCTCAAAGAGAGTCAGCAAAAGGAAGGGGTCCGCAAGGGTCGATGCCTGCCGGGGTTGCGGGACTGTTCGAAAGAGATACCGTGGCCCCGGAACACAAAGGGCGATGAAGGAACATGGATGGATTTTAGTCAGTAAAAGTCTGACACTCCCTCCTGCTCCGCCCAGAGAGTCTAGAGGAGTCATTTGATGATTACCCATCCGAAAAAAAAAAGGGTCTCCCATATACAGACCAACCTAGGCAAGCACGAGTTAACCTAAAGATCGACCCGAGCGGATGTTATCATTTAGCCACGAGCTCCTCCTGATTCTAAGTTCGTATTATGTGAAAAACTTTTTGATGACGCTTCCAACAAAAACCATAAATGAATATTTGAATTTAGAGTAACGTGATTACGATTAGTAGACTTACATTAAAGCATAATGCGTTATGCTTATCGAAGTAATGATCCGCGTAAGATTAATGCGACGCACGACTAACCCCATCGGTAGGTAGTCGGAAAACGTACGTGACTGTACGCAATGATAACGAAACACAAAACACGCTTGCTAACTTATAAAATCACGCCGCTGACCACACGTTTTGAGGATGTGACTGAGAAAATAATTATATCAAGAAAATGATGAGGTAAACTTTTAAAGCCGCTCCCGTTCAGCCAAAAATGTGTTTTTATCCATCATTTTTATCCTTAGTTTTTCGATGAAGTAATTATTTTTCCTTGCACGTAACGACTAAAATTTCATAGTATTATAAAGATTCCTTGTACGTAACCGTTTCGTACAAATACAAAGAAAAATAATTCCTCCATCGAAACTAGGTACGAAACTACGGTTTCGTAGACGGCCGAAGGGCTTATTTAGTTCTTGAAAAACACACTAATGCGACCACAATGCGGCCTCTGACCTAAAAATAAATTATTATAGTAGCTGAAAATAACCTGAAGCTTATTTTTCATCATCTTTTTTTCTATATTTTTTACACAAATTGTTACTCTGCCCATCAAAGAGCGACGCAGTACCTCTATTCATACTTACATAGAAGAGCTTTTCTATCAATGGATCTGTGAAACAAACAAACAAATATTGGGCCAAACGTTACTATTGGTACAGTTGGCACTGGGCCAACATTTTTATGTGCCACGCTAAAAATTTACGTCTACTGACGTAACTGGTAATAGGCAGAACATGATGTGTACAACTATGTTGTCAGATCAATTATCTAATCTGACTAGATGATAGAACATTACTATGAAATTGCACATGACTTTTGAGTCATATTATGAAAGGCACGATGTTATTTTTTCGTTGAGTCTTAGCTCTTGGATGTGATCTATTTAACTCATAATTAGTTGGGATAAGGCAAAACTATGATGGTTGGCAATGTAATTCTAGGTATACTACACTTCTCTGCCGACAGCTTCAAGAAATATATGGATATCTATTCTTGAAAGTCGACACCTGAATATATACTTCTTCGAAGCCGACAAACTGCATTCCTTTCTCCCATACGCCCTGCTCCAGATGCCTTATAAAGGTCACCGGTTCATTTAGCTAGGAAATGTCCTACGGCACGTTTTCCGATGCCATATCTGTGTTGCCATAGTTTTATCCTTGACTGCTATAAATTCAACAGATACGTACATAAAATAATTTGTTTTGGAAGGATCAAATACCAAATGATTGTAAGTGCTAGCAAAGTGTACCGAAACCGCCTGTTTATCATGAAACTGCGGTCAGGTACAAAATCAGTTCCGGACTACATTCAACCACACATCAATATAATGTAGGTATTCGCTATTCATGTCATATCAAATGTTGGAATGTCTACTCCAATCTGGTTTTCAATATGTAAAGTTCTCTAGATAAACACGTGTATCGTCAAATCTTAGAATTCTAAAATCCTCTCAATGTCATCCGAATTCGCAAGGTTTTCCTCAATTTCACGTCTGTCGGACCTCATTTACTTGCTGTCCGTTTGATTGCTTGCTTATAAATCACGACCACATTATAATCACGTCTTTATCATTGACAAATCTTCGGAATAATTAAATTATTTAAGATGTCAGAGAGATTTTATAGATTTTTTAAATCTTTTTGCACTCCTCCATAAGAAACTTTTACTATGCCAAATCTAAAACTACTCCGTGCGCGCAATATGCTTTGAACACAACAGATTACATGGCTTTTTCTTTACGTATTAATGTAAAGATCGCCTCCACTCGCACCTGCTTTCTCTCTAGGAGACAAACCTATGTCTCCTACACAACAACAACACAATTACATAGGTAACTCACACACACAACACACACACACTCACACACAACACATACACATATTACACTGTATTATTGTGTGTGTGTGTTGTTGTGTTGTGAGTAGATAGAATCTTTCTTACTCTTTATCCACGATGAAGTCCAAAAAAGCATGTCTTATTTTCACCAACTACCACTTTCTCCACAGGTCGTCCCGCATAGGCAGTCCAAGTTCGGTCAGCGCATGCTCCACTGACAGCTCGTTCGCTGAGCAGGCGCTCGCCGACGCCAGCATACTGCTCGAGGTCAACCCGAGCAGCGACCATCTGCCCTCGCGACTCTACAAGATGGCTAGAGAGTACTGGAAGTGAGTATCAATATAACCTTTATTGAGAACACTAATAGGCACTGCACCTGGTCGGTATCATGCCGATCGGGCGATGCCGATAGCTTTGTACTTGCTGAAAGTCGAAGAGGGAATGATTAAGGCGACTACAGGAGCTAAACGCGAGTTTTATAATGCCTGAAAGTATATGATTCACTGTAATAAACAAAACCAGAAAAATTATGATATTCTTCAGGATATATGCTAGTATGATAGTGTTTTGAAAACATAATACAATTAATTTAACTCGATAAAAAAATGACGAACTTGTCTTTGAAAATTTCTTTTAACGAGTAAAAACCATACTAAAATACATGCGATCATTCTGATTTTTTGGCAAATAATTCTTTCTACAAGCAACATATTAGCATAATAGTGTTTTATTTTTTAGTCCAATCAATAGATTTTTGGAAATCGATCGAAACCACTCATTACGAACTATTAGGCCCGCAGTGACTGACGTAACAACCACTTTGTAGTGCAAGCTGATTAGAACTTAATTCTAACAGTATTTCAAACGAAGTTTGAACCACCACAAATAGAGTTGCTAATTTAGCTCCCGTAATCCCCTTAAACCAAAAAAAGGTGAGGCTTTTACGCAGTAGTGGTTGTACGCCAGTGGCGAAGACTGAAAATTGAGTCAGGAGAAGCCGAGGAAAAAAATGAGAATAGGTAGATATTTAATTTCTTTTTCGTTTTTTTTTTCTATGTTAATTTTGACCTAATATTCATTATCAGCGACCCCAAAAACCACGAAAACGATACCCATGAAGAAAAAACCGAAAATTTTCGTCGGCGCCATCTTGGATTTTCATTTTGACCTCATTTTCATTATCAGCAACCCCAAAAACCATGAAAACGACACCCATGAAGAACAAACCGAAAATTTTCGTCGGCGCCATCTTGGATTTTCATTTTGACCTCATTTTCATTATCAGCAACCCCAAAAACCACGAAAACGACACCCATGAAGAAAAAACCGAAAATTTTCGTCGGCGCCATCTTGGATTATCATTTTCACTTAATATAAAAAAAGTGATTTTATCCTAGATGTAAATATAAGTCAACAAAATAAGTACTATAATTTAGTGTACCAAATCGACATTACTAATTCTATCACGTTCTCCCATACATACTTTCTTTTTCTGCCCCTGTCGTAACTCGATAATCTTCGGCTTGAAAAAACCTAGCTCCCTACAAAACAAAATAAAGTCATCAAGCATTGAACAATTTCCGATTCTATACGAAATTCAACGAGCGATAACGATATTTTCCCATCTCGCTCACGCGCACGCATTTTCTATTACTTTCTCTATGAATAACTCGGTTTGCGTTGGCTTACCAGAGTCCTAATATAGGCGGGCTGGCTAGTGACGTCATGACGTTTATTTTGCAAAGAAATGTAGCTGCCAAAAAGCCGATAGCGCCTGCGGGTTATTTTATAGCAATTTTGTTGAACAGCAAATTTTTGTTTGTTGAGTACGAGTAGGCGTTTCGTGATGCTTGTAAAAAAGTATTGATTGTGTAATTTTTCAATTATGGTAGAGAGTGGTTGTGGTTGTGTTCCAAACTTCTGAAGGGAAGCCGGTGGGAATCGAGTTATTAGGAGCCTGCGCCACTGTTGTACGCTGACTGCTACAATGCACCTAGCAACCACAGTAAACAATTAAATGGATCGGTCAATGCTATGCCAATATCTTATCTTAGTTACAATCATCACGCCTGTAATCCTAAAGGGTTAGGCAGAGGCCAGTTATGCTTAAGTCCCATGTAATAGGGGGCGAACCTATTGCCATCAACCGGCCACAACTCCAGACTCCGTGGCTACTACTGAGAAACTTCTGATGGAAAATCCCAACATAAATTTGCCCGACCCGAGAATCGAACCTAGTACTTCATGCTCAACAGACGCAATGGGGAGACACAGGCAAAGATAATCTAAGATGGCGCCACCATAGCTGGTCTCAATCTGATCAATGAGGTTAAGCTATTTTGAAATATAAAATGACATTACCACATTTTCAACCAATGACGATGTTGGGAACCAGCTATGCTAGCGCTATTAGTTCCAAGTGTGTCTTCCCATTGCGACCAACGAGGCAGCATCTTAGTTACAAAGAAAATAATAATAACTATAAAATTAAAATAAAACAAAATCCTAAATCATTTTCTAATTCAAATCAGTACTTAATGAAGTTTCGTCATGTCTATAGCAATCAATAGTTTGACTCATTAGACAGTGGCTCGACTTTTTACTGTCAACAAACTTTGCAAGTCAGTGCCAAATAAAGTACAGTCAACAAAATTGTCAGGTATGAGCAAAAATGAGCATGTATTTGCACATCAACAGTTGGAACTTGCCTTTAACCTTACACTTTTTACCCGACTACGACGAAGCCAAAAAGAAGGGTTATGATTTTCAGTTTATGTATGTATGTTTGTACGTATGTTCCTCCGTAGCGCCTATACTCCGATTCTGATCCGATTTCGATGAATAAGGTGTCCTGTTAACTGTCAATCGATTCGTTATTATGGTCTGGATAACATTTGCTACATTTTAACCGACTTAACAATAGGAGGAGTCGATTTTACCTTGGAAACCCCGAATTTAATTAGAGCGTGATTTTTCAGTATTAGTACTAATTTCTTTTTTTTTTACTTCACACAAATTCTTGTTCTGTATGGTGTCGGACGTGAAGCATATCTTCCCGTGGGTGTCGTAAGAGGCGACTACGGGATTACCAGAGAATGGGCAGCAGCGTTCTCTGTGCTTTTATAACAACCGTACTGCGATACCCGCCTGCCAAGCGTGGCGATTATGGCAAAAAACCCCCTTTGGGGGAGGCACATGTCCAGCTGTGGAAGTCTTTCGGCTGAAATGATGATGATGATGAAATTCTTGTTGTCATTAAGTGCTTAAGAATCTTTCCCTGAGACGAAGGACTGACAAAAAATGGTTAAAAATAATTAAAGCTGCCTAAGTACTTATCTTTTTATCGACTGTACACCCAAAAAAATATAATTACTTAAGTGTGTCACGATTCAGTTGAGCAAAAAGCTTCGCGTAACGCTGAAAAGCTATTTAAAGTGGTCGGCTAAACATAGATTGTGTTTAAACATCCTAATTTTATATTGTTCCTAGCGAAATCATTGTGCTTTGTATGTAGAATTAATATAGTTAAACTTATCAGCTAAAGCGAATATGATAGGTTCTGTATAAATATGCTTCAGTAGATATTTTTGCGCGAATACTGAGTGCACTATACGATAATACAAAACATACAGATAGTGTTTACGCACTTAAGATAAGACTCGATATTGAAAATCACACCAAAGAGTATGAACACAAAAAGTAAATATTTCTATGTTCAGTCTCCGTAACAGCGAAACATTAACAATTTATACGTTAACATGTTCAAGTTCTACTCAATTACACAGATACAAATCTGGAACGCACACATGACGTCATTTTGTTTTTTTTTTAAGCGGGTATACTGGTAGAAATCATTTCAAAATTGGAATCGTCAACTGTCATAATTATGCCTGTTTTAATTCCAGCTGGCTGGTCTAAATGATTTCGTGAAAAGTTTTAAATATTGACTAATTTATGGTTGACTTTGTTTTTAAATATTAATTTTAATGATTATTGTACTGAAATATGACTGAAATTGAGACTGAAATGGAAGTGACGGAGACTGTGGAAGGAGTTATTACACTACGGTAGGTCATTATACTTAAAGCCAGCATTATTACGAAAACCATGAAGTTGGGTTAATCTTACTACTATTTTAAACGCGAAAGTTTGGATGAATGGATGTTTGTGACTCAATCATGCCAGAACGGGTGAACGGATCCGGATGAAATTTGGCATAGAGAGGGATTATAAGTCTGGAATGGCACATAGGCTACTTTTTTTATTTTTCTCTCGAGTATGAATGTGGATGGGTATAAAAGTAGAGGAAGACCAAAGACACGATGGATGTACTGTGTAAAGAATGATATAGTAAGAAAGGAGGTTTCTGATGAGTAATAGAGAAGTATGGAAGAAGACATGCTGCACCGCCCCCAAATAAATTGAGGTAAAGGCGGGAAATGATGATGATACAGACACGTCATGAACCAACATCGCGGCGCTTAAAAACGGCGAAAATACTAGAACTACTTATAAGCGTGAAGAAAGAGAAAGAAAATATGACACCGAACGGCGGGATGCCTGTTGCGAGAGGGAGATAAATATACATCTTCAGTCACGTCACAGGATTTATTAAATTATAAACAAACGTAGCGTCGCGCGACAGGTTGGTGCGTAACTAAGTGCGATGTGGCCAATTGGCTTCATTTCATGTTGTCATTTTAGAGTGCGGACAACGTATCTATAGTTTATAATCATTGATGATACACATTTAAATTGCGAACGAAGTCACAGACAACAAATAAATTATTGAATTGATTTAATAATTAAACCCTGTGGTCTACTGTGATGTTTATTGGTGAGAGCAGTGTTAGAATTCAAGCCAAAGTCTTAACTAATATCTTGATGGCACAGGTGCAACTTTAAAAAGTCAGTTCATCTACACTTCTACACTAATATTATAAAGAGGAAAGATTTGTATTTTTGTGTGTGTGTATGTTTGTAATGAATAAACTCAAAAACTACTGCACCGATTTCAAAAGTCCTTTCATCATTAGAAAGCTACATTCACCCTGAGTAACATACCTAGGCTATATTTTATCCCCGTAATCCCACGGGAACGGGAACTACGCGGGTGAAGCGGCGTGACGTCCGCTAGTTATACATATTTTCGTAACACATTTCCAAACTATCGACACCTGACTGACAGCAAACTTAAAACTACTCAAGTAATTAAAAATTACGAAACCTGTTCGCTACTTAATTATTAATCAAACATAAAACTTATACACACTATAAACAAACCTTGGTACACACGACATGACGTGTCCTGCAAGACTAGGACGATGACAATAAAATTAGATATTATGTTCTATATTTGCATTGCGCCGTCGCGCGCAAATGCCAAGCGATGCCAAACTCATGCAGTACACTTTACTCACCAACTGTGATAAGTGCATTTTGGAAACACTATGTATATTTTCAAGAAACACTCACTGTGCTGTATGTGAAGTATTTTTGATGAGAGCTTATGCATATGAGTATATGCATTCAGTGTTACTAGTTCGATGTCTTGGACACATTTTCGTTTGACACTCAGTTATGGGATAATTTTGCTTAAATATAAAACTTTGACCAATCAATAGTTATTGAGGACTGAATAAGCTGGGTGCAAGTGATTTTATACTTCAAGTGTCCCTGTGTTTATTAAGTTTCCATCTTACTGACTTCCTTTAACTCCAGTTAAGGCAGAATTTTGATTGACAATATAAATGTGGAGTCAATAGTACCTGAGTATTGCATAAACTTGGTACATAGAAGGGATTTTATACTTTAAGTGACATAAGTTTCCATCTGACTGCCTCCAGCAATCATGTATGAAGGGCTAAGGACGCTAAGGTGCACAGAAATCGTCAGGTAGGTATTTCGTTAATGTGTCTGTTTATACGTTTCGTGTCGACTCGTGTGTTAGAGTTACGGTTTTATTGTGTATTTTACGGTTATTGGGCTGTTCTCGCCTACATATGGTGCTATTTACAAGTTTTATAACTCCCAGTGTGTTTCTTTAATGTGTTTGATTGTCGTATTAATCTAGATGGAGTGTTTGGTCAGCATACATTGTGAATGTGGTAACATATCTACTGTTTATAGATTTGTCTTATTTTGGTAACTACCTGTATCGATTGATCATGCGAGTAGTACTACAACTTTTTGTGTCAATTGTATTGATAAGATGCAAAAAAATAATTATGTCAATGTTATTTTTTATTAAGTACTTAGTTGTAATAAACCACTTGAGTACCTAACTTAACTATCAGCGCGCACTTTTGACTATGAATATATTTTTAGACTTTACCATATTATAACGGGAGTCGAATAAATCTACTTTATTTACTTTTGGTATTTTACCTTTGAAAATGTAATTTTAACGACAAAAATAAAAAGATAATTTTACTTGTCAATTCGAGTAAAATGATTTACCAGAATTGACCGCCATCATGGAAAATATGCTGCCCAAATTAAACAAGAAAACAGTAATAACACCCCTCTTTTTGCGTCGAGAACCAAATTATCAGAGTTCAGAGTTCATTTATTTGTCAGAAACATGAGTATCCATACACAAAACATGCAAGATGGTACATTGTAGAAAAGATAACAGTCATGTTTCACATTTACGGCGTACAAACATGTACAATATCACCCTTTTCTCTTTTCCCCAGCAAATACCCGAAGACGGACTACACATACTCCCACATGTCGAAGGACCGGGTGGAGCTGGCGCCCGGACAGGTGGCGATGCCGAACATGTCCCGCCGCTCCCTGTCGCAGTTCCGCGTGCAGGGCCCCAACACCAGCGTCGACGAGCTCGACCGCCTGGCCGCCACTACGTCTTGGACGACCAGCACTGTACGACGGCGGTATACGGTGAGTTACCTGTACCTTCACCCTTTATTTTGAGAGTGATTTACCGATTCCGGCCTAGGTTGCCCTCTTAAGAAATTTTATTCCTTATCGAGATTCTCGTCTCTTCCTCGTTTTTTTTTCTTTTTTAACCCACGGAAAACCGGAGGAGGTTCTCAAGGCGACGCGTATATTTTTTTATGTATGACCACGCATAACTTTTTACAGAGTAGTTCGATTTTGATAATTCTTTTTTCATTGGAAAGGGTATACCCCGAAGTTGGTCCCATATAAATGTTGTTTTATTTCCTTTCTCTTCTTATTGTTTTCTTATGGTCTATGGATATCCTTCTTTAGTGTAAATTATAAACAAATAAAGCTTTTGACATGCTCCAACTTCAAGTTTACTGCATACTGCGAAATGTCAGATCAATGTTTATAAATAAGAGACTAGTCAGTGGCGGAGAATTCAATATAACCTAAGTTTAGTAAGCTATGAGACATAGAATGAAGAATGCACAGCACAGTGTCAAGCTATCGATACTGTATGAATCACACTAAAACTTACGAGGAAACATCAAACCAGTCTTTAATAGTAATAGTCTATTGTTTTGATTTTGTTGATACCTGATTTATTAGTTATTATAATGCTAATAATCTATTCATCTAGTTTCTAGAAAATTATCCTGTTATCGTACCAAATAAGACGAAATACTAATAATTTTAATTTATTAATATTTTTTTTAAATAATTAATAATTTTGTATTCAATTTAAGTGTATACATTACATAAAGGTGTATGAGTTAGGTTTAAAACCAAATGTTAGGTTGTAGCACAGTAAGAAACCCTTCTTACTGTGCTACAACCTAACATTTGGTTTTTGCTGTGGCACAGAACGAATATTTACATGGCCTACAGACATCTTTACCCAAGTCTAATTAATGTTTGTGCGATTGAAGAAATTCAAGTCTCCGTTGCCACTCTGGTTGGCAAATAACACTTAGTGAACCTAGCTGTAGGTTATATGTTAAAGTACTCTTGTTATCTTAACTTCTGTTAAGAGCCTATACTACCTCAAATTAGCAACTCTATTTGTGGTGGTTCAAACTTCGTTTGAAATACTGTTAGAATAACGCGTTCTAATCAGCTTACGCTACTAAGTGGTTGTTACGTCAGTCACTGCAGGCCGAATAGTGCGAAATGAGTTGTTTTTATTCTTTATAAAATCAAATTTTCATCTTTTGGAAAAAATAGAACACATAAGACCTGCTTTATAGTTAGTTCAGGTAGTGAATACCAGCGGTTTATTGTACGATTTGGAGGTAACTTTGAATTTTTTTTTCTATCGAGAAAAGTTTATGGAATCGTGTTTTCGCCAAACATAGGACTTAACATTAATCCTCAACTTTACCATATATTTATTTCAAAATTAATGCTGCAGTATTTTAGGCGTAACGGAGGATCATGCTAAGCCATTTGAGGTAGTATAGGCCCTTATCCAATGCTCTTAGCTATTACTTAGACAATAAACAACTGTTCTCTTCTCCATCCCCAGTCAATAGACAGTTCGGACGACGAGAGCTCGTACCCGCACGGTAACGGCGGCGCGTACACAGCGGAGCAGCGCTGGTGGGTCACCCGCCTGCTGCTGTCCGTCATCACCAGCGTCGCCAGCGGGACCAGCAACACGTACCGCAAGCTGGTGGGGCCCGCGCACCGGTACCCTTACACCGATCGGAGACCGAAAGGTATGATCGTCACATCAAAGCCCGGATTAGTGGTTTCCCCGATTGTGTGTTTTTACAGTTTTGTCATAAATATGCATAAAAGAGATAATCGACAGGCCAGTAAATCATTTGTAAATTTGTGGAGTTAGGGCCCAGTAGGGCCTGTATTCCCTAAAAGAGTTCTTTAAAAAGCTGTATTTCTTAACTAAATAATAATGTTTCAAGAAAACCACAAATATCCGCTTGGAGTCTTGCACCACAAAGTCATTAAATACGGTTAGACGATTTGAGGTGCAAGCAGGGTAAACTGAAAAAATGGGCTTTATTTCTTTGTTTGCCATAGATTTTGCTGTACTGAGTCTTAAAGACCACATTTGTCTAGTACTCTAGTGATATTAATCCCTTGTAATAGGGGGCAAATCTATTCTTAAATCTCTTTCTACTAAATATTTATTTATTTATTTAAAACTTCAAGCACAAAGTACAGAGGCGGACTTAATGCCATTGACATTTTCTACCAGTCGACCTTTTTAAATATGCTTAGCCCAAATACACTACTCTACCTGGAGTATAAACTCAAGAACGTTGCCTTTTGTGAGCACTCAGCTCACAAAAGGCAACGTTCTGCGGTTTATGCTTAGCCCGATCACATAAAGTCGTGATGACTCATACATACATGTGTAATGACATACTATTTCGTCCACAGCAGGCGTACTATCCCGGAGCGCATCAGCAGCGGCGGCGCCCTTCGTGTGGATCTACACGATGATCAAGACTGTTGTTACTACCACCGTTACGACTGTCACTGAAACTGTTAGTATGCCAAGCAAAATACAGGGTGTAAACGGAGCACTCACGAAGCCGTCAACCAAGCTTTCTGTACATCCAACTAAGCAACTCCCATGTCTCCCTAACTTCCATATTCCTCTAAAACACGAAAATGATTGTAATGACGAGGAGAACCAGTGTCTTTCGGCTTCGTTACGGGTCTTTTAACACCCATAGTAAAGTATACTATTATTTACAATGGGGTAGATGACACACTAATCAATTGAGATACTTTTTAAGTCGTCAAAACAAGGTTCTCTCATTTTGTTTGGCAATAGCCAACTGTGACACACTGACACCACTGTTGGTCAACTCAATGACTCAACTATTTATTGATTTCAAAGCAACTAAAAATCGAATTTGTCAATTAATTGAAAATAAATCGGGTTTTCAGGCCCAAAATAAAGCATTTTTTTAGAGATTGGTGTCTTGGAATTATTGTTTTATGGGGTCATCTACCCTATTTAGTACTTTCTTTTAGTTTTTAACAGTCAACACTCAAAAGTAGAAAATAACTTTACGTTTTCGGTAGTCGGTGACTTATGTTTAATTTCCTTTTTTTTTTGTTCTTTTTTCAAAAGTCTATGCAGCATGTACCTTCTTTACCTAAACAAAATACATGAAATCCCAACTAATAGGGATGATGACTGAATAAAAAAATATGATTCTGTTTAGTCCGTCAGTTAGATTATCGAAAAATATTGGATACGTGTTTTTTGTTTTATCATGTTGATAAAAATTGACGATGATAAAACGTGTCAAAAAACACGTACGACGCACGCCACATTTGAGTAAAAAATATTCTCAAATGTGACGTCTCACACTGACTGACGCTCTGTGTCTTCATTTTTTGTTTTCGTAAAAAAAGAAAAAATATGGGTCCAATATTTTTTGGAAATTATCTGACGGACTACCTAATTAGATTTTTTTGTCATTTACCCTTATGTACAATATTCCACAGCTATCACCGAACCACGTGGGCGTCAATGAGAAGTACTTTGGACAGAAACCCGTGAAGAGGCGCTGGTGGCCGTGGTTCCTACTGCTGCTACTACCTGCACTCGGCTATGGATGTAAGTACTTCACATATGTACTCTAATCTGGCATTTGCAACTTTATTTTCAGTATAGCGCAGGGCTGAAAGTTATTTGTACAGAATCAGTAATGGTTAAATCAAGTGGCCTGAAGACGGATAGACTGACTGCGGAAACTTTGACAGATTTTTCAGTACATTACTCTCGACTGCCTCGACTGCTGAGCATGATGAGATCTTGGGTTAAAGTCCCAGGTTGGGTTAAGTGTTATTGGGTTTTTCCATCAGGAATTTCTCAGTAGCAGCTACGGGTCTGGATTTGTGCCCGGTTGATGGCAATAGGCTTACCCCCTATTACATGGGACTTAAACATAACTTGCAAAATGTGGGTGTGTTATAGGCTTGTGTCCTGAAAAAATCTAATTAGTCCGTCAGTTAGATTATCAAAAAATATTTGATACGTATTTTTTCTTTTGTTACGTAAACCAAAATTGACGAAGATACGATGGTTTTAAAATTCTCAATACGTCACGCCGTGCTATAATTTTTAGTGCGTTGTGACGTCACGAGCCCCCACTCTCGAGTTTTGTTGCGTTTTATCTTTGTCAATATTCATTGATTTACAGAAACAAAAAATACGTGTCCATTATTTTCCAATACTCTAACTGACGGATTAAATAGATTTGCAATTTATTGATCGTGGAAACTAGCCTATTGGGTACACTTCTGCCCAACCCTTCTAGGATTACATGCGAGATGTTATGTACCTATGTATGATGATCTGTCAAAGTCAAAGGAAGCAGTCAGCGGGCCTAAAATGGCCGCTTTAACAGAATCCACGCAGAATCTTAGTATGAATCACGTTAAAAATTTAAAATTCTTAAAATAGACTATGTTTATGAGCTTAAAGTCCATTTTAAGAATTTTACATTTTTAAGGTGATTCTTAAGACGATTCCGCTAAAGCGGCCATTTTAGACCCCTAGGTCCGCTCATCAACCACATCTAAACAGAAGTTTTTACAATCACATTATAAGAAGAAATATTGAAAGTTTTGTATTCAAAAAATAAAATCATTTTGAGATATTCCCGCTTTTCACTATTCTAAAAATAACGCTGCACAATAAATACATTAAATTAGCTCACACTACGTACGTATAATTTGGTTAAGCTTACGATGCAGATTCCGTTTCTTATGTTATCAAATGTTCTTAGTATAACAACCATTTGAGTGTTGCTTAGAACAACGAACGTTTATTCTTGCAATTTTTAGTTTCCAGTCGTTCCTTTGTTATGAACTTTTTAGCAATACTAAATTCTTAAAATATGTTATGAATACCGTCCTTATAATCAGCAGTTCTTATAATAAAGCCTATAAATAAATACAATGAGGCATTGTAAATGACGTAAGAACTATAAAATAGTTAATAAAATACAGTTCAATGCTAGATTAGTGGGAAATAATGACATTAATGTAAGTCCAACTAGTGATTATTCAGCCATTCAATAAAATTGCTTATTTAAAGTTTTATTCAACATAATAATATATTGTTTTCTCACAAAAGAATGTCTGGAAACTACTACTACTACAACAGCCCATAACGTCCACTGCTGGACATAAGCCTCTCCCATGATGGGAGGAATTAGCCGTAATCTCCACGCTTGGCAGACGGATTAGAGATCGCAGTGACGTAAGACTAACAAAAAACGCTGCTGCCCATTCTCGGGTCTACGGAGCCGCAAGGTGTTCTGCCTCAGACATTAGTCGCCTATACGACACCCGTGAGTGTGATGGGTTGCTTCTATTCTACTCTGCCGGATACCACACGGCTAACTGGTCTGGAAACTATTTGATCTAGATTTCTATCAACCTTTTTATCTTTCTATCTTCTTAGGCATAAGTAACCATCACCTAGTATAAATTTTCACCGATAACATGTGAATCAATAGGTTAACAAGCCAATTCCTTACAGCGCACTACACTTACGAGAACTGGGAACGTCTCGCTATGGTAAACTTTACCGATTTCCGCTTAGACCTCCCCGAGTTCTCCGCCCTACAAATGCCGAAGTTATCGCTACCAAACATTTCGCTACCGAGCTTCGAGATGCCCAAGATGCCAGACATCAATATCACGTTACCAGACATAAGGGAGAACCTTCCAGAAATGAAGAAAACCTACGTAGAGTACAGGGATATAGTACAGAATAGAGTGGCTGATGCTTCCGACTATGTCGTTGTTGTCGCCGACAGTTGCTTCCAAGAGGTCAAGAAGGCCTGGCGCGAGTTATTCGGATGACGCGGCATCTATTCCTCCCAGTTTTTATTCTACTTCACTAATCTGATGGAAATGGGATTCTATTTTGTGATATTGGTCACAGCTTCTTTCCTTTTGCATTTATTAATGAAGAATGTAAGAAGGGTTGGAGTTTTTCGACAGAGGCGCCGTCGCCGTCGCCGACGCAGGAATAGGCATTGAAAACTTTTTGTTTCTTAGATTTCAATTTTTATCAGATATTCTCGATGTGATGTTTGTTTTTACAGTCAGTAGATTTTGTGTTACACGTATCACGCGTATTGGACTTAGTTATACTCCAGGTTTAAGAATACACAAGTGGACATAGCATTAAAAACGTATTATAGTATCGTACACAAGTCGTCGGCGACGTCTGCAATACCAGCCATAAAACCATTCTTATGTACACTGTCGCAAAAATGGAAGACCCAAAGGTTCACCAAGAACATTCAGCTCCAAAATTAACTAAAAACAGAATTGACTGCCATTTCAGTCCAAAATTACAAGCAGGGTTTATTTACTACGAATTGTGCACAACTTACCTACTTAATAAATAATATTAAATATATCGTTTATCGTGAAAGGCTATTATGAACTATTTTTTCTTTCTGAAACTACCTACCCATATTCAGTTCCCGCAGTAGTTCAGTGCAATTCAGTTTTCACGTTTCTCAAGTCCTGACAATTGTTCGGGCGATGTTCCAGCAGACAATACAATATCAGTAGTATGTATATACAGCATAGTTATTTCTGTACTTAATTGTATACTTAAGTACATACCCGCTATAATAGGGTGCTCAATTTTTGTCTCCGTACGTTGACATGATGTCTATTCTCTCACTCATAAAATTGAAGTCAATTTGTGAGTAATTACAACATAATAATGGGCTCGGATAAAATATTCACACGATGCTCACTTAGAATGTTCAATATTATAAAATAAAAAGGATTCGGGAGTAGAAACACACATAGAATGTAAGTTTAAACATAACAATAATAATGATAATTGTGTGCTTTTAATTCTTAAAGGATGTGCATACATATAGAATGTAGTAAAATGTAATTTTAATAATTCAATATAATTGTTGAGTTTCAAATATCACAGATTTGTAATTCTTAGCTACTTTTTTATGTTAGGAAATTATCAGTACCTGAAATTTAAATTTACTTCTTTATTATTTTTCGGTCATCATCACGTAAAAACCTAATTTAAATTAAATTGTGTGTATGCACATGCTTACATTCAATTGGATTTTAAATGTTATTAATTTATTACAAAGTTTTTTTTTTATAAATGTGAAAATAATTTAAAATATGATTTATGATTGTCTCGTTGCTATTATATAAAATATTTTATGTATATTGTGGATTAATATTATATTATAACATTATAATACTTATTTTCATTCCGCAATGCAGATCATCTATTTTTTCATTTTTTATTTATATTTTTGTATTGATTGTCAATCTGCTGTATTAAATTATTTCCTAAAGTAAAAACAAATGTGGTGCTGTTTCTCAAACGATGGGGCGCTTAATATCCAGCGTGTCCTATTGTTTGCTATTTACAGGAACCGATGGACGCTATTGAAAACGCCAAACTCTACGCCATAGCTCTATAGCCAAGTTCTACGTCGACTCAATTTAAATTTCCATA
Organism: Xestia xanthographa; assembly: GCA_905147715.2. Lineage (NCBI taxonomy): Eukaryota > Metazoa > Arthropoda > Insecta > Lepidoptera > Noctuidae > Xestia > Xestia xanthographa. Next base: position 23,648,908 of record LR990648.1, read on the forward strand.
GACACGTCAAGGCCCGTACCTCACTAAAGACTCAAGCATTACTTCAAATTAGTTGCAACCAATCAAAGGGCTTGAAACTAGTTTTAAGTAAAGCTTGAGTCTTTTAAGTGTCATTCTATAATACGGCCTTATGAAGAAGACAAAAAATTGAAACATATTTTTTTATGAATTGTCTTGTTTAAGATGATAATTTTCAGTCTAAAATAATTAAGTCTTGTAGATGGTTTCTCTTACTCTAGGAATGATATAACTTCAGCAGATTATTAGTTATTTAAGTAGTATACTGTACACAGTATACCAACATCGATGTACCTAAATTAACATGACATTGCCATACATTGGAGTTTTACTTAGTTATTAAGTTAATTAGTGTTTTGGTACAAATTATTGTATTAACAAAAACGTGCTACTTAATCTTATTTCCAAATTTATAAAATTAAAAAGACTAACCCCTAGTCATAATTTCTGATTATTTATATTATTTTGATGGCGCCTACGTTTTTTATTTATTTAAAGGAGATTTGATTTTAAATATATGCCTAAAGAGGTCTTATCAAAATTGTGCAACTATTTTTCAATGAAAAGAGTCTAATATTAATTTGTTTGTTTATTCGTGATAAAAAGTGTAAAAGCTAACATGTTTCGTATGAGGCCAGTATGTAAATTAGTTTTCTATTTCAAAACTTAATTACTACTGTATAATTTAGAATATTTTACGCAAATATTTTCTATAATTTCTGGTATCTCCAATGCTTGACGCATTTGGTTAACAATGTTATGATTTAAGAAATATATTTAAAACAGGGATTTATTTGCAATACTTAGTACCTGTGCTATATATCACCCCACCAGAAACAATACTCCATGCATAAGTATTGTATTACTTTAAGCACAAATATTTATTCGTCACAAACAACCTGCTTTGTTCGCTTTACTTTCGATGTGATGTTCTTAATAATTTAATTAAGTTTTTAATAAGCAAATTCGTATTCAATTGCATTTCGATGATGTAACAATTATTCTACAAATTGTGTTCTACTAATTGGTTCAATTTGATTTTTAATTATATCGTTCGTAAGAAAATAAGTCTTATTATTTATTCCCATATAATTCTTCCCTGTTTTTGCTATAAATATTATAAAGTCGGGGAAGGATAGAGGCCAAATCACCTATATGAAAGTGGACGTACTCGATGGACGCTACACTTTTGGGTGAGTTCAAATACCTGTAATATTAATTAATTATAAAACTCTGTCCTTCCCTGTCGCTCTCGTTATAACTGTGTTTATTTAAAGCATTATGTGGGAAGGACAGAGGAAAAGCCAAACTGGACTAACGTGAACTATCTGTTTCAGATTACAAGTACGGTGAGCAAGTGGTACCTGAAGTGGTGGAGCAGTTGGTAGTGGACACGTACAAGCCCCCCCAGATCCTACAAGACCCCGACTTGTCGAAGCGTATGGCGGCTCTAGAAGACTGGGCGGTGAACGTAGACACTCGCCTCAAATACTTCGACCAAAAACTCTCCCGACTCGACAACTTTGAAGCGCAAATCGAGCAGTATTCGCTCAAACATTTGCAACAAAATATAATCCAAATCTTCAAGGAAAACGACAACGCGGACGTTTTAGCTGCGAAACTGAAGCAGTATTTCGACAAGGATTACGTGACGAAGGATCAGATGCAGACAATGTCTCAGGAGATTCATGAACGCTTGATCAGTACTTGGAAACCGGACATGGATGAGGACAGAATCCGTCAGATGGTCCAAGAGTACCTTGCGGTCTTCGAACGGAGACAGATGGAGATCATTGTTGAGAGGATCAAGGAGTATGTCAGAGAGGTGGAGGTACAGACAGTACATACTGGGATTGATATAGAAGCGGTGAAGAGAGTGGTCGTAGGCATGCTGGATGTATATGACGCTGATAAAACTGGATTGGTTGACTACGCGTTGGAATCTGCAGGTATAATACATTTTCTTTACTATTATGTGTTACATAAAACGATTAAAGAATGTCAATCGGTCTTTTAACATATCACGTTCTAGTATGACTACAGAAAACAAGTTATTTCCGAGTCATGGATGTTTGTATGTATTTACAAACAAAAAGTATCTATGTAGTATATCAACTATCTGGTGTCCACGACACAATAACGGAAGAACTAATCTGAAACAAATCACCTTTAGAAAACTTTAATAAGACTATTATTAGTGCACTTACGCGTGTTTAATAAACGACATGCACATAATGGTGTCGATTCTGTTGTGCACAAACTAAACTTAATTTAGGCTATTGCTATCTTTTACTAAAAAGGCAGCGCAAAAAAGGACGGCTATAGCTATGAACTAAGTTAGAGATGTCAAACTAGTTTATGCCTTACGCTTCACCGTGTTTTTAGTCGACATGTTTTTACGTGCACCCTTCATTTGTATGGAAATATTAGTTCCAACTAAATTTGACAGCTCTAAATTACGCCCGTCTCTTTCTCGTTTTATTAGAGAGAAAAAGATAGCAATCGCCTAAATTAAGTTTAGTTTGTGTACAACAGAATCGACACCAATGCCATACAAAAATATGCGTACGAAGTACGGTCGACCAAGCTATTTGGTTTACATTTTAAAATGTAATTTGCTTGTTAAAATACAGGGTGTAAAAGACCTCATCACGAAGCCGTCAACCAAGCATTCTGTACATCAAACTAAGTAACTTTACGCAAAAAATATTGCTGGGAAACAACTTTTCTTTTTGGGGTGAAAAATCATGTTTTGTGGTAGAACTCAATGTAACGCACTCAAAACATTGTGCTGATGTATAGATTGAATAGTACGGGGGTCGTGGCGGTGTTTAAAGTAAAAATCTTACATTAAAAACATGTATTTCAAAAAAAACTTGTCAAAAAATTGGAACTTTGACCCCAAATATCTCCGTAACTAGAAGGTTCCCAATTCCCAGGTATGATGTAGAACAAAACAATGATCGCAATGACGAGGAGAACAAGTGCCTTTCGGCTTCGTTAAGAGGTGTTTTACACCCTTTATAAACCAAATACGTCGACCGTACATTCCTTTCCCTAATATTCGCTTGTAACCTCACTAACTCATCTTCCATCACATTCCAGGTGGTCAAGTGATCTCCACGAAGTGCACAGAGCTGTACCAGATCAAGACGAAGCAGTACAGCATCCTCGGTCTGCCGGTGTGGTGGGTGTACACGTCGCCGCGGTACGCCCTCACTCCTGGAGCCATGCCCGCAGAGTGCTGGGCTTTCCAGGGCTTCCCTGGGTATCTGGGTGAGTAGATTTTACTTTAAGGTGATTACAGGAGCTAAACGCGAGTTTTATCATGCAAAAAAGTATATGATTCACTGCAATAAATAAAACCAGAAAAATATATGATATTCTTTAGGATATAATATGCTAGTTCCATAGTGTTTTGAAAACATAATACAACAAACTTTATTGAAAAAAATCACGAACTTATCTCTAAAAATTTATTTTATAGAGTAAAAACCATACTAAAATACATGCGATCATTCCGATTTTTTTGGCAAATAATTCTACAAGCAACACACTAGTAACATAGTGTTTTACTTTTTTAGTCCAATCAATAGATTTTTTGTAAATCGCAAAAAAACACTGATTTCGCACTATTTTGCTGCAGTGACTGACGTAACAACCGCTTTGTAGTGCAAGCTGATTAGAACTTTATTCTAACAGAATTTCAAACGAAGTTTGAACCACCACAAATAGAGTTGCTAATTTAGCTCATGTAATCGCCTTAAGAGTTAACTGAATGGGGGCCTATCCCGCATGAATTCGCCGCTAGAGGCGTTCGTGTCGAGGAAGGTCTTTCGAAATGTCAGATGTCATACAGTGTTCGCGCGTTGCGCGCTTTTTTATCACGTATTTATACTAATACTCACGATTGTGTTCTAGACTGAGCCATTCCTGATTAATTATGACTTGAAGATTTTAAGTAGCAACTTAGGATCTTATTTGTTAGTACTTGGAGGTAGGATGATTTTTAAATATTTCATGCTTGCTAATTTTAGGGAGAATAATGTAAATGAAGTTGAAGTTTACACTATGTTATTATACGTAATAAGATGAACTTTATATGACGTTATTGGTACTTAAAAGTATAAAATAGAAATTATTGACAAGACCTTACTCGACACTGGCGCCATCTGGTGAGCTCAAAAGCGATAGCCCCTGGGATACATGAAAAAACGATACTTCAGTATGTCCGGCGCGGCGCAGCATAGTCAACAGGCTATTTTTCATCGTGTCAGTCAGATATACGCTCATATCTACCTATTATTGTGTGAGCGTCTGCGTCTGCGTCTGCGTCTACTGACTGCGGATATTCTTGTTTCTTCAGGAGTCTTCCTGAAGAAACAAGAATATCCTCCATTGACAAAAGAGCAATAGACTTAAAAGGATCTAATTGAATTATCAAACTTCCAATCCAGCTCAATGTTTCGATCAGCAAGGAAGCAATAGTATTACCATCGAGCACATACCCCAAAAGAGCAGAAATGTTACTTATTTTGTTTGAAAACATTTCCGTTAACTCACAGCTACTCACATCTGCGTTCACTAGCTCTGATTGGCTGATCCAAAGTCAAATAACACTCTCTATCTCTCTCTCACTGTTCTAGAGAGAGCGCGCGTAATATTTATCTCTGGGTTATAAAGAGGTAACATTTGTTTGTAAGTTTGTATGTAGGGGGTAATCTCCGGAAGTAATGAACCGATTTCAAAAATTCTTTCACTATTAGAAAGCTACATTCACCCTGAGTAACATTTATCCCCGTACTCCCACGGGAACGGGAACTACGCGGGTGAAACCGCGGGACTTCCGCTAGTAAGTGAATCACTTATTAGTTGCGAAGGCGGATGTCCCGACATTACCGCTCTATTGGGGTATGTGCTCGATGAAAATTACATACTACTACATATTTTACAACAGTGGGTATTATCAAATGATCCAATAATTTTCTTTAAAAAAAAAACATTGCCCTACACTAGGAATTCCTCGTGTGTCGTGGGTGCGTTGTCAAACATTTAAACTCACATACAAACGTTATTGGTTTTTCCATCAGGAATTTCTCAGTAGCAGCCACGGGTCTGAATTTTCGCCCGGTTGATCGCAGTAGGCCATCCCCCTATTACATGGGACTTCAACATAACTGGCGAATTGTGGCTGTACAGGCTTGTGTCCTGAAAAAATCTAATTAGTCCGTCAGTTAGATTATGAAAAGATATTTGACCCGTATTTTTTCTTTTGTAAACCAAAATTGACGAAGATACGACGCTTTTAAAATTCTCAATACGTCACGCCGTGCTATAATTTTTAGTGCGTTGTGACGTCACGAGCCCCCACTCCCGAGTTTTGATGCGTTTCATCTTTGTCAATATTCATTGATTTACAAAAACAAAAAATAAGTGTCCATTATTTTCCAATACTCTAACTGACGGACTAAATAGATTTGCAATTTATTGATGGTGGAAACTAGCCTATTGAATCAACTGTGAACTCTTAATTAAGACAACTGTAATAGATTTCCAATTATGCTGGGACATCTAACAGCGTAAAAATGTTCTTCCCTGTCAACCTTCTGGGAGCTGAAGACCATACAATACGTATATGCATGATTTTTTTTTTTCACTCTAAAGAAAGCGTATTAACATCAGAAATAGCAAAGTGAAATTATTTTTTTAATATCTATAAAAAATACTAAGATAGAAGCATTTGAAACTGCTGATTAGACAGAGAGATCCGATACAGCGAATGACGTCAATCGCTGCATCGACGTACAAAATCTATACTAAATTCCGTTTATCTAGAAAGAGATAGAAACAAAAGTTTATATAGTTATAACTTGTGTGTTGTTTGGCCGATTTATGTCTTGTTTTCGCTGTTTGTCATTATTTTTATAGTACTTTAACATTCCATATCGAAATAATAAAAAGAAAATGTATGCATATTCCCTATTAACACAATGTTTATTGTTGCAGTGGTGCGCACTTACGCGATCATAGAAGTGACAGGATTCTCCTTGGAACACATGTCCCGCCTGCTTGCAGTCGAGGGCAAGATCGAGTCTGCACCGAAGAACTTCTCCGTATACGTACGTAACATTTTATATGTAAATAAGTATGTTATGGCTTGCGGTTACTAGGGCCAAGGCCCGAGTTTCTTTTTTTCGTTACTTGGCCGTGTGCTTCAGCTTAGAAAATGATGCCTTCTCTGTCTTGCAAATGTAGTTTTAAAGTTGCGCGACAGTGACAGGAGTCACTACACTAAAGTGGAAGGTGATTGTTGCCAGAACAGACTGTCCCTTTCAGAGACCTTGGGTGGGGACAGTCATAGGTCTGACTAAATAATTAAATTGGAAACACTTAACAATGGTGTCGATTCTGTTGTGCACAAACTAAACTTAATTTAGGCTATTGCTATCTTTTACTAAAAGGCAGTGCGAGAAAAGCACAGCTATAGCTATGAACTAAGTTACAGATGTCAAACTAGTTTATGCCTTGCGACAGATGTCAAACTAGTTTATGCCTTGCGCTTCACCGTGTTTTTAGTCGACATATTTTTACGTGCACGCTATTCATTTGTATGGAAATATTATTAGTTCCAACTAAATTTGACAGCTCTAAATTACGTCCGTCTCTTTCTCGTTTTATTAGAGAGAAAAGATAGCAATAGCCTAAATTAAGTTTAGTTTGCGCACAACAGAATCGACACCACTATCAGAGACCCTGGGTGCCCACCCAGGGTCTCTGACAGTCATAGGTCTGGCTAAATAATTAAACACGGACAATACAAACCTATGTGCATATTTTAAGCACCATTGCAACTAACAGTACTAACACTAATATACTATATCTATGGATGTTTGAAAGAACTGACATACATGCGTGAATTTATGCATATTTGAAACGCTTGTGTATATTTTAATATGATCCTCACTGGCTGGTTGGTACTACCAACCAGCTCTAAGCTTAGCGATAGTAAAACTATTATCGCATTCATGTAGTCATTCATTGGTCATCAATTTGGCCCCATCACTCGAAAAACTAATGTAACTGCACGTTTTGATACCAAAGCAGAGTTACCATTATTGTAAAATTAACAGTACAATAAACTTACTTAATCATCTTAATCTTAAGGGCCTGCGCAGACGACAGACTTTTTGTGCGGATGAGTCTGTAGCGCACAAAATGGCATACAAAAAGTTCGTCGCGGATTTTACACAGACTCAACGCACACGACGCACATCTTCATCGTACGTCGCCCCTATTAACAAGTGCAGATTGCCTACTAGAGTGTGCGACGTCTGCATTAGCACTTCTTGGAGCAAACGTTCTATTTTTCACGCGTCGTATGTGTTATTGCATAAATTGCTTAGGTTCTATTTTCATAGACTAAAAAGTGCGTTACCGATAGTCTGTCGTCTGTGAAGGCCCTTACATCACAAAATCTTTGACTACCTTCTTAACCTGCTTGCTAATGTTTGTCGTTTCCTGTGCTACATCTTGCTTGCAAACTATATGTTTTAGTGTTGATGTCTTGGGTTAATGGTATTATTGCACTGTCAGATATTGCTCAGACCATTTTGATTTTTGCGTTCATCTTGTCCTTTATTGTTGTCATGTTGTGTGATGTGCTTGCATTTTGTTAATTTCAAACAATTAGACAGACATCACTACATCAGGGTTAGTATAAACACCTTTTTTTTTTTTTCGGATTGTAAATCATCAAATGACTCCTCCCGCTCTGGGCGGAGCAAGAGGGAGTGTCAGACTTTTACTGACTAAAACCCATCCATGTTCCTTCATCGCCCTTTGTGTTCCGGGGCCGCGGTATCTCTTTCGAACAGTCCCGCAAGCCCGGTAGTATAAACACCTCACTTTACATTTGTAGGAACATTTTTGTACTGAAGCTTGTTTTTTGACCAAATTCACTTTTTTTGGACAATCCTTTCCAGGGTCTGCACGGCGAGATGGACTCTGAGCCTCATTTGTTCGGCGACTACCAGTACAACGCCAACGGCACGGCCATACAGTACTTCCCAGTCAAGTACCCCAAGACGACCGACATCGGCGGAGTACAGTACCCGGTCGCCTACGACATGATTGAACTGAGAGTCGAGAGTAACCATGGCAACCCGACTTACACCTGCGTCTACAGGTTCAGAGTACACGGCAACCCTCTGTCTGACGTCCGCCGGGCAACCGAGGACAGTATCAAAGACAGCGAGACGTAGCACACACTACAACTGTTTCTCAAAGGACTAAGATGTCACGGAATTGAACTGTGTGAGTTGTGAACTGTGGAAACTCTCGTCCAATCAAATTGTGTTCAAGAATGAGGATAGTAATCATTCCTAGGCATATTCAGTGTAGTGTAAAGTGGCCTTATCTTTAAAATTCTTAATATTCATAGTACAAACACTGTTGGTGACTTCGTAATAAGGATGTTGTAAGTTTTTGATGCGTGATTACGACCAGTGAATTAACGTTAATGAAATCTCCGAGACCGCACAATGCCCGTAATACGCTTAGTTGTTCTGAATACTTTTTAATTTTATTTATAAATGTAGATTTTTAATGTATTGTTTTAAGGTTTTAATAAATTAAGGTTTTATTTCATAGTTAGTTTATAATTTGAACGGTTGATTTAGAAACGCGGTGTCAATTGTAAGGATTATACATTTTAAATCAAATTTCGTAAACAATTTACACACTTAAAAATAAATTGCTACTTTTGCTGAGAATAAAAACACTATTTACTGTATAATCATGGTTTATATTTCTAACTTTACTGTTAAACTAAATTAAGGAGTATTTATATACATAGGAAACTTAACTTGGTAGCTACTAATATTAAATACTTAACTAATCAGTAATTTCTCGTTTCTAAATCGACGTAATTTTATCAAGCAAATAGGCTTAGTGAAGGAGCTAGTCCAGTTAGATTGTAATAAATTTTATGCCAATATAAATGTAAGTGTTTACAGATTGTCTCAAAATCGAATGTAGCCTTTAAACAGCCTAACATCCCTGCGAAATTTTTGAGAATCTTATTAGGAGATAGTTTAGCTTGTAAATACTTTAGAAGCACTGCTTGTTAAAGATTTTTGTGGCCCTATTTTATGTAACAGTTATTAAAAGACCGCTCGCGGCCGCACAGGTGTGAGTACGCGTTAAAGTGTTTCTTTTATAACGGTATAAAAATTCCGTTAGCTATAGAATCTGGGGCCCTAGTCTCTAACATCCGTCCGTCTCTATCTGTCTCTCTCACTCGCACTCATCTGCAGACGTGCGCGAGAGGGACGTACGGACGTTAGAGAGTAGGGCCTCTGTTGTCCTTGAGTTGTCCAAAGTATGTAAAAGTGTCATCATCATAAGCTTCCTGCCAGTGGCGTAGCTAGCATGGGTGACACCCGGTGCGGGTATTCTAGGTGTCACCCCAAAAATCAATCAAAACAGTTAAAATAAAAATTACGTTTGTCTATTCGTACAAGGAGTCATTTTGTCGATTTATACAGAAAATACTATCAAATGAAAAAAATAATAAAGTGTTAAATTCAATATAAGACTGGTATTGTACGGAACCCTCTCCACGCGAGTTCAACTCTCACTTGGCCGGTTTTTATAGGTGGCACTAGTGATGTTTACGGTCGGGTGTCACCCCTAAGCGGGTGTCACACCCGGTGCGGGACGCCGCTGCCGCCCCCCCTAGCTACGCCACTGCTTCCTGCGCTTGTCCCATGTTACAACAAATGGTGCAACCAATGATATATAAACTATAGATACGTTGTCCGCACTCTAAAATGACAACATGAAATGAAGCCAATTGGCCACATCGCGCTTAGTTACGCACCAACCTGTCGCGCGACGCTACGTTTGTTTATAATTTAATAAATCCTGTGACGTGACTGAAGATGTATATTTATCTCCCTCTCGCAACAGGCATCCCGCCGTTCGGTGTCATATTTTCTTTCTCTTTCTTCACGCTTATAAGTAGTTCTAGTATTTTCGCCGTTTTTAAGCGCCGCGATGTTGGTTCATGACGTGTCTATATATAATACGTCATTGGGTGCAACATGTTTTTTTTTCTTCCATTCTCTGTCAACCGTCACACTATCATTGTCTCCTGTCAACCGTCACACTATCATTGTCTCCTTTTTATTTCATATCATTCCTGACAATCCATCCATCGTTTCCTTGGTTTTCCTTTTCCACTCCATCCATCAACATTTCTATTAATCAGTCTTTTCGTCACATGCGAAAGTATTTAAAAATGTAAAGCATATATATTTTACCTAAATCTGTAAAATCATCTATTAACTTTCTTCAATGTTTTTATTGCATGTTTTCTTAAAAACCATTACAGCGGTTCTGTAAATAAGCTTAAATAGGGCCAAAAATCACTTATCTCTTTCCCATTAGCTGTTAGTCATATCGAATGATTTCTTCGAAAATAAGACTAAGTAGTACCCCACACGTCACTGTTTTTAATGTTAAGGTTTATGTAGTATAAAGTTACCACTAACAATAATCTTTTTCATGGCAATTTGTCACTTGGTCTATAAAAAATTTGGAAAGCTATTTGTTGTACCAAAAATATTTTGTAATGATCAATCATGTCAATTAATCGGAGTTATATTTTTGTATGCATTGAGTTCCTTGGTATAACTGGCATAAGGATAATATGCTTGTGTATTTGTGCTGCTCCCCGACTACTCAAATGTCACTTAACTTTAAGATATTCTTAGAGCAATAAACTTTATAGAAGAGTGCCTTAAAATTAAGTTGTTTGAGTGTTCGGCAGTATGCAACCTTAAAAATACTTTCAAGTTGAGGACAACACTGTTTCGAAATTAATCATATTTATTATCTGTACAAAGTTTATAGTGTAATGTATGACAATAAACTTGATATGTACTGTTGCACTGAGCTCTAGACCCGATGATATTTTATGAATTTTGACAGTTTTATCTCGTTAATTTTTAATACGTTTTAACTAACCGATACTGCTAATTATGTATGTGGAATATTTGTGATGTTCGAAATAAAAGTCGTATGATAAATTACAGTTTTATTGATCCCCAAAATATTGCTTTGTAGGTATACAAGGTGTAAACAAGCTCATCACGAAGCCGTCAACCAAGCATTCGGTACATCAAACTAAGTAACTTTACGCAAAATCTATTGCTGGGAAACGACTATTTTTTTGGGGGTGCAAAATCATGTTTTGTGGTAAAACTCAATGAACGCACTCAAAACATTGTGCTGATGGATGAATTGAATAGTACGGGATGGAGGTGTTTAAAGTAAAAATCTTACATTAAAAACTTGTATCCAGGTATGGTGTAGAACAAAAAAATGATCGCAATGACTGGGAGAACAAGTGCCTTTCGGCTTTGTTAAGAGGTGTTTTACACCCTTTATTAATTGGTCTGGTAACCGAACAGCAATCACAGACAGAGACAGATATCGCTCTCACAGAGAGGCCCTTGCGTCCCAGCAGTACTAATTAGCTTGTTTAGGTTAACGAGCACTGTTATGAAGCATCTGTTCTTTCAGTCTTTCTAGTATATCATTTTACTAAACGATCAGATAAGTTATCTCATAGACAGTACGTAAGTATAGATAACGCACTGGTTTGTTTTAACTAGTTACCAAGTTACTACTTTATCTCAGAATTCTGATAGTAGTTTGTTATTGATTGAATTATGAATAACACTGCCATGACCAACACTATCAAGACGTGACGTCATTTTTAACGACAATATTGTATTTAAGGCTATGAGTCATTGTTCTTGATCTTACATGACCTGTGCTTGGCTATCATACTGCGACAAATCAATATCATTCTTAACAAATATTAAATATGAATGATATTGATGCCCAAGTTTTTTTTTTTTTACATTTTATGCACCCACCAAACTGCGTAACAAGTTTGTCGGCGGAAGTGCGTTGCGCGTTGGGTTTGTTTGTATATAATATATGTAACGCCCTAATGGCTGAACGGATTTCGAACTGCCTTTTAGTAAAAGATATCAATAGCTTAAATTCAGTTTAGTTTGTGCACAACAGAATCGACACCAATATAGCACACAGGTTGACCTTCACCAGGCTCTATGTATAGATTTCTTGATACTTTTATCCACGTACCTATGCGGTAGTTTTTTTTTATTTATTAAATGGACCTACTCTTGACCTCTAACTTGTCCTGAGGACAGAGATCAGGTCGATGATGAAACGAGCTAAGCTAAAAGAAGCCTATTAACTCGCGACTTAAATAGATTGGGGTCATATGAAATTAGGAACCGACTCAGGCAGGGAATTCCGCTCCTTGGCTGTGCGTATAATAAAAGATGTAGCAAAGCGCTTCGTGCGAATGTGTGGAACGTCGACAAGGTACCTACCTATGGGTGATAACCTGCAGTAGGTAGGTACGTCCTCCCGATGAAAGAAGGGAAATGGTGGGATGAGCTCGTGTAGCACTTGGGCACACTTACGGAAGTACAGTCTGTAAAAGACCCACAAACATGCAATTTTGCGGCGGTGGTCCAGGCTATGAAGCTTTGGTGTGTATCAAGCTTCATAGCCTGGCCAGCTTATCCACGTTGTGTAGGTACATCCCTGTGATAGGTATAAATAAAGACCCCACGCGGACGAATGCTAGTCCTACTTATGTCCATCACTAAATATACGTAGGTACTGGTCAAGAATAAACAAAAACTCATTTGCAGTGTTGATCACTGCAAATGAGTTTGCTTTAGCTGCTGATTGTGATGCATCTAAGAATGTACCTACATTCAACATAATTAGCAGTTTAAGTATACCTAAACTAAGTTGTCTGATAAATCCTAATGGTTTTAGCAGTAAGCAGTCCATTAGCTAAGTAGGTACATTAATTGAGGAGTCAAAACTATTGTCTAGATATGTATTTACCAAACGATTGTCAAATAGACTGAGTGCAGTTTTCAAAAATTGTTACTTTGGACTTGGCCTGATCATTCTACGGAAAAGGTCGAAAGTATATTTACCATTCCGACACAACAGAATCAAGATTGATTTCCTACTTTATCTTACAAAAAACTGCTGCTAGACTTGAAGCAGATTTCAAACCATGCCTTGAGAAGCTTATGTTCGTTATCTCAAACTCTCAGCGTCAGCTTAAATTAACTACCATTAGTAATTGAGTATCGTTATCTAAACTACTGCTAGTTACCAGCACACTTTAGCGAGATTGTTAATTACAATTTTGCATTCGCTACACCTTCAGTGTGGCTGACTCTGGCAGAGCCACCATCAGGGATTTTAATTTTGATAACACAAAAATTTATTCGCTATTTAGTCGAAATTAGTCGCCAAATATCAGATTTGGTCGGTCACTGGTTCAAAAGATATAAGGGCTTATTGTTGGCCCTGCTGGAGAGAGCTTACCCCAGCAGAGCCACATTAATAACTCAAAAACTAGGGCACCTTGCGAAGATCTGTTTTCTCCCATATTTACTCGCTAATTAGTCGAAATTAGTCGCCAAGTTACAGATTCAGTCGGTGTGTCATTAAAAAGATATTAAAGAATTCAATTTCCCCATACAGTGGTACAACCAAGTACAAAATACTTAAAGTAGTTTTTAGACAGGTGTATCTATACGACGTCTGGAGGAATTCTATAACTTCAACCCACCAAAGGAAAGCAGTATTCATTACCTAAAAACAAGATCTACAATAAATATATGTAGTTATTTAGGTATCGAACAAAATGTGTGCATTTAGTCGCTGGCAGATAGATCGCTGCGCTCCGTTACATTTGCACGGTAAGTAAGACAGAGATAGATGCGCGTGTACAGACGAGCTACTTAGAACGAGTTGCCCGTGACGTGCCTAAGTTAAAGTCGGCCAGTTTAAAGTGGAACTTAAAGAATAGTTAGGAACTCGAATGTTGTTATCTTTAGGTACCTATTCCGCAAATACAAAAACGGGGAACAGCGGGTCTAAAATGGCCGCTATAGCAGAATCCACGCAGAATCTTAGCATGAATCACGTTAAAAAATTAAAATTCTTAAAATGAACTTTATGATTACGATTATACAGTCCATTTTAAGAATTTTAAATTTTTAACATGATTCATATTACGATTCTGCTAAAGCGGCCATTTTAGACCCCCAGAGCGAGCACCGGCGCGTCGGCGGTGTTCGCGCCGCTCAAAGTATTAAAAAAAAAATTGGTAAATTAATGCTCATAATAGGTATAGTAAGTATTTACATCTTTGATTTGTATGTATTTTTTCGTAATGTATTTCAAGCAATGGGTTGATACTTACCTACATACTTACAATACGTTTTCAACGTTTAAGTATTACATTTTACTAAAGATAGGTACGATAATTTTAACGTATTTATTATTCTAACGTAAATTAGAGCTCAACATTGTAAATTAGTAAAACAGTTGCATGCGACTGTACATCTTGACACTAAATAGACCAAGAGCAAGGTTTAATAGTTTCAAAGAAGTTTAAGCCACTCTAACTTAATAATTTAAAACATTAAACATGTACCTATTTAATAGAGAATTTATCTCTCTCGGTCATTTCTAAGGACTTTAGACCGATAAAACTAGAAGTATATTATACATATTAATAGAAATATATTTTTTTGGCAATTTATCGTGAACTCTTCGATCTAGCTCTTGGACTATACCTTAATAATTGAACTCATTATAGTCATTATATCTTCTGAACTAGGACCCGATTAAATCTGAAACTTGGCGACTAATTTCGACTAATTAGCGAGTAAATATGGGAGAAAACAGATCTTTGCTAGGTGCCCTAGTTTTTGAGATATAAATGTGGCCCTGCTGGGGTAAGCTCTCTCCAGCAGGGCCACCTATAAACCCTTATATCTTTTGAACCAGTGACCGACCAATTCTGATATTTGGCGACTCATTTCGACTAATTAGCGAGTAAATATGGGAGAAAACAGATCTTCGCTAGGTCCCCTAGTTTTTGAGTTATTAATGTGGCTCTGCTGGGGTAGGCTCTCTCCAGCAGGGCCACCAATAATAAGCCCTTATATCTTTTGAACCAGTGACCGACCAAATCTGATATTTGGCGACTAATAAATTAGCGACTAAATTTTTGTGTTATCAAAATTAAAATCCCTGATGGTGGCTCTGCCAGTCAGCCACACTCGTTTAGGTACTAATAATTTTGACACGGATTCCGGTACATTCTTGGACCAAAGAAATCATCACGTAGCTGCGTAGGTATCATGATAAGATACCTACATTCCTTAGAACTAAAATAATTGAACTTGGACGTGACATCTGTAACAAATAGGTATCATGTTAATTGCCAACCCACACATGCAATGATTATTTACTTGCACAAAATATGAGCCGATGATTTGCAACTAAGCAGCTCTCCAGGGATATCCTCCACTTTCTCGTTGAGACGTTACCTAGTTCTATAAAATCGATAAATCACCAATGAATGTGTGTCTAGAGCTGTTTTGATTGAGACATGTTTTTTGTTTATAGATACAATATGCGATAGTATTATGATTTGTGGATTGTGTGTGGCATCCCTACTGTACAGCGTTTGTAAACATGGTTGCAGTCTGGCGCCACCGGCTATTTCTGGACGATTGCTCCAAGTTCATTCTATTTTCATACATGGGTCAATGTCGGTCGTTGCGCTCAGATAACGAGTGCCCATGCATGCATTTATCATGTGTGTGGTGTGTAAAAGAAACATGAAAGAAAAGGCAGGTAAATTTTTCAGTTTTTTTTTTGTATTTTTATCATTTTTTATAATTTATAAATGACCTAGTAAGAAAGTAGTCTTATCCGTTTCAGCACATACAATCATCATTCATGAGATTACAAAAGATCCTTTGGCGAGTGCAGTACCGAGGCCGGCGGGAGAGGCGCGCCCGCGGCGCCGCGCTCCGTCCTGCCGTCACTATTACGATTTAATTACAATAATATCTTACGTACAATTAAATTAACGGAGATTACAAGCCTGAGTTGAGCAGCCGGCCGCGGGACCGGCCGGGCCGCGGGCTGCTGTCGGCAGCGGGTCGCAGCGCGCTTAGAAGCACTTCCTGTGCACAATGGAGGGGCCAGACTCGTCGTACTCCTGTTTCGAGATCCACATCTGCTGGAAGGTCGAGAGGGAGGCGAGGATCGATCCACCGATCCATACGGAGTACTTCCTCTCTGGGGGCGCAATAATCTTGATCTTCATTGTGGACGGGGCCAGGGCTGTGATTTCCTTCTGCATACGGTCGGCGATGCCAGGGTACATGGTGGTACCTCCGGACAGAACTGTGTTGGCGTACAAGTCCTTACGGATGTCGACGTCACACTTCATGATAGAGTTATAAGTGGTCTCGTGGATGCCGCAAGCTTCCATTCCCAAGAATGAGGGCTGGAAGAGAGCCTCAGGGCAACGGAATCGTTCGTTACCGATGGTGATGACTTGTCCGTCGGGAAGCTCGTAGGACTTCTCCAGGGAACTGCTGGAGGCGGCGGTGGCCATCTCCTGCTCGAAGTCGAGCGCGACGTAGCAGAGCTTCTCCTTGATGTCGCGCACGATCTCACGCTCGGCCGTGGTGGTGAACGAGTAGCCGCGCTCGGTGAGGATCTTCATCAGGTAGTCTGTGAGGTCGCGACCGGCCAAGTCCAGACGCAGGATGGCGTGGGGTAACGCGTATCCCTCGTAGATGGGCACCGTGTGCGAGACACCGTCGCCGGAGTCCAGCACGATACCGGTGGTACGACCGGACGCGTACAGCGAGAGCACGGCCTGGATGGCGACGTACATGGCGGGCGTGTTGAAGGTCTCGAACATGATCTGTGTCATCTTCTCTCTGCAAAACAAAGCACAAGGTCAGGCGCGGCTCAGACGCAGAGCTGAGGCTGTGGATGCGCTAGTGCGGAGTGCGCTGGGCGCGGGACCTACCTGTTGGCCTTGGGGTTGAGGGGGGCCTCCGTGAGCAGCACGGGGTGCTCCTCGGGCGCCACACGCAGCTCGTTGTAGAAGGTGTGGTGCCAGATCTTCTCCATATCGTCCCAGTTGGTGACGATGCCGTGCTCGATGGGGTACTTGAGCGTGAGGATACCTCTCTTGCTCTGGGCCTCGTCGCCTACGTACGAGTCCTTCTGTCCCATGCCGACCATGACGCCCTGGTGGCGCGGCCTGCCCACGATGGAGGGGAACACGGCGCGGGGTGCGTCGTCACCGGCGAACCCGGCCTTGCACATGCCGGAGCCATTGTCTACCACCAACGCAGCAACTTCCTCGTCGCACATTTTTAATTAGTCTGAAATTAACAAAAAAAATTGTTAGCCTTCACTTTAAAAAAAATGTAGTACTTACTGTTACAGCTAATAAGGTAGTTCAAGTTTCAGATCACATCCATATAAGTAATCTGTGGGTAGAAGACCCACACGCAACCATCACGGGACAATGCTAAGTGGGCGGCGGAGTCGAAGTCGCAAATTGAAACCAAATAAGGCGAGATATGTATGGATTGACGGTGCGGTGGAAAAAACGTGGCACATGACGCGGCATGACCACATTTCACTAAGACGGACCTCTGCTCTTACCGAGCGAGAAAGTCGTTCACAAGATGAGTTACTTTCTAATTGGATTGATGACCGCTCAAGTTCAAATATCGCTATGTGTCAGTTGGTGCCCGAGCACTGCCACGCCCTACCGCAACCGGCTATCCCAGACTCCCGGCCGGCACGCGGCCCAATCGCCCAACCCTAGCGACGTGTCACTGACCCGCACACACTAATGGGATTGCACTATTTCCTCACGCCACTATGTATTATCACTAAACATCACAAAAAAATTAATAGGCTGCACATCTGTATCAACTTACTTTTAATTAAATAGTCCTAATAAATAAATAAATTAACTCGCTATTGCACAGCCTCGGTAAATGCTGCACAACGCCTCTGCTCGAACTCACTTCGTGGAATGTCGGCGAGCGCGGCAGGCAGAGTATATAAATGAGGCTGGTTATCGGGGCGCCCCTACCCCGCCGCGGCGACTTCTCCACCAATCGCACAGTACGGCACAATACATGAGTTTTCGTGGCCATATATGGTATTCCGCGGCGCAGGGAGCCTGCGCGCGCCGCCCGACCCCCCGCACGCGCCCCCGCTGCTGATAGCGCTCCTCTTGATAACGACGAGATCTCAAACGGCGCTCACATTGAACATTTAGCGAGCAGACGGACGCTTCAGACAGACATTAATGCACTGTATTTACTCTGCCAACACTCACTCACGAAATAGATGATAACGAAAGTTCAACGCATATTGGCACACTTCCAAAAAGACAGCTGTGCACCACTGGTCACTGCAGATGCTGATAGGTAGCCAGTGGCGGTTATCTGCCTATCTGTATAGACAACACTTGTTGTCAGTGATGCACAATCATCAAACTGAGCGACAGATTACCACACATTTTTTTTACACGTAACCTCGAGGATGCAGACCTCCGCTATGGTAACCAATATTAAAAATCAACCCTTGTTGGAAATTTGCCATAAAAACAAAGCCTGTCTATGTAAAAAATACAATAAATAAAACAAAATAGCGTCACTTACCAGTAATAAACGTTTAAAAGAGACAATAACCGCAGCGTTCGCGAACCGTGAGAAATGAATGCCGGCCGGTTTCTTTCTGTTGCTCGCTCGCTCGCTGAGGTCGGTCGATCTGCTTCACTAGAATACGCCGTACGCCGGCGCCCCGCGATTCAATCGACTCGCCCAACAGACCTCTGTAGGTGCTAATTATTACCAAATTTTCCTAATAATTACGCCGCGATAGCATTGAAAACGACCTACAAAATGCTTCCACTGACAGGCCTAATTGACATATGCCATGCAATTGTTACAATTCGAAAAAGGAATGTTATAATTTTTTCCACAGCAATGGACTCGCCCGCGTTCCCCGCTTGCCGCAACCGATGGCCTTACCATATATGGGCATGGGTAAAATCCTGAGTTCTGATTGGTGCACGGTGGCAGGCAACGGTCGTTGTACGTACATGTCGCACTGCAACACAAACATAATTTGTGATAGTGTTTGTGTCTAGTGGCCAAGCGATTCCATTCAATACTGTCTGCAAGGCGGCAAATAACTTGGCCAAGTTGAGAAGGTTGTATGCGCAATAACGCTGCAAATATTTCGACGATTATTTATTTTGGTCGTTTAATATGAAAATGTACTGTACAGCCTGCGTTTGATGTTAGTTTGATGTGTGATTTTAATCTCAATTTATTAGACGATTACTTTAATGAATTGCTCTGTACTACTTGCATAAGCTTACTCTAATTCATTTGCCTTCATAATTCCTATTAAAATAATTTTCCTGTTGATGACTCCGTAAATAGAAGAATAGAGCCCGGGTTGCCATCCGTCCGGGTTTCCCCGGATTTGTCCTAGTTTAGAGGGCATCCGGGGAGCGTCCGGGCGGAGGGGTTTTATTCGTACCTAGTCCGGGTTTAAAAATTTAATAAGAATAAAAAAATTCTAACTTCTCTAGGTATAAAAAAATCAAACTGATATTATTAGAACAATTTGTAACTAACTGTAGGTAGGTAGGTACTACGATTCTGTTTTGTTAAGTACATATAAAGTGATGATAAAATATGACAAAAAAATAAAACCGACTTCAAAAACACAAAAAAGTGAAAAATAACTTTAGCTTCAGAAGTCGGTGACCTTTGTTTGATTGATTTACTTTTTTTGTCACCGACTTCTGAAGCTAAAGTTATTTTTCACTTTTTTGTGTTTTTGAAGTCGGTTTTATTTTTTTTGTAAAAAAGTTTTTTATTTTTCCATTTTTAGTTGTCCCCAAACAAATATTTGCCATGAATTTATTGTCAAATTGTTAACAACACATGTCATGGTAATAGGCGTATCCCCAATATAATTATGGTACTTCACATACTTTTTTTTTCGGATGGGAAATCATCAATTTACCCCTCCCGCTCTCAGCGGAGCGGAAGGTAGTGTCAGAATTTTACTGACTAAAACCCATCCATGTTCCTTCTTAGCCCTTTGCGTTCCAGGGCCGCAGTATCTCTTTAGAACAGTCCCTTTTGCTGACATCGCATTGAGGCGCGCGCGGTAACTTAACATACCTAACTGTCGAAATCTGGGTGTATTGTACACATCTGCGTACCCTCTCAGAGGATACAGGCATGATGTTACGTCATTTGAGGCGCGCGCGGAACACGATCGCGCCAACTTAACACACTTAACTGTCGAAATCTGGGTGTATTGTACACATCTGTGTACCCCTTCTGAGTATACAGGCGTGATGTTATGTCATGATATTGTATAAACAATAAACATCCAAGCGATTTCAGCAATCACGGCAGATTTGCCGTCTATTTTTGAAGAGTTCCATTGTATATCTCCGAAGATCAGCATCGTTTAAATGGGACCACACGGGAAGCACCAGCTTTCAAATAAAAAAAGAATCATCAAAATCGGTTCACCCAGTCCAAAGTTCTGAGGTAACAAACACAAAAAAAAAAAAAAAAAAAAAAAAAAAAAAAAAATACAGTCGAATTGAGAACCTCCTTTTTTTGGAAGTCGGTTGAAAAATAAATAAAAAAGGTAATTTTTGACAGTTTCAACGGTTTTTCATTATAATACACATGTAAACGGGTAGGTATGTGTTCTGATCGTGAAAGTTTAAAAAAGACAATTGATTTTCATTAAGTACACTGACTATGTTTAAAAAAAACGGCTTATTCGTCAACTGGCGAGTCAGACATTCGCAAGTGCGCGCGAGTTGGCAGTTGGCACCTTCCGATTTTATTGTCGTCAACTCGCTCGACCTTGAAAATCTGAGGTAAAGTACGTCAAATGTAGGTATAGTCAGCTACATAAACTTCTTTTAAAATGTATAAAATATGTACCCACTTTAAATGTAAGATATTTTATACGAGTTTACTTCTAGATAAAAATACCTACTTAGGTATTTATCTAGAAGTCAAGTCAACCTATAATAAAATAATTTTCATTTCACTGTACTTTATAACGTGCGAACGAGTTGAAGACAAAAAAAACCGGCCAAGAGTACAAACTTTTTAAAGAACAAACTTAACTTTGCTGTTCGATCCCTAGAAACGGCTATTGCACTAACCGCAAATAATAAGTTTGTAATAGTAAAATCGTTTTTTTTTTGTTATTAAACTACATATTTACGGTTTTCAGATTTTTGCCTTTACATGTGCTGTAAGACCTTGCTTTTTGCCAAATTTCGTGATTCTAAGTCAACGGGAACTACCTACTGTAGGTTTTCGACCCAAAACCTATAGGGTACTTCCTGTACTGGTGACCTGTAACACAGGTTTTTTCCCAAAAACCTACATCAGGCACCAGTCTCTCACAAAGGCTTAATACAGCTTAGACATTGTTTTGTACATTTTTACTTTAAGTCAGCTTTGTGAAGAGAAAATAAATGATACATTATTATTATAAAAGTTGACCTAGAATTGTTAATTTTGGTTAAAAGCAAGGTCTTACAGCACAAGTAAAGGGAAAAGTCCAGAAATAAAAAAAGTTGATAATTAAGGTAAATTTTGGTACTTACAAGTTTACGCGAAAATCTAAATTTGCCCATATCTTTTATTGTGTTGACTCAGGACCTTGATTTTTATACACTTAATAGGGACTACAGACCTCAGTATCTGGTATAAATTTCACCTTGCTAGGTCCACTCGTTTCTGAGGAAATCGGTGGTGACAGTGACAGACGGACAAGAAAGTGATCTTAAATGAGTAACGTTTTTTCCTTTTGAGGTACCTCAAAAGAAAAAAACGGAACTCTTTTAACAATAAAAACCCTAAAAAAGAAATTAAAATCGGAAGGTGCCAACTCGCGCGCACTCGTTTGTTTCACAGTCGCCAGTTGACGAATAAGCCAAGATGTCCGGGTTCTGGGCTCTAAAATCCGGGGTTTTCACGCGTCTTGTCCTGGTTGCAAAATTTAAGAGATGGCAACCCTATAAAGAGGTAGGGTATGTACCTACCTTCTTAGTAAATTGAACTTATTTTCGCCTGCCTGAAGAATGGTTTGTTGGTTGGTGATTACTGTAGACTAGGTAGGGTTGGTGCTTAAAATTACAGTACTTAGGGTAGGTTCATCAATTATACCGCAGGGATGTTATCATGTTACCTAGGTAACTTTGGAACCATAAGTAAGGCAGTAAAAACGGTTAAGTTTTACCAATATTTTGCAGATGTTTCCGTCGTAGGTAGGTAGGTAGGTCTAGGTACTGCAAATTAAGTGAAATTTTTGTTAAATAAATTATGCAAAGACTAGATATTTGTAAACACGTCGTATGCAGATCAGATATAAACGTAACGATTGATGACCATATTTTTGATAACTTTCATTTTAGTTTATTTAAGTGATTATGTAGAAGATTACCTAGGTTTGAATTAGTTACTTACGGTCTACCCAATAAATAGGTATAATATTTACCAATTTATGTAATAAGTGAGATTCGTTTAGCCTTTTAATCTTCATCTACTTTGGTAGAATAGAATAGAATACTCTTTATTCTCTCTCTTTATTCTCTTTACTCTTTATTGGTAGGTACCCAACTACCCAGTTACGTAACCCTAGTTTAAAACATAATCTTCACAATCTAATTCTTTATTGCAGCTTCAGTCACGTGCAGGGTTGGATGGGATTGGAACTAGGTTCTTTCTCCTCAAGCAAGACTTGCCTGTTTTGGCATTTTTTTTAATCAAAGATTTTCTATGTAATGAAGACAGTAATAAAATATGAATAACCGTAACGTAACCGTACAGGTTTGTTTTTTTCGTGTCTCACTTAAGTTAATTGACTTATGGAATTATGTAAAGCAGGTGAAGGTGTCTTCAATTTGCGAAGACCTGTCCAAAGAAAGTGATAGTAGCCTGCGGGCAAAGGCATTGACTGACGCGTGACGGACCACAGAGGCACAGAGGTCGAGGGTTCATTTGCCACTGTCCAGAAACTACATAACATCACCCTATCCCAAACGCTTCGGGACAGGTGTATTGTACACATCCCTAGTTATGATAAAGTACCTTGGACGTAATAGAATAGAGGGCGAGCCCATTGTCATAAACCGGACCCAAATCCAGGCTCTTCCAGGCAGCTAAGTAATTGTAAAACCAATTCGAAAGAGGATTGATTTGCACATTCATATTCTACAAAAGTGCATAAAATTTTTGCCAAGAATATAAGAATCGTTCTTGAAAGTACTTATGTTTTTTTTTCCATAGCCTGTATTGTGTTCCAGCGCCGGGTAAAAGCGTCCTCTTTCTCCTTCCAAACCTCTCTGTTTTGTGTAATTTCCGGCGACGTTTTCCCCGCGAACATGATCGAGTAGGCAAGGAGTAGGAGTAGGTTTTGGCAAGCATGAATTAAATGAAGAAATAAAAAAAAGTGTGTGAAAGGAAAAAAGCTTCCATTTTTGTATTACACACAGACACATTAAAAGAGAAACTTCAGATCCCACTATCCCAGTTGCCAAGCAATAAGGAAAGGAATTGTGCCAAGAAGAAAAATGCCTCTTTACAAATATGACTATTGATGTTAAACCCAATAGAGTTGAACATAATAATAATAAAGACGAGTAAGACGACGTGATTATATTTAATAACAGAGGGGTGAAGAAACTATAAAAAATGTAAGCAATGGCATTAGAAAGGGATACTTACAAAAAGAAACACCTTTGTGGCTTGCATCTCCCTCTGTATGCAAAATGAATTTAACTTAGTTCTTTATATAACATCACTTCAAGAATTAATTTAAGTGCTCTATAAAGCATTGATTCGAGGATTATAAGATCCTCAAGCTAAATGTTTCATAACTATTATTCAAGATAGACGTTCGATTTATTTAAATAAAATAGAAATAGGTAACACTAACCCGTACTCAGAGACAAAGAACTCGGCTAGACAGTTAGCAAAGAAGCATTATTTTATCAATATAAAATGTTAACGCGTCGCGTCAGGGTAGGGACGAGGGACGCATGGAGAGTTGGAGACACGAATATCACGACAGTGAGTCATTTGGAGTCACTGATGTCTGCACATTATCTGTGCTGTGACGCACCAACGACAAGGGTTGCCGGTACACTATTCATTATGTCGTTGCTTGTTGACTCAACACAAAGGGTCATTTAGACGCATTTCCGATGGATTAGTACCGGTGCGTGTACCCCTTGTGAAAGGATGAGTGTGACTTGAGTAGTTATAACATTCTAAGGCAGTATTTAACTACGCTTGTACTGTACAAGATGACTACATCTATTGTGATCTTAATCTATCCGCAGTGCACTAATTACCTAGTCAAGCCGAGAAAGAAACATCAGCTGCACTGTTACTGCAATACAGATCCCAGCAAAAAACGTGAGAAAACAGCAGCGACCACTTTCTGATCATAACTAAGTTGTAAAGATTCGATGAAAGTTCTTAGAATTGGTACTGTGATGATTAAGTTGGGGATCACGAAGTCTAACCTCTGGCGTTACACGCCAGTTGTTTAGACAACGTTGATTAAACTACGCTTGATCTGATTCGGGCTTCGCCGGTCAGGCAATTTTGTGAGTCATGCATGGCGCATGGGTCGCATGCGTGCGTACTACGACGATGAGTCAATATAGAGTCGGTGGAGACCACTAATTCAGTTCCTTGTAAGTTATGACCAGTGACTAATAAGTAGCACATTTTTAAAGTACATTTAGCAACCTTTGAGCGTGCAATAGGTAACATGACGATGACGATGACATCGTTCCCGTTACAGTTTACAAACAATAGCTAGCTAATTAGCTAATGTTTCCAAAACAAACTGCTTCGTCGCTGTACTCCTATTTCATTCGAACCTTGTGGAAAGACAGCCTGTCATATAAAACGAAAACTATTTGCAAGCCAAGCCAAACACAAAAGATAATAAAGCATAGATTTACCGTTCAAAACATACTAGAACCATTTTCTTTCAACTTATTGACTCGATGAATACTTGAAACACAACGAAGAGAATGAGCCAAGGGCTTATTCATTGTGGCTAAGCCCTTGGCACATTTTTTGAGTAAGTACTCTCACTCAGCCTCTAGATATAAGGACCTTCTTCATTCAAAAAAGTGCTCTTTTTGTCTTGGGATACCTAAGCCAAAGAGCACTTTTTTCATCATACTCTTAAGATTCTTCGAAACGATTCGTAATTCTGAATAAGGAAACATTTTGATACTCTTGATGAAATTGAATTGGCATTCTAAATTCCAATGAAGTGATCAACTGTACCTACTGATGATTTGGTTTTTGATTCATTCGGTTCCGTAATCCGTTCTTCCGGCAAGTCATCGAACAGATGTTCTGCTATGCGGTTTCTGCTCATCAATTTCTCGTAAACATTTCGACCGATACGATCTTCAATATTTCTTCCGGTGCAAAAATATCATAGATATCGTACAAAGTGCAACGTCTTCTACTAATATTCATGATGATTCTCAAATTCAGACAAAATTCTAACATGCTCTGATTATTTTAACGGGTTACTGTACTTTCAAAATCTTTTCATCGTTAGTCTTTTAAATTAGATCAGGCTATTTTAATATATTTAAATTCATCTTCTGCATCAAGAACGGTATCGGTTTGTTCGTTATTTTCTAGGCTTTCTTTAATTATTCGTTAGCAATTTGTTAGTGTTGTATAAGCTAAATCTGTCGTGACTCTTTCAGCTATAAGTACCTAATATAAAATGAAATGGCTGCGTGGCGTACATTTTCGAAATTCTTTTACCATATTCAAACATTTGAGCAAACAAGTTTTGTATGAATGTATGTATGGAAGTGACACATCATGTAAACAGTGTTTATTTATCTTATTAACTTAACTGGCGGTGACTCAGAGCCACGCCGGATATCAGATGAGTCTGTTTTTATATTGACAAGTTTTTAATCACTTACTGCCTAGTAACTAGTCCACCTTGTGACCAGACTTTTAATATTTTTTCATTTAAAATTTACTTCAACACATACAGACATAGGTAAACTTACGCCTTTTGCCCCATTGGCTGAAACTACAAAACACCACTTGCTATGATGCTTACATACTCTTTTTGCTTCGGCCACGTTTGTCTGGTTCAATTCTAAATTAAGACCTATTCGGTAATTGTAATCGAAATTGGTCCTTGGGAACACGAATTCATTACAATTAAATACTGCACTTAAAATGGTAAAAACAAAGAAATTATAGAACTCAGTCAAGTTCTTCGTAGTCAATACGATGACTCTACTAAAATTAAAACGATACCTATAAACATAAGAAAGACACCAGTTCCACAGTATCACAACTTCATAAGAAATGAGTCAACGAAGGAAACTTGCGCAGTGCATAGAATACAAACGCGTTAGACCATTGTATTGTAAAATGATTCGATATCTGAATACGTAATATTTTGTTGTATTCTTGGATGGTGTGAATGTGAATCATTTATATGTGCGATGTTTTAGGAACCTTGACGACGCTTGTTATTTATTTTACCTGTGTTTCGTTGAATTCATTTATTTTATTTCTGTTTTAATTAGAAATTGTTTATCAGTCTAAAATTCAGCATCGGCTTATTCGGATTCTCTGAATATTTTGTTATAGTGGGCGTAATAACTAGGTAGGACAGTATTTTATGTATGCCAATAATGCTAAGCCACCAACTATATGTTGGTGATTTCCGCATTATTGTCGAGACCTACATGATCATGCGATAGTATTGCGCATCCGTTGTCTGTACCTTCACAAACTTATATGACAAATGGATTGACTTGCACAGCATTTTAAATTTTTGACGTGATAACGTCTTATATAAATCGATGAACACCGGCTGCACGAACGAAAAAGTGTCACTCCGTTCCGCGCGCCAGGCGATCAACGCCCGGCCCAAACCCTTGGACCTATAAAACTGATTTTTTGCACTGTTTATAATGTAACCAAGGAATAAGGAAGGATTTTCGAAATTCAACCAGGGATGAAAGTCCGTCAGTTTTAAAATGAATATTATAAAATGACGATTAAAAATTGATTTACACGTGTCACAGCGTTGTTGATAATTCCACCCCCAAAGGGTTAAAAAGGGGGACGAAGTTGTGTATGGAAAGTCCTTTGTTTCGAAGTAAAAATCACAAAATTTATTATATAGCCGTATGGTTGGAATCTAACGCAACGGTGTTGTTAGAATTTCAGTCCATAAGAGGGTCAAAAGGGGGATGAAATTTTTTATTGTTAAAATCACTAATATCATGAAAAATTACATTATCACGAATAATTTATTATCGTCCGTAAAACGACTTTACAGACAACCATTTTTTTTTCTTAAAATACTTTTATTTAGGTACCTACTTGCTCTGATGTGTTGTGTTGCCAACTTTTCCGACCTTTTATGTACTTACTCTAAATAGCTTATTGCAAGTACCGTTTTGGATCAAAGACTGCCAAGATTACCAAAAATCTTAGGATACATTAAAAATTTAAAATTAATAAATTTTCAATAATACTGTTCGTTCAATAGCGTATCTGCCTTACAAAATATTTATGAAGTTCCTATTTCAGTTTTTTTTTTCACAAATATATACTTACTTTTAAGCTGAAGGCCTATCAGGCGAAAAAGTGAAAATGAAAAAGAGGTTAAATATTTAAGGACCAAATATTGAACCTTGTTGAACCCCTTAGAATTATGATCATTTAAAAGAAATTTAGATATAAAATAACTGAAGACATGATTTGCCCCCTATTGAATAGTTAAAGAGAAATTTAGATATCGAAAATAAGTCTGTAGATTCACCTATACGTGAAGAGATGATTTGCATTTGATTGGAAAGTTCGCTTATTCGATAATTCTGCAATAAAATATTACTTTTGAAATTTGAAAATATTGTGATTGTTATACGGAAAACGTACCCTTTGCCTGTCTCTGTTCATAAATTCACAATACACTTAGCTACGTAAATATTAAATGAAATGCCGCTCACGAACAAGAAAGTGCCCAATATGTATTCCGAATTGTAATTTTGGCAGTGTTACATATTTTAACGATTATCGACTGCCTCGCCAACTTGTTTACAAGTTATAAAACTACGTTATGTAATTCGTAGCAGGTTGATCTGAATACCAATTAATTGAAGTTATGCATGTCGTCAACTTTCTGTAAAGCTTGCAGAAATATCGACGTGATGACGTGTGTATAACTTACGCTAGATGTTTTATGAAAACAACAACATCGTCTTCCGCATTTTGTGATTTGCATATTCTATTATTACTATTATTATTATATATATTTGTCTTTGAAAGACGTGTGGCAAGTAATTAATTGAAATCCGAAACATGACAGTAACAAAATTAAGTGTAGGTGTGAGATATTGTTTTGCATACGTTTACCATTCAAGCAGTATTCAAGCAGAAATTCGGTTCCCAAGTCGGTTAAACTCGTTTTGGGTTTTTCCAAACAACCATCGGTAATTTCTCAGTAGTAACCCGGACTATACTTACAGGGTGTAAAAGACCTCATCACGAAGCCGTCAACCAAGTATTCTGTACATCAAACTAAGTAACTTTACGCAAAAATTATTGCTAGGAAACGACTTTCTTTTTTGGGGTGAAAAATCATGTTTTGTGGCAGAACTCAATGTAACGCACTCAAAACATTGTGCTGATGGATGGATTGAATAGTACAACCGTCGTGGAGGTGTTTAAAGTCAAACAAAAACTTATATAAAAAAAAACTAGTCAAAAAGTTGGAACTTTGACCCCCAATATCTCAGTAACTATAGGTTCCCAAGTATGGTGTAGAACAAAAAAATTATCGCAATGACGCTGACGGGTAGAATAAGTGCCCTTCGTTTTCGTTAAGAGGTGTTTTACAACCTTTATATTCGTGTCCGGTTGATGACAATAGGCGCGCCCTTATGGCGAAAGGGTGTGCCGTACCCTGTAGGGTACCCTGCGTACCCTGTAGGGTACGGCACACCCTACGGAAGGGAGGGGAGGGGAAGGGTGTACCCTTCGGGGATTCCAGACGTGACGTTATGTTAAAAATTGCAACTGAGTGTGTTGTGTATGAAGCTTGTAGGTAATTCTCGAGTCCTATTAGTAGCAGTTGCAATTCAGCTGTAAGTAGGACAGAACTTAATTGTCCATGATCACATTTCACGTATGATCGCGTCACTGGACTGCGATCTGATGCAAACTGGCCTACTTCCACATTTAGAAGTCCAGCCATATATGAACAATGGAAACTTAAATAGCTAATATGAGTCCTATCACAATCACACTAGACACGTTTTCGTTTGAAAAGGCTCATTAATATGGCCGCCAGATAAAAGGACGTCTGTGATGAAGGGCGGACAGGACAGGCTGTCCTTTTGTAGGCATTTTTTATCCTCCTGTCAGTGAAAGGCAAGAGATGGATTTTTGATATTCTGGCTAAAAATAGAGGCTGGTTTTTAAGTGATTTATGAGTTTGTTTGAGTAAGAGCTGAAGCTGTTTACATTTCACACGAAATATGAATTGATAGATCGTTTTTAGGTTAAATAAAAGTGAATTGTTGAACTAGGGTCCTTCGCCCTCAAAGTAACGCTAGGTCCCTAGCACACTATCCATAGGCAGGCACCTATATCTAACAAAACCTTTGCACAGAAAATCTAATTTCAATAGCGAGGTAAAACATTGGAACCCCTCATCAATCTAATTACCTACACCTAAATCATTTATGCAGCAAAATTCTAGACAAATTCAATATCTCAAGATGCTGTGATGTGCCAAAGCCACCTGAAACCAAAGACAAAGCTGCGAACCTTATGAGGGAAAAAATAAGGAATGGAACAGTTGTATTAGTAAGTTTGTTCGGAACCGCATACCAGTCTAGTCGAGTAGACGTCGGCGGGGCAAGTGCGGGGGTGAAAGGGGGCAAAGGGATCGATCGTTCGCCCGCTCTCGCCCTTGACCCTCGCCTGCATCGGGGTGGGCTGTGAGCATGTGTGTGTGAGGGGTGTCGGCACTTCGGCAGATTTCATGCGGTGAATATTTGACGCGAAACCTAGCAACAACCACATGCATTGTAGATGGGATATCTACGTGGTTGTTAGATTATGCTATCTATCTCAAACTTAAATATTTTCTTAAGATCATGAGATAAGTTTACATTGATATTAGAAAGCGTGTGGGTCCTAAAACACTGCCCTGTAGTACACTAGAAGTAGTATGTCAAAAAGTATCACCAAGATTATTCAGATAATCAGTAGCCACTTTGATAGCTCCAGCAAGTCTTGGAATTAATTTTACAGACAGCAGTTCGCTTGAAAAGTATTTTTTTCAACTAGATACACATTTAAGTCTTTTATCTGTCTGACCTTCGTTACCCTAGGCGTCACGGGGATCGAAATGGTCATCAACATAAAGAAGCGTTCGCTTAGAAATAACAGAAAATCGATGTCTGCCTTACTGTCATTACTGGGCAGTGGACAGTGGACACTCCAATCAGACCGATTTGAATATCTGCAATACTTTAGGGTACAGAGACAGACTACCCTTTCAATGTAACGGCATTATGTCCACTCCCCATGGACTATACACCCTCACACGCTCACATTGCCATCTGCGTACAATATCGGTCCCTCATCCCTAACTCCCTACGGACCGGGCAGGGCTTGTGCTCTGGGTTTCATAGATTATGTTTTAACAACTGTTATTTGAATTTGTTTACCCGCATGGTTCTCGTATTTCTTTTACTTACATTTTTTTCTTCTAAAGTTAAGTATCCTGTTTTCGTTAGATAAATTTTGTCGGTATCATTTCTTTTTTTTTCATGCTTTTCCGTTAACTGATAAATGTAGTATTTGCACCCGAATGACACAAGGCGTGCCCTGGGCCTATTGAAGTTTTATGCACTTAAGAAATGTACTTTCTTATAATTATGTTTCATAAGCGTAGCATTAGTGTTATGTTAGTAGTTGTGATTCCGAACATAAACTGAGCCCAGTACTCAACGCGATCAATATTGACGCCGGCAACATCCTATAAATAGGTTGTTTATCTACTACCATCATTAGAGACCATTACTCTTTGTTGGCATGGGAAACGATCGTATTCTGCCAAGGGCCCTGCAGTGACGCGCTTTCGAATTTCGAACAGTTGCACGGGTTGCACCGGCCGCACCCGTGACGTCAACGCGCAGCAGACGAAACGTACGCGTGGTGGGTGTGTCCATCTAATTATAACCGAGTATTTTAGGATTTCGACTACACATTGCTCTAGGTCAGCTATTATAAACTACACGCTATCCCACGTAGGGATGTGATGTGTGTGACGCACAGACGCATCACTCTTTATTTGTAAACACCGAAAACCATAACAAAAACCGACATTCAATGACAGCAGCTATGAGCTACCCATCACAAGATTAATTTAAAAACATTTGACATAATCACGTTACCAGATGAGAAAACGAATCCAAAAAATGATTAAAAACATAATTGATATGGAAATGAATTCAGCGATATATCACCTGTTTGGAGAAATCGAGATAGGGGAGAAACTATACCTACATTCCATTTTATGTAAGTAGGTATTACGAGTTTTTTTTTATCGCAATCGTAAATTAATAGAATTTGTAAGTGTAGTCAATCGTCAAGGGGAACATTAGAAGGGGATTAAGTTGTTATGAAAGAAAGATAATAAGTAACAGCTATGTTGATAAAGAAAATACTCCAATAATTGTGATAAGAATCAGCTTATCAAAACCTTGAATTTGCCTATCAAATTATAAGTGGATTATCAAGTGCCTTGACATTTTAATGGCAAGTGGCAATGTCTGTTATATAGAGCTAATTATATAATCAAAGAGAGCTAACATTGTACCTATACCTACCTACTATAAAATAATGGTCATTTAATTTACTAACGGGAATTCCTAAACCTACATAATGCTAAAAATACCCTTGCTGTGTAGTTTCAGAGTTTAATATCCTGTTCATTGCCTGAAAAGTTAATAGGTGCGGTTTTCCCTGTTCCAACAGAATTATCGCAGCCTCGCCCATGTTCCGACAATATTCCATTAGTGTTATTGAATGCAGCACGAATATTGCTTTGTTCGCTAGAAGTGCTAATTACTTCAATTAGGCGGACGGTGGAGCTATTAGGTACTTACTAGGGACTGATTGTATATACTATCTACTCACGTCAACCTGATTAACGTTTCTTTGAATCGATTGTAATTAATGTGTTTATCGCTATAAACACCGCTATTAATTTGTATGAAGTAATTTGTCACGATAAACACCTTATCGTGCTGTTTCATAACGATATTCCAAATTTAGTCCTATTCGATACCCTTTATGATTAGTAATATAATGAAATATATTATACATATTATAATGAAGCAGCCATGAAGATAAAGTTGCGGACGCTGAGATCCGCTACCGCATGTATAAACTAAAATATGTAAAATGGAACGGTCAATGACTAGCAGATGCAGTTAGAAACCCCAGTAAAGCTGCAGACGGACTGCGAGAATCGCAGACTCGTGTCATTATGACTGTCATAAACGGTACCCCGTCTTTCACTTAAGAAGCTAAATACGTAGGTAATGAGATAAAAAAGGATAGAAAGCAAGAAAAATGCAGATTTATACCGGTATATAAATTATCTTTTATTAAAAATGTTCAGGTTAGTAACGATTTATCATAAATAAATAAAAATCTTTGTCAAAAATACGGAATCGACAATGTTCCGCATTCATTTATATTACGTAATATGCATATTACGATACCTTACAGCCTATTTTTAAATACTGAACTTAAATAAAAGATCACAAGCGTAATTTGAGCCGCCCATTCAGGGGCCTGGTGTAGGGCATCATAAATTAGGAATAGTCTTACTTGCCGCTTAGAAGCACTTCCTGTGGACGATTGAGGGGCCAGACTCATCGTACTCCTGTTTGGAGATCCACATCTGCTGGAAGGTGGAGAGGGAAGCCAGGATGGATCCTCCGATCCATACGGAGTACTTCCTCTCTGGGGGCGCGATGATCTTGATCTTCATTGTGGACGGGGCCAGGGCTGTGATCTCCTTCTGCATACGGTCGGCGATGCCAGGGTACATGGTGGTACCTCCGGACAGAACTGTGTTGGCGTACAAGTCCTTACGGATGTCGACGTCACACTTCATGATAGAGTTATAAGTGGTCTCGTGGATGCCGTTGGCTTCCATACCCAAGAATGAGGGCTGGAAGAGAGCCTCAGGGCAACGGAATCGTTCGTTACCGATGGTGATGACTTGTCCGTCGGGAAGCTCGTAGGACTTCTCCAGGGAACTGCTGGAGGCGGCGGTGGCCATCTCCTGCTCGAAGTCGAGCGCGACGTAGCAGAGCTTCTCCTTGATGTCGCGCACGATCTCACGCTCGGCCGTGGTGGTGAACGAGTAGCCGCGCTCGGTGAGGATCTTCATCAGGTAGTCTGTGAGGTCGCGACCGGCCAAGTCCAGACGCAGGATGGCGTGGGGTAACGCGTATCCCTCGTAGATGGGCACCGTGTGCGAGACACCGTCGCCGGAGTCCAGCACGATACCGGTGGTACGACCGGACGCGTACAGCGAGAGCACGGCCTGGATGGCGACGTACATGGCGGGCGTGTTGAAGGTCTCGAACATGATCTGTGTCATCTTCTCTCTGCAAAACAAAGCACAAGGTCAGGCGCGGCTCAGACGCAGAGCTGAGGCTGTGGATGCGCTAGTGCGGAGTGCGCTGGGCGCGGGACCTACCTGTTGGCCTTGGGGTTGAGGGGGGCCTCCGTGAGCAGCACGGGGTGCTCCTCGGGCGCCACACGCAGCTCGTTGTAGAAGGTGTGGTGCCAGATCTTCTCCATATCGTCCCAGTTGGTGACGATGCCGTGCTCGATGGGGTACTTGAGCGTGAGGATACCTCTCTTGCTCTGGGCCTCGTCGCCTACGTACGAGTCCTTCTGTCCCATGCCGACCATGACGCCCTGGTGGCGCGGCCTGCCCACGATGGAGGGGAACACGGCGCGGGGTGCGTCGTCACCGGCGAACCCGGCCTTGCACATGCCGGAGCCATTGTCTACCACCAACGCAGCAACTTCCTCGTCGCACATTTTGAATTAGTCTGAAAAAATAAAAATGGATTGTGAAATTCCATAAGGATATCTAGCCCTTAATTGAGAGGGACAGACCGATTGAGACGAAGGATGTTTTTAGCAAAATTCAACCGATAGGTAGTAACTTTATATCCAACGTAACAGTCACGCCTTGTGCCAACTCACCGATAAAAGGATTATTTGATACACCTTATCTCTAAAAGATAATGATAAGATTTTTGAAAAAGCACGCCTATACTTAGTCTATCTACAATCTACATAAATGTATAAATTTTAAAAATAGGTTAGCAACTATCACACGAGAACATTGAGAATAAATCATAAATAAGAATAAATAAGACAAAAATCTGGAAAAATAAGGGTGGAACCACCCCATACGCACACTGCCCGGTCTGGGGTTCGAACCCGGACGCCCTCAAATTCAGTAGACAACTTGCCACAAAACTGATGAGGTAGTTAAAATTCACCAAATCCAAAAAGCACTTCACTTATAATATTACGTAAAAATATGTTATGTAACGTCGTAGTTTCCACAGGTGTTAATATAATATTATATAATATTAAACACTGGCTCTAAACGCTGTTATTATTTCGGATTAAAAACTTTACAATTATTTATGATTTAAATCCACAATTTAATTGAATAAAATAAAACAAAACTTACTGTTAAATAATAAGTTAAATGACTAGGTACGACTCGTGCTGCTTCGGTCAAGCACACCACGCTAAATGAGAACCGGCTCTTGAGGATAAACTATATAAAACGCGCCTTATCAGAGTTCACGTACTATCGGAACAATTTATTTTCCGCCAATCACGAGCTGCCTGATGCTGCCTCAATTTTTGTCACCATATAAGGTAACGCACTCGGTTCTATCCACAATCTGGTGATAACGATATGCTTTGATAACGATAATAGAGCACTACACGTTATCTGAAGCGTTGTGAGTGTACAGGCGAACACTCACGTACCCAACGCCTACCGGTGTACAACACTGACAACACACTCATTCAGGGTCACCAATACGCTTCTTTAAAATACTGAAATTTCTCTTCAGTCTGTCCGTACTTTCTCTATGATTCAGCTGTTTTGCGCTAATTGCCACAAACGCCTAACATTAACCTACAAATATTTAATTAGTTTAATACTCTACCGTTGTAAATATTCTCATTATATTTATGAAAAGAGCAGAAAGCATTACTAACTGACGTAAAAGATGAGAGATATCTTATTCTAGTAGGTAGGACGTTACAGTGGCTGGGCTGCACGGACGTCGTGCAAAAAATTTGTATGTGCGTCCGAAGGTGACTGGACCAGACCGGCCTGTGGACGACTGCACGGCTTGTGTAGGATTCGCCGACCGCGATAAACGAGCTGCCAGTCCAGCCTGCCGACGACGCGACAAAAACAAACTATTTGTTGTTGAATAGAAGCGTAGGCGGTATAATTTAGAAGCTAACCAGATCCACAACGATATGACACATCGAATACACGTGGAAGTCTAAAACGTGACTTTAATTACGTTAAAATCGTAAACATTGATTGAAAGTTAAACGCGTAACGTTGGATGTTACAAATTACACTGCGTAAAATATTCAACCCGCCATCGCCACTGCAGAGGTAGACATAAATCAATAGAGATTCGAGACACCCTCGTTAAATGTTTCCTAATATACACGTATAGAATAATATTGTGCAGTCGTCTGCGTGTATTGATTTTGCTCCCGCCCCCGCACTTCAGCCAGACGCACCCCTCGTCGTCGGTGCACCGTCGCATGGGGCGCGCTATGGGCAGCTATGGGGTTGCATGAATCATCCAACTGCACCCTCCGTCTCTCCTGAATAGTATTAATTTGCCGTATTTTTAACCGACTTCAAAAAGGTGGAGGTTCTCAATTCGATTGGTATTTTTTTTTTAATGTATATACAACGATTACGCTGACATTTATGATTCGATTTACGTGATTCTTCTTTAGTCTGATGCGGAATAGTTGCCATTTGGTTTCATAAAAATTTAAGCCCAGGCCCAGGCCCAGCCCAGCCATTAAGGCCCAGTAGTTTTCATTTTATTAACATTGTTTTACTTCAGTCATGTGGTCTAAACATAGAGAATATAACCAAGAAAGGGACTTAAAAAAGACATCAACGCGGTATCACTTTTTGTGCCATTTTATTACACTTCATTTTTGTATGTTCACCAATTTCTCCCCCATTTCCGAGCGATTCCCAAAATTCCACCGACTTCGGAGCTTGACCTTTGTTTGATTGATTTGGTGTCTTTGTCACCGGCTTCTGAAGCCAAAGTTATTTTTCACTATTTTGTTTTTTTTTTTTTTTAAATTGGTTTTATGTTTTGCATAAAAGTTTTTGTAGCTCGTGTTATTGCAGATTCAAATATTTGATTATTACAAAATTGCCGTCTATGTATAACGTCGGCTTATTTAAGATAGTTATAAACCTTAAAGATATAAAAACAGGTAGTAAAGATAAAATTGTTCACAATATTAGATTCTAATCAAAGCTTAGCATATCTACTGATTTCGTCGAAGTTATAAAAACAAAACGTACCTATGATTTTGTGCCGGTACGTGGCCATTACTGATACATTTCGATCGCTGCCTTTTTAGCGATACTCAAATTGGCAATCCGGAACATTTTCGGAGTCACCTTGGTATGGCTCAGTGTCTTATTTATTACTTTACCGGGCAAGGTTTCGAGACGGATTGCTTTTTCCAATAAAGGGAACTGCATGTAGGATGTCCGCAGTCGCTGGGCCACACTTGACCTATCGTTAATCAATAATCCATTAAACCATTATTAAGTGCTTAGATTAAGTTATCATGGACGAACACAACAATGGAACTTGAAGGGCCTAAAATAGCCTTTAATTTAATGTTTGTTTTGCCTTATATATGTCTATGGTATCTGCTATAGTTCTGATGACTTCATTAAGGAAAATGACTATGAACAGAAACAAGATACCTCCTCCATTCCATGTTAAAATATTACCTTGTAGTAATGTCTGATTTAAATCAAATTGTACTTTAAAAACAAGTATCGTATGTGATTTAAATGAACCTTGTCGTGGCCCTCGGATGACTCACAGATTTCTCACAAGCGTTTGACAGCATGAATCATAGTCAAGATGTAATCGAATCAGGTGACGATTCGTCTCGATCACAGATTCGATCATCTATTTGTAACATGACGTCATTATTATTTTGTAATGGTATCATTCATTACCGTTTAAGACATGATTGTCCTGAGGTGCGGCTTAATTGAGGAGTATTAGCGATATTTTTGTGTTCTGATGGGATGTACGGTAATTTCATGCATTGTTGAATGTGTGCCTGCTTCAACTTCCGTTTTGCTCGTCTTTTTTCAAGGTTCAATGGATCACGAAAAGACATGACTACAGTCAATACCTAAATATTCCTCCCAATGATAAATTCTACTTGGAGAATTTTGACGTAAATTCCGACAGATGTTATAGGGAAATTCAGATTCTCCTGAGCAAAAGATTAATTGTCAAGGTAGGAGATGCCGTTGTCCTTAACATAGTCTACTTTTGACACAAATGAAGTGACCTGTTTCTGTGATGGGACCTCGCCACGACACTTAAAACTAATGGAGCGAATTTAATTCGACTTTCACTTTCAAAAGAGCCCGGTTATTTCTTTCCATCGTAAATTCGTAACGATTATAGGATAAAAAAAAAACATATTATAACTGATTTAGAGGAAAGTCATGCAAATATTAATTAATAAAAATATATATTTTAATCTAGTTGCTGAGCGAGACCTCGAACTTATCATAAGGAAAACTAACATTATTTTTGTAAATAGTACTTGCCTAATATTCAGTGGTAAAAGCTTTTATTAATTTAAGTACGAACAAAGTTATCATTGGAAATATCTTGGTTAGTAAAATAAATCGTTATGTATTTAATTACGACGAACGCTAGTGATACAG
Organism: Xestia xanthographa; assembly: GCA_905147715.2. Taxonomy (NCBI): domain Eukaryota; kingdom Metazoa; phylum Arthropoda; class Insecta; order Lepidoptera; family Noctuidae; genus Xestia; species Xestia xanthographa. The sequence continues at coordinate 23,687,104 of LR990648.1, forward strand.
TTATTTCTGAGCAAACAGGAAACATTTTAATTCAAATAACAATGAAAATTGATATTTTCCTTAGAGCAGTGTTCGTTAGTTATGTGTAGTTATTTTAAAACACTTTATATGACATGAGGTGGTTAATATTCAAGTAGGTAGGTACGAATGTGCAGGAAAAAATATTGGAATACTTGCTGGAAAACAATTTTTTTTTTTTTTTTTCTCCTTTTGGCATTGCACTATTCGTGCTTATTGCCACTGACAATATTATATTTGATAACAAAACGTAAGAATCAAGTACTCGCGAAATGATAAAATTTTACAACGAAAAATTTGGAAATGGAAAGGAGATTAGTTGTTAAATAAATATAATAAATTAATAGTCCGGGAAATATAAACAACAGAAAACTAACCATAAAACGCAACCAGGTGGCCCAACAAAAAGGCCGACTCGGTGCGTAAACTAGGAACTACATTATATTATGTACATAAAATCTAGAAAATGTTTAAATAGCTATATCATTATTTACAAAGAAAAGAGCTATGGTTTTATAAATATCTACATTAAAATTAAATAAAATACATGAGATAGAAGTGGGTAAAGGGACTCGGAGGGAAACAAGACTTTGGAAAAGTAAGGAGTGGTCATAAAGGGGGCAAGAAAAAATAAGGTGGTTCAGATCTCCCACTTCAGCGCCACATTCACACGCAGGGTTCTGCACAATGCCAAGCCTGGCAAGATGAGCAGGAGTGCATACGTGACCCAATCGCATACGTATGAATATTGTTGTAATCTTTTTGTTTAGCTTGTACTTACTAAACCAAGGTTTAACAAAAATGGATGGCTGAATATTACGATAGAATTTCCCTTTCGCTGATTGCTCGGACCAAAGCTGACCCCAGGATTTCTGTAGATAAACCCTGGGCAGAGCTGCCAGATCTTGGGTGTTATTTTTGTACGGAAAAACGTCGCCACACAATACGGCATCATTAGCTAACTGGTCAGCTCTCTCATTACCTAGAATGCCACAATGCGAGGGTATCCACGCAAAATGCACTGAATACCCCTTATTAAAACACCTATAGAGGAGTTCACGTGTTTCAAATATAATATAAGGATTATGAGAATAGAAAGGGAATCTGGCCAAAGATTGTAAGGCACTCCTTGCATCAGTTAAAATGAGTGAATTCCGTAAGCCCATCATAAGTATGTATTCGACAGCTTTGAATAGCCCGTAACATTCTCCCGTAAATACTGATGATTCGGGCGGGAGCTTTATTTTTTGGACGATATTATATTGGGAGTGGCATACACCTACTCCCACACATGAGTCTCTTCCATGCTTCGAAGCATCTGTAAACAAGAGATGGCAGCCCTTCCAGTCTCTATCCATAGTGAAGTTGAAGTTAAGGTTATGACATACGTCATTTCGAAAAATGTTAAGGTTATAATGTATGTTCGGTGACAATAATAATGAACTGTAATTACAGTGAAATAAAGGAAGAAACTCAGATTGGTGACAAGGAGCTTCAATTAAATTGTATTTTCTAAAGCTTTTAACTAAACACGGAGTAGCTTTGTGCCTCCAGTAAGTGGATGAAATTACTTCTTCAGAGAGAATGGAAAGTTTATTTCGCAAAGGATGATACGTAAATTGCAAACACCGAGCCATAAATCTATCAGCTAAAAATTGACGTCGTAAATGAAGTGGAGGGTCTCCACATTCCACCTGAAGACAATTAATAGGACTGCTTTTCATTGCACCTGAAACCACTCTAAGTGCCTTGGACTGAACACTGTCCAGTTTCTTAAGACCAGCAACATTAGCAGGATCCAGCAAAAAAGTTCCATAATCCAATACGCTTCTAATCAAGGTGTTGTACAGTAATTTTAATGAAAAGGGATGTGCTCCCCACCAAACACCAGCAAGACATCTAAGTATGTTGATATTTCGTTCGCATTTAGCAGCTATATAATCACAGTGTGGTAAACCAGTAAGATGTGTATCCAAAATAAGACCTAAAAATTTTACCTGGTTTTTAATGGGCATAGGGATATTATTATACCTTACTGTAAATAAAGGAGGCTTACGCATTCTAGTAAACAAGACAATGTTGCTTTTATCAATTGACAGGTCTAGACCATTAGTTTCTAGCCAAGTCTTCAGTAAGACTAGAGAAGAGGTTAAGGAAGTACAAATATTTTCAACAGAATGACCAGATAAATAAAGAAGTAAATCATCTGCATATTGAAGGACTTTTACTGACTCATTTAGAGAGGATTCCAAATCATAAGTGTAAATATTGTAGAGAATTGGACTAAGTACAGAACCTTGAGGGAGACCTTTCCATACTAAACGGGTAAATGTATACCCTTCAATATGAAGATGTAAAGATCTTTCTGAAAGCATGTTAATAATGAACTTAGACAGCATTGTTGGAACTTGTAATGAATTCAACTTTTGTTCTAGGATTGATACCAGGACATTATCGTAAGCTGAGCTAATATCCAGGAAAGCAGCAATTACAGAGTTATTAGAAGTGAAGGCTAAGCGAATATCTGTTGTGAACACACTAAGGCTATCCATCGTACTTTTACCCTTCCTAAAACCAAACTGTGATGTAGCTAGCAAGTTTTTGCTTTCCAAAAACCACTCCAAACGATTCTTAACGAGATGTTCAGCAATTTTAGCAAGAACTGTAGAAAGTGCAATTGGTCGATAAGAAGAAACATTAGAAGAAGTTTTGTTTGGTTTCAGAATAGGAATAATTGTTTGAGACTTCCAACTTGATGGAATGTTGCCAGATATCAAAGCTGTATTGATGAGATTTAAATATATTAAAAGAACAGAGTCAGACAGATTAGCTATAAATGAATATGGTATACCATCTTCACCAGGAGCTGAATCCTTAACATGTGAAAGGACTCCTTTCAATTCACTTAGTGTGAAGAGAGAATTCAACTCAGAATTAGGAATAGGAACATAGGGAAAATGCATTAAAGATCTCTGTTCTGGGACTGAAGGAGGAGCTAAATGATCCATAAACTCATTGGCTAATTCTAATGGTAGTTTTGAGGCTGTTGTGTCACTGAATGCTGACCTGAATCGCCTAATATTTTGCCATACTAGAGATGCATTAACTTCTGGGGAGATAGATGCACAGAATCTTTGCCAACCTTCAAATTTCTTTTTCTTAAGGAGCTTACGAGTTGTACGAGCAGCTTCTAGGTATATCTCAAAATTATGACGAGTCATAGTATGACTATAATTTTTTTCTGCTTCTTTTCTTTTTTTTATGGCCTGAGTGCACTCAGCATCCCACCAAGGTGGTGAAGGAATTTTAGCTGTAGCACCATTCTTAATAGGGAAAGTATTATCTGCCACCTCTATTAAAATTCTTGTTATTTGATTAGATAATAGCTGAGGATCATGTAGTTGTAAGGAATTAGTTATAGCAAGAATTCTTTCTTCTACACAGTTTTTGTATGTATCCCAATCTGCATTTTGAAGTCTATACTTTAATCGTGGTGTTGGATTACAAGCAGCTGGTTTTTTATGCAGAAAAGAAATTATTAAAGGGTAATGATCACTACCATAAGAAGACGGTAAAGGGGACCAGGATAATGTCGATGCTAAATCAGGTGTGCAGATTGAAAGGTCAGGGGCACTTACTCCCTCATCTGGATTCGTTTGGCGTGTTGGGAGACATGTATTTAAAATACACAAATTATTAGAGTCTAGAATTTCTAGTAACTTTTCCCCATAGTGATTGGAACTAGAACTACCCCAGGACTGATGTTGTGTATTAAAGTCGCCCATTACCAAAAATGGTTTAGGTAAAACTGAAAGAAGATTACTTATTTCAGAAAGAATATTTACAGTGGGACGCGAATAATATATACATACTAAACAGATTTTATTTACAATAGCAGCGACAGCAGATATATCGTCACTGAGACTTGGAAGAGGAAAAGATTGAAAAGACAAGTTATTTTTAATAAGTATGGCGACACCGCCATACCCATCGCTTCTGTCTGTTCTTAGACACGCATAGCCAGGAATTCTAAAAGAGAACCCTGGTTTAAGCCATGTCTCACAGAGAGCGACTGCAAAGGGATCGTATTTGTTCAATATGTAGGACAGATCAGATTTTTTATTCACAATGCTGCGACTGTTCCACTGAACAATCTTGAGTAGACTTGGATCCATTAAGATTAAAGTTAAATAAGTTAGACAGCGTATCAATTAAAGTAGCAACGTTGGACGGTTCAATATTATTATTTTGAGATAAGGTATTAATTAACATGATTATTAAATTTAAAATTTGACTCTCATTATTATTTGTTGTTTTATTTTGGAATGCAACACCATTCCCTGACATAGAAACGTCATTACTGATTATTGCCTGATGAGCTGCCCGGTCATATCCCTTGGCAGTTTTTGGGGGATCTCGAGGTTTAAGGAATACCGTTTTTCTTTGTGAGGAGACAATTGGTGTGTTACGTGATTGGGGCAAAGGTTGTGAATAAAAAGAATTTTTATTGGTATGTGATGGGGCAGATGTTACCACATCTGCATACAATTTTGAGATTGGTGGATGAAGCTGCGACGCTTCAGCATATGACACGCAGCTATGGGCCATATAATGCTTAATTGATTTTTGTCTTTCAAATTCTGGGCATTTTTTATTGATGGCGTAATGAATGCCACCGCAATGGCAGCATTTACTATTACTCTCGTCTTCAATACTGCAAGTGTCAGCAGAATGCTTCTCCCCACACTTGAAGCATTGAGGGTTCGACCTGCATTGTACCTTTGTATGGCCAAAACGACAACAATTAAAACATTGAATTGTAGGGAATGTATACAATTCCACTGGCATGGAATTGTAACAACAAAACACACGTTTTGGTAGAATTTGTCCGTCGAAGGTGAGCACGACTGTTTGGGATGGTTTCCACACAGGGGTCGGTTCGTGTATTTTATAATTGAGACGCCTTGCTTTGATGACTTTCCCGCATCCAGCTGGGACAGATATATTTTCCAATATTTCCTCCGGAGACCATTCGGTAGGAACGCCTTTAATAATGCCAATGCGACACACATTTATTGATGGAACAAATGCCTTCAATTTCTCTTTGGCCAAACTTGGGTCATTTATAAAAGAGTTAGCATCTACGTAACGGGAGAAGCTTAGAGATATTCTATTTCGACCAATGCGTTTTAGAGAACCGTTAATAATATTGTTGTATCTGCGATTTTTCAGGAAATGCCCTAAAGTTACTGGGTGTAATGTCTGAGCCGAGTTTTGTGTATCAACATTTTTTTGGATGTGTACAACGTATGGCGACAGGTCTGTGGCTTCGTACAAAGCCCTAGCAACCTGTGGCGCCTTCTGGGGAAGATCTGACTTTAAGAGGTTTTCAGTCTGGGGACCATCCACAGAACGTGGAGTGGCTTCTTTGTGAACTAAAACTGAATGTACCGGAATGTCTGATGTTATTTTTGGACTGACTACTGGTTCATTATCACAATGACAATTTGTTTCATTATTTCCTGTTGAGTGATGACCACTTCGCCTTCTTTTATTGCAATTTTTACATATTTTGCGTGGAGCTCTAGCCCTTTTCCGCTCCGATCTGGTTATGGATGAGTCTGTATCCATACTGGATTCGTAAATTGTAATATTATGCCCGACCGAGGGGACTGTGCCCCCCGGATCAGGCGGTTCGTTGTCCATTGTGGCCACTGGCCAGAAAAAATAAAATATAAAAGAAACTTACCCTATTATACGAAGAATTCTATCTACAAACAATTAAATTAACTAATCTAATGAATATTTACATAAATCTACACAACTTATCTCCAATTTCAAACGTTTTTTAATATTTAAAGAAAAAGAAAGAAAAATCACGCCCGCCAAATTCGATGATTCCCGCGCTTTTTTCGAAAACAATATTATGAATCATAGCTAATTCCTGTAGTCGATGACATGTGTAGGTACTGATTATTTTAATAATTATTTTATTCCAAGATTTAAAAAAAAAAGACAATTAGTGAGGTTTTAAGCCTTCAAAAGGGGCTTAGGCATATTATTTACACAGCTGTGTATAGTGTTGCCACCTTTATTTTGAACAAATATAGTATTTTTCCCAAAAAAGCAGCAAAAATATAGTACTTTTGGGAAATTCAGGAAAAAAAACAGTACACATTTATTTTAAAACATTATGAAATTTTCCATATTATATACCTATTTGTTATTGCTCTTCGCTTTGGCCATCAATGATCTAAACATCTTCTTTGCACCATTGGTAGTCGATTCGCTCTTATACTTACTTTTGAAGCCTTTTATCTTTTTCTTGGGTGTCGTGCAAAAACCATCATCACTTTCCATGTGTTTTTTTTATTTTTATTTTAACAGCAGAGAATAACACACATAAGTTTATAAAAATCGGGTGGCATTCATCGACAAATTATTGACAGTTTGACGTTTTGTTGCCGCGTATGCGTTTCGTTCTGAAATTCCCCGTGCAGCGCTGTGGGTACGTTCCCGACCTCCAGAAAAGCGGGACAGTTGAATTAGGGACAAAATAATAGTATTTTTCGTACTATATTATTTTTCTATAATATATAGTACAATTGACTGAAATATAGTACAATACTATATATTATAGTACGGGTGGCAACCCTAGCTGTGTACCAGATCTTCTCTTGACTTCTGTATCTGTGCCTCAAACCATTCTGTCAAAGTGACAATAATTATACGCTGCCAACGAGACGACACCGTGGTAATGTCACAGTTACAAAACTTCCAAGCCAACAAATATTGAAACTGTCATGCTAGCGATATCGCAGTATGAAGAAAAAGAAAATTCCTTTTTTTTATAAACCGCTAGTTTCATCTGGCTTTACATCAAAATACATAAAGGGTGTAAAACACCTCTTAAGAGTGAAGTTATGGTCTTTGAGGCCGGCAGAAGTTGTGTTCCTATAGAGATGCCTACTATTAAACTGAACGATGTTCCTCTACAGAGAGTAAACCAATTTAAATATTTAGGGTACAATCTGACTGCCGACCTCAGGGATGATAATGACATCGAACGGGAGCGAAGGGCGCTGTCTGTACGTGCTAACATGATAGCTCGCAGGTTCGCACGCTGTTCGAGTGAAGTCAAAGTCGAGTTATTCCGTGCTTATTGTACTTCATTCTACGCGTGTAGCCTGTGGGCTCATTTTACACTAAAGGCGTACAGCTCCCTTCGTGTCCAGTATAACAACACATTTAGGGTGCTGATGGGGTTGCCGCGCTTCTGTAGTGCTTCAGGGATGTTTGCAGAAGCCCGCGTAGATTGCTTCTATACAGTAATGCGTAATGGCGCATCCACACATGCCGCCGGCTTATGCCGCCGGGTTTCAGACCGCCTTGCCGCTGAATGCAGGCCGCCGGCCATGCCGCCGGCCGCGGCCGTGCCGCCGGGCATGTGTGGATGCGCCATTAGAGATGCGCATCCCTGGTACGCAGGGTGCGGGGCAGCGCCAACAGCATCCTAAAAATGATCTCTGGCCGACTGGACTGCGCGATCGTTAACCGGTGCTGCAAAATTTCTGCTGGACCTGCAGCATGGTAACGATGTGCCCCTTTTTAATTTTAGGTTAATTTTCATGATTTGAATATACTTTAGTTTACTAACATAGTTATAAGTGAAATTGTTACTAACACTATGAGTTATGTTGCTCGAATAAATAATTGAATTATTATTATTCCGTTTATTCATTTACATCCTTATCTATTTACATTTTTAAGTATTTCTTAAAATAAAACGATACAAAAAAAAACACTTAAAAATATAAAAAAATAGTAGTCCGCCGGTGTCGGGAGCAGGGTCCAAGCCACCGGTGGTTAGGGCTGCAGAGACAGGAACCTCCTCACAATGCGAGCCGTATCGAGGAGTACTGCCTTCTGAATCAGGCCCTTGATCCAACCGCCTAAAGAGAGCTTCGATAGATGGTCATCGAAGCTCTTGGCTATAAGGCCATTGGCCGTCACGACAATCGGCACAATGATAACCGAGTTCATATTCCACATGCCGCGAACCTCGTGTGCCAAGTCGAGATATTTTATTTGTTTTTCTTTCTCAGCTTTCACGAGGTTCTCGTCACGCGGAATGGTAACATCGATTATCATTACGCGGCGCGCTGATCGGTCCATCATCACTATGTCAGGCTTATTGGCGACAATAGTCCTGTCAGTAATGATGGACCGATCCCAGTACAGCGTGACATGGTCATTTTCGAGAACTGGGTCGGGCACATACTTGTAGTACGGTACCTCAGATTCCACAAGTTTATATTTCAAGGCAAGTTGCTGGTGTATAATCCTGGCTACTTGGTTATGCCTGTGCAAGTACTCGCCGTTAGCCAGACGAGAACAACCAGAAATAATATGTCTGATGGACTCACCCGGAAGGTGGCATGCCCGACACACGTCAACCGTCCCGTCCTTCATAATATATTTCCGGTAGTTGTTCGTCAACATAACTTCGTCCATAATCGCACAGACAAAACCTTCAGTTTCCCCAAAGAGGTCGCCGAAACGTAACCAGGACACGGACGCTATAAAATCTACATCGGGCCCATGAAGAGCCCGGTAGAAGCGCCCGTGAAGCTCTTTGCCTTGCCATACTTCCTTGCGGTCATCGGTGGTAAGTACCTCAGGTCTGTGCCAGTTCTCTTTAGCCATGGACAGCGGGGTGAGTCCCTTGTCCACTGCGACCACATCTCGGTGCATACCCACCTCGGCTTTTAAAAAATTTTCTCTGAGACTGCACACCTCGCGGTTGTGGAGGGTCTTCGCGTTTAAAAAGCCTCGACCTCCGCACTTCCGCGGGATGTACAGTCTCATAACCGAAGATCGTGGGTGATGCATCCGGCTTTCGGTCAGCAGTGTTCGAACTCTTCTATCCAGGGCGTCGAGTTCGGTCTGAGTCCATTTGAGTATGCCGAAAGAGTACATTAAAACCGGCATGACCCAACCATTGAAGGCGCGCACCTTGTTCCCGCCTGATAGAAGGCTATTTAATACCTTTCTCAGGCGAGCGAAGAAGCGCTTCCTCAATGATTGCTTCATGTCAGTCACATTAATGCCTAACGCTTCCGACATACCCAAATACTTATAGGTTTCGGATGAGGAATGAGATTTCAGGTGTATGGAGTCCGAGAGTTGAAGTCCCTCGGACTCCATAATCTCCCCGCGCTTTACATACATGACTGCACATTTGTCCACACCAAATTCCATCCTGATGGCGCTACTAAAAGTTTCAGTTACTTTCAGTAGCTCCATCAGTCGCAATTTGTGGGGGGCAAAGAGTTTCAGATCATCCATGTAAAGCAGGTGAGATATAACCTGACCATCCTTCCTCAACCGGCAGCCTAGGCCTGAATTCTCCAGCAATGTGCTTAGAGGATTCAGGGCTAAACAGAACCAAAGTGGACTCAGACTGTCGCCCTGGAATATTCCCCGCTTAATCCATACAGGCTCATCGCTCCCCTGGATCTATCGACATCCTGGATATCGAAGGACCGTCTTCCATTGCCCCATACATGACTCAAGAAAGGTGCGTAGAGTTGTATCTACTTTGTACAACTCCAGCACCCTCATGAGCCACGTATGTGGCACCGAGTCATAGGCCTTCTTATAATATATCCAACATGTCGACAGATCTTTACGAGATCGACGAACCTGTTGACTAATGGCCATGTCGATGAGGAGTAGCTCCTTAGTACCGCGGGACCCATTCCTACATCCATTCTGAGAGGCTGACATAATGGAGTTTTTGTCAATGTGTGTATTAATTTTCACTCTCAGAATGGATGTAAGAAGCTTGTAGATCGTCGACAAACACGTGATCGGTCTATAATTTTGGGTTCCGCGGGACTACCTGACTTATGGAGCAGGTGGGTAACGCCTGTTGTTAAAAACTGTGGAAGGGACCCGGACTCTAAGGATGACTGGAATTGCGATGCCAGGCAAGTGTGTGAACTACTAAACCATTTGAGCCAGAAGTTGTGCAGTCCGTCCGGTCCCGGGGATTTCCAATTTGGTAACGGACGAACTGCTCTGGCTACATCTAAAGGTGTTATAAAAATTGGCTCCATTTCTGGGATAGGTTCACACACTCGCTCGACATCACGCATCCAGTCAGCCTCAGTATGACAAACGGGTACCGACCAGATGCTGCGCCAGAAAGAACTCGTGGCGGCATCATCCGGGCGGCACACGTCTGTCATATTTTGCTCGGGTCGCTCCCAAGCTCTGTATACCCACCTCTCCTCGCTCTGGAACATGCGATTCTGTGAATACCGATCAACCCGCCGCTTATACCTCCGAATACGGTTCGCCCATGCATAAACTTTCTGCTTCAGGAAGTCGATGCGCTCTGTGGCACGGGACATGTATTCTTGAGGACTGATTCCAGTCCCCGAGAATGCCCGCCTCACAAAGCGCATCACTCGTGGTCGTGTATTGCCCTCCCTGAAGCAGTATAGTTTGCCGATGAGTACCCTGGCCCCGTCGATACGGCGCTCGATCCTGCGCTGCCAGGCTGGTACAGCTGGTTTTGGTCGAGTAGCTACGTCACAATTTGGGAACTTGACATTAGCTGTACGACATGCCGCAACAGCCCCACAGAACAGGATCGAGTGTGTATCAACGAGGTTCTCGCTACTTTCGAATATATTCTTGAGTTGCGAGTCCAAGGCACACACCAGCGCCCTATTTTTCTTATGCATGGGTAACCGTGGTAATCGGGGCCTAAGTTCGGTAGGAGTGGACCGATATTCATGAAGCGCATTCTCCAGAGCGCTCCTCAATGGGTCGTTGCACTGGCTACTTACCGTGGCAACCCCATCATCCTCCTCTACAACAGCAGGGTTCAACCGCGGTGGTGTTGCGTCAATAGCTGACACTTATTGAATTTTAATTTTATTAACGACGCCGAAAGGCACTTGTTCTCCTCGTCGTTGCGATCATTTGTTTGTTCTCTACACCATAACTGGGAACCTTCTAGTTTCGGAGATATTGGGGGTCAAAGTTCCAACTTTTTGACGTTTTTTTTTTAAATAGAAGTTTTTAATGGAAGATTTTTACTTTAAACACCTCCACGACTCCCGTACTATATTGAATCCATCCATCAGCACAATGTTTTGTGTGCGTTACATTGAGTTCTACCACAAAACATGATTTTTCACCCCAAAAAAAAAAGTCGTTTCCCAGCAATAATTTTTGCGTAAAGTTACTTAGTTTGATGTACAGAATGCTTGGTTGTTGGCTTCGTGATGAGGTCTTTTCACCCTGTATACTGAACATTGAGATACTGAATGACTTTGTAGCTCAAAGTTACCGATAGTCGAGTGCAATAGACAATAAGGTGGAGGAACTAAGTTTATAGTGGTCGGATTTTCATGGGACTTTTTTTATTGAGTTCCTTGAGGGGTGGAGAAGAAAGTTAAAAATAAAAATTTCGCCGCCCTCGCGTTTTTTTATTTTTGAATTTTCATTGATTTTTTTTTTTCGTTTATGAATTACTTCAAATTCGACGAATTCATATTGTAGCGTAATGGTGTGACCTACGTGCATCCATTAAACGCTAATTTGGTCTGTTTCTTTGTTCATTGTTGTCGATTTAATGTATATTTCAAGTATTTTTGAAAATTTCCTATTTTCTGCAATTATTTCTAAAATATCGAATTTTAAGACTAAGATTTCTTTTGAAATTGGTAACTGATGTTTTTCACAGATAACTGGATCAGAAAGTATTAATGAAGACCACTTTCATGAGTGTAGTGACTTAAAATTCATTCGGAAATGTTAGAAAATCGTCTAAGTTAATGAAAGCATTTTTTTTCCAAATACTGCTATGAAACTCAATGTGCAAATTATTGTCTTAATCCCCATTTTATTAGCTATCTAACGAGGTACTTATAAAAAGAAAAATATTTAAGGATACTTGTTAAATATTGGTCACTGCTAAAAAAGTAAATCATGACAAAAGGGCCTCTATCGCTAAGAAGTGGGAGTGGTATCGGTATCGGTATTGATATTAAATTGCACGCAGAGACCCAAGCTTGCAACTTATCTCAGATAGAAATCGTGAGAAATGGTTACTTTATAATTACGATATTTTTTGTAAATTTACCAGCGGCTCCATTCCACCTTTGTTAGCAAGAATCAACAACAAATTTATCGAGTACCACCAATTTTTTTTTTAGTTTTTGTTTCTGTTTTTGATAGCAGATATAATAAGGATATTTACAGGATAATATTTACGTTGACCGACATAGAAAACTTTGAGAAAAATGGCCTTCTTTACTTTTATATAGACGATTTCCTGATAATTGTGAATACATTTTTAGTCACTTCACTCGTAAACATGGTTTTCATGAATAATTTTACATCCAATTATCTGTGAAAAAGTATCAGTTACCAATTTCAAAAGAAATCTTGGTCTTAAAATTCAAAATTTTAAAAATAATTGCAGAAAATATATCATTTTCAAAAAATACTTAAAATATTGCATTAATCGACTACAATGAACAAATAAACAGACTAAATTAGCATTTAATGGATGCACACAGGTCGCACTATTACGCTACAATATGAAGTCGTCGAATTTGAAGTTAGTCATAAACGAAAAAAAATATTCCAAAGAAAATTAAAAAAAAAAAAAACAAAAAGGCGCGAGCGTCGAATTTTTTTTTTTAACTTTGTTCTCCACTCTTCTAGGAACTCAATAAAAAAAGTCCCATGAAAATCCGACCACTATAAACTTCGTTCCACCTTTTGAGTATTTTTTGACTATGACGTGACTACGAGTCATCTCCTTCATAAAACATTTAAAATCAGCCAGTGAAGCCAGACACTACACAGACTCATATTTCCCATTTTAAACGTGAAATGGGGTAGTGAATTATGAAGAGTGTAGCGTAGGTAATACACCGTTTCAATCTAGACTAGATTGGATGCTATGCCATTTCGTATGTGGGTTGACAGACATAAGGATTTCACTGTACAAGCATTCTGCATAAAAACAGCTGGTGGTCTGGTTACATCTGTTGTCAAAACAAATTATTTTTAAAAAATTAGAAGATCTTTTTAAACATAATTTAAAAACCCGGCCAAGTGCGAGTCGGACTCGCGCACGAAGGGTTCCGTACCATTATTTAAAAACATTAGACAAAACTGCAAAAAAATCACGTTTGTTGTATGGGAGCCCCCCTTAAACATTGATTTAATTCTGTTTTTAGTATTTGTTGTTATAGCGGCAACAGAAATACATCATCTGTGAAAATTTCAACTGTCTAGCTGTCACGGTTCATGAGATACAGCCTGGTGACAGACTGACAGACAGACGGACAGACGGACAGACAGCGAAGTCTTAGTAATAGGGTTTTTACCCTTTGGGTACGGAACCCTAAAAAGAACCTGTGGGCTTCGTTTTCCGGATTAGGCGCACAATGCCACATTCGCAAAATGACATATTGAAATTTCGTAAAATGTCACATTCTCAAATTGTCATATTCCGAAAACGCCACATCGCAAAACGACACATTAGCAAAATGCCATTTTCGCAAAATGTCATTTTCGCAAAATGCCTTATCGCAAAATACCATTTTCGCACAATGTCAATACCCTTACTGCCAGCTAACCGTATACCTACTGCATGGAACTACATGTTAAATAACTCACCAGAAATGAAAAGGTTTCAAACCTGTTACGAAAATCAGTGGTAGGTATCCAAAATTACTTCCATCTGTTTTGAGCTGTGCAAACCAAAGACACAGAACAAAAAATGCCCTCAAAGGCTGGCATCACCGCATTAACAGACGTATCCCTAAAAAACCTTCACTATAATCTATTCATACCTAAATTACAACAAGAAAGTAAATACTGGGACAATATAATTAAATATAAAAAGATATCCATTTTGATGAACAATATAAAAAATTGTTAAAAAACGTTAAGCGATAACTGTTTGTCATTAGCAGAATTTCTGCGTAAAGTTATTTTTCTACAATTATATAAATCGCTATTTTATAGGTTAAAAAATAATTATTATAATTATGATTTTATCAAACAGCGGACCTGAACGGAGCATGAATCCTTACAGCCTTCTCAGCGACATAAATATATTATTTCAGTTTACATTTTTAATTTATGTTAAAATACATGAAAATGAATAAATAATGTGATTATATACGTACTTAATTAAATTAGTTTTATTTTTTATTCATAAATCATCGGCTCAGTGGCTTTAACTTTTAAGAATGTGTCATTTCGAGAATGTGTCATTTTGAGAAATGACATTTTGCGAATGTGTCATTTTGGTAATGTGGCATTTTGCTTCAATATGTCATTTTGCGAATGTGGCATTGTGCGCCTAATCCCGTTTTCCATTCCATCATAGCTTTCATGAGTACTTATTTCTATAGCTTTGTCAGATTACACCACCTAATTCCATTGAAAGAAAATTATTAATAATTTACAAATCATGCATAATTCCAGATAAATCAAGTCAATACTTGCAATAATTATTGATATTTTTCCTCGTTCACATATTTTACCTCAAACTCAGGTATGAGACGGTTCGCAATAACCTTTACAAAATACACTATCAGCTGACTCTGAATGACGTAAGTCGGTATCGCCAAGATTATTGTAAATTCTTGAGCGAATAATACTTACAATTAAATACATTTGTATTTGCTTCTTACGTCATGCGGTAAATATTTAGGATTGGAGGTTGGAGTCAAGGACTACCCTCATCCTTTAGTGCAATGTTGTTTAACCTGTGAGTCGCGACCCCCCGGGGGGTCGCGAAGCCTCTCTCACTCACTAGTCGCAAGAAGTCGCGAACACTACCTCAGTAAAAAAACCAATAAACTTTAAAAAGGTAATTTTGGTAACTAAAGGATATAAGTAAACATTTGTATGCATCAAATTAACAAAATAAAAACCCGTCCATCTTGGTACTCGTCCATCTTCATGCGAAAGTTGCGCTTGTTTTTAACTAACCAATTTCTCCCATCCTAGATTCGTTTTTACTACATTAATTAATCGTTTTCAAAATTTATTAAAAGGTATTAATTATGTATTTATCCGAATTCTAATTAAGCAAATGCATAAAAATATTGTATGGATTGAATATTCGTAACATAATAAAATATATGAAAAAAAAGCGAAGGGTCTGTCACGAAATATTTTTTCACCCTATATGGGGGTCGTGTCATGAAAAAGGTTGAAAAACACTACTTTAGTGATTTGGGGACATGAAAAATGGTTGTGCCGAGTGCTGTTTTGTTAAGGAAACGGCTTCAAATACGTTCATAATTTTGTTGTTTTATGTGGTTCAAGGTACTCTAAACTGGCTAAACCGCGTTATGAATCAATCGGATATTTTTTTTTATCTTTAGTCGTACCTATCTCATAAAGATTACGAGTTTATCCGATTTAGTTTTATTCATCCTATAGCCTGCACTCAATGAATTGTTGGGGACTGGGCCTTATTGGTGGAGTCGGATGTTTACGTACGGTCGAACAAGCTATTTGGTTTACCTACACGTAAATAAATAAATAAAAAATTAAAATTGTGAAACAATTTGTTCCATTAATTCTGTTTTCCCTGGCCTATACCTACATTTTCGTCCGTCTCCTTTACGACCCCGACGAGCGACGTGAAAATAAGTTTTAAAAAAACCGGCCAAGTGCGAGTCGGACTCGCGCACGAAGGGTCCGTACCATTATTATCAAAAACCGGCCAAGTGCGAGTCGGACTCGCGCACGAAGGGTTCCGTACCATTATTTAAAAACATTAAACAAAACTGCAAAAAAATCACGTTTGTTGTATGGGAGCCCCCCTTAAATATTGATTTAATTCTGTTTTTAGTATTTGTTGTTATAACGGCAACAGAAATACATCATCTGTGAAAATTTCAACTGTCTAGCTGTCACGGTTCATGAGATACAGCCTGGTGACAGACAGACGGACAGACGGACAGACAGCGAAGTCTTAGTAATAGGGTTCCGTTTTTACCCTTTGGGTACGGAACCCTAAAAAGGGCAAAAAAATCACGTTTGTTGTATGGGAGCCCCCCTTAAATATTAATTTTATTCTGTTTTTAGTATTTGTTGTTATAGCGGCAACAGAAATACATCATCTGTGAAAATTTCAACTGTCTAGCTGTCATGGTTCATGAGATACAGCCTGGTGACAGACAGATGGACAGACAGACGGACAGACAGCGAAGTCTTAGTAATAGGGTTCCGTTTTTACTCTTTGGGTACGGAACCCTAAAAATGAACCATTCCCTGCTTTACCACTAACCTCTGCAATAAATAAATGGACACAATTCGGTCAGTCACATTTATATATTTTATATTAAAACCTACATTATCCTTAAAGTGTTCTATTTTAATACTTCATATCCTACGTACATAAGAACAATCGTTTATTGATTAAATTAAAAATGCCTATTTTTCTACGGCATTAAGACTTTAATCGTTGATTAAAAATAACTTACAACTCACTATCTACGCACGTAATTTAATCGTATTCCCCTTATCATAATTATCAAACCGCAAGTAGGTAGTAACGTACGATGATTACACTTTGGTCAATGTTAGCTCTTGATTGCTTCATTATACATAACATCACGCCTATAATCCCAGAAGGGTTAGCAGAGGTGTACCTAACAGTACAATCACATTTCGCCAGTTATGTTTAAGTCCCATTGTTGGCAAAATGGAACCTTTTTTTATATATATGTTATATCTTTAGATTTTGATTTATGCTTCAATTTGTGACTTTGTCTAACCAGCTTGCCCATTATGTATCTCTGTTGACAGCTCGAATTGATAGTAACTGGGCTCAGTGTATATCAATTAACTGTGAAACCGTTAGTTTCGTATTATGTATGACCAATCGCGATCAAATATGACGTCATTGGTTGTCATCGAGGCTGATAGTCACCGTAACTCATTTCGACAGACGCTTTCGTATCGATTCTTCTAATAATGCGATTATGTAAGCATAGTGGACATCAAATTGATGACAACTGAGTCTGAAGTAGCTTTCGTGAAAGACGTTACACCGTAACCGGGCTGTTAGTCACCGTAAAGTGACATCCACTCTGTGTAATACGTAATATCAATATTTTGACATTCACGGTTGTCATCAAAGTTCGGTGTACAACCGAAGCTTGTTAGTCACTGGATATCAAAAAGATACGTAATAGGCCTGCAGTTGTCAGGTACCTAGAGCTTGTCTTGTAATATCGTATAATATTATAATAAAACGAATTAACTCATACGTGCCTCTATCATTCAGCTAATATACCATCACAGTCCACTGTTCCATAACACCCATGTAATACGGGGTGAGCTATCAACCGGGCAAAAACCCTCCGTGGCTGCTACTGAGAAAATTCCTGACAGAAAAACCCAATAACTAACTCTTTGCCCGACCCGGGAAATTAACCCAGGACTTTACGCTCAGCAGACGCGCTTGCGATCACTCGACTAACGAGGCAGTAGTAAATGCTTCATTATAATTATTTCAAAATAATTTGTCTGTGGGAGATGTATTCTATCCTTCCCCTTAAAACGACTCAAACAACAAGCCACTACCATTCTCGCAGCTTGCCTTCTCATCAATACACTTGAATTTGATAGAGACAGCACGTCATGACAAAGACCCAAAGGCAACTTCGGGTCTGCGGTTTGAGCATTCGGCCTACTATAGAAACAGGAGATGCAAAGTCGAGGGCGTACGAAGCTCATCTATGTTATCCTGGTAGGCAGTTTGAACCAGAATTAGTTGGTTCGAGTACTCATTGAACTGTATGAGGAAATAATATTAATTTAATACTAGGCACTAATTAGGTCTGTGAAGAGGATGGGCAGTAGTATCCTCTTGCGTGCTAATAAACATGTTGCCTATTGTTTTAATTTTGGTCATGGCTAGAGTGGTCATCGTCAGACTAAATCTACTAACCTTCTACAACATTCTGTGGTTAACATTTGTCGCTTCAAATATTATGCTAGTTATTTGAATTTGGCATAAAGCTGTGGTTTAGGATAATCCTTTATGGTGGGGAAACTAGGGGTCGCCCTGAATTTCGGCGAAACGCTTAGGTAGTAACCGTGTGATATCCGGCTTAGCCGTGTGGTATCTGGCAGAGTAGAATAGAACCAACCCATTACACTCACGGGTGTCGTATAAGGCGACTAATGTCTGAGGCAGAACACCTTGCGCCTCCGTAGACCAGAGAATGGGCAGCAGCGTTTTCTGTTAGTCTTTCATCACTGCGATCTCCAATCCGCCTGCCAAGCGTGGAGATTACGGCAAATTCCTCCCATCATGGGAGAGGCTTATGTCCAGCAGTGGACGGTGTGGGCTGTTGTTGTTGCTTAGGTACCTACCTTAGTGAAATTCGTAAATGATGTGGACAATCACACCACCACATAACATGAGGTTTTGCAGACGAGTTTCCGGTACCGATTGTACCTAAGTACCTACATTATGTATACAGGATGGAAACATCGACGCACAAACGATTTATCATTCTGAATCCCAACCACATACAAAATTTTCATCGGTAATTAAAAAATAAACTGCTGTTTCCTACAAAAGAAAGTGCAATGTAAAATGTACGGTTATTTTTTAAATCTCTGATGAAAGAATCTATGTGGAATGATGATGGATGAGGATGACTATCGGAATGATGTACTGAACGCGTGGTAGCCGTTTTTACATTGATGCTTCCATCCTGTAAGTATAGCTTCAGTAATTTACCGCTACAGCGTCTACAACCAAAATTCGTAGCCTGCTACGCGGCGTATGGCGTAGCGGGGCGTAGCCGCGGAGACTATGCCATACCTACAGGTATAATATACTTAATAATATTAAATTCATATTCCTATGTATAATATACGATGGACTCGCTTCCCCACAGTTCCATCACACGTCTTCATAATACGTAGTTTCAAAATTTCAGCTACCAGACTCTGAATTTTAATTCAGAGTCTGGTAGCTGAAATTTTGAAATTATTATAATACTTACTATTTTACTTTAATACCCGCAATTACAGACACAATTAAAATAACAATGCACCGTGCCCATTTGGGCACGGCTGGTACCCTAAAGGTTAATACTATTTGTCATGATTTTGGCTTCGAGTATTTTTATCTCGATAAAAATACTCTACTGACATTTATTTTGTACTGGTAGAAAAAAGAACCTAAAACCCAGAGGCAAAAATATTACAGCAAATGGCGTCACTCAGCATCTGTTATCATATCCCACAGCCCCACACATCCCACAATATCCTCTCGATAACCGCTAGTACATTGTGGATGACTGGGGATTACAAAAAAGCAGTATCTAATAAAAACGAAAATTCTATTATTATTTTTTTGCATCTCTGTCAGCTTGAAACATCTCGCATCAGATGGACACGCATATAAAATAAGACATTTATATAAAAAACAGCGTGAAAAATATGCAATTCTCATTTTTCTACTGGAAAAGAGTGACTTCCAGTACCTACTTCCACTTCCACAGCACACACATAATCCTTGTTCTATCAAATCTATTTCTTAAAAGTTTTGATAAAATAAATGTTTTTAAAAGAGTTGCCGGTTCTTCTCTATAGGAAACGACCAATCATAAGTCCCCATGTAGATTTTGAATAAAATATTTTGCTTTTTTTTCAGTTACCGCGTTCTTGCTTACGGGTGCAATATCAGTATTAATCACCGACACAGTAACTTCAGCTGGCTATTTATAACCGATTCGTTTCAGCAGTTTGTTTTGTAAGAGATCACGCGATATGCACCGGTGTAGTGATTATTGCCGATCGACGCAAGCGCAAGGTCGAGGCGAACGAGACGTGCGCGCAAGTTCATTGCTCACTTGCACGGCAATACTTGAGCACCTTGGGTAATGTTAAACATAGCATAGGATAGGTAAATAGATTAGGTATAGCCAACGATATTCTAATAAACAGATATGTTATACACCTACAAAACCACAGAAAAAAGTGTGCCGCGGGGGAGACCCAGCTCACATACACGCAGTGACGCAGAATAAAGGAAAAACGAGCCAATTGTTTTCGAGTCTTCACGATTGCGCGCTCACAACATATCTGTTTAATAGAATATCATTGGGTATAGCACATATTTAAGGGGATAAGCGCAGTTTCCGCAACCGGCCGCAGCGTGCGTCAGATGTGGACGTATCGTAGCTGGCGGTGTTCTGTGGCTTCTGCCTTCCCCCATGCTAAAAAACGTGAGTTTATGGTGTCGATTCTGTTGTGCACAAACTAAACTTAATTTAGGCTATTGCTATCTTTTTCTCTCTAATAAAACCAGAAAGAGACGGGCGTAATTTAGAGCTGTCAAATTTAGTTGGAACTAATATTTGAAAAATAAGGGGTGCACGTAAAAACATGTCGACTAAAAACACTGTGAAGCGCAAGGCATAAACTAGGTTGACATCTCTAACTTATTTCATAGCTATAGCCGTCCTTTTCTCGCACTGCCTTTTAGTAAAAGATAGCAATAGCCTAAATTAAGTTTAGTTTGTGCACAACAGAATCGGCACCTATGTATGACAAGGGAGATAAAGTTTGTACTTTGTATAATGTTTTAAGGAGTATTTTGTGCTCACAACTGTACAATCACCAGAACATGGCTGCCGAAAAGGAAGCAGTCTTGACATATTATGGCCATGTTGCCAAGTTGCAATCTTATGAGTGACGTTCGGAAACGCCACAAGGGTATAATGAAGCTAGGATTTATTGATGATTTTTTTTAAATAGACCTTCTTCGCTTTAAATGCAATATCTTCACGTTCGATTTGATAATTCGTATCTCAGCTACTAGTCTATGAGGTACGCCTTACATGTCGTGCGTGCAGATATTGTGAGAAACGATGGCACGTTGTGAATGCGTAATATCGAGAGAAAGGGAGACACTTTGAAAAGAAACTCGACGTAACATTGTGGAATATCACAGTCGAGTAAACAGAATTATACATAATTACCTAAATTAAAAATTAATTATTCTTTGCCTCTCACTGTCTAAATGTAGTTTACCATAATTATTTGACTGCTTCTTTGGTAAGAGGAGGTCGTGGCTAAATAATTGCAGCCGCTCGGGTGATCGGGTCGATCTTTATGTTAAGCCGTGTTTGCCTAGGTTGCCCTGTGGATGGGTGACCACCCATTACATACAGAGTTTCCTCCGTGCCTCGAAAAGCACGTTAAGCCGTTGGTACCGGCTGTCATTTGTAGATCTTTGACAGTCGTTACAGCCTAGGTAGTCAGTGACCAAAAAGTCTGACAACCAGTCTTACCAAGGGGTACCGTATTACCTAGTACTAACGGGGTTGTAGAGGTCAGATAGGCAGTCGCTCCATGTAAAATACAGACATTCAGCTGCATCCGGTTAGACTGGAAGCTGACCCCAACATAAATGAAACGGAAACGGAAATGGAAACGGCTAGGTAGATGATGATTTGACTGCTTCGTTGGTCTAGGTCTAGGTGGTTGAAAGCGCGACTGGGTCCTGGGTGAGATCCTTATGCCCAGGTCGGATAAAGTGTTATTGGGTTTTTCCATCAGGAGTTTCTCAACAGCAGCCCGGAGTCTGCACTTGTGTCGAGTTGCTGGCAATAGAAAGAAAGAAAGAAAGAAAAATATTTATTTAGGGACAAACACAGGAACTACAAAAATAATATTAAAAAAAAAGAATCTAAAACTAACCCCCTTCCATATGGCATAGTACAACCCACCTGGGGCATAAAAATAACTGGCGAAATTTAGGTGTAGGTACTAAAGGTTCAACTCTGCCTAACCTTTAGGGAAATACAGGCGTCACATTTTGCTATCTCATTACGCCTCATAAAAGTAGTTTAATAATAATATTAAACATAATTATTATTATTTTATATAATATTTGCTGTATAAAGGAGTTCGTTACGCTTCAGATCAGTAAATTGCTTTATGTACAAACAACACTCATGAAGCTTATAACGATAAACACGAATTCAATGACCTCCAGCGATCCATCAAAATACATTACTTTACCTCTTACAGGAAATAACATTACAAGCAGTAATTTATTCGGATCTTCGCTCATAGCTGGAAAACGCGCCAAGAATATTTAAGGCGCTACCGAGCAAACGATACGTAATTCCAAAATAATTGCATTCGCTTGATCCCTTACTGCATCGTTATTACTTGTCCTTCAGTTATGCAATTAATATGTAAGATATTTAAGGATTCACTCAATACATCGTACGTTTTAGAAACACGATTACTTTTAGTTTCCTCGATAGAAAAAAATTCCAAAGTAATCTCTGAAAAACAAAATAAACCCTAAGTACGGCGTAAATACTTCACGGAAGATCATCAGATTTTGAATAATAACAAAACTACATATTTTCTATAACGTATACGTTTTACATTTTCGAAATGTGTCTTTGTTTGAATATTATGAAGGAAATACCTAAATTAGCGTGCGTGCCGCCCGTTCTAACCAGAGCCGCCACGCTTCCCCCCTATCCGCTTTAGTCCTGCTTCGGCTGTTGGACGGGGAGCTTGTGTCGCTTGTTGATTTTTGCGGCGCGCCATAGAAATATAATTTATTAAATTTCGACTTTCGGACCGCGATCGTAACAACAACAACGTGACGACTGTACTATTTTTGCAATAAATACATTGCTCTTTGACCACTACGTAAGTTTGTCGCTAAGTCACTGGACAAGCAATGTAAAAATCACAAAACGATACTTCATTAAGCGGATACTTCGCGTAGTACAGCCGCTTCTTCTTGCGACTAGTTAGGAATGTGCGTGTGGAGATCCACTGACGTAGGCTGTCGACAATATCGACTGACGAATGAAATATTGCTATTATAGTCGATTTTTTAATTTGTCAACCGTTTTAACCCGGTTGGAATATCGATTTGTAATAATGTTTTTACGTATTTTGATTATTTTACAGCATAGTAGAGAAACAAAAGTAAGTTAATTAAATTTGAGGTTAAATCGGTGGAGTGTTTTTGGCTTTGAATTATCGTATATTATGCCTTATCCTCGTGCTACTAACTACTGTTTCAATAGGCCATGACAGCCTAAACCAGCGGTCGGCAACCTTTTGGCAGGCAAGGGCCACAAGGTGGCAAAATAAACTAAAGGCGGGCCGCACTTGTGATATTAACTCTAGAAGCCCAATATACCTACGTATCATATCCCATAGAAAAAATGAAAAGCGCTTGTTGAGGTTGCACTTGTCGCGGGCTCCTCGAACTCACTGTTGCGCGTGCCCAAAAAGCACGCTGTCTCACCTGGCATCGGGCCCGACAGAATGAGCTCAGTGAGATGCAAGATAATTAATAGTAAAAGGTGCCTAAAAAATACGAAAAGAACTTTGGAAAATCGAGTTTTATGAAAAAAACCAGCGCATGAATCAAGTACAAATCAAATTGATTGAATTCTTCGATAATTGTGCTTTGTCAGTACCTACCGACTTGTTTTGGAAATTTGACACATCTTTTATTACTAATTTACGCCCAAAGTTGCGTTAAAATTGGCAATAAAAAGTAAAACGAACCTTTGGTAGCTCGTAACTCTTTAAGGCGAATGCTTCAGGGTAGCCCGCGAAATTCAAATTTTCCTACGTTTTTTGCAATTTGCAGGCCAGTGCTAGGTTGTATGTTGATTAAAATATTATTCGCGGTTGTAAGACGTATGTAGTTACAGAATTATATTCATCAAAATCATCAATACAACCCTCAAAGTTCATAAAGGTGGAAAAATTACTTTTCCAAGGTCAAAATCATTCTTGCACCTTTATGAACTTGGAGGGTTGTATGAATGATTTTGATGATTATAATTCTGTAACTACATACGTCTTACAGTCGCAAACAAACAATTTTAATCAACATACAACCTAGCACTGGCCTGCGAATTGCAAAAAACGTAAGAAAATTTAAAATTACGCGGGCTACCCTGGAGCATCAGCCTTAATGGCTTTTTATTTTACTATTCTGTTTCCTGTTGTGTTGTGTGTGTGTAAAATTATTATTAGACAAAACGATATCATGTATAACTTTGGAGTTTGTATGTACAGTGTCCAACAGTGGAGTAATTCCCTCCCGAAATTTCTATGGAAAAAATATCGACTACCTTAAGGCTGGATTCACACTATACGGTCGATTGTGGTTTGTTCATGCATTTATTTTATTTTGATAATTATAATTTATTTACAAAACTTTTACGGGCCGCAAGTGAGACGGTCGCGGGTTGCCGACCGCTGGCTTAAACCAACGTAACCGGATATTTTATTGTTTTAATTTACTTATTAATATATTTTTTAGCTACATATTGTTTATTTTTATTATAATATTATATTCCGGACATTATTTTTTATTTAATTATTTTCAGGACCCCAAAAAAATAATTGTACAATAATAAATGGAAGATTCGATATCTTTCCGATTTAGTCAATCACTAGCGTACAGTGCTTTTGCGGGTGTGCCTTACGCACACATACGTGGAGCACATAGAATACCTAAAATCTATTAGCGCCAGAAGCTCGGCCCGCTCTTGGCGAGAAATGTAAATACACAAGGATATTTAACATAAAAATATCATCAAGCCTGTAATCCCCGAATTGTTGACAGAAGTGTAGGTGGTATCTTAGTAGCTTCATTCACATACCTATGTAGTGTATTCGCCGACTATGTTTCCATCTAAATAATAGAAAGTGAGCTTATCAACCATAGACAAATCCAGACTCCGTAGCTCTGCTACTGAGAAATTACTGATGAAAAAAAAAAACACAGTGGCTGGACTCGTGCTTCACATAGTTTCTCCATCTGGGTGAATCACCGAAGGGTGGAGACTTAGGGTCCCGTGCTGCAACTGATGGTTATTGTACAGTGATACATTAAATTGCTTCCCCTATATCATTCAAAAGATCTAAACAATTATTTAATAGGAGTGAATTTATCGTCTATACACGTAGTCATAACCACCAGCTTCGTCAACACCTGGCGACGAACGGGAAAATAATAAGAATCTAGGTGAAGCACGGGTCCGGACCCATACCCAATAACAATACGAAATCGAATTCCAGACCTCAGTGTTTGTGCTCAGTATATCAATATAAACCGCTTGCAAGTTGCAATAAACGAACGAGTCTACGTATAAGCCTGAGTTTCTAAGATAATTTCCGTCCCATTTCGCGATCGCCTTCGCTACTTCAAGTGTATAAGGTTACTGAGAAGCCTTAAAAGGCCTAGTGAGTGCGCAAACACAAGCATCGACCGCAGGCCATTTTTGGACGAAGCGAGCATTAAACCTTGGCGTTTGAGGCCATATCCAGATGGCGGATTCCATAATAGAGTTTCTGTGGCCAATGTGAGCGTTCTAACTCTTTATGGGAAGCAATGGCGGCTTGCCTACTTAGGGGAGTGTGCTGACCTAACATTTTAGAAAGAACTGTCGAAATGTCCACTGTTGCAAATGTTTTAATTAGGACGTTACATTCATTCAATTCGACTCTAACTACACGACTACCCAAAAAAAGAAGAATGTTATTATAATGTTTCAGGGTTTTTAAGTTAATTGCTCTAGAATCGTGAAGTGAAGCTAACATTTTATTAAAGTTATACTTAATTAAATTAAAGTCCTGAGCTGAATACGTAATAAACAAAGTGTTGTTTTAAGGATAAACTTAAGTAATTAAAATAATTAATCTATAACGGGAGCAACACGTCATTAACGTCGTAAATAAATTAATATTATTTTCTAGAAACTACGGCGTTGTTTATTTAGAACAACACATAATAATATGTATGTACTTATAAGGTATGGTATGTCTGTTTATCTTCATAAACCACAAGTACTCTAGTGCTCTACGTAATGTAGGTACTTAATTATAAAATTACCAGAAAAAGTCCTGCCGAATCGCGGGGCAGGCCCAGAGCCCCAGACAAAGATGGAGGGGGTCACGGGGGTGAAACGAGCTTGACGCATACAGCCAGGATTTCCACTTTTGAAAATCGAAAAAGAAAGAGAGGCAGCCTCGTCTTTTAACCATGGAGTTTTTTGTCAGTTCTTCTCCATAGCAAACGACAAGACCCGGATCGGGCAAACTATCTTTTAACGTTTCATAATTTAAGTTCCCTTCAAATATTTTTATTTTTCCCTGGAGAACGACAGGATAAAAATTAAAAAAAAATAAGTTCCATGATTTTTTTTCGGATAATCCAGCATGGCCACGTGTGTAAAAGCTATTTGGCCATGTGTAAACAACATGGCCAAGGGGATTGGGGAGCAGGTGTGTAAAATTAGTACCATAACAAGAACATCGGGGGAAGGAAGGAAAGATACCAAACGGTGTCAAGGTGAGCTAGTGTGCACGGCAGCGGCTGTTGAAACTTGCAATTTAACGTATTTCTGTCCTTGCAGATGTTTTCACTTGATAGCACACCACATGCCATTTATTTGTGAGGAAATATGGTGGAAATGATGGTTCTCTTCCGAAAAACAATAATGTAAAACTAAGACTGCTGAGATGACGTGACCTGATAGACAAGTATCTATGGAAGAAGATGACATTGTGCCGAGTGTGCCGACCCCAATGATATTTAATTAAACAGATATGTTATGAGCGCGCAATCGTGAAGACTCGAAAACGTGTCAATTGGCCTGTTTTTCCTTTATTCTGCGTCACTGCGTGTATGTGAGCTGGCTCTCCCCCGCGGCACACTTTTTTCGGTGGTTTTGTAGGTGTATAACATATCTGTTTGTTAGAATATCATCGGCCGACCCCAAATTGGGATCTAAGAAGGAGAATTCAAGAAAATTATGATGATTCATGTTTACACCGTGTATGTAGAGGGCTAAATTAGCTGTAAATAGATAGTTTTTGGAATAATAATTTCAGGAGCAAGAACGCTAATCATCGATCGTAACGAGATATGAAGACGAGAGTTCAAAGTGCAGTAACCTCCGGGGGGTCGTTCTAATGGCAGCTAAAATAAGTACTGTTTGTGGAGCAATAACCTTGCTCTTTCCCATTTCTTTATTTTAGAAAATCATGGTACCTATTAAAATGTTTCAAAGTAAGTAACACTATTAAAATTTTGCTTTAGACCCCGTAAATGTAAGTGTAAGTATTAATTAATCTTTCTAGCAATTAAGGTTAATTTAACATAAACTGTAAAATAAATTGTTCGAATGAAATATAAATTATATTTTAATACTTGGATTAGATACGTACTGAAGAGGACGAGAAGAGCTGCGAGTGTTTATATTAATTAATTTGCGAGGGCAATGACCTGACGTGAAGATTTGCTTAACTCCAAGATTCAAGATTTTATAGTCGAGACCATGAATATTCAGATTTCAGAATCGGAAAATTAAAATGTTAACTTGCGCTGTTTTAACTGGCTTCTACACATAATACCATATTCATTATGATTCAAAAGAAGACGGTTTGAAAAATTTACTTAATTTATGTCTTTATTAAAAACTTTCTCAAATACTTACTTCCTATTTCCGCATTAAAAATATATTTGAACAATACTTATTAATTCCATGCAATATAGATCTAAACGTCAACGTTATCAAGATAAGGATGCGTTTAAAAAATATATATGTTCGACATTCATATTTATTTAATGAAACTCCGTGCAGATTACGTTTTACTCGTATTTATTCTGGTTTCAGCACTTACCCGAGAGGATAAGGGGCCGATGGTCCGTATGTACATATATTTTAAATAGCATAATATATTCAATATATCCTCAACAAACAATGTAGGTAATGTTTAACAGGAAAATACTACAATAGTATGTATTTTGGTATTCAACACAATATATTTTATGGGCATTTGTGTTATTGTATACCTAAAATCACTAATCAGAATAAAAGATGACAAATATAGAGCCCATTTACCCCGAATTCTGATATTCCTGTATGGAATCACGTTCTGTTAATTTATTTGGAACACCTATCTTTTTCAGCGTAACTGTTAATGAATTTTAATAAGAACCTACATACTTCTACAAAATTAAGTTCCAATTAGGGGCCGCATACTCACTGGATAAGCATAATTTTACGATTTGAAATTAGAATTAACCATGGGAGTCAGACTCGCGCATGAAGGCTTCCGTATTATCCTACAAGATTTAATCGAATCCGCTTTCATTTTATTTTTAAGTTGATGTTATTTCGGCAACGGAAATACACATTGTGTGAAAATTTATTTCAACTGTCTACCTATTATGGATCATGAGATACAGCCCGCTGACAGACAGACGGACGGACGGACAGCGAAGGCTTAGTAATAGGGTCCCGTTGGTTACCCTTCGGGTCCAGAATCCACGCTTTTTGTGCCATATTATTTTTTGAGCGTCATGGATGGCCCTACAATCACAGGCACTGAGACATTTAATAATAATAATTTATTTGAAGAGAGAGAGAGCAGCGGTGGACTTACGAACAGTAAGTCGTGGGTTCGAACCCAGACAGGCGCATTACTTTGTGTAATTTATTTCATCACCACTGCTCTCAAAACGGTGAAGGAAAGCATCGTGAGGAAACCGGCATGTCCTAGAACCAAAAAATTCGAAGACATGTGACATCTACCAATCCGCACTGGGCCCGCGTGGTGGATTATAGCCCATTCCCTCTTATAGAGAGGAGGCCTGTGTCTTAGCAGTGGGAACATTAATAGGCTGATGATGATGATGATGAATAATTTATTTGCATCAGACACAACAAAGAATTGAACAATCTAAGAAGTTAGCCATAATTTTGAGACAGACTTGGAAGGACAAAATCTGTGGATAGCAGAAAACTTCTGACCCGTAATGCAAGGAGGAGATACCACTCTTATACTAGCCTGCCAAAACCTTGCAGGCTTCCAAACTAACCAAGCAAAAATGTGCCACTATTAGACACCATAAAGTTAAACGTTTTCGCCTACGTGCTCGACCAATCAGTAACTAAGTACTAACGTAAACAAACGCAAGATTACACGATTCACCTTGTAACATGTAGAGTGCCCAAATAAGACACGAACCGTGGGCCCAATTTCCATTGGCAAAGATTAAAGAGACAATTTAAAATTAAATACCTTGGGGTTCTACTAAGGGATTGCTTAAGAGGAGACAGACAAACTATCTCAGATACTGAACTAAGTAAAGAGTTTTCTGCAGCTAAGAATGTCTTATCATCAAATAGTTGTGTAATAATAAGGTAACTCAAGCATCATTTGGTTTTGGGCTAGTTTTAGCTGCCTTACTTTTTGCAAGGTTGGCCTTCCTACAGAATTTTCTCTCATTTTCCTTGATCCGTTATTTCTTCGTCCTACTCTAGTCAAAATATCGGGTGTCCCAAACGCATAATTTTGAGACGATGCCTTTTTGAGCCTCAGAGTGATTCTTGGGACATTGTGCGGTTGTGCTACTAGGTCAAGGCATCTCTGATTGACCTTCTCTCTCAAACACATACTTAGGATGATTCGTTAGAAACCCTATGACACTGGACTAGATCATAATTTGTCCGTCAATTTCTGATCACTGAGTGGCATTTACATCGTGTCCAGGACTTAAGAATCGTGAAGTCATCAGATCTGCTTTCAATTGCCTTTGTTGAAACTGGATCATGAGCGTATAATCTCAAAATTCACCATGCTGTATTCTGTTTTTATATATGAAAAAACCACTTATGATATCATCGTCTAATAATCTCAGTCCTTGTCCTTGAGTTGACTTTGGATTTAAATAATATCTCGCCACTCCTACATTTAGGGATGATATTGGAATCTGGCCGGCTAAAGAAACAAATGGCTATATTATATCCTCTGCATACCAAACAATTTAAATAAAAAAGTCTTGACACAAATATTCTACAGTATTTCAGAAAAAAATATGTATGTGTGGGCTGGTCTGACCGATAGCAGAAAGATAAAACCAACATTTATCTAACAGACATAACATAACACATGTAAGAAGATCGTCTGATCACTTAGTAACTAATCTGTCTAAAGCCGTGAACAGTTCGTTTTTTATAGGCCTTACAAAAAAACTTCACGGATAAGCTCACAAAGGCTAATTTGAACAATAACGAAACCTACAAATTCATACTCCCGCCAAGTTTAACAGTCGGCTGTTTCGGCTAACTGCGCCTAAAAAATGTTAGCAAAAAAATCGGCCCAGACAACAGTGAACAACATACTAAAATTAGATAAGACAGAGAGGAGAGGACTTCCGAAACGTGTCATGCAGTGTCTTTGGCCTCCATCGGCTCATGTCCGTTACGATTTAAATTCAAAGCGCCAACGAAATGGATTTGGTTAACGGATGCTTGATCGATGCGTGGCTGGGCTACTATTGTTTCATTATGAGCGATTGAATTGTGTTGTGAATTTGTGACTCGGACAGTTCTCGCGGTATTGTCACCTTTTTGGTCAAGACCTTTTATTGGTTACTTGGCGACCAAGTGCAGTTTTTTACAGCAACGGCCCTTCTATGATCCGATGAAGTGAAGCATGCCACTCCCAGAGTCATTGTTCAAAGGGGAATTAACAAGGAATAACAAACAATTATTAGTTATTCCCTGTTGTGCATATTGTCACTATTTATCATTTTCCTTTCCCGTTGCTTCTGTATAATGGCTAACCAATTTATCCCAGCGCTTAGGTACTTAATTAAACGCCACGTCATCGATTGTGTTATTAAAAGCAGAGCCAGTTCCATTGTTATCAATGTTTAACGTTTTACTGCCTCGCGGATATGTGTAACTAATGTTACGCGTATCCGCGAACTCTGTCTGTCTGCCTGTGCCTTTTGACGCCAAATGTAGCAAAATAGATTCCGATAAAATTTGGCCCTCAGGTAGTCACACTTTTATCCTGGTAGTAAGTTCCCGTGCATGAAAAACAACAGTAGTTCCATCATGGAACTGTTAATCTTACTAGTGGAACGGTGGAAAAAAAAATCAACACTAGTTCCATTATTTTCAGATTATTTCAAAATGGAACTAGTGATTATAAAAAACAACACTAGTTCCATCATGGTACTAGTGACAATGAAGGATTATTCCGACCTCAACGCGGGTGAAGCCCATGGGTAAAAGCTAGTAAACTAATATTTAATAATGATACTGTAATCAAAATTTACAGGAAATGAGTAACAACGAAAAGATTAGCTAAATTCCTGTTGTTACAAAATGTCATGGGCTGGTTTATCATTTTCGTATCGCAAATTGTGATAAATTATATTAAGTTTCGATATGAAAATAAAAATAAAACATTTTCAATGAATTCTTACCTTGATTTAGTGATTCATGCATACAGTGTAACCTTCCGTCACATTGTTTTTGAAATGTAATTAGCAGCTCTCTGAACACATAATTTATGTTGAAATTAGATTACATTTGGATTAGGATTCGTGTATTGCTTTTATTGGAAATGGAGGTGCAGCAGGTGAGTCAAAAGGTCAAAAAAGAGATTGTTTTAAAGTAGATAAATAATAATAAACTCTGACCTTGATTTGAAACAGTCCGTCGAGACATGAAAGATCAAAGAAAGATCTCGAATTTTCGTATCTGGCACTAATTGCAAATAGTTCGAAAATAAGGAGTGCCGTTGTCAGATGTAATCATTTTATTATTCCGTGCGAGTAGCTATGACCTTGATTGGTGTCAGAAGACGCGTTTGAATTTCATACGTTATAAACCTATTATCACAGCACACGTCAACGGAATTACATCACCACAATAACTTCGTGCTTGCGAACTCAAACCAAAACATCACATTTATTTATAGCAATTTAATTGTAACGAATTTTACGAATAACAAAATCCGTTTCACAGTAGGTAATATCGTTTCCGGTAATCGAGGAAATTATTAAAATTAATCACATTTACCTGTATTTGCGCTTACAAAGCTTATCCATATTATGACTTTCCTTCCTTACGCGGTTTGGAAAAGTCCAAAGTGAAGTATAGTGTAGAATGTGTCAACAAACACTTGAAAATGACTAAAATGGTTCGCTGGCGTTGAGAAGGTGGATTTCATTGAGATCCATCGTGGTTAGAGATGGGCATATACCCGGTAAAAACCTAAACTTTGGGTAAATACCCATTTATACCCATTTTTACCTTCCCATTTTCAATTTATACCGGGTAAAAATTAAAATCAGTTTAATTTAAACTAATTATTGTATTTTTTAATAGATACTTTGACATATGTACAGAATTTTATAATTTATTTTATTTGTGACCATCGTTGGCACAACATACGCGGACATAGTTTTCTCATTAGAACAAAATAATAAAGCACTGTATCTGTCCAATGAGGGATGACGTGGAGGGGTGCATTTCGTCAGCTATAGCTACGCTTCGTTTTTGTTTTTGTGTGTCTTACGTCTGAGATATACTTTTACGATTTACATTTTTTTTTTAAAGGCATTGTGACGTAAATGAGTGTGAAGTTTTGTTAATTTAATACTATAAAAGAAGATAGGCCAATTTTAATTCATAGTACATTATATTGTAGATAAATAAAATATAGAACGCACACTGCCTGCTAAAGTCATCATCACCATTCATCATTTCAACCGAAAGACGTCCACTGCTGGACATAGGCCTCCCCCAAGTATCGCCACATTGACCAGTCCCGTGCGACTCGCATCCAACGGATTCCCGCAACCTTCACCAGGTCATCGGTCCACCCAGTGGGAGGTCTTCCAACGCAACGTTTTCCGGTTCGCGGTCGCCACTCCAGAACTTTTCGGCCCCATCGGCCATCCGTTCTGCGAGCAATGTGCCCTGCCCACTGCTACTTAAGTTTGGCAATTCTTCCGGCTACGTCGGTGACCCTGATTCTCTTGCGGATGTCTTCATTTCTGATTCGATCACGCAATGAAACTCCGAACATAGCCCTCTCCATTGCCCTTTGGGTCACTTTAAGCCTTCTGATGAGGCCCATCGTTAGCGAGCACGTTTCGGTCCCGTATGTAATCACTGGCAACACACACTGGTCATAGACTTTCGTCTTGAGACACTGCGGTAAGTTGGAGGAGAAGATACCGCGCAGCTTCCCGAACGCTGCCCAGCCGAGTCGGATTCGACGATTGACCTCTTTCTCGAAGTTAGACTTACCTAACTGGACCGTTTGTCCCAGGTACACATAATCGTCCACAGCTTCGAGTGTAGTGTCTCCGATTTTGATAGGAGTGGTTGTTACATGGCCATTCAACATGACTTTGGTTTTGTCCATGTTCATTTTTAGCCCCACTCTTTCGGAAGCTCTACCGAGGTCATCGAGCATTCTACTGAGGTCCTCCATGGTCTCAGCCATGACCACTATATCGTCGGCAAACCGAAGGTGAGTGATGTACTCACCATTGACTTGACTTGCCTAGCCCCCTCCAGTCCAGAACATTGAAGACATCCTCCAGTGCAGCGGTGAACAGTTTCGGAGATATGACGTCTCCCTGTCTCACACCTCGCTGCAGAAGGATAGGTTCCGAGGCTTGGTCCTGAAATCGGACTGACATGGTGGCGTTTCTGTACAAACACTTCAACACCTCGATGTACCGGGAGTCGATTTGGCACCGTTGGAGAAACTGCAGTACAGCCCAGGTCTCGATCGAATCGAAGGCTTTCTTGTAGTCCACAAACGCTAAACACAGAAGCAGGTTATACTCTTCGGTCTCTTGTATAACCTGCCACAGCGTATGTATGTGGGGTGTGGTATCATTGAGGAGCCCGTGGCTAAATAATAACAGCCGCTCGGGTCGATCTTTAGGTTAAGCCGCGCTTGCATACCGGGTTTCCTCCGTGCCTCGGAAAGCACGTTAAGCCTTTGGTCCCGGCTGTCATTTGTAGATCTTTGACAGTCGTTACAGGTAGTCAGTGACTCAAAAAGTCTGACAACCAGTCTTACCAAGGGATATCGTATTACCCAGTACTAACTGGGTTGTGGAGGTCAGATAGGCAGTCGCTCCATGTAAAATACAGGTATTCAGCTGCATCCGGTTAGACTGGATGCCGACCCCAACATAGTTGGGAAAAGGCTAAGCAGATGATGTGCGTATGTATGTGGTCCACGGTGCTAAAGCCTTTTCGGAAACCGGCTTGTTCGGGAGGTTGAAAATCGTCAAACCTGCGAGCGAGACGATTCGTGATGACTCTTGAAAACAACTTGTAGACATGACTTAGAAGTGAGATT
This sequence comes from Xestia xanthographa, assembly GCA_905147715.2. Lineage (NCBI taxonomy): Eukaryota > Metazoa > Arthropoda > Insecta > Lepidoptera > Noctuidae > Xestia > Xestia xanthographa. The sequence goes on from LR990648.1 coordinate 23,721,400, forward strand.
GACCTATAATTCTTCAGATGGGCATAGTCACCCTTCTTGAAGAAGAGCCTGCACCCTGCTATATTATCCAAAAATAATCATATTTCGACATTCACAAAACAGTGTAGGTATATCACTTTACTTTAAATAATATACGTTTAATTACATATATTTTTTCCTAGCCTAGATGAACTTGACCTACGTGGTATTTTCTAGCCTATAATTTGATATCATTTTAAGTAGCTCAGGCTGCTTTACGCCGGGGCAACATAATGCGACATTGCGGCATGCCACAAGGCCGCATGCTACAATAATTTAAAATGATGCACATCGTGGCAAAAATCGAGCGACATTGCAACATCTTGCGTCATGCTGTAAAGTTACTTCAGCCTGAATCGACGGTGTCTTTTCCCCTCGATCAATCAAGTTGGTAGACCAAAACACTCCAATAAAATTTACAGCACGATGCTTTGAAAATTATCTAGGCATGATGTTGTCTCGATGTAAAATAGGCTGCCGCATACCGCAATTGCCACATATTTTGGTTATTTGTAGCATACCACAAGATGACGTACGCCCCAATATATAGCACGCAGCAATGCCGCACAGTGTTGCCCCGGTGTAAAGAAGCCTTTAGATACCCACAATTACAGACACATTTAAAATAACAATGCACCGTTCCCCTTTGGGACCGGCTGGGGACATACAATCATTATTTATCTTAAATGGTCAAGGTCAAAATTAACATGGTAGATCGCAGTATTGATGACGAAGCCAATTAAATTATTTAGAGACACTATACATTTCATGGCAAGGCCATTTAAATAATATAAAGGCAGTACTCAATTTTTACCCGGTATTTTTTATTAATACCCGGTAAAAAAGGGTATTTTTTCTTTTTTACCTATTTTACCCTTTCCTTCCAATTTTTACCTTCCCATTTTTTACCCACCCGCCCATCTCTAATCGTGGTACCTACCTACCTAGATTATTACACAGCATCAGAGTTACATTTTCATGCCAGCCAAAGTGCGGTAAGAAGCCGGTAGATTTTTTTTTCTAGATTAGCGTACTAATATTTTGGAAATTGGAAATAAAGAAGCAGAACGCTTTGTCGCTCTCCGTTAGCGCCGAAAGCATCTATGTAATACATCATTGATTATTTTTTGTTCACACCAATCAATGTTTATATACCCAGCAATTAAAATTACAACTTCGAGTTTAGGCCAAGTGTGTGCGTGTATCCACCAATTAACCCACATTAACGTGTTGAATGAAAATGTGAAATATTTGATTTTGGAACGCGCTTTCCTTCATTCTTTATTTTGTTCACCGCAGCAGACGCGTTGCAATGGTCGACTGAATCTGAATGCTGAATGATTCATTCAAAAGCCCACATTCGTAAAGAGAATTTATTGGTCTGGCGGAATCTTTGAGAATGTAATTTGTTTTAGCTAAGCTTTGTAAGAGCTAAATAAATCGTGATTATTGTTTTAGAAATGGGATAAGGGGTCTTTCATATAGGTATAGCCAATGATATTATATAGAAGATACGCCATGTTCATTCTGAGTGGCGTTCAGATATCGTTGCGAGTAATTTAAAACTACGACAGCAATAGATAATACGGAACGTATAAGATAGAAAGAGATAGCTAGCTATCAAAGTGCAACAATTGTGTCACTTTGTCCTCAACAATTTGTGCGTGCTAGTGCGATATCTACCTCTTTTTACTATATAATATCATTGGGTATAGCCATATTATTTTCAAAAGATTTTTATGAGGTCCTGAGTTTGATTCCCAAGGTCGGGCAAAGTGCTATTGGGTTTTTCCATCAGGAATTTCTAAGTAGCAGCTCCACGGAGTCCGGATTTGTGCCCAGTTCACAGCAATAAATTCGCCCCTTATTACTTGGGACTTATTTATACGGCAAAATATTATTATCATGATTGACATACAGTAACTATTTTGAAATTTTATTTTTTTATCCTTCTTATTGACATACGTATCATTCCGATTGACATTATTGATTTTTAGGGTTCCGTACCCAAAGGGTAAAAACGGAACCCTATTACTAAGACTTCGCTGTCTGTCCGTCTGTCTGTCCGTCTGTCTGTCACCAGGCTGTATCTCATGAACCGTGACAGCTAGACAGTTGAAATTTTCACAGATGATGTATTTCTGTTGCCGCTATAACAACAAATACTAAAAACAGAATAAAATTAATATTTAAGGGGGACTCCCATACAACAAACGTGTTTTTTTTATAATAATTGGTACGGAACCCTTCGTGCGCGAGTCCTAATCGCACTTGGCCGGTTTTTGACGTGACAACGTCTTATAAATTGGTTTGCCGGGTGACACTTCAAGAAACTGCGTTACGCTCCGCTCACGTTATGCGCTCACAATGAGAGCGAGTGAGAGCCCGCCTAAGAGCGAGAGAGACAGACATAAAAAGTTTATTTTACCACTCAAAGTCGTTGTCACGTAAAACTTTCGCCCGTATACCGACTTTACAGGCAACCAATTTTTTACATTGAATTTTATTGTAATTCTAATGATTTGACATTTTAATTTCTTCGGTCGGTATCAATACAATTCTTTCATTTTAGAATTGAATATTTGCATGCCTATACCACGGTAGAATATGGAGGACTATATAAGAAAACATCTATATATGAAAATGTATGGGAATACTACTACTAGGTAGGTAGGTACACCCCTGCCTAACCCTTCGCGGATTCGGGGATTACAGGAGCGAGGAGCGATGTCATGTTATGTTATTTTCAAAAAGCCCACTACGGTCAAAGTTATTAGCTACCGAATGACAGTTCAAAGATGGAGGTGTAATTTGACGTCTCATCGAAAGTATCATCATTCCATTCTTCATAACGCTTGTAAATAGGCCTGTGAATCTGAAGATCAAGAGATACCTTATATATAACATTAAACATAGTAATGATAATTGTTAGAACACACGCTTCAACAATGCGTGTGATAAAAAAATTACATTTATTTCCGTCGATTTACACAATCCTTTGCAACATTGTGGGAAGTTAAATCTGATTATCAAAGTTTGCGAACAATCTCATATCTCATTAAAGAATAGTCGTCTCCACGAGAAAGTGAGGAGACTGTGTATGAATAGAGAAAGTATTATAGTAGCAGGTACTCGATGTGAACAGCTTAAGAAAGTACAGCTTAAGATCTCCATACTGCGGAAGCTATAATAAATAATAATCTTAGTATCGGCTGGTTATGAAAAACAGTTATGTTCGAGTATGCATATGGTGTTGTTGCGGAAAGAAGGATTTTCCGGTCACCGTAAAAGTTTAGGTTACGCTATGGTCTCTTTGATTTTAGAACATGCTATCCCAACGCGGAAACGGTGACGAAAATGACGAAATTCCATATAAAGGAGATGGACAAAATGTGCCCCAAAGTGTGCAAAAATAAATGTACCTACATATTGCAAAGAATTATAATAAAAAGTTAAGAGTTTAACCCTAGAGGATTTTTATTAAAAGTCCTGTCTTAAATCCTTGCCTTCGGAGAACTATGCTAAATTGCATGGTGCTCCCCTGTAGTTTAGGCTGTGCGTTGTCGGTCAGGGAATGAGTTTTAGATTCTAGGCTAGGCCCATCACTGTCTGATTGTCTTATCTGAAGCAGAGGCGAAACTCAGCAGGGTTGATTACGACTGTCTAGAATCTCTAGAATTTCCCTATCAATAGACGTTTCGATTCAAGTGTATGTATTAGCTAATTCTTAGCAGACTCGAACACGTAATGGGATTATAATTTCCCGAGTTCCGTATCAAGTACAGTTAACGACTGCAGCCTGCTGTTGTATATTAGTAGCATTATGCGGAGGCATCCATGTCCATCTTTGATCAATGAAATTGCATTTCACCCGGGCGGACTTTTTACCTTTGGAGAGATAAGTGGAAGGTATCGGTCTCCCCCAAAATATCTTTGACCAATGCAAATGCACATAACGAGCCGCTACATGTCTAAACGCCCGGTTAGGGGGAATGTCTGGACATTCCCAAGGCTATGCGTAAACGGTTCCTCTCCTCTACCTGCCCAGCCTACACGATGAATCCACTTTTCTTCCAAGAAAGCTATTGGTAGGAACCAACTATACTTACATAGATGTTGGCGTATCGATCAGCTGAGAACAAACTCAAACTCAAACTCAAAACTCAAAGCATTTATTTCAATTAGACCATTATGGCACTTTTGAAAGTCAAAAATACAAAAAAAAGAACATTTGGGTTGAGTGGGTAATTTGTCACGTATTGTGAGCCGACGTACGTTTGATACGCATTCGCCTAAAATATAGGTTACGCTCCACAATTTCCCACGCCCGTTTTTCCTATAACAACAATAGTCATTTTTTTAGGTGTGGTGCAGACAGCAGATACGCTACCATATAAGGCGAATTCCACACGACATGCAGCAGAGCGGATAAAGCGCGGTGTTCACGCGCCGTTGCGCACGCTGAGCACGCGACTTGCCGATTTCTGAACGACATCACACCAAAATGTGATATTATACCGCACCGGCTAACGGTACTGCGTTAATTTGTTAATTTAACTGCCTGCTCTCTCTCGCTTAAATTTAAGACAAGTTTATATCCGTTTGCGTTGCATTCGCCTGCACACACCCGTGCACACATAATTAATACGCGCATTCCGAAAGGTGAACGTAAACCGTTGACAATATTTTGGCACAACATCATTTGTAATGCAAATGGACCCACGTAATACCTCGGAAGCTTACGACGTTAATGAGTGTCGCCGTTATTTAATAAAATTAAATATTCATGACTGCTAATTTCTTTAAATTTGTGAATTTTAGATGGCATCTGAGTAATTGCTTATTTTTGGCTCGACTGTTTGTTACATTCATTGGTAGGAGTTAGAAGTAGAAGTAAGATATGGGTCTGCAATAGTACATCTTCTTCGTATGATAGCTGACTGGCTCCCCAGTCAGTGGCTTTTGGTTAACTAGTCAAGTGCGGGTAATTAATTACCTGGACCTGGGGGCCCAAAATGGGTGCTTTATCAGAATCGTAAACACTGCATTACTTCGACGACTTTAATCTACTTTAAATTCCATCATCATTATCTCATCCTCGTAGTCTAGTCTAGATAAATCATGTAATTGCGTGGTTTGTACATACTGTTGGTTAGTCTATCTAGATCATGAATCTGTCGTAAGTATTTATTATTTGTTTTAGCCTAACAAATATTAGCAAGGCTTTTATAAACCAGTTTTTTTTAAACGTTATTCCAAGCTAGGAATTTCTCCTCGTAATAGTGTGTTTACAAACATTTAAACTGACATTACAAATACCCAGACCCAGAACGTGCGGGGTTCAAACCCGCGACACGTCAGCAGCGAATCGCTCAGCCACTTCGCCAACCGTGCAGTTTTGCTGTTGGAACACCAATACACCGTAAAGAGCTAAAAAACTGAGCTGAAATTACTTTTAATGCTGGAATGGAATATGAAATTTTATAAGCGTTACATATCCCTCTTCCTTGGATTTATATGTGGAATATCAACGTAGGATCTAGCCTGGAAGAAAAGAAACCCATACATACTAGTAATAGTAGTAATACTAGTTGTGGCATCATTTAAACTAAATTAAGTAATCTTCTACAAAAATTAAAAGTCGTGTTCCGCAATCTTACACACCCACTCACACTCATTCACGCACACCTCCATAACACACAAAGAGAGGACTGGACACACCTATAATGTTTCCTCCTAAACTTTTTAAACTTCTTGCATTTTTTTCTTTTTTCTCAAAATGTTATTGTGATACGTAGGTACATTTAAACATGGGATCATTCCAATAGTATAATCAAAATAATTAAATTGTAACCCAGGGGGATCGGCGTTGAGGGCTGAAATACAGGCTCTGCCTAGTTCGGCCCCAAATGCTAATACTTTAAGCACTGTATTTGTAAAAAATGTACATATATCTGTGAAATAAATATTACTTATTATTACTTTCTTATTATTATAATGCCATGAGCCATGAACGTTGCATACCGTTCTATAAAAGTCTTACTTAATTGAATACTGACAAACGCTTACGCTTACGCTATATCAAGTCCAATTAATTAATCCGAAGTAATAACATAGACATCTGGTACGACAACAGCCTCGCGTTGTTCTCTTTAGCCATAAAAAGGCGGGACACGACACCTCTTTGCGCGCCATGTTTGGTCAGAAATCGACTTGGTGGAGTTTTTCAGCCTTATATACTTACTGAACTGACACAAAATGTAATCGTAAACACCTTACACAACTTTACTTACGATGTCTTACTTGTAAATAGGGTAGATGACCCCATAGAACAATAATTCCAAGACACCTATCTCTAAAAAAAAACATTATTTTGGGCCTGAAACCCCGATTTCTTATTACTTAATTGCCAAATTCGATTTTTAGTTGCTTTCAAATCAATGAATAGTTGAGTCAATGAGTTGGATAAACAATATAGTGCCGATTCCCTTGTTTACAAACTAAACCAAATTTAAGTTCAGTGCATCTTTTTCTTTCTATTTCATTAAGAAAAGGACAGAAGATAAATTTTAGTTACGTTCTGTCAAATTAATCAGCGCCATACAAGTTTTAGACGCGATTAAAAAGTTGACTACTAAAATTACATCAAATTACGTCAGGTGCTGACTAATTTGACAGGATTAAACTAATATTTATCTTCTGTCCTTTTCATAATGAAATAGAAAGAAAAAGATGCATCCAACTTAAATTTAGTTTAGTTTGTGAACAAGGGAATACAGTTTGCTATGCCATACCTACAAAATCTATGAGAGAACGGCGCGTTTTGACAGCTCTTAAAAAGTGTGTCATTAGGTTTCACGTATTTTGTCTACTCTACACACACTACAGAATTTGGTATGCTAAATGCACAGACGAACATCAAGCGACCCGAAACCACCGAAGTCCGAAACTGTCAAATTTTCCCAATCGACCTTGAACCTAAATGCTTTAGCGATAAAATTGATGACAGATTCTAGTACCTTGATGTGCTGCTGCTGGCGTCTATACTATTGGGAAATTGAGATCGAAACACCGGACTGTGACACAAAAGGGAGCAAGCCTATTAGATACTCGGTGGTAGAGGGTGGTACAACGGTACAAGGCTGCCAATGATGAGTCCCAAGTCTTCACGAGGTTGTTACTTTGGACTTAGTTCTGCCATAGCCCATAATCTCTGATTAATAAATTCGTACGTAACTATGCATTCGTTTTTAAAATCCATTGATCCAGCTCCATAGATCATGGAAATCATTTCTCCGGTACATTGGATACACCTGTAGGTAACGTCATTTTTTAAACATAGGTATATGTAAGTATGTTTTATTGCACAAACGCCAGTGGCCATGCCATCTAGTGCACAAATTAAAACAATTCACGTGGCCCAAGGGCTAAGCGTCGAATAGGTATATTATAGTAGGTTCGTATTTCGCCCCCTAGTTGACTCCCTGCCGAAAGATAGGGTGGCTAAGTGGCTCGAGGGCGATTCGGATGGACTTATATTTATATAATAAGTATTTAAGTTCATCCGAATTATAATACCTACTATAATACTTGAATGCAAAATGATGTAGGTAGGTAGGTCTGTATTATAGCATCTACACTAGGGAATGGGCAACTACAGTACTTTCTCAAGTTATTGCCTTGTGAGTAGGTACTACCTACTTGTGACTGTGACTGTAGCATCGCTTTTTTTTGTTTTCTTGACATTCAAAAGTGCCGTACCTACTAATAAATCATTTGAGTTTGAGCTTGAGCAGTAAACGAAACAATTGGTCCAATCTACCGACTAATTTATACCTACTTATCTTTCTATAAAATTAAAATATTGATCTAATTATAACACAGATTAGCTAATAAACGATGGCTATTTAGGTACTTAGCTGATGAATTATAACTCACATGAATAATAACAATTACTTACGTAATATGTATGTAGGCAGGACCTGTCTTACTCTCTTGCAAAAATCTCTTCTCGTAATAATGCTAACTAACGATGACCTTACAAGTTTACCATTTGACACCTACCTGCACTTCGTTACTACCTCCTGCTGCCACCAGATGGATGGCTTGAAGCGAAATCCTTGAAAGAGACGTCCCAGTCACTCCCAGTGCAGTGTAGCAGCTCTATATCTTTTTATTATTTAATGTAAAACGTTCTCTCTTTGAGTAAAATCCATTATTGATTTTATCCTGATTGGCATAAACAGCGTTTAGCGACATCTATTAAAAAAAAAAGTTAATGATGTGTACCTGAGTGTGACGTAGCGCCATCTTCTGGAAAAAAATGAAAAGTAACTGGCGTTTTGTTGTTGCTTCAACTTCAGCGAAAACTACACATACATTTCTGTGACAATACTTTTTGAATAAATTATTTGCTATATTTCAAAATATTCCAAAACAAAAAAACATTATTTACAAAGATCAACATTTATCATTTGAAAAACTAAACGCAAATTCTTGTGACATGCCTGGAAAAAAAATAAACAGCTGCTGGCCAATCTGCCATGCGCTCTGTCCTTGTGATTCGGATTTCAAATTTAATGTATATTGCATTCGTGTTGTCTCTTTCACTCCTATGGTAATTTCTGTAAGTTTTTCGAGCAACATGCTTAAAATTGTAATGTTGTTGTAACGGTGTAACCCGAATTGCCGACTTTATGTCCATCCATCCATCTCATATTTTCATGCCTTGCTTCATATTTCTTGTGAAATAAAGTTTAACTGTTAAAGAGCGACGTATACTGTTTTACAAAGTTATCAGAAGGAATACAGGAACTCGTGAACAAATGACTTTTGGGAGAATCGCCAATTTGAATTGGAACACTTGTATTGGAAGTAATGGGAATAACTTAATTCGTACTATGACAGAGAATAGGTATGTTTACTTCATCAGTTTTATCATAAATCGTATAGCTAGCGTTACTCATAAATTATCCTTTGATGAAAATAATCTCTTCCCTTTCCAGGAAAAGGTCCCGCGAGGACGATTCGTGTGAATTTATGCCATTGTCAAAGAGGATAAATAATTTGCATATTAATAACAACCTAAACACGAATGTTTCTCAAACGCAAGATACTAGTCATAGCCATAATATTAATGGAATAAATACTGAAAATGGAATCTCTTCGCCAAGTTCATCGTCAGGTTCAGAACGAAGACCAAGCTATGAGCCTGGAATTACTTCTACCCAGAGTAGCTACTATTATGACAATAAGCTGTTGTTTGAACTGCATATAGAGAGAGTACAGAGATGTGGACAGCAATTTCCATATTAATATTAGTTTAGTGGTACATAATTAAGTTCTTTGTGTATTATTTGTTATGTCTAATATTTAATTACTTATTACCTATTGTAAACATTGTACCTTTTTTAATTAAAATTGTTGAAGCATGGTAACAATTTTTTAATTTTTATTATGGCATTTCATTGACATAAATGTCAAATCGATGATACATTTTTGACCAATCACGATATGGAATTAATGCGCCACCTGGTGTTTTGTTTAGTACACTACAAAAACAGTATGGCGGACATCATTTGTAGTAAATGGTAAAAGAGAAGGGGCGTCGTTGTTTATTTGTTTGCCATTAATTATGGAATATATTCTAAGCTTTCTTGAAGTGATAAATTAAGTAACTAGGGAAAAAAAGAAAATTTAATGTCAAAGGTAAGTCGTGAAACATATCCTATTGTTTACAACGTGTGAATATCCATGACCTTATTTTGGAAGCGGTACTCCGTAGTACCGTTAGACGGGGCGCGTGGCCACCTGAGCGCTCTCGAGAGAGTGCCGCGAGGGCCGCGTTCAACCCCTCCTCTCGCGATTTCCCTGGCAGTGGAGGAAGGAGCCGGGAGCGGGAGTGATTTGGTGACGGCACATGGAGGGGATCCCGCATCATGGTGGGGATGCGATGCGTGATCGTCGCATAGCTGCCGGTCAAAAGGACTGTAGGGGTGAACAACCTTCGATTTCTGTCTGGTTTCGCCTACGAGCATGCGGGGTTCCCTCACAATGCTATCAATCGAATTATTCTTTAGTTATTTGTAATTGCGTAACTGAAAAGATATCGGCCATATTTGTTGCGACTCCTTTGTCCTAAAATTTGTTAACCCTTCTGTAACCCTAGGTAGGCCAAAAGTACGGTACTTACTGCTGTTTTGTAGTATTTTTTATCGTTTTCGATTGTATGAATGAATCAGGTAGATAAAACTCCCACGAATTTATGAGGTCAATGACACAATAAACTTGTGTGACCTTATTTGAACTTTCTATTGCCAAAATGTCCGTAAACGGCGCAAACTTTCAAGTTTCAAGGTATCAATAGAAAAACTGGACTGTTTCGATTTGGGAAGATAGAGGAAAGACTCGCTTTTATTTAAAAAAATGGAGTCTTAACCATTTAGTTTACAAGACGATTACCCAACTAGCTTGCTGCCCACAGCTAGTGAACCACAACCACACTTCGCTGTCTTGTGAAAGTACAGCAAAGAGAAAGTGAGCATCACGCTAGAGCTACATGTGCATACACATACACGCCAATTGTCTGTCAGTATGTATAACAAACTCGTCGGTCGACTATCGGGCCTGCATAAAAAACTTTCTTTAGCCCACTTTCTCATTAGTAGTTGTTGGCGATCATCTTTCGCCTCTCACCGTGGCTGAATTAATTTTAGTGTAGTGGCGTGTTTGGTGGTCGGTAGAGGTATGTGCCCTACCATCGTGGTCCCAGTGTAGTCCCGTGCGCAGTGGCGCCGCGGTGGTGGGACAGTGGGACGTGGGGATACGCGTTGCCATAGTGACTCAAGTGGGACAGTGAATTTTATTTTTATTTTTTTCCCGCTTCGGCGGCGAAGCGCGGAGGGTTATCAACAATGTGCGACATGCAGAAGATGCCCACTAGAGAAGATGCCTCTTGGTATGAGGATGACTTTTTCAATTATATTCGATTTTTCAAGTGTATTTTGGCCAAACACCTGAGCAGTTACTGTAAAAGTGCAGGATATTATCGAAATTCTTCCTTATTTACATCAATTAACTATTGCAGGCTTGGTTTTTAAATGTTTGACCAAAACAATTTATTTTACTCTAGTTGGAGATAAATAAATTCAATGGAACCTAAAAATTAAGTGCTGTCATCATTATGACTGTTTCAAATATCAGTATAAGGCTATTCAAATAAATAAAACACTTCCTACTTTCACTGTAAAGTTGTGGCATTAATTCCACAAATAAGGAGTCAAACAACTTTCTTATGCTAGCATGTTCACTCTCTATTAAAAAGTATTATAAAGTTACATATTTTAAAAGTTTTATAAGTACTTTTAAAATATGTAACTGTTTAGCTTGATAAACTGCTATAAAACTCAAAAAAGATTTATGTCAATAAGTAACAAAACAAAATCGTTGCACCTCACGATGGCCTCTCCTAACCAACCACAACCGAATATTTTTTAATTACAGTACTTGGATTAACAGTATTCACATATGATAATCTTTTCATAATTTTTAAGAAACACTTCTTTCCAAAGTTGCCCAATCTACTGCTATATCTCCAAATTAAGGTCATTGGTATTCCCACGTTCTACTAAGCTATTGTCTCAGCAGAGAAATAAATAACTGTACCTATATATTATGATGTGAATGTATAAGCATAGTCTTAAAACCTTTTTTTGTATCAATAAAAACTTTACTGTGTTTCTAATAGTAGTCATTATTATTTATGCTTATAAAATCCTGCGTCAATTATACTTGATAAAGATCCAATATAAACTTGGCCTTTTCTCGGAATGTAGATGTGATGCCTGTTTAGGAACGAAAGGTGATATGGATTACTGCAGGAGGATCTTCTGAATATAGGATTTTTCTAGCCCAGTTTGGTGGAAAAGTGGATTATATTATAAGCACTAATTAATCTGTCTTTCTAATGATTAAATTATTGGTACACAATGGCATATTGCAAAAATTGGTAATCAAGAATTCTCACTTAAAGCCAGGTCTTTCTAACAAAGCTTAAATAAACAACTTGAATATCCCAAGTTTCCAACCTTGGGCAGTTGACTAAATAGTAGATCAGAGTATCAAGAAGGGAATGTATAAAGAGGTCATCATTATTTTCCAGCGAGGAGGACACTGACATGAATTTCGCTACATTCTCAGCGGTGGGCAACGCTGGCACGCACTATGTCACCACTGGTGGCCAGCTGCCCGTCGCTAAGTTACAGCAGAATGTCACCAACAATGGAACCGGCATGCAGCAGGTAATACAACAAGTGTTGCACAGTATTTTGTAATGGAAAGGTTTTTCAAAACTATTGCTTATAAGTTAACTAACGATTAACAACTGTTCAAGCATATTTTTTAAGATTAACCATCATCAAACCCTAGATACCATCTAGAGACAAAGTACTCCTCAAAACGAATCATACGAGCCCAAACTCGATGGAGTTGTGTCGTTTTTTATCGGAGTTCCTATGACCACCTTCTTTCTCCATCATCACACCCTGGATACTATCTAAAGACAAGGTACTCATCAAAACGAATGAAACGAGTCCAAATTCGATGGGGTTATGTCGTTTTAAAACAGAGTTACTATGGCCACCTTCCAGCTCCATCATCAGACCCTGAATACCATCTAAAGACAAAGTACTCATTAAGACGAATCAAACGAGTCCAAATTCGATGTGGTTGCGTCGTTTCATTACAGAGTTCCTATGGCCACCTTCCAGCTCCATCATCAGATAAGCTCCATGTTATCATAATATTGCATTGTCACGCGATACAAATTTCAGCTCAATCGGTAACCGGGAAGTGGATGAAATTTAACTTGCAAGATTTGATAACAGACAGAAACATCGGGACAGGTGAAACTAAAAATAAAAGCTTATCAAAATGTTAGTTTTCTCTATAAACATGTAAACAAAATCATGAGCAAGAAGTATCACAAGTATCACATGATAACAAATCTACACAGGTAGGCGACACATTCAATGAATACAGTACTTATTTATAACTTCTTGAATAATTTTCGAGTATTAACTTTCACTAGTGAAAATCCTGGAATTCATTTTCAATGTGTTTTATGCCATTGAAGATGGAGTTTCTAATGAGATTATAATATTTTCATCTCCGTTGTTGATTTCAATAATCAAATGTGAAAATAATCTAGTATTTGAAGTTCAGAAATGCCTTTAAATCGTTATTACTTACGCAACTAGAGAAAGTAATGAGCAAAACAGACGTTATTTAGAAACTACACATTCATTCAATTGTTGCATAAACTTGAACAAAGGATGACTTCTAACACGGTCTCAGGGCTGATAATCAGTGTTTCATAGAACATTGAGAACTTGATAACATTAATCTTTGAAGCTTGAAGGACTATCTCTCTGGTCTGGTGGCCGCTAGTGGGATTGCTGAGCTAAGGTCCCCAGGTCAAGCTAAGTGCTATTTTCATTAGGTATTGATTATTTTCCCATTGTTAGCAACATTTCAAGCATAACTAGCGAAATGTATAATATACAGGTACAGGTGCACCTTTATATTATAAAGTACCTACTTATTAAAAAACGTGACGTACCTAACGATGTGCACAAAAAATACAAACTATTATTTTAGAACAGAAATGACGTCTGAATGATGTCAGACGAATTCCCGAAGCTAATTTATTCTAGTTAAAAGCAAGCATTTCGTGTCGATTGTCAATTTCTTAGAAAACTGTTCACGTATTTAGTTCATGACTATAAACGGAACTATACGACACGACTGTAGTTTTATTATTCGATTTAGTTGTGATCAAGTCTGATCAAGATGACTAACTGAAGCGCTGGAAATATAAAAAAAAACATCATTCATTAAATTTTCTAATGACTGAAATAAGCAATTTATTGACCAGTGTTTTATTCCATTGTATTAAAAAAAAACAATATGCTGTTAAGGGTGGTAAGGTGCTGTCTGATCTAAATTAGCAACTCTTTCTGTCGTGGTTCAAACTTCGTTTGAAAAACTGTTAGAATAAAGTTCTAATCAGCTTGCACTACAAAGTGGTTGTTATGTCAGTCACTGCGGGCCGAATAGTGTGAAGTGTGAAATGAGTGTTTTTTTTGCGATTTACAAAAAATCTATTGATTGGACTAAAAAAATAACACTATCAAGAATTATTTGCCAAAAAATCAGAATGATCGCATGTATTTTAGTATGGTTTTAACTCGTTAAAAGATTTTTTTAGAGATAAGTTCGTTCGTTCAAAACACTATCATACTAGTATATATCTTGAAGAATATCATATATTTTTAACCGACTTCCAAAAAGAGGAGGTTATCAATTCGTCAGCTTTTTTTTCTAGTTTTGTTTATAGCAGTGTTTCTTGCAAAGAACGTCATAATTAAGCAAAAGCAAGGCTTGATTTATTTTAGTAGTAGCTTCTGCCATCAGCGGCTTCGTCCGCGTGAAGTTTGATAATTGTCTCATGGGATCTTACTAGCGGGATAAAAAGTATCCTATGTGTTAGTCCAGGTTATAAACTATCTGTGTGCAAAATTTCCTCCAAATCCGTTCAGTAGTTTTTGCGTGAAAGAGTAACAAACATTCATACTCACATACTTTCGCATTTATATAATACTAGCGGACGTCACGCGGTTTCAACCGCGTAGTTCCCGTTCCCGTGGGATTACAGGGATAAAATATAGCCTATGTTACTCAGGGTGAATGTAGCTTTCTAATGGTGAAAGAATTTTTGAAATCAGCGCAGTTTTTTTTAAGTTTATTCATTACAAACATACACACACACAAAAATACAAATCTTTCCTCTTTATAATATTAGTGTAGATTAGTAGAATATATCCTGATCAGAGTTGAAAATGAAGGTTCCAAAGGTGGAAGAAAAAGAAGAAGAAGATCAGAGTTTTTATTACAATAATTGATTGGTGTATTCTTAAACACTTGATAAATGTATTTAAGTGACGTACAAAAATGTATGGAAAACAGATGCATATTATTAACCTAAGCAGCATTTAAAAATAAATCCCATAATCTTAAGCTTTCGCGGCAGTTAAAGACCTTATGTACTATGAGCTCGGACGAAATCTCACCACCACTACGACTCTTTTTGCTTGCAGCATTCGGCCGCTAATCAACCAATAGCATCGCAGCATCTGACCCCTTGTTTTTGTTAATGAAATAAAAAAAAAATATACCGTAAAAAAAAAACAAAAAAAAAATAAGACCAATAATAGTCCTTCTTCTTCTTCGTGTCGATGATTCGTTAAGGGTGGTAAACAGTGGAGATCGTGTGCGAGGGATTCTGTTTTAAAAATGAGCAGATTTCGTCTCGGACGAAATCTCACCACCAATACAACAGCAATCGGCCGCTATTGAAGCGCTTATTTAAGCTCATCAACCAATAGCATCGCAGCATCTGATCCCTTGTTTTTGTTAATGAAAAACAGGGTCGAAATAAAAAATAATATAACCTAATAAAAAAAATAAGACCAATAATAGTTCTTCTTCTTCGTGACGATGATTCGTTAAGGGTAAACAGATGTGGTGATTGTGTGCTCGGGATTTTGTTTTAAAAATGAGCAGATTTCGTCCGAGCTCATGGTACCTATATTATTAGTCGTTTTGTGTTGTAACCAACTTATTAATGTTTCCTTCGCTTCAGGTATGCGTGGCGATGACTGACGGCGGGGTGCAGTACATGCGCGCTCTGGACGGCAGTATGCAGCCAGCGCCACAGCTGCTCCATGTGCCAATCCAGCTGGCAGGAGCTAAACCTGGTATGTATTACAACTAACTAAGAATTTCGATCTAACTAGACGCCCAAAATTACATAAGATTGTCCCCATAGTGGTGCTGATTCTGTTGTGCACAAACTTAATTTAGGCTATTGCTATCTTTTACTAAAAGGCTGTGCGAGAAAAGGATGGCTATAGCGATGAACTAAGTTAGAGATGTCTAACTAGTTGCCTTGCGCTTCACCGTGTTTTTAGTCGACATGTTTTTACGTGCACCCTTCATTTGTATGGAAATATACTAAATTTGACAGCTCTAATTTTGTTCCGTCTCATTCTCGTTTTCGTATAGAGAAAAAGATAGCAATAGCCTAAATTAAGTTTAGTTTGTGCACAACAGAATCGACACTAATGCCTACCTTTTCTTGTGTCTTAGCTGGGAAGTAGAAAGCCGCAACAGCAACACAGCTGTCTATAAGAACTTGATTCTAAACAATAGGCAATAAAAGTATAATAATATGCGGAGTCATTTATATTACAAGAAACGCAATAGAGGGCTAGAGTGAAAGATATGACACATTTAGGCTTGTTTCGACTATAAAATGTGGCCCAATGAATTCAACCTATGTAAGGGCCGCTCCATGAGCGAGCGAATCGCGGCGATTCAACGTATTCTATACAAAAATATTGCCGCGATTCTCTCGCTCGTGGAGACGGCCCAAAAGAGAGTGTATAGAAAAACGTGGCAAGGACGATAATATTGCCGCGATTCTGTTCGTCGAGATGGCCCAAAAGAGAGTGTATAGAAAAACGTGGCAAGGACGATAATATCGCCGCGATTCTCGCTCTCGTGGAGACGGCCCAAAAGAGTGTATAGAAAAACGTGGCAAGGACGATAATATCGCCGCGATTCTCTCGCTCGTGGAGACGGCCCAAAAGAGAGTGAATAGAAAAACGTGGCAAGGACGATAATATCGCCGCGATTCTCTCGCTCGTGGAGACGGCCCAAAAGAGAGTGTATAGAAAAACGTGGCAAGGACGATAATATTGCCGCGATTCTGTTCGTCGAGATGGCCCAAAAGAGAGTGTATAGAAAAACGTGGCAAGGACGATAATATCGCCGCGATTCTCGCTCTCGTGGAGACGGCCCAAAAGAGTGTATAGAAAAACGTGGCAAGGACGATAATATCGCCGCGATTCTCTCGCTCGTGGAGACGGCCCAAAAGAGAGTGAATAGAAAAACGTGGCAAGGACGATAATATCGCCGCGATTCTCTCGCTTGTCGAGACGGCTCAAAAGAGTAGATATAGAAAAACGTGGCAAGGACGATAATATCGCCGTCGCCGCGATTCTCTCGCTCGTGGAGACGGCCCAAAAGAGTATAGAAAAACGTGGCAAAGACGATAATGTTGCCGCGATTCTCTCGCTCGTGGATGCGGCCCCATAGGGTTGAAAGGGTTGAAAGGTTTAAGACTTGCGCAGACCGGGGAAGTATGATTCAAAAGAGAGCAGGCCTAGATAAGACGGACTGTTGGGAGCATTAATTACGTACGTTTTGTGACATACTTGTTCAGAAATGCATTATCAAAATGCTTACCTCTTGTACAGGGAGATTAACGCTAGAGGGTGCCGTGTTCGGTCCTAGATACGGATATGGCTATGTTGCGTAGGTACATTACTATACGTCTGTGAATTAGAGACATCACCATGTAGCATCAACATTTAGTATCCCGTTGCCTTTTACGTGCACCGGCTGCGTCTATAACCTATACTAATAATTTAAATGCGAAAGTAACTCTGTCTGTCTCTACACGTTTACGCGCCTAAATGTAAACCTGTAAGGTCATAGGATGCTTTTTATCCCTGGAGTACGTTCCCATGGGATAATTTCCGACTTACATAAAGGCAAAGCGGCAGCCAAATCAAATTTGTTTATAAAACAACTTTAGACAGCTTAAGTATAAGTCCACAATACTTACGTATAGGTCATTGCTTATTATTATTAATCCAAAAGTAGTATTGTTAACCCATCGAGCATATAACCTATAGAGTCGTAATGTTACTTATTTTGTTTGAAAACAATTCCACTAACTGACAGCTACTCAAATCTGCGTTCGCTACTCTCTGATTGGCTGACCCAAGGTCAAATAACATTCTTTCTCTCTCGCTCTCACTGTTTTAGAGAGAGAGAGCGTCAATATTTATAAGTAACAAATCACTTATTAGTTGCGGAGGCGGATGGCCCGACATTACGACTCTATAGGTTATATGCTCGATGGGTTAACCCCATCAAAAGCTAACTATGTTAATACTGTTCATAGGTGACCCTCAACAAACGGTGCAGATTCAGGTGCTAACGCAACCCAAGTACCAAATGCAGATACCACTTCAGGGGGCTTACCCACAAGGTAAGCAATACATTTTATACTATTGTATTATTCATTATTTTAACACTTAGTGTACACGATAAATCGACGAGAAAAAAGGAATGGTAAGACTACATACAAAGGTGATGCTTATTTGTAAAGAAGAAATCTCTTTCACCGAACCTTGTATGGTTTTAGAAATCTGACCTTATAGAGAATTATGGCTGGTCAACCATATCTCAATTTGAACTCATTAACTAATGTGAATACAGTACAACAGTTGTTCTGATTTGAATCATAAAGTTTGTTTGAGGATTCGGGTGTGAGTGGATTTTTTTTGTTTTTCAAAGCAGTTTTTATTTTGTAAAGGAAATCACAAAGCCGGTCAAGGCCGGAATCCGGATGTTCGACCTAAAACCGGGAAATGTCGTGGCTATCTGGGTAATAACACTCATTTAACCGGCCTATGCGATCCTACTTAAATTTAATAAGAGAGAGAATTTCAAGATTTTCATAGAGAAATATAATTACTAGTCTTATGCAAAACTTGCATAATTAATACTTCATCTTATATTATAACATTTATTATTATAAGGCAAATAAGCATCACCAAACACATTAGACATTTTAAGCTTAATTATAAGTTAGTTTTTCTGACACAAGCAACATTCACTTTTTAAACAATCAAAGTGACCTTAGAATGAGGTACTGTTACCAAAAATAGTGTTAATAATATAAATTATACATCATCATTCTCTTACCATTACCTCAATTCATTTTTGGTCGGCGCAGCATGTCTCCTTCCTCCATACATCTCTATTCCTCGTCATCTCATCAGACACTTCTTTTCTTGCCATATCATTCTTAACACAGTCGATTCATCGTTTCTTTGGTCTTCCTCTACTCATATACCCATCCACATTCATACTCAAAACTTTCCTCAGGCCATTTTCCTCATCCCTCCGCATCACATGCCCATACCACGATGACCGATTACCACACAACTTTTCAGTCACCGGCGCCACTTTCAGACTTCCTCTTTTAAACTCAAATAATATAATTACGTAATAAAGGGTGTAAAAATCCTCTTAACGAAACCGAAAGGCACTTGTTCTGCCCATTGCGATCATTTCATTGTTCTACACCATACCTGGGAACCTTCTAGTTACTTAGATATTGGTGGTCAAAGTTCTAACTTTTTTAAGTTGTAAGATTTTTACTTTAAACACCTCCACGACCCCCGTACTATTCCATCCATCCATCAGCACAATGTTTTGAGTGCGTTACATTGAGTTCTACCACAAAACATGATTTTTCACCCCAAAAAAAAAAGTCGTTTTCCATCAATAATTTTTGCGTAAAGTTACTTAGTTTGATGTACAGAATGCTAGGTTGACGGCTTTGTGATGAGTTTGTTTACACCCTGTATAGTGAATTGTTTCATTATTTCAAGGAGGTGCGGTATTGACTGTTGCTTACTCTCAGGAGGGCAACGAAAATGGGCAAATACAGCTTGTTGGGCAGGGCACTTTGGGTGAAGGTAAGCTTATCATATTTTGTATTTGTTTAATGTACAGTCGTGATCTTTTCCGCCTGATCAGTTAAGTTTTTTTTCGCTTAAATCATGCGGAGGCGCCGAGCCACGCCCCCTTAAAGTTTAGGCCTATTAGGAAAGCGTCAACGGGGCTAGAAAGCTTTTCTATGTCGTAAGTTCAAGCAAAAAATAGCTTAGTGGTGATCAGGCGGGAGTGTCCTTGATAGTACATTCATTCACATGATCATCTAGTTAGAGTTTATAATCCAATCATCAATGATATTATAAAAGAGGTAGATATCGCACTAGCACGCACAAATTGTTGAGGACAAAGTGACACAATTGTTGCACTTTGATAGCTAGCTATCTCTTTCTATCTTATACGTTCCGTATTATCTATCGCTGTCGTAGTTTTAAATTACTCGCAACGATATCTGAACGCCATTCAGTATGAACATGGCGTATCTTCTTTATAATATCATTGCCAATCATGTTTATAATAGTCCTAGTGGATGGTCCAATCCACTACGGCTTTCAAAAATACATTTACCCTACGATCCTTAAATATATTATTATCTAGTTATCTAGTAATCTATAAAATATGTAATTTTAAGAAATCCTTTATATTTTATTTTGATGAGCTACAATGGTCGACAGTTGTTTCAGCAAATAACTTGAACAATCCTCTTATTAGCAAAAAATTGTCTTTTAAAATAGTGAATTTTCCACACATGCAGGTACATTCAGGCTGCGACCAGGTGATGTTGCCATGACATAAGAGTTGTAAATGTTCACTAACAAACACTTGCGCACTCGACTGCCCGACACACTTGCACTTGTGGCAACTTACTTGATTGATGTTCTATGGCCGTGTTTAAAGCGGAGAGATGTCTAAACAACAATATATTACTACAAATTTGCTTGTTGATATTACTCTTTGATGCAATAAAACGAGGCATCTCTTCGCTGCGTTGGAAATCGGGCCTAATGCTGTGTACAGACAGGGTAAGCAAGCTTTTTTCCAGAACCGAAAGAGGAGAACCTCTTTCAGTTCTGGAAAAAAGCTCGCTTACCCTGTAGCAGAAGCTGCAGAAGCATACAGCATACCGTAAGGGCCTGCGTAGACGACAGACTATCCGTGACGCACTTTTTAGTCTGTAAAAATAAAACCTAAGCAATTATAATGTAACGCATACGACGCGCAAAAAGTCCGGCGGCCAAAAAATCCGTATCATTCTGGCAGATCACGCCGCTCCGCACAAAGTGCGCGAAAAAAATTAAAGTTTGCTTCAACGCGTGCTAACGCAAACGGCGCACACTTTTAGTATGCAATCTGCACTCGAATAGAATGATCGAAGATGTGCGTCGTGTGCGTTGAGTCTGCGTAAAATCCGCAACGGACTGCCATGCAGACATTTTGTGCGCAGCAAACTCATCCGCACAAAAAGTCTGTCGTCTGTGCAGGCCCTAAATCTAAAGCCATCTTAGTAAAACTATTTTTTTTTTTTTGACCTTAATGTTTTAAACGAGTTGTATGCTATATTTGACTGGGTATCAGTATTGTGAATGTCATTTTTAACATTAAATCTTTTATTAATTCAATCATGATTATCAAAAAACAAAATTAAACTGAAATATGGTATTTTACAGATTTTATAACAAATAAACATAAATAGTTCTTCATATTCCGCCAACTATATAAATTCAGCATGCAAATTTTGTGACAATAACAATGATTAATTTACTAATTTAACAAAATAATTAAATACCAATGTCAAAAATAAAATAAGTACTAAATCAAGAATTGTCTAAAGTATCAAATTACAAATGTCTAATAAAAATAATTAAATTACTAACTTTCTAAAAATCCACTTACAAATGCTAACCAAAGAAATTCAAATACAAAATATATTATGTCAATTGCTTAAAATAAAAATGTCAAATATAATTTACATGTCATGCAATGAGGGATTTTCTTTTGGGCTCTTCCCTAGTCGCTGGATAGATGGCGCTAGGAGTTAGTATGATAATGCAAGGAACGGAACCTAAAAAAACTGATTTTAACAAAGCGCGAGAAAACTAGATTATATTCGGAAGGTTAAGCAAATGAATGTGTCAGTCAACGAGAGTATGTGACGTGACACAATGTTTTTTTCCAAGCGTTTTGGCTTTGGCACCAACTATCATAGTAAGTTCAACGCCATCTATAGAGTTCTTGGAAACTAAGTTTTTTTTTAATACCTCAAAAAGAAAACCTCTCATTCCAAGATAAATATGTCGTAAGCTTAAAACATGCACTTAGCATCGTCACTAAACCAGCTTTATTTTGTACCAACAGGTCTTCAAGTATTGGCTGCCCTACCACAGGACATGCAGCTAGTTCAACAAACACAAGACAAGGACCATATGCAGAATATGCCTCAGGTAAGCATTTAAATGATAAACTAATGTGTAAATTATAGAGACAATAGGGATGATGACTGACTACAAATAATATGATTCTGTTTAGTCCGCCAGTTAAATTTTCGAAACATATTGGATACGTGTTTTTTGTTTTATCAAATTAATAAAAATTGACGAAGATAACGATAAGAAACGTGTCAAAGATCATGAGTGGGGGCTTGTGACGTCACATTTGAGTAGAAAAATGTACTCAAATGTGACGTCACACGAGTTTCGACGCACTGTATCGTCTTCATTTTTTGTTTACGTGTAAAAAGAAAAAATATGTGCCCACAATTTTTTTGAAATCTATCTTGCGGACTTAACAAGTTTTTTTTGTCAACTACCCTATTAAATAAGAAGATGAATGATGGTTATGAATTGTGTTCTCTACGTTAGCTAATAACAGGCGCACGAGTCGATTGACGCTTGAGTTACGCTTGCCGATGTTGATCCGTAGATGAGTACAGAGACCCTTCCATGGTTTGGAAACCACGCATAGCCCCGGCTACCAGTCTTACATCTTTGAAAGTCACTATAGATACACCATCAGTCTTACCATCGTTTTACCTAATAACAGTTGGAGGTCAGATAGCTCCCATGACTATTCAGCTGTATCCATAGATTGGATGCTGATATAGTTAGGTAAAATCCCAGGCAAGATTACCATTACTAGGCTTTACATTCTATCCTTCAAGCTGTTTATAGTTAACTGATATACCATCACGCCTATATTTCCCCAAAGAGTTAAGCATAGGTGTACTTTTATTTATTTATTTAGTACATGGAGGACTTACAGCTAATAAAAACATAAAAAAAGGAAACCATAGTCACCAGAAAGCCAATTACAAGTCCTCACTTGTAATAGAAATCTATGGTGTAAGCACAATAACACAAAACACACAGACAAAACTAAAACAAACAATGGAACCTACTTGAAAAATTTGAGGCTTGAGCACCTTCTGGCCGAATTCACACTAATGAGAGGTTTTCTTTTTGAGGTATTAAAAAAAAACTTAGTTTCCAAGAACTCTATAGATGGCGTTGAACTTACTATGATAGTTGGTGCCAAAGCCAAAACGCTTGAAATAAAAAACATTGTATCACGTCACATACTCTCGTTGACTGACACTTTAATTTGCTTAACCTTCCGAATATAACCTAGTTTCTATATATATAAGTTTTTTCTCGCGCTTTGTTAAAATCAGTTTTTTTAGGTGCCGTTCCTTGCATTATCATACTAACTCCTAGCGCCATCTATCCAGCGACTAGGGAAGAGCTAAAAAGAAAATCCCTCATTGTGAATGGATCTAAGTCATATTACCCGCATTCCGCCAGATATGTTTCAAGGCAAAAAAAAATACATTTTTTTAAATATTATATTGCAGGTGTTCATAACGCCGAACCAGCAGATTATAATCAACGCGCCAGACAACAAGACGCTGAATAACAACACGACGTCTGACAACAACAACTCTGAATACACTCACGGACACGGACACGCTATGGATACGGTTATTATTAAAGACGAACCTGACGAAACTAATGATGACGTGAGTATCTACTTTGTAACGCAGATGTTGCCGAGATAACTGACGGTCAACCACTTTTCAACCGTTTTCTATAATTTACTAATAGGCCATTCATTAATTACGTAAGGATTTTGGCAATATTTAACCCCCCACCTACCCCCATGTAAGGGTACTATCGAGGACACTCCCGCCTGATCACCACTAACCTAATTTTTGCTTGCACTTACAACATAGAAACGCTCTCTAGCCCCGCCCCGTGGACTTGAAATAATGAATGAAAAGATACCGATCGGCCGAGCGCACTGACGACGCAAGCCAAACGAGAGTTATTGTTATTTTACGCGCCAAAGTTGACGCTTTCCTAATAGGCCTAAAGTTTAAGGGGGCGTGGCTCGGCGCCTCCGCATGATTTAAGCGAAAAAAAAATTAAATGATCAGGCGGAAAAGACCACGACTGAACGTAAGAATTTTCTCTCCCCCCTATTCTTACGTAAGATTCCATTTCGTTTTTCAAAATAATAAAATGTTGTTAGAAAAGGATCAGTTACAGTAAAACTCCCATAAATCAAAGATTTTAATTTTCTAAACAGTAAAGTTATATTATTTTATTGCTGTCAACTACAGATTATCATTAATTATTAGATAAATATCTAGACTTAAATATTACGTAAGTATGGGTTTGACACCCGCCCCCCCCCACCCCCCCCCCCCCCCCCCCTTCCCCCCCTCCCCCAAGTAAGAGTATTTAGAGATTTTCCAACCCTCTCCTCCTCCCTCGGGACCCTTACGTAATTAATGAATAGCCCCTTACGTATAGCTGTTGGTTAATATGCCTACGCTCGTACCTATCGGGTGTTTCTATAAAAGAAATAAATTGAAATATCCTATTCGCGTCACCTACCTGTCACTTGATTCATAGAAAAATCAAAGGAAGCTTTTCTGTTACGTTTTGTTTCTAACCGTCCTTAACCAAAATGTCAAACAAACAGAGATAGCAACCTACCGGAACCTGCTAGTAAGTTATTGAAAATGGCCGTTAACCATCGATAAGGTTGAAAAATGGTCGACCGTCAGTGAACTCAGTATTACTTAAAATACGAGCTTTGGCGCGTACACCAGCTTGTTATACAATACAACACAGATGTATATCATAGATGTGCCTTCACCATACTAAGTCGCTCGAAAAAATCTCTATAGTTGTCGCGTTTTAGCTTGTCAATAGCGGTCATTACCCTTTCCCTAATATTTCTTCGTACGAACCAAGACAATGAACCATGTATCCTTTTTCAGTAGAAAAAATGTTGAAGATCACGATAGATGACGATTCAAGACTTGAACAGGCTTATTTTTGGTTATTAAAGTTAAGAACTTTAATAAAAGTAGGTAGGTCAATGACCGCTATTGACATCTTAATTGGCAGCAACTATACACTTATTCTGAGTGTCCGCCTAAGGTCGACTTTCTTTAAAAAAGCTTTTATATTGACCTCAAACTAAGCAAAGCCTGCCCCAAAACCCATACAGAGAAAGGGTTTGCCATTACAAATAAAATAATTATAACATATTTGGTGAACAGAACGATAAGCGCGTTTGCGTAAATTAATGTTTTTTTTTGCTAGTTGTACCTTTCAAGTGACAGTTGGCAGTTAGAGATCTTTGACGTTCCTATTGTTATTTGAAACGTATTATACGAGACAATACTATTAAAATCTCGAAATATAAACGTGGATTTAGCGTGGTATGGCGAATCTATGATTTAAATTTTTGCTTTATAACCCCTAGTATAAGATCCCTTTAAGAACGACCTTCACCGAGCTGGTTAATGGATGAAAAGTATTTTATATCAAATTAAATACGTCAAAAAATATATTGCAAATGGGTTGTCTAAAAAATTTCAGTCCAGAATTATATTTTTTTTTTCAACATTTTCACTGGATTGGCTAATAGACAAATTCCATACCAATCGAAAGTATGAAACTGTAAAATATGCAAACGTTAGGTTAACCTAACGTTTACACATTCTATAGGCTTCATAACTTTTGCATATTCTATAGCCTATAGAATATGCAAACCTTAGGTTAACCGGTCAACCTAACGTTTGCATAATATATTCTATAGGCTTCATACTTTCAATTGGTATGAAATTTGTCTATTAACCAAACCCAGAGTAATGTTTAAAAAAAATTAAATTGCTAATTAATCATATTCTGGAGTGAAATTTTTTAGACAACCTATTTGCAATATATTTTTTGACATATTTAATTTGATATAATATACTTTTCATCCATTAACCAGTTCGGTGAAGGTCATTCTTCAATGGATCTTAGACTACCCATACATACTTAACAAACATAACATTAACTAACTTGGTTCAATGGTAGAGATTGCCTTATGCACTAAGGTGGAAGCGCCAAGTTAGTCCACGAAATTCAAACGTAAGAAATTTTGAATTTCGCAGGCTTTCCTGGCGCTTTCACCTTAAGCCCGCCTTTGTAATTTTCTTGTAAGTTTAAATAAATAACATATACGTAATATCTCTTTCCTAAGCTACTTTGTAACCATCATCACGCATCACATCTGTTTCATCCCCTCAGGATTCCTATACCTGCCAGTAAAGTCTTTGCCAGTATAGTTTAAGTCTCATGAAGTAGGGGGTGACCCTATTGCCATCAACTGGGGTCAAATACAGACTCGGTACTGTAACTGAAAATTCCTGATAAAAACCGAATAACGGTTGATCATCATGTAATTAATAAAATTAATGTCGAACCAAATCATAATTATGTTACTAGTTGTAGTTCACCAGTGAAGGAATGACCCATATTCAAGCAAATAAATTATTTGAACCTAATGTTGGGTATTCCCTATCGATATTAATGAAATCATACACATTGAAAATATCTTTATGTTTAAACACAAGGGGCGAGAAAAACCATGGTAGCATATAAAAGGATTCTTACATATACCTTATATATACATTTTTGGTTTAATATTTTGCTCTGGACGCTCTTTATGTGCACGTCTTCCTACATCGTTCTCACATATATGTATAATCTCAACATGAATGATGTAACCAACATTTTGTAACAATATTTTGATTTAAAAGAGTGTCCATGGAGTTTCTTGCCCGTTCTTCTCCATCGAGATCTACGCTAGGGAATGGGCAACTACAGTACTTTCTCAAGTTATTATGCCTTGTGACTGGGACTGTAGCTTTGTTTTTTTTTTTTGTATTTTTGACATTCAAAAGTGCCGTAATGGTCTAATTGAAATAAATGCTTTGAGTTTGAGTTTTTGAGTTTGAGTTTGAGTTCTTAAAATACAGTTACTTCAAGCATATGAGGTAAAACACACCATTTAAAAACATAATTAACTGATAAATTCAAAACAGCTGATTGTGTCTTCGCAGGAAAACTCGCTCGCTCCTGTTCTTGGTAAAGCGTACTATTATAAGCAAATGCGAATTATAAGGAAATTGCGTGTTGTTTTCACAGTTATAATTTCGTGTTTCGGTTCACTTGACTCCTAAAAGTTTGAGGCTGGGGTCTATAACCGTTACATAGCGTAGGCTATGTGAGATTTCAGTCTTCTACTTTAAGGTATCACTCTTCACAAACATACAATCATAAAAATCATGCTTTTTACCATTGGGGTCGGCAAAAAACTACAGAACGCCTCCTGCTACGATCATATTGCTGTCGATTCCACGTTCATTCATCTGGTCATACATCACGCCGGTATCATTGCTGAGCCTCATGAACGTGGGAACGCAGTCTAATGGATAATGTTGTGTCACACAGGAGAGCTCACAGGGCACGGAGTGCGGGGAAACCATGCAATGGCAGCTGAACCCATGCCATCAACAGGATCTCGTCAAGTACCTCAGCACATTGCCGCCGCAGGTTACATTATGTTTATTTTTTAAAATTATTTTTGGTGTCCATCAAGCCCACTTGAAGCGGCTATTGACATCTTTTTTTGAAGTGAAAACTTCTTTAGGCGTGTTAAGCACTTTTCTGGTGAACAAAAATCATGGAACTCGCGTGACCGTCACGTACGCTTTTCGTAGCCAATCCGCTACGGCGTAGCACCGCTTAGTCGTGCGCGGGGAACAAGCCGTAGTGCAATGCTACGACTGGAGCAGGGCCTGAGGGGGGAGATGGGACATGTTTTTTTTATATGTGCTATTCCTCATGGATACCCTCCGTTTGGGGAGTACAGAGGGTTATAAATAAATAATAAATAACATTCGCACGCATCCCCAACTGGTATGAGCCCTCCATACCTCATCACCAGTGATAGGAATAGGTAGTGCTTATTAGCCTAAACTTCGAAGAACAGAGACAAGAATCGGAGACTTCCTTAGACCACAGAATAGATAATAGTACTTGCTTAGACTGTATTTTTTTCCGGGACATCACGTAAGTACCTACATCAAAAATTAATGTTATTTGGAATAAGTAATTGGTCTATGTTTACCTAAAGTTTGCGACTAGACAACCATCAAAATTTCTGAAAGTTTTCTTTTTTTAAGAACATTTTGGAAACGACTTCTTCATCATAAAACTATGAAACGCTATCTTTGTCAAGGAGCCGTACACGTTTTGAAGTAAATATCTACTTTCTAGCTCACTCTCGGCCACGTTTGTTGAAATTTCTAAAGTTCAAGTGATTTATTATTTCAAAAACAAAAGGTATTTGGATTTTATCTTACTAAAATATATTTCTGAAGTATATTTCAAAATTCTAAAATAATAGCCGGGTTACATTGTTTAGTAACACACTTAAACTTTAAAAACATCATTTAATCTTTATTGCAACGAAAGTACAATGGGCGGACTTTTATGGCTGCGCATTTAGTTATCTACTCTTAGAATTTACAAAAAAAAACTCGTCGTGGTCGCATAATAAAATATAGTCTAAGGAAGTCTCCGATTCTTTTCTATGTTCTTCTTCGAAGTTTAGGCTAATAAGCACTACCTATTCCTATCACTGCTCATCACCAATAGCGGCCGATCCCACGACCTCACGTTCTCCCATAGTAGAGCGTAAGGATGGTGTCCCTTGGCGCAGAGTATCCTGTGCGCTATATCTTGGCGCCTGACTGGTCGGGGACGACTCCACCTTAAGTCTGCCGCAGACCCCTCATGGTGACCGGAGATCGTTAAGCGCCCTTCGACGCCTGGCTGCTGTTCTGGTGCGGGTGGAGTGAGACGTATGCTCTGTTTACTCCGTTGCCTTTGTATCAATGTCGTTCCTTCAAAGAGGCGACGGCTTCATACGCGTTCTTGCGATTGAACCACTACCGGCAGCGAAGGGTCCCCGCACCAAGATCACGCGGCGAAGGAATAGCGTCGCTGGGCCCGAGTTAAACACTCCGCCAACAGTATGATACCCGCGTTGTAAGGCAAGCCACACAGTTATGACCAGCAGACGTCCCCTCCCGACCATAGGTCCGCCTATAATGCCAGATGGCAACACAAGGAATATAACCTGACGCTGCGATTTTCAGCCACTGCACAGATACCCTACAAACCCGAGCAGAGCTACGCTACTTGTCGGTGTAAACTTATTATTTACATATTTCAAAAGATAAGCCAGTCAGCAGATTGGTAGCTGGGTTGACTGCCCACAGAGCGGCCGACGATAATTTCAATCTTACATAATAATTATTAGGTTTTAGGTCGCAAGTCTACCTGTATCCCAAATTTAATCGAAATTCGTTGAGTTTAAAAAGTAAAAAACAAAGAACAGACCGCGCTACTTTCACATAATTTCCAAAACTACTGGAGACACTTTCAATACCCCTAAAAATATTGAATTGATAAGCCAGTAAATTTTGGCCCAAAAAATTTAAATGAATGTTCTCATGTTTTTTTCTTAGCCCGTACTGTCCCACTTTTGGATTTAATCGTGTTAAAAAATAAAACACCTACTAACATCGATTTTATTTTCACAGCAAACACAAGCTCTCCCGGTATCCTTGCAACAGTTTTTACGGCTAAATCCAACGGACGTGAAGAAATCAGAACCTGCAGACATTGAGATAGAGATAGATGACGTCACCGACGATAAGAAAGAGGAACCCGTTGCCGAGGCAGTTCTTAGCGAAGGTAAATATTAGACCAGTAGCGCGCCAACTACCTCACACAGTGGTCCATTGTACTTTACATTGATAGCTCTTAAAACATGTGGATTTATATCACCCCTTCGTAGTACGATCGACAACTGTTTGGGTAAGATTATGATTTAATAGACTGAGCGCATTTAGCGTGCATGACAGCGAAGTATTTAGAAGGCTTGCGCACGTTAAAGCCAGGCGCACATTATAGCCGCGTCAGGCTGCAGCGCATCGTATTCTGGGGTACACTACTTAATTCCGAAAAACAAAATTCCGAAAGTCACAATTCCGAATTTCAAATTACCGATTTTCATAATTCCGAATGGTTAAAAATTTCGAATATAACAATTCCGATTTATCATTAATCCTATTTTCATAATTCCGAAATTTCAATATTCCGAACGTTCATAATTACTATTCTCAAAATACCGAATTAATAAGAAACATTAAAAATCTTTTTTTTTTTACTTACATGTTGAGAACCCCTCCTGATCAGAAGGTCTAAGTAGCAAAATGTCCAACAGCGCAAAATGTCTAATGAGCAGTAAGTCTAATTAGCAAAATGTCCATGTAGCAAAACGTCCAACTATCAGATGGTCTGTATAGCAGAACGTCTATTTAGCAAAATGTCATTTTTAAAATGTGTACACTCATGAAGAAAGTAAAAGTCATTTGTAAATTAAAGTAAATTTATTTGTTAAAAAAATATCAGGGTTAAAAACCTTATAGCCTCATAAATATTATTAGGATATTAGGCGCACAAATTCCCCTGCAATTATTGACCTAATATCCTTTTGATATGGCCAAGATTTATCAAAAATTCAAAGGGGCTAACTTTTTGGCCCTCAAGCTTTTGCAGCTCTCTTTTGTATTTGGCATTAAACATTATATCGATCTTTCTTCTCTTATTTCCTTCAAATAACATATTCTTGTATTTGCGATCTTGCCAAAGCGCTTCTTTTCTAAGAGCTTTGAGGAATAGTAGCAGGGTTGGCTTTGATTTTATATTCGTGTTTAGCCGCCTGTGCCACCCTTCGAGTGCATTGTTTGTGCGAAAATTATAATTACTAGGACAGTTTATTATATCTGCCAGAGACTGAAGCCATTGTCTTTTAAAGTAATTTAAAAAAACCACCATTTCTTCGCTTTTCGTGGCGTTTTCAACAATGCTAGTCCAACATTCCGTAATGTATGGAGAGGTAAATTGGAACATATTCTGACAATGTTTCTGCACTCTCTGTTTTCAGGAAGACCCAATGTTGACGCTTTTTTCCAAACGGCCTTATTAAGATGATAATAGCAGCCCGTTATTTGGGTGTTTGGAAAAGCTTCTTTAATTCCATTGATAAGCGCTATCTCATAATCGCATTTAATGGCCGTCATGTCTATTTCAAAATGTTGCTTGATGAGGCCAAATAAGCGTCCGTAGGTTTCTTGTGTCTTGTCAGGTAGTAACGCGTATATAACTCCCATAACACAAGTTAAATCATCACAGCTATTCAAATCAACATGAACTGATAACAGCTGGTAGAATGGTTTGGGTGTAGCTTTGAATGTTCCATCAATGAAATACATCTTATTTTTCAATGTCTTAATGCATTGTCTACTCACAGGTGTTGAAAATATTAAGATTTTATTATTGTCACATCCATCTTCACAAACAAGGAAACTGTCAGCCATTATTTCTGGAATTGTAACATCATTCAAGTTTCTGAATTCAGTTTTACAAGCATTTAAATGTTTGCGACGAGCCCTGAACAGTGTGTCTTTTTTTGAGTTAAAATCTGGTACCTGTTGAATCTTATCCATATTAGCGAATTCTTTTTCAAAAATTTTCTGGACAGGTTTTGCTTTTTGACGAACTAATTTCTTGCATTTGTCCATTACTATGTCAGTCCTGTTTTTATCAAAATTAGCTTTGCAAGTATGGTTATTTAACTGACGAATTATTTTATTTTCGTGTTTATTTATTGTAACAGATGCACTACTCTCATTGCGCTGGGAGCATCTCCATAGAGTTGACCCTCCCTTATTTGTGATATTTAAATTGTACCTGTGACCATTCAGCAGCAGCACACGCTTCTTCTTTTGACTTTCAATGAAAGTAAATGATTGTTCTTCATCCATTTTTATAATTTAGAAGCTAGAACTATTGTATTTGTAATGAATAGCAATCAATACAGGAAGAAAAAACAAATGAGTAATGCTAATCAAACAGCATTCATGACAATAAGTGTCAGTCACCATTAAAAAGATATGATATACGCTACGAGTACATAGACCAAAGAGTCTGTATGTACATATTATAATACCGTGTCCGTTTCCCTCCCGATGCAAATTGTGTGTTGAATTTTCTGCCTGAGTATCCAGACATTTTGAGAATCTGACTTTTTGCTAAATAGACGTTCTGCTATACAGACCATCTGATAGTTGGACGTTTTGCTACATGGACATTTTGCTAATTAGACTTACTGCTCATTAGACATTTCGCGCTGTTGGACATTTTGCTACTTAGACCTTCTGATCAGGAGGCTTGAGAACTACGCGGCAGGGGTTTCTAAAAGGGGGAAAATTTTTCATTATTTTTGCGATGGGACGCACCGTTTTATAAGCAAATGTAGAAACTGCTACGACTTCATGACACGAGCTCGCTACGCTCGCATTTTACATTACAGAACCACTTTCTATCATAAATGTCGTCGTCGCTCCGCCGGCCTTCGTCCTTCGCTCCTCATGCCAGGTAGCAAGTTTTCCGGACTAACGATCCATCGGACAGTTGATTCTTCGGAATTATGAAATTCCGACAGCAAACAATTCGTATTTATGACTTTCGGAATGATGAATTTCGGGATTTTAAATAGTAGACATTATAACTCTTCGAAATTATGAAATTCGGACTTTTGAAATACGGAATTTAGTTTTTCGGAATTTTTAAGTGTACCCCGTATTCTGATACAAAATGGGTGGTATGGCCTAACTGTAGTATGCGATGATCCACCGTTCGGCGTATGATGGCCTGAAGAGGCGGTAATATGCACCCACCTTTACTGACCTCTAGTCGACAAACTAATATCTGAAAGAAGCTTTTTCAAATTAAAAATGAACTATTTTTTTCTATTTTTTTTGAATAAGTACCATGATTAAACTCACCCATTGGCACTAACTGTATTAATTAAAATTTTAATAGCATGATTTTCAAAATGAAGAAGATAGATCTCCAGAGAACAGGAAATGTTTCTGAGGAAACTCTGTAAGTAAAGACAATTGTAAGATTATTTGTTTTTTTTTTTTTCGTTTTCATTATTTTACAAGCTGAGTACCTACATCATTATGCGGTGTTTTCAGGAGAACTCGTAGGGTCAACCTTAGAAACTTCTCAAGTGGAAGAACCTGTTAGCACTCAAAATAAACGGTATAACCTGAGAATAAGAAGACAGAACCAAGAAAAAGTAAAGAAAACAAAAAATAAAATTCAGAAAATCAAATTAAAGAAGAATAGTGAAAACGAATTCAATCAAAGAGTAAGCACGTTTTATTCTCAACTTAATATGATGCTAGAAGAACTTCTTGCTTGTCATACTCCTAAAGTTAAACCATTTGAAAAAAGATCAAAACACCCAGCCCTGTCGAAAAAGAGACGGAAAATTAAAGCAAAAATAAAAGAAAGAAATGTTACACAAACAACAACAAACTCATCGCGCGAACCACCTCTTACTGAACATAAAATAATTTATATTCATAAAAAAAAGAGGGCGAGTAACAGTGCGGCTCTCTCCTTCACTCCTAGTGCACCTCCCCCTCTCATTCCTAGTGCGGCTACACCCATCGCTCCCAGTGCGGCTACACCCATCGCTACCAGTGCGGCTACGCCCACCGCTCCCAGTGCGACTACGCCAACCGCTCCCAGTGCGGCTACACCCATCGCTCCCAGTGTGGCTACGCTCATCGCTCCCAGAGCGGCTAAGCTCATCGCTCCCGGTGCAGCTACGCCCACCGCTCCCAGTGTGGCTACGCCCACCGCTCCCAGTGCGGCAACGCTCATCGCTCCCAGTGTGGCTACGCTCATCGCTCCCAGTGCGGCTACGCTCATCGCTCCCAGTGCGGCTACACCCATCGCTCCCAGTGCAGCTACGCCCACCGCTCACAGTGCGGCTACGCCCACCAGTCCCAGTGCGGCTGCGCTCATCGCTCCCAGTGGGGCTACGCTCATCGCTCCCAGTGGGGCTACGCTCATCGCTCCCAATGCGGCTACACCCATCGCTCCCAATGCGGCTACACCCATCGCTCCTAGTGAGGCTACGGTCATCGCTCCCAGGATAGCTACACTTATCGCTCCCAGTGCGGTGTTAGTACAGCGGAATAGTGTACTGGTCCGACCGGTCGGCGACCGCAACAGAGTAACTCTCCTAGAGCCGTTGTCAAACTTTTGTGAGGAGCCGGTTACGCCCATCACTCCCAGTGCGGCTACGCCCCGCTCTCCCAGTGCGGCTACACCCATCGCTCCCAGTGCGGCTACGCTACACGCTCCCAGTGAGGCTACGCTCATCGCTCCCAGTGCGGCTACACCCATCGCTCCTAGTGAGGCTACGCTCATCGCTCCCAGGATAGCTACACTTATCGCTCCCAGTGCGGTGTTAGTACAGCGGAATAGTGTACTGGTCCGACCGGTCGGCGACCGCAACAGAGTAATTTTCCCTGAGCCGTTGTCAAACTTTTGTGAGGAACCGGTTACGCCCACTGCTCCCAGTGCGGCTACGTTCATCGCTCCCAGTGCGGCTACGCCCAGCACTCCCAATGCGTCTACGCCCAGCGCTCCCAGTGCGGTATTAGTACACCGGAATAGTGTACTGGTCCGAACGGTCGGCGACCGCTATAGAGTAACTCTCCCAGAGCCGTTGTCAAACTTTTGTGAGGAGCCGGTTACGCCCACTGCTTCCAGTGCGGCTACGCCCATCACTCCCAGTGCGGCTACGCCCAGCTCTCCCAATGCGGCTACACCCATCGCTCCCAGTGCGGCTACACCCATCGCTCCCAGTGCGGCTACACCCATCGCTCCCAGTGCGGCTACGCTACAGGCTTCCAGTGAGGCTACGCTCATCGCTCCCAGTGCGGTTAAACCCATCGCTCCTAGTGAGGCTACGCTCATCGCTCCCAGGATAGCTACACTTATCGCTCCCAGTGCAGTGTTAGTACAGCGGAATAGTGTACTGGTCCGACCGGTCGGCGACCGCAATAGAGTAACTCTCCCTGAGCCGTTGTCAAACTTTTGTGAGGAGCCGGTTACTCCCACTGCTCCCAGTGCGGCTACGTTCATCGCTCCAAGCGCGGCTACGCCCAGCACTCCCAATACATCTACGCCCAGCGCTCCCAGTGCGGTATTAGTACAGCGGAATAGTGTATTGGTCCGAAAGGTCGGCGACCGCTATAAAGTAACTCTCCCAGAGCCGTTGTCAAACTTTTCTGAGGAGCCGGTTAAGCCCACTGCTCCCAGTGCGGCTACGCCCATCACTCCTAGTGCGGCTATGCCCACTGCTCCCAGTGCGGTATTAATACAGCGGAATAGTGTACTGGTCCGAACGGTCGGCGACCGCAATAGAATAACTCTCCCTGAGTCAATGTCAAACATTTTTGAGGAGCCGGCTACGCCCATCACTCCCAGTGCGGCTCCGCTCATCGCTCCCAGTTCGGCTACGCCCAGCGCTCCCAGTGCGGTGTTAGTACAGCAGAATAGTGTACTCGTCCGAACGGTCGGCGACCGCAATAGAGTAACTCTCCCAGAGCCATTGTCAAACATTTGTGAGGAGCCAGTTACGCCCACCGCTCCCAGTGCGGCTGCGTTCATCGCTCCCAGTTCGGCTACGCTCATCGCTCCCAGTGCGGCTACGTTCATTGCTCCCAGTTCGGCTAAGTTCATCGCTCCCAGTGCGGCTACGCTCATCAGCCCCAGGATAGCTACACCCGTCGCTCCCAGCGCGGTGTTAGTACAGCGGAATAGTGTTCTGGTCCGAACGGTCGGCGACCGCAATAGAGTAACTATCCCAGGGCCGTTGTCAAACATTCCTGAGGAGCCGGCTACGCCCACCGCTCCTAGTGCGGAAACGCTCATCGCTCCCAGTGAGGTTACACCCATCGCTTCCAGTGTGGCTTCGCTCATCGCTTCCAGTGAGGCTACGCTCGTCGCTTCCAGTGAGGCTACGCTCATCGCTTCCAGTGAGGCTACGCTCATCGCTTCCAGTGCGGCTACGGCAATCGCTCCTAGTGAGGCTACACCCATCGCTCCCAGTCAGGCTACGCTCATTGCTTCCAGTGAGGCTACGCTCATCGCTTCCAGTGAGGCTACGCTCATCGCTTCCAGTGAGGCTACGCTCATCGCTTCCAGTGAGGCTACGCTCATCGCTTCCAGTGCGGCTACGGCAATCGCTCCTAGTGAGGCTACACCCATCGCTCCCAGTCAGGCTACGCTCATTGCTTCCAGTGAGGCTACGCTCATCGCTCCCAGGATAGCTACACCCATCGCTCCCAGTGCAGTGTTAGTACAGCGGAATAGAGAAACTCTCCCTGAACCATTGTCAAACATTTGTGAGGAGCCGTGCAGTCTGCCACCGCTCTCACCACCGCCTCCGCCATCGTACCCTTTGCTCCCACAACCTCAGCTATTGTCGCACCCATCGCGTGTACCTTCACCCCAGGGAAGCCTTTTGACAATAAAAATAATAAATACACCAGAACCAATCCCGACTACTCTCCCATCGTTCGTACCACCACCCCCGCCATCGCTGCCATCGCCACTACCGTCATCGCATCCATGGTTCGTACCCCCACTCCTGCCACCACGCGCATCGCACCCACAACCATCCCAGCCACAGCTCCCAACGCACCCATCGCTCCTAGTGGGGCTACGCTCATCGATCCCAAAGTGGCTACCCCCATTTCGCCCAGTACGGCTACGCCCATCGCTACCAATGCGGCTACGCCAATCGCAACCAGTGGGGCTATGCCCACCGCTTCCAGTGGGGCTACGCTCTTCACTCCCAGTGCGGGTACCCCCATCGATCCCAGAGCGCCTACCACCTTCGATCCCAGAGCGGCTACTCCCATCGCTCCCAGTTCAGCTACCCCCATCGCTCCCAGAGCGGCTACCCCCATCGCTTCCAGTGGGGCAATGCCTATCGACCCCAGAGCGGCTACCCCCAGCTCTTCCAGAGCGGCTACCCCCATCACTTCCATTAGCACCCTTGCCATCATCCCCGACGCATGCTATATTGCTCGCCCCATTGCGGCCGCGTTCAAGCCCGCTCTTGCCGAAGAAGCGGCCTCAGGGAGGTATTCAGGCAATCAAAACAAACAATTGTCCTAAATATAAGAAAAGTTTCGTACGTGTAAAGATACCATCTGCTAGTACTCGTAATACAAACCGACGAAATTGTGACTGTAAAAACAAATGTCAATTGAAAATTGGTGCAGAGCAGCAACTACGAATGTTTAAAAATTTCTTGTGCAGGAAAAAACAATTATTTTATTTAGAAGACTTATTGTCTGCAAATATTTGGATTTCCAATACCCCTGAAGCTAATAAAATAAATAAGGTTTTTAAATATTACATACCTTTAGACGGTAAAAAAAAACGCGTTTGCAAAATGTTCTTCAAAAACACTTTTGGAATATCAGAAACTATATTAAATAGTATCAAAAAACGTATAAATATTATGCAGCACTATCCGATTTAAAACTTACATTACGTACTTCTCTAGTTCGTGTTGCGTTGGAATTGAGGCATCTATCCCCCTGCCAACTAGCGGACTTATTACTCGTTTAAACAAGGCACACAACCTTCGAATCTAAAACATAATCGAGATCTTGAAGTGTATTACTATGTTTGACAAAAGATTATAGAAATTAGAATCCAGCAACAAAACAGCTGTTGTTAATAAAAAATAATCAGAAATTAACAAATAAAAAAAAAACAATCGGGGCAGTCTTTGGGGACTGCCGATAGAAGTGAAAACAAAAAGTACACAGGCCCCGCCCCAGTCGTAGCGGATCGCCTACGAGTGATACGAAGCGTGACCGCACGTTACGTCAAGTGACGATGAGTTCAATGTTTTTCCTTCACCCAAAAAGTGCTCGATGCGCCTAAAGAAGTTTTCACTTCAAAAACAAATTAAATCTGATTATTTTAACCAATGAAAGACACAGAAAACAAAGACGTTTGTAAAACTTGTCACCATCATCATCCAAAACTTTGCTGTAGACCGCAAACACAGCCTTCACCGACATGTGAATGTCGAATCATCACGATCACGAATAATGTCTTTTTATTGTGCTTGATGTGTGAGAGGATGCACGAGAGGAAATATTGTTTGTTATTTTTAAGTATTTTATTTATAATGTTTTTATCATTGTTTATTGTAAATGTTTTTTTTTTAACTGTGCAATACATTGGATTTTTCTGTAATATTGTATATTGTATGTTCTCTAATTTTTGTAATATCTTCA
Source organism: Xestia xanthographa (assembly GCA_905147715.2). Classification (NCBI taxonomy): domain Eukaryota; kingdom Metazoa; phylum Arthropoda; class Insecta; order Lepidoptera; family Noctuidae; genus Xestia; species Xestia xanthographa. Next base: position 23,759,678 of record LR990648.1, read on the forward strand.
GACTCTAAAGATATTGCTACAGAATTGTGTAACAGTGCAAATTGCCACTATTTTTACCCGACTACGACGGAGCCAAAAGGAAGGGTTATGATTTCAGCAGTATATGTATGTATGTTTGTATTTACGTATGTTCCTCCGTAGCGCCTTAACTATTCATCCGATTTTGATGAATAAGGTGTCTATCGATTCGTTATTATGGCTCGGGTAACATAGACTACATTTTAACCGACTTCAACCTATAGGAGTAGTCGATTTTTCCTTGTAAACCCCGATGTAAATTAGAGCTTGATTTTGCAGTAGTAGGGTTTTTTAGTTGTAGTATACCACACAATACTTGTTAGTTATTACATCAAACAATAGAATATTAAATAAAAGAGTTAAATTGCTTATTAATCAAACAGACTAATAAACTCTTTTACTTTTTAGCCTAAACAAGGCTAAGGCTGCGGTTCTTCTAGCGGGATTTCAAGCCGTGCGATTGGTGAATCGTGCTCCGCTCCGCTTCAGGGGAACCGCAGCCTCAGATTGTAATTTAACTCTAGTTCATATAAAAAACTAGTTCTACTCCATTATTGTGGGAGAGATGGCTTGTAAACGTTTTATGAACTCTGTAACGCTGGGTCCTACCCTACATTAGCTAACGTTACGACGATGCAGTGCAAACTGAAGTTAAGACCGTTCTCGTCGGCATTCGGGATGACATGGCCTGACTCAAACTCAAAGCATTTATTTCAAATAAACCAGTTGAGATCATCGACACGCAAAGAAGAAGAATAAATAAACCAGTTATAGGCACTTTCGTATGATCAAATAGAAAAAATGAATCTAAAGTCTTAAGTCCAGTCACAAGGCAAAATAAAAAGGAATGGGGGCGTGTCTACTGTCTACAGTAGACCTTGATTTTATGAAAAAAAAAATTGCCCTGGAGGCATTACTCAGGAAGAAAAAAGGGGGATACATTTGTATGGAGAATCGCAGCCCCAGTTCTCTCTTAAGATCGGCTTCCAGTTTATCTGGGTGCGAATGTAAATTAGTATTTTAACTGTGAGCGAACGCCAATATTATGTGCCATGCGAATGTAAGAATGAATGATGATTTTCACGATGATAGGGTATTTGACCTTTTTAAAATAGATTTCTCGAAGCTATAACAAAATTACATTCAAATTTATTTTTCGTTAGAGTTTTCGGTGGTGTAGGTACGATTTCTTTCTTTGTACGTCCAAGCCTGCCTATAGCACGGCGCCCGTAACATCAGCTATTACATAATGATGTAAAAACCTGATCTAATAATAAGTAATCTAATGTCGTATTACAATTAAATACTCAATTTCCAAAAGTAATTCTGCGCTATTACAGCAGTATTACCGTTTTGCCTACCAAAGATAACAATCTCATAGAACGTGTAGCGTTCTACATATTAGTCAGATACCCTATCGTTGAGTGTGTGTAATTTAGAATATGTGAAACTTAATCATATTAGAATAAGTATTGTTCTTAGAACTAGTCACTTTGTAAACAATATTCCATTATTATTAGATTTTATAGTTTTTCCAAGAAAAACGCAACAGTTTTGAGATTTTAAAAGTAATATTTTGATGATTATTTAATTTTGTAGGTACACATCTCTATAGGTAATTACATTTTGTATTAAAAAAAATGTAGGATGAAAAAGTGAGGTGATACTCGCACGACAACGCTCGTCTTACAAGCCAATACGACGTGACTCACGTCGTATTGGGTTTCGTTTTCATGGTTTTTGGAGTCGCTTATAATGAAAATGAGTTCAAAATGAAAATCCAAGATAGCGCCTATAATTATAATATACAGGGTGGAATTTTATAATGCCACCTGGAGGGAAAGTACTCTTAATATCGGAGATAGCAAATTTTATTCAAAGGAAACATTCCTTCATTTTTAAAAAGAAATTAATCTGCATTCAAAGATTTTGAAAATTCGCGTGCCACACTCGGGAATCGAACCGTCTAAATTCCAAAAAAATAACACCCTGTACTTTTATGTCACCAACCGATAGGGTAAATCATAAGGATCAAATCCCTCTAACAAATACGATAAATTAAATGAAAGGGAAACTATGAAATCTTAACTTATAAATTCAATGGGATAAGATAAAGCACTTTTAGTCAAAGGTCCATTCAATTACGAACATAGTAAACAATTCTCTTTTGACGACATTTATTAATTAAAATGACGAAGAACTATTTACATAGGAATATTGCAATTTGCACAAACAAACACATGCAAATTGCAATCTTCTTCTGCAATCTTATTCTCTTCAATTGTAAAGGTCCATCATTTTATTAAAGTGCTTTATCGTACCTATTGAATTTATCCCATTGAATTATAACTTAAGATTTCATGGTTTGCCTTTCATTTAATTTATCATGTTTGTTAGAGGGATTTGATCCTTATGATTGACCCTATCGATTGGTGCCATAAAAGTACAGGGTGTTATTTTATTGGAATTTAGACGGTTCGATTCCCGAGTGTGGCACGCGTATTTTCAAAATCTTTGAATGCAGATTAATTTATTTTTAAAAATGAAGGAATGTTTCCTTTGAGTAAAATTTGCTATCTCCGGTATTAAGAGTACTTTCCCTCCAGGTGGCATTACAAAATTCCACCCTGTATATTGTTTGCTACAATTATTTCCTGGCCTACCCTCCGTGGAAAACCACTGCACGCCACTGGACGTGAGATCCGCTTCACCGCCCGATCGCGTGGACGAGCGGTGTCGGGCGAGAATTGCCTAACATACATACAGAGATTGTGTCAGTCCGTCTTACACAATTTCTGTACCCTTAATACTGTGACCCTTTATATTTATATTGTGTGTAGGTAATATAAAAAAAATCGAGTGTAATGCTAAATCATAAAATGATTACTGTATTTTGAATTGAAACCTAGCAGTATGTATCTTAGGCTCGCATTACAAATCACTAAATATAATTCTGAATTATATGCCCAAAATGGGTTAGAATTTTGAAAATACAAAAATAAGTGACCTTGGCTCATTGACATAATATTTTGTACTGGAGTAAATACTTAGTGAGCTGCATTAATGACTCTTGCCGCAAGGCCAGCTTGCGAGCTCTTCCCACTGACTTACGGCCATTTTCAATAATTTACTAACAGGTAACGGAAGGTTGCCATCTCTGTCTGTTTGACATTTAGCTTACGGAGCGTTAGGCCTGAATTCCTGCTACGCTGATGTCGGTCGCGTACGTCAGCGAGAAATACAGTACACATATCAAAAAATGTTTGCAATCACTTTGAAAAATCAAAATCTTTTTTGTTACGGTAGATTAAATTATGATTTCTTCTTCTTTTTAGATTCTTTATTTAAAATATAGATTTGTATTTTTAAATTCAAACGGTATTTTTGTTTAAAAAAACACAACTAAGAATTTTTCTTGATAAAAATTATATCAGCTTATGCTAGTGATCACAAACGTTTTTTTTTGTTGTGTGTACGCGCCGCTGACGTCAACACAAAGTATACTCGTATGCGCGATCGACGTACGCGACCGACGTTATACGTAAGTAAGTTATAGGAAAACGGCTGTTAAATAATGTAATAGATAACTGTCAACTGAACCAACTCGCAAATTGGTCTGGTGACCGAAATACTATAAGGAGCCCAAGGATTACTCTAATCGAGCTTGTGTTAGATAAAAAAAAAAACTATAATTTATTATTTAATTAACGAAACGAGCTTGACTTAAGTAGCTCTATATAACCATATTTTTTACAAAAAAAAAGGTGGTAGAGCCTAGAGGTTTATTTCCTTTATTTATTTCTACACAAATTATTTACATAAAAAAAAAGATCTAGAAAAAAAAAAACAGCATGAAATCTTGATTGCTGAGAAGGCTGTCCTGCCAAAAACATATTGTACAATTTTAAATTGTAAAAATATCTTGAACTGTCCGCCTCTTTGTTTAATAATAATTTTAATACTTATAAGTATCTACCTACTTCTATGTTGTAATAATTATTAATGAATTAAATGTAATTTTGCGTATGTACTCGCACATTTTTTTCACTTCGCCATATTTTTTGTTGTGTATTGCTCCCTGCCTTATTTTTGATAACCAGTTATACCATGTGCATTATGTGCAACATGGTTTTGTGTAAATTGTTTTTGCAGCTTTATTAGTTAAACAGGGGCACGCACCCATCATTCTATAGTATCATGACTTTGTCCTAATCTCATAGTAGATGACAGAGTCAGCTATCTCAACAGATCCATCGAGCCAGTTTTTATATTTTGAACCTTATTTCAAAAGTTAAGTTTAAAATAATAAAATATAGCTTTAAAACAAAGACTTTACTGCCAGTTTTGTATTAAGAACTTTTTCGATCGCAGAACGGTTCTTACTGCGATCGTAAAACATATACATAAATGTAACTACTCATTCTTCTTGATACAAAACGTACTTCAAAGACTTACTTTACTTCTTCTATAGTTAAAATCTTTTAAGTAATAGGACCGATTGAGCTTTATCGTCTCTTTGAGCTCAATTTGTTTATAAAATTATGCTATAAGCATGGTATCGAGCTTTAGTATCACTGCAAGTTCAGTGCATACTTCTACGAACAAATTGTAAAAGATATTGATGTTGTATAATTAGCTTATCTGTCTGTAAATCCAATGTAACTATAATTATTATCAGTGACTGATCTCCCCTTTCCCTTACAGACGGCACTCTTAGGATACAGAGTAAAAAGAAGAAAAAATACAAGAAAAAACCTCCGAAGCCGGCGCGGCCAAAGCCCGGACAAGTGGTGATCGCGACTGCACTCGACGGCTCGCCGATATTCTGCTGCCCCGAGTGTCAGATGGCGTACCCGGAGAAGGAACAGCTGGAGATACATCTCATTGTGCATAAGATTGAGAGGCGGTTCATCTGTGGGATCTGTGGCGCTGGGTAGGACCAAATTTCCTTTTTTTATTTACCTCTAACTCCTGAAATGAGGCCATTGTACTCCTCATAATAAACAATTAATAAGAACCTCAAGCACAACGCGACCACAAACCACGACTTGTCACATGACCGGCCGCTATCTTGAACAAAACCGGTGAGACGAACGGTTGTGCGACCAAACTTTCTTTCTGATCGAAGATTCTGTGGCCAAAGTCGCAGTCGTGTAGTTCGCGAGGTCTCTTATTCAATCCATACCAAAGTATATATTTTTTTAAATACCTTTTGAGGCTTTTGCTTTAATTTTTTGTCATCCGTTGTTGCCCATTGGTGTCGATTCTGTTGTGGACAAACTAAACTTAATTTAGGCTATTGCTATCTTTTACTAAAAGGCAGTGCGAGAAAAGGACGGCTATAGCTATGAACTAAGTTAGAGATGTCAAACTAGTTTATGCCTTGCGCTTCACCGTGTTTTTGTCGTGCACCCTTCATTTGTATGGAAATATTAGTTCCAACTAAATTTGACAGCTCTAAATTACGTCCGTCTCTTTCTCGTTTTATTAGAGAGAAAAAGATAGCAATAGCCTAAATTATGTTTAGTTTGTGTACAACAGAATCGACACCATTGTCTTGTAAACGTTGCTGCACAAAAATGTAACTTCCCTATGGTTGCACCATATAGATTTTAGGTCTTCCCTTTAGTGTGAAGTGTATCCATCAGGATAGGTGGCGGATGGAAACAACTGCTCGATCACAAGTTCCTTTTATTACTGCCCAACTATAACATATAATTCTTATTGCTAACTTAAATTACTTAGTTACTAGAATATTAATGCTTTGTTTGCGAAACGTGACTTGTTACTGGACCGACGACTGATGGGGATCAGCAAAGGCATGTCCTTACAAGTGTAATAGCTCCCAACTATTTCACACTTTGCATAATGTAGTTGCATTTCCTGCATCCCTGTCTTACTAACCACTCAAAAATCGACCTCCACTTCCTTAATATAAATGTTTAATTTGTTTGTCCAGTCTAAAGCGCAAGGAGCACTTGGAGCGGCACAAGCTGGGCCACAACCCGGAGCGGCCGTACGTGTGCGGCGTGTGCCGCAAGGGGTTCAAGCGGCGCGAGCACCTCAACCTGCACACCGTCATACACTCCGGCGTCAAGACTGAGATGTGCACCGAGTGCGGGAAAGGTAAAACAAACCTATTTCAACTCCTTAGAGACGGTTTTCGCGGAGCAATCGTGCGGTAGACAAGGATGCAGAAAAATGTCGTAGGTTTCATCGGGAGACCTTTGTCCCGTAGTGGGAAAGTACTTTTCATTACTTATACTCGGAAAATAGGTCTGAAGTTGCCTGAGTGGCGGGTTGAAAGTAATACTTTTCAGCCCTAGGGAGAATCTTTTTCAACTGACAGCTGTCAAATTATAAAAAAAAAAACTTGTTCTGTTTTTTCAATGATGAAAATGAAAAATAATAGCTGGCCGGCCACAGAAAAAAAAAATAGGCGGGAAAACAGCAATCCGATCTTCATTTGTTATTTCGAGTTGATTCATGTTTTTATTTTTACTTTCCTTGTATTCGTAATGAAAAGCACAGTGGTGTTTACTTTGGGTTAAAAACTTATTTAGTCCGTCGAACTATCTCGGGACTAAATAAGTTACTTTCACCCCTAGGGTAACAATGTACTATTGTACAGCTTGTCCTCAATTATGCCTACATCAAAAGACTGTGGTTCTTGAATGACCTATTTCCAATTTATTACTACTTTGCCTACTTTCAAAACTTTAATTACTAGGTACTACAGAGGACAACACAAAAAATTTTCAACATCACAGCTCGCCTATACGTACACGACGTACAGTGGTCTTGTTCTTTTCTCCTTAGTGTATCATGTTGCCAATAAAGACAGACACGCACTAAATCCAGTATTATAATAGCTCATTGGAGCCCACGCTTTAAGCAATAAAGAATTTCGGTAACACAGCTGCTCAGCTACCTTGTATATTACAAACATCTGATGATTGTAATTCTGACTCAAATAATGGGGTAGATGACGCACCAATCAATTGAGATACTTTTTAAGAGCTGTCAAAACGCGGGTCTCTCATAGATTTTGTATGGCAATAGCCAACTGTGACGTCACTGTTTTTTCAAATCAATGACTCAACTATTTATTGATTTCAAAGCAACTAAAAATCGAATTCGGCAATTAATTGAAAATAAAACGGGTTTACAGGCCCAATATAAAAATTGTAAAATGTTTTTTTAGAGATTGGTTTCTTGGAATTATTGATTTATGGTGTCAACTATCCTATTAACCAGAAACTTGTTTCTTACAGGTTTCTACCGTAAAGACCACCTTCGCAAGCACACGAGATCGCACGAGAGTAAACGAGCGCGAGACGAAGCGGCAGGAGACTGTTCGCCCGCGCCCGCGCAGCCGTCTAGCGGGAACAATAACCTCATGCCGGAGATTACTATACACGTTAGTATTTTAAATTATTATGAATGAGAGTGGCCTAGGAAAATCACCTCAGAGATTACTACCAGATTTCTGACAAACAACCTGCAATATATGCTGCCACTATAAGCGAAAGGAGCGCATCTGCAGAAAACTGTAAACATAATTAATATGCCTCGCCAAACAAAAAAGCACATGTAGTAAGGGTTATTTTTCTACGTTTCTTATCCTCAGATTGCTGTACTAATAAGCAGAATATTGACCGAAATCCGTCGAAATCGAAAATAGAGTTTCCATCTTATCCCACTCCTCATTTTTGTCCTGAGCTAAAGGACTTCATATCGTTCTTACGTATGATTTTAGTGAAAATGAGCAAATTGTTTAATTAAACTGGCAATACAATAAACTGTCATAACGATATAGGAAGGTAGATAATCTCAAAATAATTATTATGATTGATTAACATCTTTGGTAACGATTATTTGGTACTTTGGACACATAATTATGGTTTTATTGATTTAAGGTTGAACTGTGCAACATATTTTCCATACAAATTTCGGGGGGCTATTACTCCACTGTTTGACAGGGTACATCTAAAGTTAAACATGATATCGTTTTGTCTCATTATTAATTGTGTCTGTGCGGAAACAGAATAGTAAAATAAAAAGCCATTCAAAAGTTACGAGCTACCAAAGATTCGTTTTTATTGCCAATTTTAACGTAACTTTGGGCGTAAATTAGTAATAAAAGAAGTGTCAAATTTCCAAAACAAAGTCGGTACCGACACAGCACAATTATCGAAGAATTCAATAAATTTTATTTGATAATGATTTATGCAGTGGTTTTTTCATAAAATTCGAATTCCCAAAAGCCTTTTCATGTTTTTTTACGCGCGCCTTTTACTATGAATTTTCGTGCATCTCACTGAATAATGTTTCCCCCGGTGCGGAGCGGGAGGGGGACACGCGATATTGACATGTCCTTCGTTTGATAGAAGAACAAGACCTATATTTCTGTCCTTTTCATTTCAAGCATGACGTCAGTGACGTGTCATTTGTTTTTCGCTGAAGTTGAAGGGCCTGTGCATTTTTATTGCACTCCTATAATGTGTGCGTTTCGATGGCGCGACCACGGCATTATTTTTCTTTTAAACTATGGCAAGATTTTGTAAAAAAAAATAATTTAAAATTAAATTAATTAATTTCAATTTTAAATTTCACATTCAGAACATTTTGAAGGTGATAAGCGATACCGTACGTATGCTCCTGAAATATAAACCTAGGATTTTTTATATATTTTTTACAAATTCAATCTGTTATTAGGGTTCCGTACCCAAAGGGTAACAACGGAACCCTATTACTAAGACTTCGCTGTCTGTCCGTCTGTCTGTCACCAGGCTGTATCTCATGAACCGTGACAGCTAGACAGTTGAAATTTTCTCAGAGGATGTATTTCTGTTGCCGCTATAACAACAAATACTAAATATAGTCAATGGTACGGAACCCTTCGTGTGCGAGTCCGAATCGCACTTGGCCGGTTTTTTACCTAAATTTCAGGTCTCTGCAACACTTAGTTTTTAAGATTTCCGTGGCCGCGCGGTTCTCCGCGTTTCGATGGCGTGGCCACGTTCAAACCCTTATAACTTTTTAACCATAACTTTGACAAATTTAAGGTTTTGGGAAATTAGAACCACGTACAGACATATTTTTACAAAATCATGGCATAGTTATTTAAAAAAAAACGCCGTGGTCGCGCCATCGAAACGCACACCCTATAATATCGTGTAGTGACCTACTTATTTAGAAACTTTATATACATAAAACCTTCACGATATAATTTTTACTTTTCTTCTGATCTGTCACTTCTCTGTCTTGTGTTGACTAAATGTATATAGAATTATGAACATTTTTAATTTAATTTAGTTAGTGTACAACAACCACTAAATTGGTGACTCCGACGTGATACGCCCTGAAAAGGAAATCCTAAACTTTATCAGGCCAAGGAAATCCACAGTACCACGATGACAATATAAAGCAAAAAGCAGTCGTCTGCCGACCAACGTCCAGACTCTGCTGGCTTCACAGCTATTTATTTCTCTCGAGGGATTAGCAGACCTGGCGAACAATAACAAACAATATAGTTATACAATATTATTGTTGCCACTAATCTGGCAAATTGTGTAGTGACGATGACGTTATAAGTTGATAGTAAAATTTTTAAAGAAAAAGTTTATTTTATTCTTTTTAGCGCATTTAAATAAAAGGTCAGACGAAAGTATTATATAACTTCGTTTTTGTTCGGAACGGTTCGGAACACTGAGTGTGTGCGTACGTGCTAACTGCTCATCACTGATACTATCTCTGTCGGGCACGATGCCAGGTGAGACAGCGTGCTTTTTGGCCACGCCCACCAATGAGTTCGAGCCCGTGTGATGTGTCACCTTAAGTGAAGAAAAAATTACGTGCATATTCCCTATTGACCCTGCTTGTTTAAAGCAGAATTAAAAGCCTTTTTACTAGAAAAATGTCTAAGTATACGATATCTGAAAGAATGTATAACAATAAGAAATGAATTACATTGTTTTTATTATTTGATAATTAAGGAGTAGGAGCCCCCCGTCGACCGGGTCTCCCTCGACTGGGATGCAAGAGCATAACAGTTCAATTTCTGGTGATCATAAATCAATTTTTGGTTCTAATTTTACGATAAAATGGGGATTAATTTTGGTGATCATTTACTAATTTTGTCAATCAAAAGTGATTTTTTTGCCGTTCGATTTTGCTAAATCTGGTAGTTCGTTAATTGTATGCCTTTGAATTTCACTTGAATGTTAACTAATAGTTCATAGTTGTATTTGTATGCATAAATTGCGTGTACATCTATGTATTCAACACAATGTAAATTGTTTATGAATAAATGAAATAAAATTCCTAAACATACTCTTTAATAAACTCCTTCACGAATAAAATCTGTATTGCAGATACCAACAAGCTCCAACTCAGCGATGCCGGTGCAGATCAACATCCCGCAGCACGTGGTGACGTCACTGGCGGCCAACCAACACGCGGCCGACGCGCAGACCGCGCTCGACGCACTACTGGCGCACCACTCGTGACGTCATCCCCGGCAGGACGAGCCAGCGGCCCGCGGTGACCACTTGTAGGGGTAGGGGAGATTGTATGCCAGGATAGTAAGGGTTCGAATGTAATCTACGTCATATCTTATCAAACTAGATATTTCCAGTGTAAGCTGATCTCTTATTTTACAGTCAATGCTTTACAATAAAGATGACGAGTGACTTAAAAGATATGATTCTGTTTAAACCGTCAGTTAGATTATTGAAAAATATTGGCTAGGGTACGTGTTTTTTATCAAATTAATAAAAAAATGATAAAGATAAAACGCATCAAAGATCATTAGATGTGCCCAAATGTGGCGTCACACGAGTTTTCGACGCACTGTACTGTCGTGTTCAATTTTTGTTTACGTGAAAAAAGAAAAAATGTGTCAATATTTTTTGAAAGTCTATCTGACGGACTAATTCGATTTTTTTTGTCGTCTTGCCTATTACCGGACACTCAATACAAGGGACTGTTTGTTTATGTCGCCGGACAGAGAATGAAAAATCTAGAGAGCTTATACTGAAAATTATAGCTGGATATGTCCTGTGTACAATATTCGTCACGGGTACTTGTGTGTAAAACCAATCCGCACTGGGCCCGCGTGGTGGATTATAGCCCATTCCCTCTCATAGAGAGGAGGCCTGTGTCCCAGCAGTGGGAACATTAATAGGCTGGTGATGATAATGACTTGTGTGTAAAGTAATTTGCGGTCAGTCCGCTATGAAAAGCGCGAATCTAATCCGCAGCTGGGGGCCTAAAATGGCTGCTTTATCAGAATCATATTATGAATCACGTTAAAAATTTAAAATTCTTAAAATGTTCTTTATGGTTTTGAACATGAGTCCATTTTAAGAATTTTAACCTGATAAAGCAGCTATTTTAGGCCCTCTGATCTCACACAAGGATCTGTGACGAATATTGTATATGCAAATTAATTCAATATGATGTAAAAGAACGTTGTCAGTTCTAAATACACTCAGTGGCAATTCTACCGTTGCTTGTAGTGTGCGGGTCTAAAATGCCCGCTTTAGCAGAATCCACGCAGAATCTTAGTATGAATCATGTTAAAAATTTGAAATTCTTAAAATGAACTCTATGATTATGATTGTAAACACCATTTTAAGAATTTTAAATTTTTAACGTGATTCTTAATACGATTCTGATAAAGCGGCCATTTTAGACCCCCTGGTCTCTATAATCTTTATACGCACAAATTGTACCATCTTGGACGGTACGGGAATGCTACTCAAATATCATGATAATAGAAGTCTTTTTCTGTCTTCCTTACTAAGTTCTTAGTTAACACAGGAGATGTTCTCCTATTCTGTCACCCATAATAAGTTCTTTGAAGCCGCACTCCCGCGCTGTCTAATGCGGAACTTATGACGTCACCAACGGCTCGTACAGTGGTGTCTCCGTGTCCATCTCAGGGACTGAGTTATGAAGTATCAATCCCATCACTTATCCAGTGCGGAAAAGAGATGGAACTATACATGACCGATAGCACCTTTCCTTTTTCGCAATGAGTTCTTCATAAAACGGCCCCAGGTCATTGCCTAGTAAACTCATGACAATAATTAAGACGATGGCTATGTACGCAAGTTCGTCTGTCTGTTCGGACATGTTGGTGCCAGTTAAGATGAGAATAGCGGTCATTGACCCACCTACATTTATTAAACTTCTTAACTTTGAAAACCAAAAATAATCCTGTTCAAGTCTGGAATTGTCATCAATCGTGATCTTCAACATCTTTTGTAGTGAAAAACGATACTGTATGGTTTATTTGTTTTGGTTCGTACGAAGAGATATTAGGGAAAGGGCAATGACCGCTATTCTCATCTTAACTGGCACCAACTATAATACGATTTTAAGACAGTGCATTAGTTTGCAAGCTTTAAAAAGTGTTGGCTTCTGTAGTAGCACTTAACACTCTCACCGCCACGCATGTATACAGTTTGCCAAAGCAGCAGGCCATGTGGGCGGCGCGCCGCCCATCCCATTTCTTTAGCGACCCGCCAAGCTTAATTTGAGAGAACTTTTGCGGCACGCCAAGTGGCACGCTGGCAGGACACGCCATATATTTTATCAGCGACAAAAATGCAAAAGTTTTAGCGGTAAATTTTTGGTGCGCCGGCCGCATGACCTGCCGCAACAAATAAAAAAATCAGTAATAGCTTGCTGCACTAGAATTTACGTGGGCGGCCGGCGTACCACATGGCGGTGAGAGTGTTAAGCACGAATTTAAAAACTGTCGAAATAGACGTGGTTTTGCGTTAGAAACTGATTATTGGAGCGGGACTCTAAAGCTAGCATGATCCGAACTCTTCAGACCGAACTTCTGTAAATGAACATATCAATAAGCCAGAAAATAATTAAAAAACTAGCAATTGACCTTTATCTGTATTTGCTGTAAAATATTGAAAATAAAGTATGAATGAGTGTAAAAGCTACTGGGATTAAAATAAGGACGATAATTATTGTTGCTGGTTGTGATTCGAATGGAGCCATCAAGCAATACGTCAGTTACTTAACAATTACAGGGTAGGACAGTCGTAATGTGAAATATAAGCCCAATGCACTGCCGAATTATAACTAAAAAGTTGTTTGTAAAAAGTAAATGGAGTAATGTTGCGATATTTGAAATGAATGAAGGAAAGTCGTTTTAGACTTATGTCTTGACAATAGGGAATATGCATTTTTTTTTTTTCGATGCTGAATGCTATAAAAATAATGACAAAAAGCGAAAACAAGACATAAATCGGCCAAACAACACAAAAGTTATAACCATTTAAACTTTTGTTTCTATCTCTTTCTAGATAAACGAAATTTAGTAAGGATTTTGTACTTCGATGCAGAGACAGAGAGATCCGATGCAGCGAATGACGTCATTCGCTGCATCGGATCTCTCTGTCTAATCAGCAGTTTCAAATGCTTATAACTTAGTATTTTTTATAGATATTATTAAAATAATTTCACTTTGTTATTTCTGATGTAAATACGCATTGTTTAGAGTGATAAAAAAAAATCACGCATATACCCTATTCGCGGACAAAATATTCACTGTCATACATGGTATAGGACCGCGATTACTATGAGACTCTTTGCACAATTTTACTAATCACAATGTGCACTGATTTCTCAGTATAAATTCAGTTTAAACATATCATTCATATCAAATATCCCAACATTTCCAATTCTACGAAGTCGTGGCCTTGTATGAGTCTATAAATGAACCTAACATGGTAAATATTGAGCTCCATGAAGAGACTTAGAGTAAAAGTCGTGTAAAGACATGCGTTGTTTGTAAGAGAAATTAGATTAGGAACAAAACTAGAACCAACTAAGTTTTGTTCAAAGTAATGTGATGAAGCTTCAAGCATAATGTTTGTTTAATGTGGATACATATCATGCTATCACGTCATTTGTTTTTTTCATAATACAATACCATGACATGACACATTTCTCATCCCGTCAAGCGCTGCTGCACAAACTTATATATGTATGGTTAGACGGTTTTACAAAAAGCGCTTTGCTTTCTGGTCTATGAAAAATCAATCGTGATTCCTTTTGTTGGCAGTTTGGTCATCGTAATAAGTACATTTTTGTGGTAGGTATTTTTATATGACAATAAAAATAGATACTAGTTTCCGTAATCCTTATAAGTCTGTAGTTTCTACCGGAACATTGGTTTTTAGATCTTTTCTACGAATGTAAGCTGGATATTTTTTTCATAACGGTTTGCCTTAAACCCAAGGGTTCAGACCTATAAATCTAATGTATGTAGAAGACTACAAGACTCATAATAATTTAGTTACTAGTTATATTCCAGGTTTTCAATATGTTTATAAATATTCAAGAAATTTCAGTACTACCAAAAGATGTTCTCCAATGCTTGGTTTCTCGTTTGATTTGAACAACAGGCAGAGCGATCAATAAGATTCATTGTAAATATCATCGTCACTGTGATATTTATACCATTACCCGCTTTTATTGCATTCTCATTACCATCATGTGCTTATTTTGTATACAAACTTTTTCTATTTCCATCGAATTGTGATATTTATTAATAGTCCGTTGATTGGTGCATGCTGGGATTATTCTCGCTATAAAATAAATAATTTTTCTTGTTGATTCGATCCGTCCCATTTGGAAATTGTTTTTCATATTGTTGTGCTATTCTAAGAAATGTTTTATGTATCTACTATGTGTGTAAAGTAGTAAAGTTTACCTGCCGGCCTACCACTAGTCTCCGCCAGATAAGTAAGAATTAAAGGTCATTGCTCTTTCCTTAATTTCTCTGCGTAGGTACCCCGACAATACATTATTAATCGTTTTTTATTACTAGAAACAGTCAAGGATCACGATAAAGGTCGTTTCGGAAAAAGACTATGTCATTATTTCTGTTTTCGGAGTTATGTATTTGAATAAATGTATGCGGGTTAATAACCTTTAATTCTTACTTATCTGGCGGAGACTATAGTAATCCTAGTGTCACCATCGAATGGACTTGTTCAGCTGACTAAGTTCCTCGCAAGTGTGTGAGAGATTATTTTTGTTAAAAGCAAATAGTAAAAAAAAATGTGTTGTATTTTAGCCTCTGGTATTCCGATTTTGAGAAAAGCCTTTTCTGAGTCTTCTAGATTTTATTCATGGCTATTACTCTACTCTTCTATTTTTTAACATTCAATAAATTGAAATTGTATCACACATTTGCGCGAGTCATAATATAAAACTATGTTAAATTTAGGCTTCTCCACCACATGATATTAATATTCTACTCTTCTATTTTTTAACATTCAATAAATTGAAATTGTATCACACATTTGCGCGAGTCATAATATAAAACTATGTTAAATTTAGGCTTCTCCACCACATGATATTAATATTGTCAGCTTTAAAGTAGGTGTAAATTATTTTCCAATTATATTTTTGTACTTAGTATTAAGTTTTGTAATGCATCACTACACTGGCATGTTTTGTATGTGTTATCTTAGGACGCTGCTATTGCTAGTTCAAGGTGCTCTATGAACATTCATAAATTAAGTCTTGCAAATCTTTTCTGGACATTCTGATGTCTGTGTTTTAAACAATATCATGGTAATTATGAAAATCAGAGTTCCCTATTTCTGGTAGCTAATTTTGTGACTATTCTAATTAATTAATGTAGTACTATAATTTTTAGTACGTTCTGGAACCAAAACCTATAAACTCGATCATCGAACTCGGAACGATTGGGACTGTTTTTTTTTTAATAACAATAAAAAAAATATAAAAAAGAATCATTAAAAATTAAATATAAGTATTTTTTTTATTTCTTTTTTTTTTATAAAATAATCCTAACAGTTTTGAGTTCGATGATCGAGTTGGCTTTCGCCAGTTGGGTTTCGGCCAGAACGACCTAAACTTACCCGTGTACTTTCATTTGTTTCCTCATTCTCTAATGAATATTGAATAAATTGTATTTTTGTACATTTTGTTGATATAAGTCTCTATTTAATTATACGTTGCGTAGTTTAAGTTCGTCGTTCTAAATCTCAAAAACTTATTTAATTTTTTTGTATAACTTTTTAGGCAGATTGTGCGTACTTCGGTCGAAAACTTTACTTCATCTTACTGTTATCATTGATAACGTTAGCAGTTAACCAATCTAAAAGCGTATTTTTTTATTTGGTTTTAAATGAAATTAGTTGCAAGTATTATAAGATTAAGACATAGCGAATAGACCATAACTTCTGTCCGGAGTTAAAGTGTAAACTTTTGTATGAAACTTTTATTTATTAAGAAGAATAAAATCACTGATTTTGAAAAGCATTGTTTTTTATTTCACGCCAATCTTGTAACCAGCAGACAAGCGATTATCTTTATCTCACGTCGATGTTTCTAATATTTAGCACAAACCACAGCCACAACACAGCCTTATAATATAATTTTAAACTCTGTGCACTTTTATGCTTCTGACGCGCCATTATACGCCCCTACACAACAAAGTTACCCTTGGTTTAGTCAATTAGCATTGCTTACGTAAATAGTTCAAATTACACCGAGCATGGAAAAGCTGCGCGCGCCGAGACTTCACGAAAGCTATCACCGTTACAAAGTATAATCGCTCGTGAGCCGTTCTAAAGTTTCCGGACCACTGGCATAATGATGTTTAATATGAACGCTGAGATTCTCCGTGACAAATGATGCATCATTATTTTGTTTGATTATATCGAGTCATGTAAAAAAAAGGATATTTTCATGTTCAATGCACCTGATATCGGCCAGCCTGTTGGGTAACCTTGTGAACGAAGAAGATTGAGCTTGCTTTATTTTTTTCTATTTATTTGGGGTTGTAACCTTTTATACGAGGTTATTTCAGCCCCATGAGCCATTACTGTCATGTATCACACTAACGTACCGAAGTATTATATTATCTCTGGCCGTACGGAGGCCTCCCCTTTTATCATTCCTAATTAGTTTTAATTAGGTATTGGTTCATCAATAAAAATGAAAACATTACTTACGCCTTCCTAATGGGCTCTTCTAGGCATAGTACCTAGATAAATTAATCCTCTGTGTTACTTCGCCGTAGTCGGGTAATAAAACAACATTTCGGTATTTATTTGTGTGTAAATTTTATCTTAGGTATTATGTAACTGCAGGATCACAGCTTCCGACGACGTCCATTCTTTACCGCAACAAGAAGAGTCTTCACTACATGCACGCCGCGCCGCGCTCCGTCGCAACGTTACATACCTGTTACACAGCTTATCTTTTTTTCTACCTAATATTTGGGGTACGTTCAACTAATGGGGTGGAAAACAAACTCATTTACATTTTTACAGTCCCTGAACATGTTTACAAACAAAGAAGAGAAAAAAGTAGGTAAGTACCTACCTGGGTTACTTACCTAGTATAGTATCCCTTTTGTTTTTTTACCTTTGGGTTTTCTACTCCTTTTCCTTACTTCCAGGTCACACCAAATTTTCTTATGAAAATTACATTGCCAAACTTTGACCTTGAACTTGCTTGATCTTGAAAGAGAGCCTTAACTCCTTTGAGTAGTTACTTGGTTCGTGTCGTGCGAGGCGAGGCCCCCGGCCAGCCGGGCGCGCGTGTCGCGCTGCGCAGCCCCCGCCCCGCGGATAGCGCGCGCTGCGCACCTTGTCCGCGCACCCCGCACATACACCACTTACTTATTTCATCAACGACGAACAATTAAAACGCGATGAAAACCTACTTTCTGGACACGAGACAGGTAATCATTCCATTATGTTTCCACTTTTTTGTGTCTCCTCGTGTCGCGGCGACTCAGTGCGCGTTCCAAAATCGATGGTGTGAGACGGCGGGCCGGTAAAAATAAAGCGTTAGAAATGATTGGGGTGAGGCAGAATGGCGGGGGTTGAGTGGGCGCCCTACTAGGGGCCGCACCCTTTGATTCACTTTGTTGTGGTTCGCAACGAGTACTCCACCTGCTCAACAGGACGAGTGCAGTTTTTTTATATTTCGCGTGCGACCTTGCGGCCTCCGCTGACGTAACACTATTCGCGTAACTACGATGTCTGCCGCGGTTTCAGATTCAGTAACCGACGATGAACTTTGCTCCGTTCACTGGGCACATTCCGACGGCGGCAGCGATCCCTTCTATCCACCAGTTCGCTGCAAAGTTTGGATATGAAGGTGGAGGTAGTAGTTCTGGAGGAGTGCTGCAGGAGACGCGCTACCACGCGACGGGCGGCGGTGGCGGGGTGCAGTTCGCAGTGGCGCCGGGCACGGGCACGGTGGCTGTGGATGGCGTGAAGTTCAGGCAGGCGGAGAGTGTGGTGGTGGTCAGTAGTGCGCAGCCTGGCACTGTGGCGCTGGCGGGGCTGGCACCCATACATACAGGTTAGTCAGTGCTTTGATTCCAATGACGATCATTCAGGCATAATCTTAGTAAACAAGGGTTAAATTGCGGAAAATACTTTGTATTCTAATTATCTAAGCTAATTATGTTGACAACCAGAGTTATTTATCTCCATTTTTCCTACCAATGTGAACACCCACCTGTTAACTCCGTGTCATTGGAAACAGTAAACACTGGCGTGAAATACCAGACGATATCGTCTTCGTCAGTGAACCTGGGCAACATCGCGTACGGCGGGCAGGCCAGCTACGTGCAGGCGGAGTCGGTGCATCAACATCTGAAGGCAGAACAGCGGCCTGACAAGAGGGAGTATCGAGAGGAACTCCACCATGATCTCATGGCAACGATGATGCAACAGCATCAAGGGATCAATGGTTATTACCTTTTATAATTCATGTAGCTTTACACTTTGATACCTCATACTTATGGAAGTTCGAAAATTTCTTAATGTATAGATATACCTTAGGTTATGATATCCCCAAATTATTTTAATTTTAAACATTATCTTCAGTCAGCCAGAAGATTCCCACAGTTGGAAATATGGGGTTTCTCCAATTTTAAACGGAGAGACAGTGGCGGATTTACACATTTGCCGCCAGTAGGCTTTTCAAATTTTGTCGCCCCTACTGACCTCTACACAATGTGTTAGAGTTCCGGATTGTTTTTACAGCCCAAAAATTTTGTTAAGATTACCCAAGAAATAGTTTTTGGGTAAATTCTTGAGCTAAGTGAAAATTTTAACACTACCTTGAACAGGCTAGAATTGTTTCAATCCTGATACTTATGAGTTACTTGTTCGACTCACAGATAAAGGCAAGAGTAAGTAGGCTGCAAGAGCGAGCGAAGCGAGCTCGAAAATTTGTACACTTTCCTACCTACCTTGGACAGGTTAGAATTATTTCGACATACCGGAGTTACCTGGGCGACTTATAGACAAAGATAAGATTCAAGAGAAGCTAGACTGCAAGAGCGAGCAAAGCGAGCTCGAAAATTTTTACATCTTGCCTCGAGTAAATTCAGATAGATAGGAGGTTTGAGATCAAAATATCCACATGATATGTAACCTTGCGTATGTATGCTATAATTGCCTATTAGGGCCTAGGGGGGGGGCTCCTAATTTATTTCAGCCTCTGTCTATACCGATCGATCGAGAAGTTTTTCGCAGGGTACGAACCGCGCGTTTGTTTAAAGAAAATGTGTAAGTTTGTAGCGATAGTAAAAGTACTCAGAGGCTCATTTATAACCTTAAAAGACACGCTACAATTTGTTACGTATAATACAAATTCTGTGGCATCAGGCAGGAAAAAGCTGACTCTGGCGACGCCCATGTTACTTATAGCTTCGACACACTGGTCTTGATTCGATGGCGAAATACAATAATAATTTTAAAGAAATTCTTAAACATGGGTATCTGGACTCTCTCTCTCTTTTAGTCTGAATTTGAACCTTCACTTAGTTTATTGTACAATTTACTGCCGTTTCCAGTTTTTGTAATTATGTAAAATTATTCCCGTCGCTTGTTTTCAATAAACGCGATTCAATAAGTTGTAGAAAAAATCATCTAACTGGTGAAACATTTAGTACATATTGAATTGCTTGTGTGGATCTAATAGCATTTAGGAATATAATTATGGATGTATTAATTTCTGTAACACATAAAGAGTCCTATTACATTTTATACGCAAATTCATGATTTTTGACGCAGTAATTTTCAGCATCAGTTAGATATTTTAATGATTTGCTTATAAATAGAAATAGTGCCATTCTCTTTCTTGTAAGTTAGAGTTACACATTTTAATTTTTCTTTTCGTGTAATTTACTATAAATATTTTACGAACTCAGGTTGCAAGAAAAACCGTCGGCGATGGAACTTTGACGCTCAAATTCACATTGTTACATGCAATTCTTACAAAAACTAAAACTACTGAAAAATAAGCTGAATGTTTTACTTGTTTATTGGAGTTTTAGAATTTCTTTAAATTCCTTGAATTTTCACGGAAAAAATCGTAAAGAAAGCGTAATTTAAGCCATAAATGTCTTGATTCAGCGTCCATTATATTCCAAATAAATTAAATTTTATCAAATAAATTAATATGATATAAAACTTCAATCTACAATGAATAAGTTTCATTAGTTTTCGTTTGTCAATATATTAAGACAAAATTACAATAAATAAAATTAAAGTACTATAATTCTGCGTCAATTCAGGTCGCTCCTCAGTCTCATGTCAGTCTCGTTTCTAATTTTCGTCAGTATCAATCAACAATCATCCGGAGATCGCTATTATTATCGACTCGTGTACGCCGACCGAAATAATTTGATCCAGGAAGTAAAAATCAAAAATTTGCGTAAAAAAAATGTAATAGGGCTCATAAAAAGAAAACTGCCTCATATTTGCCGCCCCTAAAATCTGCCGCCCTAGGCTCCAGCCTACTCAGCCTATTGGCAAATCCGCCACTGCGGAGAGAGATGAATTCTGTCGCCGTCTCTTTGCACAATTGTCAATTTTGCTGCCCTTGTGGGTTAAACTTTCGTCATCCTTTACTAGATTGTTACGTCTCCTTCTCTTTATGTTTAGTAGCGCAAGCGACGCCGCTGCAGCAAGGCCAGCAGCTACTAGTAGTGCTGCACGAGCCGAAGGAAGCTGCAGCATTGGCTCGAGCCATCAAGCAGGAAGGTCGGAATGATCGCGGCGGTAACACCGCGCCGGCTGAGTTTATCAGTAAGTTACTTGCCGTAGATTTTAATCTATCAAACCGATTGAGCCTATCGTGTTTTGTTTGAGGGAATTCAAATATCCTTTGACCTGTATGTTTTATGATTATGACTCATTTCATCACCATTTGGAGAAAAAATAGGTTTTTCTCGGGATAGATACTTAGTACGAAACCGCAAGCTGTGAATCATAACTTCTGCCTCAATTAAAAGATCTACAAACCCGCCTTTACAAGTTTACACTGTCTTAACATAATACTAACAAGCTAGGTTCGTTCATTGTTGCATACTTAGGTATAATCTTTTCTAAAATTATTTTAACGTGGCTTCATTGGCTAGCCATGCAACTCGGTATGATTGTAGCCTTATAAGTACGACTCAGCCATAAGTGGATTCAGCTTCTCGTATGTCATTGCTTACATATTTCTACTTATTTCTTGTCATAGGGTACAGAGACTTTCTACAAACACATTGTTATTATTTTTTAGTTTGTTTTATCTTTAGACTAAATGTTAACAGTGTAGAAGTACCTAAGTTATATCTAGTAGACATATAAAAGCGGTACCTCTAGATACAGATAAACCCTGTACAGGTATGCACTTCTGTTGTTTTCTTGTTTCCGAGTAGAAAGTGGAATTTCGTCGTTGTTGTTCATCGTATCGTCCATCATTTAAAACAAACGCATTCTCTAACTACAACCTACTTTCGCTTCCATTTCGACATCACCAACGACTACTACTGTATCCAACTTTTCCATTTCCTCGCATATCATAACCATCATTCTCACATCATCTACCATTCACCTAGTATCGTGTGCGTCAGGCATCGGGGACGTGACAGACAGCTCGACATGGCAGACCCTGGGCGGTGGCGTGGCCGACTACCTGTCTGCCCTGCCACTGCCTCTGCATCATCTCCTGAAGTACTCCACACCTGCTACTGTGATCGAGAACAAGAGAGAAGAACAACAGCCCACTATTGTGGCCACCGTCAATGCTAACGCCTTGAATGCTATGCCTAATATTGCACATACACACACAGTAAGTTTGGATTTTTTTACATTTCCTTGTAGACTTGTGGCAGATAAATATATGTACAGAGCTCGGACGAAATCTCACCACCAATACGACCCTTTTTGGTTGCAGCATTCGCCCGCTATTGAAGCGCTTATTTAAGCTCATCAACTAATAGCATCGCAGATTCGCAGCATCTGATCCCTTGTTTTTGTTAATACAAAAAAAAGGGTCGAGAGAAAAAAGAATACTTAATAATAATAATAAAAAATAATCATAATAATAAGACTAAACATAGTTCTTCTTCTTCTTCTTCGTGTCGATGATTCGTTAAGGGTGGTAAACAGATGTGGAGATCGTGTGCACGGGATTTTGTTTTAAAAATGAGCAAATTTCCTCCGAGCTCATGGTACCTATTTGTTCTTCTCGGTCATCCGGTGTTCTTTTGTGCCAATGTGCCATACTCATCATCAGCTTACAGCAGTTCACTGCAGGGCTTAGCCTAGGTCCCTCTAAACGTAGGACTCAATCAACGGCAAAACTTATCCAGCTCTTACTAGCTACTCTACAAAAATCACAGTTTCATCTAACCTGAGTGTGCTCCTCACGTTTGCCTTTTCGCGGTCTCCACTGAAAAACACGTAGACACTTTTGAGTACTTCATTTGTTTCCTGCTTTATAATAGATTGCTTTATTTCTATAAGGTTCATGCGATTTTTGTATTCTAAAGGTACATGTCATCTGTTCCAACACCAAGGATGCATACATTAATTACATGAACTAATGGGTCCTAAATTATGACGGACCTGTTGTTTGTATTTGTCAATCAGTATAAAATATAATTTTAATCTTCCAGCAGATGCCCGCGAACACAAACAGCGTGGTGGTACAAACGTCGACGGTAATCAACCAGACCTCGAACCAGAGCACCAACACCATCGTCATGTCTAAAAAGAAGAAGAGAAAGAAATCCATGAAGGAGAAGAAGCCGCGCCCCAAGCCGGGAGAGATACGACTTACTACTGCTTTAGGTAAGAAACTATCTACATACAGGGTGGGAAAGACACCCCCGTACAAACAGTTATACCACGTACTCGATACATTATTCTGAACCCCACATATATATTTTTTTTATTGGGGGTGCTCCATTTATCCCCTTTAGGGTCAAAAAGTTACCCCTTAAACCAAAAGGATCATTCCTAATCTTTTCAAGCCATTTCCAGGTGTACCTACGTATCTGAGTTAGCCGCCCTCGACAGCTTGCAAAATCATCGGTAATTTAAAAAAAACTGCTATTTCCTACAAAAGTACAATACTTCACGGTCATGTATGGTGATTTAATAAACAAATTACCGATTAAAAATACTTCGATGTGGCCCGTTCAGAATGATGTAGGTACAGAATGATGTAGGTACCGAATACCGGTAAAACCGGCCATCATTGCCCTTAGCGGATAAGTTTGCCCGAACACGAAAAATAACTAAAATAATGATTTGTAAATAATTGTATTTAGCTGACAACATTATCTAATTTTTAGGGTAAATTTAAACATTTTTCTGGCATCATTAAATATTAGCAACGGTGCTAACTTCACTCAGTTGTCAGCGAGACATGTTGAAAGGAGGACTAGTGTGAGGTGGTGCCAAAATCTTATGTTATGTTTTTACTTACTGTCAGCGTACTACATCTCTCAGGTAAGTTATTTTAATATCAGAGTAATTATAAATATCGCGCTTCATTTTAATGCTACTTTGAGACCTTTACAACATAAAATCTTGAAGATAATGGAGTGGGCAATGATTCCCGAATTTGCGCGAACATAAGAGTGACAACATTGCCCACTACAAAAATAATGTTAGGGTTGGCACCCATCAGCACTCAGTTGACAAATATAAACTAGGTACCTACATTTAGTTTGTTTGGTTGCAGTATGGGAAAGCCTACGAAAAGAAATCGCAAAGTCCTCGGGTCTCGGCCCTATAAAAATTATTCAGAAGAGATGTTACAGCTCGCAGTTAAAAATGTAAAAAAAAATAGGATGTCCTCGAGATCAGCAGAAAAAACTTTTGGTATACCTAGGCGAACGATCCTAAATAAGGTGAAAGAGTACCTAATAAAAGAGTTTATATTTGAACAGATTATTATTTATCACATTAATATGTATCAACCCTAATCCACTGTTTTACTATGTATGAAAAAGTCCCTGGTGTGTAGTGTAACATTGCCCACCTCAGTAAAATAAAAAGTAATATGTTTTTGACATATTGAACACGAAGGATGGCAACTTTGCATAATTCACTAAAACATACCCTATTACCCAAGCTTTAGAACTGATAATTTTAGAGAAATTAAGGTTGAGCAATGTTGGACGGTTGTGCGTATAATTTTGCCCGGCTATTTAGGCGCCTTTTTCTTGGATTCTGTTAAAAGTTAGAAACACTTTATTTTGTGATTTTAGGCCTTTAACAGTAATTGCTACCATGGTCGACTTTATTACGAGTTCTGGTGAATATTTTTTGCAAAATCTCAAAAATACGTGGAAATGCGGGCAATGATGGCCGGTTTCACGGTACGAATAATAATAATAATATAATTAACCGTTTGTGCATCGTTGTGTGACTCTGTATACATTCATATTAATTAATTCCTTATGCTAATAATAGCTGAAAGACGTCCATCCACACATCTCATTGGCATAGCCTTGCCCTATGCATCGCCAGAACAGCTAGTTCTACAATGCTTGCATCAATGTGGAAGCAGCATTTCAAAACTATTTTTCATTACTCATACTCGGAAAGTAAGTTGCCTGAGGAGCGGGTTGAAAGTAATACTTTCAGCCCTAGGGAGAATCGTTTTCAATGGACAGCTATCAAATTATAAAAAAAAAATGTTAATTTTTCTATTGAACCATGTTCCAACTTTCTATACAGCCACGATGTAAAATTGAAATAACATAAAGTATTAATTAAAGAACATATATTTTTTAACTCTTCGATACCCGCAATCATCGGGTACGGCTGGGGACGTCCATATAACTTTATTATAATTAAGATTCAATTATTTCTTTAAAATAACGTAGATTTAGGAAAAATATTTACCACTTTTTCAATGATAAAAATGAAAAATAGGTAATGGCTGAATAGCTGGCCAATTACAGATAGAAATAGCAGATAGACAAGAAAAAAAAATAGGCCGGAAAGCGGCAATCCGACCTTCATTTGTTTTGTCGAGTTGATTCATGTTTTTATTTTTACTTTCCTTGTATTCGCAATGAAAAGCACAACCTCGGGTTAAAGACTTATTTAGTCCCTCGAACTATTAGCGCCCTTGCTGTGCTCGGGCACCAAACCCCGTCTCGGGACTAAATAAGTTACTTTCACCCCTAAGGTAACAATGTACTATTAATTCTTAACAGTAAGGGCAGTTTCGTAGCCAAATGTTTCTACTGATGCGCAGTTACATTTTCCGGGATTCGCCACTCCTGAAAATTAATTATTTCCAATATAAATGTATTTTTATTAATTATTTGCAGATGGCAGCACGTTGTACTGCTGTCCAGAATGTCACATGGCGTATCCTGAACGAGAGCTTCTGGAGCAGCATCTAGTGGGCCATACCATGGAGAGAAGGTATTAAGATTCAACTTACTACTTAAGCTAGAGTTATATCTTCTACAATATGGAGATCCGATGGAGATGGACGATTTAGCTTTGAATATTACAAAAAAAAACTTGCTTATGACCGCGAAGAGGTCGGAAACTATCCCACGGGAGGGATAAAAAGTACCGAAGTCAAGGCATGAACAATTAGTTACTTTCGCATAAAAGAAACTATTATTAACAAACTATTAAAACTATTATTATAATTAAATATATATATAATAAATAATAATAATATATATTTAATATATATTATTATTGAAACTGTTATTATTTAGAAACTATTATTATTATTTTTATATCCATTCGTTTATTTTGCTCGGCTAACCGGGTAGCCGGAAATGACTGATAACACGGGCCTAAGCCAAGTGATTATCAGCTGGGTTAACAGTTATAGAGGTAGTAGTAGGTACATTACGGTATTGTGTTGTAGCTTGGAAGAGAGATGAGGGTATGTTTAAGTGGTTATGTTTGTGCAGGTTGTCTGATTCACACTGTAGGAACTTTCTCACCAGTCTACACGTGTTTAGTATCACTGCCTTCTGCAGCAGGTGGTATGTGTTAGAGGGCAGGTTTAGAGAAGTAAGGGACTGGTGGAGTTGTTTTGGTATTACTCCTGTTGTGGACAGCACTATCGGGACTATTGTTACTTTTTGCAGATGCCAGAGGCGGGTTATTTCGTCTTTTAATTCGATATATTTCGATAATTTTTCTGCAATCGTAGTTTGTAAGTTGTGTGTATTTGGTACAGCTATGTCAATGAGATATCCAGTTTTGTTTGTTTTATTTATTAAAGTGATGTCTGGTCTATTAAAGTGTATGGTTCGGTCTGTAAAAATCCCTCGGTCAAAATATAATTTTGTCGAAGGGTTTTCCAGCACAGGTTCGGGGATGTATTTGTAGTAGGGCACGATGGAGTCTACTAGTTTGTATTGGTGTGCTAGTTTCTGGTGTATCACGTTAGCTACTTGGTCATGTCTATGTTTGTAGTCTGTTTGGGCTATTGATTTACACGCGCCTGTGATATGCTGGATGGTTTCTGATGAACTATTGCATTTTCGGCACATATCAGTGCTTAGGTTTATTATTAAAGAATGTCATAGGGGGGTCCTATTCAGCTATTCAAGCCTTTTTTTTCCTACAGGATACAGGAGGATTTCTAACATAGATCATTGGAAGTCAGAGTCTAGAAACACTTATTTCAATGCAACTTTCTATGGCCCCAGGTTCATCTGCGACATCTGCAACGCCGCCCTCAAGCGTAAGGACCACCTGACGCGTCACAAACAGTCGCACAACCCCGACCGGCCGCACGTCTGCTCAGTCTGCATGAAGGCGTTCAAGAGGAAGGAACAACTCACGCTGCACTTCGTCATCCACTCGGGGGAGAAGAGACATGTTTGTAACGAGTGTGGGAAAGGTGAGTTCAACTAAATCTGCTTAGCCTTTTCCCAACTATGTTGGGGTCGGCTTCCAGTTTTACCGGATGCAGCTGAATACCAATATTTTACATGGAGCGACTGCCTATCTGACCTCCACAACCCAGTTAGTAGTGGGTAATACGATACCCTTTGGTAAGACTGGTTGTCAGACTTTTTGGGCCTCTGACTACCTAACGACTATCAAAGATCTACAAATGACAGTCGGGACCAACTGCTTAACGTGCTTTCCGAGGCACGGAGGAAACCCTGTTTGTAATGGGTGGTCACCCATCCACAGACCAACCTAGGCAAGCACGGCTTAACCTAAAGATCGACCCGAGCGGCTGTTATTTAGCCATGAGTTCCTCCTCCATTATTTTATCACACAAAATTATAGATTAACCTTTTGAACGCCTTTGTCACATATACGTGACAAAAGCACGTACCCTGTACGCCTAACGACACAAATATGTGACAAAATGGTAGGTGAAATTGTGGCTTAGCGTGGAGGGCACGCGCGTGCGTTTATGCTCTGGCGTTAAAAAGTTAAGAACATCAGCTGTGAAGCCATTTCCCAACGTAGTGGTTGGCTTCTAGTCTAACCGGATGCAGCTGAATACCAGTGTTTCATGCATTGATCTCACGTCCACAAGTCATTCATTGGGTACTATGATACCCCTTTTTTTTCGGATGGGAAATGATCAAATGACTCCTCCCGCTCTGGGCGGAGCAGGAGGGAGTGTCAGATTTACTGACTAAAACCCATCAATGTTTCTACATCGCCCTTTGTGTTCCGGGGCCACGGTATCACTTTCGAACAGTCCCGCAACCCCGGAACAGTCCCGCAACCCCGGACTATGATACCCTGACTACTAGTAACGGTCTGAAAAGGATTTTCAAATGACAGCCGTGACCAATGGATTAATGTGCTTTACAAACTATGGTGGAGTCTCGATATATAATTGGGGAAGGTGAAGGCATATTTATCTGGATTTGTCCCCTTACCCCCATCCGCTATTACTTTTAATGATATGATCATGCTTGAACCATAACTGCCAAAACGTGGGCGTCCTAAACACATAATAGGCTAGTTTCCACCATCAATAATTGTAAATCTATTTAGTCCGTCAGTTAGAGCATTGGAAAATAATGGACACGTATTTTTTGTTTTTGTAAATCAATGAATATTAACAAAGATAAAACGCATCAAAACTCGGGAGTGGGGGCTCGTGACGTCACAACGCACTAAAACTTATAGCACGGCGTGACGTATTGAGCATTTTAAAAGCGTCGTATCTTCGTCAATTTTGGTTTACGTAACAAAAGAAAAAATACGTGTCAAATATTTTTTGATAATCTTACTGACGGACTTTTAAATTAGATTTTTGGACATAAGCCTATTCAGAGATTACAGGTGTGATTTTATACTTTCAAAATTTTCAGGATTCTACCGCAAAGATCACCTCCGCAAGCACACTCGGTCGCACATAGCGCGGCGGGTGAAGGCGGAGATGTCCCAGCAGAGCTCGTCCAGCTCGCCGCCGCTCGCGATGGCGGTGCCGGCGCCCACGCCCGACCCCTCCTGACCGCACTGCGACGATAAGAGCGCCAACGATCTGCTTACACTCATCGCGGCTCGACTCGAGTAGGGGTATCGAAGGTTGAGGATAGATAAGGAAATAATACTTCGAAGCGAAGCTTGCGTACCTTTTCAAGGTGCGTTAACACCGAATTTAGCTTATGGAGTAACGTTTTCATGTGTTAGTTCGCAAAAATGTATATCAAAAAGTCAGTAAAAGGGTCGCAAAAGTTACTAAATGTTACCATGTACCAAAGGTTGCTTTGGTATATTCAGGACTGAGCAAGGCTTTGCTTTTCCAGTTGATAAACATTTGCTTGCAATGCCGTTTTATTGATCCCGAAGGCACTTTTCTCTCGCGCTTGTGAGTGATATTTTTGAACGACAAAAACGATAGAGCTACGAGTAGATGCAGATAGATCTGGCTCAGCCTAAATCGCTCTTTTTCTCCAGATTCAAGGCATGTGTTACTTTTAAAGATACTCAGTACAATCATGTTTGGTTGAAAGTGTGATACACCTTGAATTGAAATCTAGTCATTAGGTTCAGTGACACGCCCAGTTTCGATCTTAAATGAAGTATTACTTCTTTTTCTACGGTGGAGGTGAGTTGATTCAAGCGTTCGTGTAAATAGGTAATGTGGAATCGTGGAACAGTGTAATATATATCTGCTATGAAGTGTAATTAGTAATGACTGATGTTTATTTAACTGTTTGGTTGATCGTTTCTCCAGACTTTATTTTGAATGTCTTTACTGGTTGTTAGAAATTTTGTTTACTGATTAGAGCAAGAATGGGCTTAATAATAAAGGAAAAAGTATATAAATTGAAACAGGCAAAGAATCAACTCTCCTCTTTAGTTACAGTATATTAAAATGATTAAATGACTTATATTTGAAAACTTTTACCTGTCCTAGATAAGACCAGTTAGTTACTTGAGCACTATTGAACATAAGTAAACTCCAAAGCAATATCGATTAGAAAAACCTACATAATTATAAGAGTATTTTGTGTAACAGAACACCTCAATGACATTCTAAATAGTGTATATGGCCATTTTGATTTGAAAATGTAGATATTTTTTTATCTAGGGAGCAACATTATATTTTGTTGCACCCATCTTCCACATAGGATGTGAGGTACCAATCTAAGTGAGCGAGGTATCGTACCGGCCTGGCCGTAAGTATGGCACACCTATGCCCGTTTTCTTCTAAATATCTTACACAGGCTGACGTCCGTTTTAGAAAAGTCTTTGTTGTCATTCATAGGTACGAGAAAGTCCCTCTAGAGTATGACCAGTTTAAGTGTGCAGTTCCTGCTTGACAGGGAAAAATGCATCGATATGCTTCGATACACTTGGTTATTTATTTTAGTTCTGTTTTCCCGCCTGCACAGATAAGTTGGTTGAAGTGTATATTGCTATACATTATATGTATAATATTATATTGCGATGTGTCATATTTACGCCAGGATGGTAGGTACAGTATGACCAGTTTAAGTGTGCAGTTCAAGGTGGCCCCTGCTTATCAAGAAAAAATGCACCGAAATGTCAAACTTGGTACATTTATTTTAGTTCTGTGTTTTTCCGCCTGCACAGATAAGTTGGCTAAAGTGTTCATGGATAAGCCAGTTTCAGTATTGCAAGCTTGGACCGAAAGTATTCTTGAAAACGTAAATAAATTGGCAAATAATTTGTAAAAAGTTCCAAAGATTGAGTGAGAGATTAAGGCGCCCAAAAAGGGCACTTAATTAAGTGGTGTAAGTTAAATGAATTTGTTTTTTTTTTTTTTTGTTAGAAACATTTATTTTAATTTGTTATTTCCAAAATTGATGTTAAGTTGAGTACCGCAAAGGCAAAGCTTTGCTTTATGGGCAGTTTAAGCAATAATATAAAATAGTTTGCTCACTGCCAAAGCTTTACAAAGTGAAAGAGAGTATAACCCCGTGTCCTCATAAAAGCGAACGTCGTGCGAACACGACAAGTCGTGCCTATACTAGGCGCTACCTGGTTTTACGGGAAAACGCGTAGCATAATTTTATTTTATTATTATATGCAATGATTGTAAATTCGCGTGGCCGTTCCCTTTGGTTAGCACACGGGGCAACAATACCCATTTTAACTTTAGAATGAAACTGTCTTAGGGTGTGATGTACTAAAATCGGGATAACGCGTTAGTTCGATGAGTTCAAAACCTGAATTCGAAAGAATATATTTCGCTGTGATGTAAATTTTTATACATTTATTGTGTTTTAACATAAATATTAAATGTTGTGCTCCTTTAAGGGTTGTTTTCTATTATTATTGTTGTTCGTTTGATGTCTGTTTCTGTGTTCAGTTCGTTATGTGATTCGATGTAGGTACCTAATGTAAGTAAACGTTTATGCAACATAGCTGTTATATACCATAGAATGTTTGTTCATAACTCGTATATTAGGATAGTATATAGTACATACCTACGGGTAGATGGTTCACTTAGGTACGTACAAAACATATTTTTATAGTAAAATGGACGCTCAGTCTTAGAAGTTTTAGTAATTGTAATTTTTGAAAAAGTTTTAAGTAAGTTTTATTTTAGTCGATTATATTTTTTTAACTTATGTATTTTTCTGCCTAGATTGCTCTCATATAGAGCCACGAATGCGACGTCACAGGCAGAACCAAAATAAAATAGACTAAGGTTTCTTTACTAAGCAGCTCTTTCTGAATTGTATAATATCTAATTAATTGTTTACAGTACCTAGTATTTCTTACAGTGATATCGCATTTGCGCATTGCCCAGCGTAGGTGACGCAGCGCAAAAACATTACTTTTATTACATGATATGTAAATAGGCTAGTTTTTAATTGCACATCTATTTAGTCCGTCAGTTAGAGTATTGGAAAATAATGGACACGTAGTTTTTGTTTTTGTAAATCAATGAATATTGACAAAGATAAAACGCATCAAAACTCGGGAGTGGGGGCTCGTGACGTCACAACGCACTAAAAATTATAGCACGGCGTGACGTATTGAGAATTTTAAAAGCGTCGTATCTTCGTCAATTTTGGTTTACGTCACAAAAGAAAAAAATCGCGTCAAATATATTTTGATATTCTAACTAACGGACTAATTAGATTTTTTCAGGACACAAGCACATGAGTAAGAAAAAGGAACAGATAATAAGCTTCTTAAGAACGTGCAAAATTGTTACCTATTTTGGTAGGGTTGTCTCATTATGTGAAGACAAATTAAATAAAACATTTGTGATATTAATTTAAAGACAGACCGACTAGTAGCGAGAAATAAGAACGATGCAAGTATTAATGCTAAAAAAACTTATTTATAATAATTTTCTGAAATGTACTTCTGAACGAATAATTCAAAATTGCATTTTATGGGTTTGGCAATTTCTAGATTACGTAAACGTCATATCTACAACCTGTTATAACTATAAACGTCAAACATTTTTTATATTATTGTGTGCATAAAAATACTATAAATAAGGAAATATTTTTTTTTTTTATTATATTCAGGGGTTAGTTTCCCAGCTTTCCTATAAGGTACAAGTTATGGTCGGAGTCCCATATAAAAATGTTTCGTTTCCTTTTAGCTCAATCAGACATCGGATTGGTTCAAATGTTCAAATCTTACTTTCAATATTTGAACGTAACACACATACCTAATATCTATTAAATACCAACCTGCCCACATACCTACAAATGTTTAGTAAAAGCTTGTAATAAAAATAAAAAGCTAAAAACACACCGTGTAGTTCCCTTTTCTTATTAAAAAAAAAAACATACAATAAAATAAAGATCCTTACTTGAAAAAGTAATAATCAAATATTAACATACCTATTGTACTCTTTGGGATAGTTAAAGTATGATATATTTTTATTTTTTCTAGCATTATTCATACACACAGTACAATAAACAACCATTATTAACGTTTTTACATTAAAATATTCAAACTTGTCAAAAAACAAACAACGTGTGTTGCCCTGACAACCCTGAGATTCTCAACTGGCTGTGACAGCGTAAACCGGTTTTTTCCAGTCTCGCCGCGTACGCGACAAGCGGCCAGTGGTAACGCACACATGCTCCGCGTGCTTGTAGTGGTGCAACCAATGCGCGCGGTTGTATGAAGCTTATACTCTGTTCCGTTTTCTTACTCATGTGACACAAGCCTGTTTTCGAAGGTTTTTTCCTTCATTTGCTACACACCTATGCTGGACGACCGTTTGTATGATATAAGCCCAATCCCATTGTATGTTTCCACAACTCATAATAATAGTACATAGTGATATCCAGCTTCCCTCTGCCAACATCGTGCTTTCGTATTTTAACTTAAATATAACATTTTACTTGATTTACGTAGTTTTATTTAAATTATTTTCTTTTTTCTATCTAATAGTAGGTATTTTAGGGTCGCATGAATCATAAAATTCGAGTAAGATCCGTTTTTTAGATAAAAAAGGTGTATTCTGGGTTTCTTCTGCCTAACCCTTCGGAGATAACAGGCGTGATGTTTATGTCTTTTTTTTTAGCCTTGAATGTCCCACTGCTGGGCAAAGGCCTCCCCATATCCTTTCAGATACTCTTCTCCTGCTCTACCTTAAACCAGTCCTCGTGATGCGCGTCTAAATCATCTCGCCATCTCTTTCTAGGCCGGCCTCGGCGGCGCCGTCCATCCTCAGACACCCATCGTGTTGACACCTTTGCCCAGCGGTCGTCGTGCATGCGGCTCACGTGGCCCGCCCAATCCTATTTGAGCCTGGCTGCCTTTTTGCCCGATCATTCTCAGAATCATGTTGTGATCATGTTTGCGGGAGAGGCAGTCTGATTTTGGCTACACAACAGAGCGAACTAGAAGTGCGATATCTAAGAATATAATAAATAATATTAAAATAATATATAATATAATAAAATAATAATAATTTATCATTAATTTATAATATATAATATTTAAGTGAATAATGATCAGTAGTGTCTTTGTGATTGAGTTTGAGGTGTTTTGTGTTTAAGTTATTTGTTGTTTGATCGGTAGTAATTAATTTATACCATACCCAGCTCGTAACAATATATGCCTCGGTTGTTGACTTCAACTTCAACTCCAATGTCAATAATATGACAGATATATTAATTTATTACTCATATTTGCTTATTTTAAAAAGACTTATCAGGAAGGTCGAATAAGATCCATCATGGGTATGGCTAATGGGTCTTTTGAGAAAAAAAACCTCACTAGATCCATCATGGATCTGGCCAATGGATCTTCTGAGAATGATCCTTCTCAGTAGATCCATATCTTGGAATCAGGATCCAATGAGAAAAACAATTCTCACTAGATCCATCATGGATCTGGCCAATAGATCTTCTGAGAATGATCCTTCTCAGTAGATCCATATCTTTAAAATCAGGATCCAATCAGAAAAACTATTCTCACTAGATCCATCATGGATCTGGCCAATGGATCTTCTGAGAATGATCGTTTTTGCCTACGTCTATGATCCCTGTTTCTGAGCGCAGCGTTGTGTTCCGTATTTTATCAGCTCTCTTTACACCCAGAATGCTGCGCTCCATTGCTCTTTGGCAGACTCCAAGGTGGGACGTTTATGTCTATTGGCATAAAATGATAATACAATTTATGAGTGCAAAATACTTTATTTTTGTACTTCCATGTCACACTAATAAACTTAGATTAGAATCACAACGTTATTTTCAGTGAAAAGACAAAATAGAGGAACTTTACAGAAAGATAAACTTACATCTAATTACGATAACTTTGCCAGTCACAATGTAAATTGATAAAACATGATTTGGTAACTTTTAGACAAATAAATAAAAATATAAATACTAAATTTGAAAAGTTAATAGACTTTTTTTTTTTTAAAAGTTGAAAAAATAAATTAAGTTTTTTGGCACTAAGTAGAAAAACAAACTAAATTGTAGTGAAAAACACTATTAAAAAACATGATTTGATAAGAGAAATTTAAAAACTGGCAACGAATCTGAGTATTTGGTTTACATGGCACAAATAGTGACACAATTACAACTAACAATTTTATCCTCCACAATATCTTAATACATAGCAAATCACAATAAAGTATCAAAGTTCATTACCGAAGGACATTCAATGTTTAATACTAAAAGAAGAATTTGAGAGATATGCAATTCTTTATCATTGAGATCATGGCAATATACTATGTACTTGGACCCCGTACTCGTGCATATAAGAAAGTAGACGACAAATATAGAAAAAAAAAAACAATCGGAGCTGTCTTTAGGGACTGCCGATAGAAGTGAAAACAAAAAGTACACAGGCCCCTCCCCAGTCGTAGCACGCTCCGCGCATGCCTATATGGTGCTACGCCGTAGCGGATCGCCTACGAGTGCTACGAAGCGTGACCGCACGTTACGTCAAGTGACGATGAGTTCAATGTTTTTCCTTCACCCAAAAAGTGCTCAACCAACGCGCCTAAAGAAGTTTTCACATTTAAAAACATGCGGGGCAGTCTTTGGAGACTGCCGATAGAAGTGAAAACTAAGTTTGAATAGAATCAATCCAAAATGAACTTTATCTTAATTGTTTTAGGTTGATTTTGACTAACCGTTCTATGGAAGCGTTCGGTGACGATGACGTGAGTTCCATGAGTTTTGTTCACCCAAAAAGCTCAACGCGCCTAAAGAAGTTTTGCACATCAAAATAACAAGTATTTACGAGAAACTTGTTTTTGCTCACGGTTTTGCCCGCGTGGCCGTCGGTTTACCTTTCCACGCCAACGAATGTCCAGAAATATAAAAGCTATAGTTGCTGCCAGTTAAGATGACAATAGTTGTCATTGACCCACCTACATTTATTAAAGTTCTTAACATTAAAAACCAAAAATAAGCCTGTTCAAGTCTTGAATCATCATCTATCGTGATCTTCAACATTTTTTCTAATGAAAAACGATACATAGTTCATTTGTTTTGGTTCGTACGAAGAGATATTAGGGAAAGGGCAATGACCGCTATTGTCATCTTAACTGGCACCAACTATACACATGATATGTTTTTAATTATTATGGGTGTCATTACTTGGACTTGAAAGAGAAATAATTACTTCACATGATTTAACTAGCAAGAACATATTTTGTCGCCTACTTTATATCTCCCCACATTCATTTCAAATAACTATATACAATGTTTTAAGAACTAAATTTATAAATAAATGCTCTGTTCCATACAAAATTATATCTCAATGCAAAAAAGTTGATAATTTTAAAAGAAAGCTATTTAATCAACACTAATAATTCATTATTTTGTATAGAGCAGACAATTCGAAATTCTAAAATACAGAAATTCTGATTACTTTACTAAAAATATTTCAAATAATTATCAGTTTCGTTTAGTATTCAAGATTGGGATTTAGTAGTATCAGCATAGCTGTACTACGATTCAAATAAATTGGACTTAGCAGTCCAATTTATTTAAATCCAAGGTTTTGATAATATTTCTACCTTTATTCAAAGTTTTATAACATGAGAAGGGCATTGCAGCTGTCTATAGTCATGATGCTTAATAAATACGGAAATAAAGAAGGTAAGTAATGGCCAGCGTCTTTATTAGAGAAAGACAAATGGCATTCTTTATTGGAATGTATCACTTAGGAAATGAAACTGCTGTACTACCTATCTTGTTACGTACTTTGTAGCACTAAAAGCAAATATCGGATGCTCCACTTTTTGTCTGTCATTCATCATTCGTAGTGAAACACATCTGCCTAGCCTTTTCCCAGCTATGTTGGGGTCGGCTTCCAGTTTTACCGGATGCAGCTTAATACCAGTATTTTACATGGAGCGACTGCCTATCTGACCTCCACAACCCAGTTAGTATCGGGTAATACGATACCCCTTGGTAAGACTGGTTGTCAGACTTTTTGGGCCACTGACTACCTAACGACTGTCAAAGATCTACAAATGACAGACGGGACCAATGGCTTAACATGCTTTCCGAGGCACGGAGGAAACTCTGTATGTAATGGCTGGTCACCCATCCACAGACCAACCTAGGCAAGCACGGCTTAACCTAACGATCGACCCCGAGCGGCTGTTATTATTTAGCCACGAGCTCCTCCGTAGTGAAACACCTGTATACCAAATAATGATTCAAGAATGCTGGACTACAGTAATAGACATTAACTTTTTCTAGTTTAAAAGTTCTGATCAATTCACTTGGCTTCAGAATTCAAAATAGGTTCCATTTTTATTAGTGCCTATTAAATAAAATGTGAAACGATACAACTAATAAAATACAGGGTGTAAAAGACCTCATCACGAAGCCGTCAACCAAGCATTCTGTACATCAAACTAAGTAACTTTACGCAAAAATTATGGGTGGGAATCGACTGTTTTTTTTTGGGTGAAAATCATATTTTGTGGTAGAACTCAATGTAACGCACTCAAAACATTGTGCTGATGGATGGATTGAATAGTACGGGGGTCGTGGAGGTGTTTAAAGTACAAATCTTACATTAAAAACTTGTCAAAAAGTTGGAACTTTGACCCCCAATATCTCCGTAACTAGAAGGTTCCCAGGTATGGTGTAGAACAAAATAATGATCGCAATGACGAGGAGAACAAGTGCCTTTCGGCTTCGTTAAGAGGTGTTTTACACCCATTATAAATCCACAAATTTCAAAGTACAGAACAATGATCACCTATAAAATGACAAATTCTGACTACTACATACATTAGGAGGCGACGGGCGACGCCTGAGGGTCTATGGTGACTGCGCGTTGTTCTCCATTGTCCATAGATACCACCATCTGGTATGGGACTTTGATTTGAAGGGGCACACGGAGTTTCGTGTTCGATGGAGCCTGAAAAATAAATACAGACAATTTTTTTTATTGTGAATTTAACAGGTTGAAGAATACAATAATTGTTTTCGTATTAGCAGGCCAGGCGTAAGTACTTCATACGTAGTAAGTACAAGGGATACCATGTAAAAAAAAATGTGTCTGCCATATTTGTTCTACTTCACAATTTTTATGATATATCGTCAGGGACCTAAAAAAAGGCGGACGCAGTCTCCTTTAACAATAACTGAAGCACCCATAGTAGGTCAGCGCGCTAATATAGACAAGCCAGCACGCACCCATTCACACCATAGTAAGTCAATGTGTTTTATAGAAATTCAATGTGTTTTATTTATTTAGCCTTTACTTTAACAATATCCGTCACAAAAACCTGTAATAAAACCCAAGTTCAAGGGACATCTTATTGAAATATTTAAAAAAAATGGTTTATTTTTTTTCATCTGGCATCCCTTTACACACGCACACACGTTAGTTACGCCACCGCCATTGTGGTGCTTCAATTTGTTGCCTAGTGAAGTTCCGTCCGCCGTTTTTTAGGTCCATGTATATCGTATTTTCCTAGTTTCGATACCATCATTCTCCTGCCTTATCCCAATTTATTTGCGGTCTGTTCAGCATATCTTCTTCTCACATACTTCTCTATTGCTCGTCATATCAACACACATTTCTTTTCTTACCATATCATTCTTAACACAGTCCATCCATCGTTTCTTTAGTCTTCCTCTACTCTTATCCATCTTAGCCATTCACATTCATACTCAACATTTTCCTAATTTCTCCGTATCACATCTCCCGACTACGATAACCGATTACAACTTTTTTCTCCGTAACTAGAAGGTAGGGTGTAGAACAAAAAAAATATCGCAATGACGGACGGGGAGAACAAGTGCCTTTCGGCTTCACTCTACACCCTTTGTACCGTGGTTGCACATAAAAAGAAAGCAAATGCAGTATTGGGTGCATTCAGTATTAAGTGACCGACACGTACGTAGAGCCGAACTATTTTTCACCCTATTTTCGATGTTGGTAGAAATTCGAGATTGATCTTGGCGAGTGTTTGATTACCCTTAAGGGCCTATACTACCTCAAATGGCTTAGCATGATCCTCCGTTACGCCTAAAATACTGCAGCATTAATTTTGAAATAAATATATGGTAAAGTTGAGGATTAATGTTAGGTCTTCTGTTTTGCGAAAACACGATTCCATAAAATTTTCTCGATAGAAAAAAATCCAAAGGTACCTTCAAATCGAACAATAAACCACTGGTATTCAAAAAGTACTTCAAATTAGATCATGACACTTTGCATACTAACTGAACTATAAAGCAGGTCTTATGTTTTTTTATTTTTTCCAAAAGACGAAAATTTGATTTTAAAAGAATAAAAACCACTCATTTCGCACTATTCGGCCGCAGTGACTGACGTAACAACCACTTTGTAGTGCAAGCTGATTAGAACATTATTCTAACAGTGTTTCAAACGAAGTTTGAACCACCACAAATAGAGATGCTAATTTGGGGTAGTATAGGATCTTAAACAACGCCAATAACGAACTTTTTTTTTTTTTTTTTTTTTTTTTACTGTGGCAGGAGGATGCAGAAAATACAAAATTGATAGAATTGAATTAATTAAATATTTACAATCCTATTTTGATATCTATGCCGACAATCGATCGATGCTGTATCAAAAGTGACAATGTTCCCTGTGGGACCTAAATTTGCGGTTTCCCATGCACATGTATATGTGCTAATCCCGCGTCACTTCGTGTCCGCGGCTGTTGTAACGTGTAATGATGGGTTCCGCTCCTGTCATCGTCTATGTACCACTCTTGTAGGTACATGAAGTTTAAATAACTAAATATGTAACAAAATCGAATTATCTCTGTCTACTTACATGTATAGTAATCTCAGGTAAGACCTGCTTCTTGGACACTTTAGTAGGTAGGGGCACTTTAGTAGGTAAGGGCGCTTTACTAGGCAGGGGCACTTTGTTGATAGGGTAAAGGTCTGGGATCTCCTTCTTCGGCTTCGCCTTGTTGTGGACCAGCATGTGTTTCTGTAGGTGGTCCTTACGGTAGAAACCTGAAGAAAAACACAACATCACTATTTAGTTATTAAGTGCCAGTTAAGATGAGAATAGCGGTCATTAACCCACCAACATTTATTAAACTTCTTAACTTTGAAAACCAAAAATAAGCCTGTTTAAGTCTTGAATCGTCATTATCGTGATCTTCAACATTTTTTCTAATGAAAAACGATACATGGTTTATTTGTTTTGGTTCGTACGAAGAGATATTAGAGAAAGGTCAATGACCGCTATTCTCATCTTAACTGGCGCCAACTATAACTGTTGCCCGCGACTTCGTTCGCGTGGAAATTTTGATGTGTATGGTGTATGTGTGAGATTAAAAAATAGCCTACAACCTACCAATTATACACAAAAAAAAAACATAAAAATCGGTCAAGCCGTTTCGGAGGAGTTCAATAAGAAACACGGTGTCACGAGATTTTCATAAAAGGCGTAAACAACCTCATCATGAAGCCAAGCCAAGGCTTTTGACAAGTTAGTATCCACTTGTTTTAGAAGTTAACTACTATAACAGGGTGTAAAAGACCTCATCACGAAGCCGTCAACCAAGCATTCTGTACATCAAACTAAGTAACTTTACGCAAAAAATATTGCTGGGAAACGACTTTTTTTTTGGGGTGATAAATCATGTTTTGTGGTAGAACTCAATGTAACGCACACAAAACATTGTGCTGATGGATGGATTGAATAGTACGGGAGTCGTGGAGGTGTTTAAAGTAAAAATCTTACTTTAAAAACTTGTATTAAAGCAAAAAAACTTGTCACAAAGTTGGAACTTTAACCCATAATATCACGGTAACTAGAAGATATGGTGTAGAACAAAAAAATAGCTTCGTTAAGAGGTTTTTTTACACCCTTTATATTAGATTTACAGAACATAATTTAGCTTTGATCGCTAACTGGCTCGACTCGTTCGAATAGACTTAGAACCATATTTATTAAGATTTTATACAAGCAAAAAGGCAGTTCGTTCAAGATGGACAGATTTTGAAGATCTGTAGCGACGACTTTGTCTCTGTGAACGAACTAAAAATACTGTGTCCTTCATCAAAATTACAGGAACATTAGGTTAGGTTGTTCTGTAACAACACTTCGACTTACGATCTGCCATCAAGTTTTAAATTACGGACACGATCTAGTCTACCACTTTATTTTCAATTGATATAATTCTTATAGGTTTTCCTGTATTCTACAAGCAATGAAAATATAGTTCATTGCTTGTAGAATACAGGAAAACCTATAAGAATTCTATCAGTTAAGCAATTTTAGCCTTCGTAGTTTCATCAGAGGGCGAAAAGTCAATTTTCGTCTTCTTCCATGAATAAAATCAAAAATATTTATTTATAATAATAACAAAAATATATTTGACATCATCATAACAACCCCTTTCATTTGATATAATTATGACGCAGTAAGGTTTCCAAAACTTTTTTTTTATTTCCTAATTTGTCCCCCGAAAATTACCCTTATTTAAAAAAATTATATTTATTTACTTTGCACATCTGTGTTTGGGTCATAGTTATAGGATTACACCATCCTGCCAAACTTCACCTGATTTGGTCCAGTAGATTCAGAGCAAATTGGCTGTGACAGACAGACGGACAGACAGACAGACGCACGAGTGATCCTATAATGGTTCCGTTTTTGTCATTTTTTGTACGGAACCCTAAAAACTAGTGCTATATTTTTTGTAGATAGATAATTATATTACTTTACTTTACTATATTACTTTTTATAGATAAATAATTTTTAAGGGGAAGTATGTGTGTTTGTTTGTTACTCCTTCACGCTCAAACGGCTTAACAGATTTTGATGATCAAGAAAGCTTATATTCTGGATTAACACATAGGTTACTTTTGATCCTAGTAGTATATGATCTCGTGGGACAATTATTGAACTCCACGCGGGGAAGCCGCGGGCATAAGCTAGTCTAAACTATCTAAACTAATATTGTCAAGAGGAAAGATTTGATTTTTTGTTTGTTCGTTACGATTTAACTCAAGAACTACTGATCCGATTTTAAAAATTCTTTCACCTTTAGAAAACTACATTATCACTGAGTAACATAAGCTACAAATTATAATTATTGATATCATGCAAATTAGCTAAGCTAACACAATTTTCGCGGACGAAATCGCGGGCGAATTGCTAATCTACACTAATATTATAAAGAGGATAGATTTGTATTTTTGTGTGTGTGTATGTTTGTAATGAATAAACTCAAAAACTACCGCGCCGATTTCAAAAATTCTTTCACCATTAGAAAGCTACATTCACCCTGAGTAACATAGGCTATATTTTACCCCCATAATCCCACGGCAACGGGAACTACGCGGGTGAAACCGCGTGACGTCCGCTAGTTTGTAATAAATGCTTACCTTTCCCACAATCAGTACAGAAGAAGGACTTGACGCCAGTATGTATATGCAGATGTATCTTGTAGTGGTCTTTCCTCTTGAAGGGCTTGGAGCAGTACTTGCAGACGAACACTCGCTGCGGGGTGGGCAGTTCTCTCTCCTCTACCTCCACGTACTGCGCGCTGTCCAGGACTGCTAGCTCTGACACGTCCACCTGGAAGAGAGTTCAAGAGTTTAGGAATGGTCCTTGCGGTTTAAGGGGTAGCTTTTTGGTCCTACGAAGATAAAGGGAGTAGCCTCGACTAAAAGTTTCTAGGTGGGGTTCAGCATCCATCTGCCTAGCCTTTTTCCAAACTATGTTGGGGTCGGCTTCCAGTCTTACCGGATGCAGCTGAATACCAGTATTTTACATGAAGCGACTGCCTATCTGACCTCCACAACCCAGTAACTGGGTAATACGGTCACATTGATAAGACTGGATGTCAGACTTTTTGGCTTCTGACTACATATGACTTTTTTTTTTTGGGACAAGCCCTCCTCACTTTTCCCAAACCACTGTAACTCCTGTGCGCCAGAATCAACAGTGGCGACCACCAGAAAAGCGGCGAAACAATGAAACTCGACGACGTCCCAGAGAATGAATTTAACTGTCTTGGATCCCGCAACGAAATTAATCAGAAAAGTATAGTGGAGGAGTGGGAAAAATACCGTAATTTCCACTTCCCTTCATATCAGCAGGAGACAGAACGAAACAAGTGTCACGAAACATATAACGACTGTCTAAGATCTGCAAATGACAGCCGGGACCAACTGCTTAACGTGCTTTCCGAGGCACGGAGGAAACTCTGTATGTTGATGGCCTATCCATGAACCAACCTCGGCAAGCGCGGCTTAACCGATCGACCCATGCGGTTGTTATTATTTAGCCATGAGCTCCTCACCCTGTATGATCTAACGATAAATATTTATTCTTTCTTTCTTTCAATAAAATCCCTAAATGACATTTAGAATACAGTAAGAAAATTCTTAGCTCACAACAATTTTGCTACGCCTAAATATTAAGGGCAGGTAGTCCCAATTTTCCCAATTTTACATAACTTTGATTCAATAGTAATCAAAGAAATAGTGATTTTTTAAAGCCAAAAAAAATAGATATTATAGTTGACTATATTTACTAAGATAATTTGTGGTTCAAAACATGATATCAAAAACTTCACTCGATGAAAAAAAAATCCGAACAGGAGCCTAATTCGAATATTTTTTTATGTTTTTCTTATTTTACTTGGAGAATATGAAAGTTTTACTTCCAAAAAAAATATCTAAGCAAAGTTAATAACATATAGAACAATTATTTGTGGTTAATTTTTTCAAAACAATTTAATCCTTTTAATAATAAATTATTATATAAGAAAACGGCTTGCGCACGTGGATTCAGTCGCCCGCCAGGCCTTGACGAGGTAGGACCTATGTCCCTTTTGCTGGCGCACGGCTGTCCCGTCGATTTATCGAACGATTTATTTAAAGAACGTAGTGTAAAATTATAACAGTACAGTCTTTTTTAACCGACTTAAAAAAAGGAGGAGGTTTCACAATTTGACCGTAGGATAACTTCGTCGTTTATGAACCGATTTAGATAATTCTTTTTTTGTTGGAAAGAAGATATTCCAAGAGTAGTACCATGACCATGAAACTGGGATCTGATGATGGCATCTCAGAGAAATCGAGGGGAACCTTTGAACATCGTAGTGCGACTAGTGCGTTTGTTTTTTTGTTCATTGAGTATTTTAGAGCACTACTATTTAAAGAAAGTCTGGACTCGATCTGATGATGGAACCCGAAGACAGTCGAGGGCACTCCTCAACGATTCACAATAATTACCTGGTGTTTGGGCTTGATTAATTTGTATTGATGAGAACTTTACACCTAAATGGGTTGTGGTCATCTTTAGGGGTCTGATGATAAAGACGAAGGACAGTCAAAGGAACTGGTGGCAATAATAGGAACAATACTACGACTCCGAAAGTGTTGGTAAACTCAGTTACACAAACAGAATTGAATAGTTCGTCAATAACCACCGATGAAAATGATATTTTTCGTGACTAAAAGAGAACAAAGCAGTTTATATAATAATTCTTCAGTTCTTTTACTATTGAAAACAAATTGTCTTAAAAT
Source organism: Xestia xanthographa (assembly GCA_905147715.2). Taxonomy (NCBI): domain Eukaryota; kingdom Metazoa; phylum Arthropoda; class Insecta; order Lepidoptera; family Noctuidae; genus Xestia; species Xestia xanthographa. The sequence goes on from LR990648.1 coordinate 23,803,947, forward strand.
ATTTCATCAAAATGTATGTGGCATAAGTAACAAAAAAACAGAACTTGAATTATATATTGAAACACATGAAAATGATTTAGATTACTTATGCATAACCGAACATTTCCTAAATAATAAATCTGCACATGTATTTTGTATGTCCAATTATAATTTAGCATCATACAACACAAGGCCAAACAAAAAGAGGGGAGGCAGCCTTATTTTAGCACATAAAAATAAACAATGTGAAAACATTGACGCAATTAAAAAGTTATATAGATCAGAAAGTTTTGAGATTTGTGGTGTAATAGATCTCGAAACGGGGTTACACATATGTTGTTGTTATAGAAGTCCAGTTGACAAAAATTTTGAAAGTTTCATGGCTAGTTTAGAAAAATTGTTGGAACATTTTCTTGATAGGAAGTGCTTAGTTTGTGGCGACTTTAATATTGACGTGCTGGTTGAAAGTAGGAAAGCTTCAGAGTTCATAAGTTTATTGAGATGTTACAATTTTAGATACCTGATAAAAACTCCTACCTTCATTCGGAATAAATCATACTCTTGTATTGATAATATAATTACAAATGTTGATGATGATTGTATAGAGCGTTTATTGGTCGATCACAATGGCTTAGCAGATGGTCATGGTGGACTCTTTTGCGATATGGTCCTTGATAAAATCAATGAGAAAAGAAATAGTTCAGAACATACCATAACAATTCATAAAAGAATATTTAACACAAAAAATAATGATGCATTTAAAAAGAGTATTTCAAATATAAATTTGAGTAATATGGGAATAAATAACTTTCTAGACCATTTTGGCAAAATTTTTCGTACCTGCTACCCAAAGAAAGCTGTTAAAATAAACCCTTTGAAAAATAAAAAAATAAGGTGGGTAACCAAGGGAGTCAAAGTATCTAGTACAATGAAAAGAGTTTTATGTTGTGGCACCCCAAATAATGATAGTATCTCGAATTACAAAAATAACTATATTCGAATTTACAGAAGGGTTTTAAAGCAAGCTAAAAAGTTAGCCATATCAGTTCATCTTAGTAAAGCTAAAAATATACCCAAAGAGACATGGAAACTCGTAAATGAACATACAAAGAAAACAAAAAACAAGCTTAGTAAAAAATTAGTCCTAAATATAGACAACAAGGTTATTTATGATTCCCAGGATATTGCTAATAAATTCGTTGACAGTTTTGTTTACAAACCATCATTGACACTTAACAAAGATAAATCAATGTCCTTTCTGAAAGAAACAACAGCGAGAGTTGAGAGTAACCTGTCTTTTAAGCCGACTACACCAATTGAGATAAAAAAGATTGTGTGTCACATGGCTAACAAAAAATCTTGCGGATATGATGATTTACCAATAACAATTATTAAAGAGAACATCGAATTCTTAGCACATCCGCTATCAGATTTTTTTAATAAATGTATGCAAGAGTCGATTTTTCCCGATCAACTCAAACTGGCTAAGGTAATTCCGATATTTAAAAAGGGAACAAAGACTGACCCAAAAAATTACCGACCAATATCCTTGCTACCAACTTTGTCGAAACTTTTTGAAAAGATAATTAAATTTAGACTGATGGTACATTTGAATCTAAATAAAATAATAAATTCAAGACAATTTGGATATCAAAAAGGCATTGGCACTTCAGATGCCATAGACACTCTCATTGATGACGTAGTTAGTAAATTAAACGACAAAATTAAAGTGGCTGGACTATTTATTGACCTGAGTTCTGCATTTGACACGATAGATCATCAATTACTGCTTGCTAAACTGGAACATTATGGTATAAGAGGTGATGCTTTAAAACTTATGGCATCTTATTTACAAAACAGACGAATGTATGTCGAAATAAAAAACATTGATGAAAACAATCATGAAATAGCATATAAATCAAGGATGACATACATAAGACGTGGGGTACCTCAAGGCTCAATTTTAGGTCCAATATTGTATCTTATCTTCACAAACGATTTATTAAATTTCATGAACACTGCTCAGCCCGACGCTTCGTGTGTGGTTTTTGCTGATGATACAAATGTAATAATTGGAGCGCATGATTTAAATGAATTGTCCAAAAAAGTAAATAAAAGTCTAAATGATCTTTCTGAATGGTTTACAGCTAACAATTTACTAATTAATACAAATAAAACCAGTATAATGTTATTTAAGACTACATCTCGTAACACCGACACTATAGATGTGACATTGGAAGGAGACAAGATAGGATTGGTAAATGAGGTAAAATTCTTAGGTATAAACATTGATTCAAATCTAAACTGGAAACAGGAGCTTGCTGCTATTGATTCCTCTATATCTTCTGCATGTTATGCACTTAGGAGCCTCAGAGATGAAATAGATTTGAAGCAACTTAAAGCCTGTTATCATGCTTTGGTTGAATCTAGGTTAAGGTACAGCATCATGTTTTGGGGTAATAGCTATAACTACAACTGCCAAAGAGCATTCATCCTACAGAAGCGTGCCATTAGAACCATTGTTAAAATTTCACAGCGTGATTCATGCAAAGAATACTTTAAGAAATTAGGCATCCTCACAGTTCCAAGTTTGTATATACTAGTTTTGTTAAGCAAGTTCGCAAAATATATTCATCAATATGAATCACAAAAGGAAAAAGAGATGAGAGAGAGCACACGAAGGAAAGTTATTAAAAATAGAATGGTGCCTAAATTTAACATAGCTAAGCATTGTTCACGTTACCAAGCAGTGGAGTTATATAATAAATTACCTACTGATTTGAAAACTTTGGTCTATAACACAAACTTATTTAAGGCAAAACTGAAAGCCTTCCTGTTAGAAAAATGTTTATATTCTGTATCCGATTTGATGTTGAATGATTTCAGATAATTTGTGTATGAATTACTTAATATGATATTGACATTTAATTTATTTGACATTTGATACAGTGGGAATTTATTTTAATTGACATTTGATTTAATTGACATTTTAACTTGATTGACATTTAATTGGAATTTAATTGACATTTAATTTTATTGACTTTTAAATTACATTTGATTGAAATTTAATTGGAATTTAATTGACTTATAAATAATTACAACTGACATTTAATTTACATTTATTCTATTTTAATTTACGCAACATGGAATAGACATGGTTGTTCTTGAGCGTATTTGGGTAATCATATACATTGTAATTTAATTGACATTTAATACAATCTATTTGGCATTTAATATTCATTTAATTAAATTTAGTTGACATTTAATTAACATCTAACAGGCATTTAATTTACACTTAATTTTTATCAATTTACTTAACATGGAATGGACATGGTTGTGTTTTGAGCTTTTTATGGTTGGACATATAAACAGAAATGTAATTAACATTTTTACGTTAATTGGAATAGACTGTTGTCTTTGTGCTTCTTATGGTTTGATTTTTTTTGCTTTTTTATAGTTTCTGATTGCTGACATAGTAATATTTTTTTGTTTGCTTTGTATTTGATTTTGTTATGATTGAAATGTAATTATTTTGTAAAATTCGAACACAATGTAAATTGTTTGATGAATTAATAAATGAAATGAAAAACTCCTCAACGTTTTACAGTAGCTACCTTGTGTTTGGATTTAATTCATTTCTATTGATGAGAACTTGGCACCCATATGGGTTGTAAGTGCCATTGGTCTGATGATGGAGACCATAGACAGTCGAGGGAATTCCTCAACGAACGAGTTTACAATCTCACGAGATAGATTATAATCTAACGGTATTTACAATTTTACGGTGACACATACAACAAATAAAGCATGTGTCTCTTCGTGAGATAAAAACAATGTAAGAAACCTAGTCAAATTGTTCGCGACAAGTGTCTCAAACAGTGTTTTTATATAGTCTATAGAAAGAACGTTCGAGAAAGTACGCTATTGCCGTGTTTGTGATTCTTTGTCGAGTACTTTCTGTTGTTATTAGTTTTAAAAGTAAGTAGGTACAAATTCCAGTCTCGTCACAGGTGCGCGTACGCAAACTACTTATAAAAAACATCGAGAAATGTTAATTTAATTTCGACCGTACGCCGAGAGCGTAAAGTACCTACTTCCTTCTTCCGTTCGAGTTATTTATTATCCTTTTGCTTATAGTTTCCTTTGTATTTTTTTGTTAATGTTTTTTGTTCATGCTTTTTGTATGAATTAAAAGATTGTCTAGCGAATAAATACTACACACCGCTAGAGGATTCGCGAATATTTTTTGTGTGTCTGCTAATAGTATGAAAGCACAGCGCAGGCACCGCATAGTAAGTTTTGTTTTCGACATTGGAACAGTCAGTTTTGTTTACGATATTCAAGCAGTCAGTTTCGTTTCGATATCCGAATAGTTAACAGTTCTTGCCGATTATAGTTTCAGCTCAGTTTTTCCAGTATTGTCTGCTTGTAGTGTCTTACCATAGTCAAATAGTGTTTCATTTCTTCTCCATCTACAATAATAGTGCAGTATTTTCCAAACCCACCTCTCCGTTCCACGAAGCTAACGTTTACACCCGGAACTTTCGGTACAGGGCGGTTAGTGGCTCAGATTTGGTTCCGTTATAGTTTTTGAATTTCCAAACACGAGTCCACCCGTCTGGTACACAAATAATTGAATAAATTACGACTTGCAGCAATTTGCATTTACAATATCTATTCAAATTAATTTATTACATTTAAATGTTAGGTTTTCGCAATTAGTACCTATTATAATAAATCAAGCTAACAATTTAATAAAATAAGTTGACCTACTGCCTACACGACACGCTTACCTATACTGTGACACTTCGCTCAGCTTTGGGTTCAAGTCGGCGACGCGTGTGCACGACTCGTTTCGCGTAAAGGGTGGTAGCGTTAAATACCTACTTTGCTTGGCGTAGACGGCCTTAAAAGGTTGCAAGATTTTAAGCTTGATTCAATTATGATTTATCAGATGGTAGTCACTCACAAATTCCTGCGGATATTTATTTTCTTTCTTGGCTTCCTGAGTGATGACCTGCGGGGAGGGCGGAGGGGGGAGCTCCTCGAAAAACGAAGCTTCCTGCGGCGGCTCGTCCAGCTGTGGGAACACTAACTGGGACGACGAGGTACACTGGTGAGCCTCGCACTGAGCATTTGTAGGGAAACCTGCAATTATTTAAATAGTTTTTACTATTTTTCATACATGCATTATTGGGAACTTCTCAGTAGACGCTTGGAGTTTAGCTTTGTGCCCGGTTGTTGGCAATAGGCTCGCACCCAATTATGTGTAGGTAACTTAGACATAATAGGCGAATTGAGGGTATACTGTAGGGTATGTACTGTACTATCGAGGACACTCCCGCCTGACCACCACTAAGCTCATTTTTGCTTGCACTCGCAACATAGAAACGCTCTCAAGCCCCGCCCCGTTGACTTTGTATAGAAATAATGAATGAAAAGATACCGAATCGGCCGAGCGCACTGACGACACACGCCCAACGAGAGATGTTGTTATTTTGCGCGCCAAAGTTGACGCTCTCCTAATAGGCCCAAACTTTAAGGTGGCGTGACTCGGCGCCTCCGCATGAATTAAGCGAAAAAAAATTAAACTGGTCAGGCGGAAAAGACCACGATAGTACGTATATACCTCTGCCAAATGTTTCAGGGATTACAGGCGCGATATAATAAGCAGTAAAATTAAAAATATTATGAATGCTTATCTACACTAATATTATAAAGAGGAAAGATTTGTATTTTGTGTGTATGTTTGTAATGAATAAACTCAAAAACTACTGCGCCGATTTCAAAAATTATTTCACCATTAGAAAGCTAGATTCACTCTGAGTAACATAGGCTCTATTTTATCCCCGTACTCTCACGGGAACGGGAACTACGCGGGTGAAACCGAGTGACGTCCGCTAGTAAAAAATAAACAAAAAAAAGCCTAAGTAAAAATTATAAATAAAAAATAATATGTATACAGGGTGTCCAGTAATTAATGGATAACCTTAAAATGGCTTATATTAGAACTTATGGCCATTTAGAAAAAAATACGAAAAAAAAATATATCACTAATACATCACCTATAAGGAACTACTATACATCACCACACATACTACATACTATATATCACCTGTAAGGAAGTTCATTTATTTTGGAAAATTAGTATGAATTAATTTTTAAACAAAGTTTAAACATTTTGGGTAAAAAAAAATGTATGCATACATGAGTGACCAATAATTTAAAAATAATTTTGGGTACACATAATTGTATCTGCCTTAAATAGTGAATTATTGCTATTAATGTAGACAAGGCAAAAAGTTACTGAAGCAAAAAAAATGTAATATGGCCCCCCATTCTTATGCAGGCCCTACATCTGCGTATGAATTTTTTTTATAAGATACCTTTTTTTTTCGTTTTTTTTTTCTGATTGGCCATAGGTTCTGCTATGGGCCATTTCAAGGTTATCCATTGGTTGCCGGACACCCTCTATAATAAAAAAAACTTCTTGGTTGACCTAGTATAGGTCGCGGCACGTAACTTTAGCGCTGAACGAAACGTGGAGGGGATAGCTGCGCATGTTCTACGTCTGGAGATCCAATCGGCGCAACGCACGCCCCAAGACATTCTTATTTTTTACTTCTGCGCAATAACGGTCACTGCTAGAGTTACGTACCGCGACCTGTAGTCGTAAGAGCACAATTGCTCTTACGACAACGACAGCGACGGCTTCTTGCAGGAAGCAACACACAGCAATCTGTGTGTTGCTTCCTGCAATGGGGATGGCAACTGTGGAACTAATGGCGCTAGCATCGCATGAACCAAACATCGTCATTGGTTGAAAATCTGTCAATGTCATTTTATATTTCAAAATAGTTTGTCCTCATTGGTCAGATTGGGTCTAGCTATGGATGCGCCATCTACAATCAGCTTTGACCAGCCTTCCCCATTAGGGCTGCTATACTTTCTGATAAGACATTGTCACCGGTTGTAGTGATTTGGATTTGTGATCGAAAAATGCTATCGGCTCGCCTGAGGTTTTAAATATCCCTGCTAATTCTATAGGGAACTGTCTAATACATTAATATAATATTATTTACAAACAAAAAAGTATCTATGTAGTATATCAACTATCAGCCCGCTTAGTCCACGCTTAGACCACGGACAACGGGAACGGAACGTAACTAACACGCTAAATGAAACGCTCCGTTATTAAATATTTGTTAAAAATACTCTGAGTGCATAAAAGTGAATAAAATCTAAGTTTACCTATAAAACATCACCTAATTCATAAGTGACAGTGTTATCCACGGACTTCGTACCCAAACTGTGAAGTAAATACAAAATATACTTTGAACAATGAACTCTGATTTATATCAATAAACATGACGAAAATGTAACAATAACAATCTAAATAAACAAAAGAGTTCAACTTTATTATAATTGTGACCCAAATTCATCAAAACAAGTGTGAAAAAAAAACAACAATAACAAAGACGTAGTGCAAAAGTGACAGACAGTGATTTAAATCTAAACCGTCATAACTAACTTATCTAATCAAAGGAAAAATATCAACTGCAACTGATCAAGAAATTCGACACAGTTATTCATGTTCGGTTGGCTCAGTGGCTTTGTATAACAACTTTTGCAACTTTAACTAGCCTTACACGGGCGAGCGGTCGCGAGTTCAAACCCCAGAAACAACATTTCTTTTCGTAAATTCCAATAAATCATATTGGGATTGAAATTCATTAAGAAATAACTAAGGTATCACAAGTCCGTTATTATTGGACGAAGAGAACGCTTGAATATTATTATCATCTCATGTCGTCAAACTCTGCAAAAAGTCAGCACAAGATGGCAGCACTAGTAACATGCCACAAATGCAAGAAAGTGGTAAATATAAAAAGTACCGCTTTGTGTTCTGCTTGCCATAACAGGTACGAATTGGACTGCGATGGTTATCCAGAACAAACGTATCGCCTCAAGGACGCGGAAGCCAAACGAAAGTGGAGATGTAAAGTATGCATCAGAAGTAAAAAATACTCTAATACCGACGGTACAACCTCCAATATTACCGTGAGGAAAAAACTAACTTCTTTAATAACACCCTCGTCGACAGAACAACCACTAAGCACTAACGATGAAGCTGAGAAACAACGATCTTCGGTTGATTCCCACATACTGACTGATTGCGAAACATCGATTGAATCAAACACTCCCAATAAAATGTCAAGGAGTATTGATGGTACTGTGTCTGACTTAGTTTTAGCCTCTGAAATGAAAGAGATAATTGCGCAGCTTACATTAAAACTTGAAATTACTGAAAATGAACTGGGAAATATTTTGATGGAAAACACCGATCTACATAATCAAATATATAAGTTAACTGTAGAAAATAAAACATTAAAATCTGTATGCCAGTCGCCCTCCTTATTTACAAGTCCGAACTCTAAGAAAAAGAGACAATCTCTGGCAAATCAGCACAGCACTACACCATCTCATTTACAGTCATCCAGTCTGCTAGTCGAAACCAAGGACTTCGTAGATGTGTCCTTCTTGGAACAAGAAATTGCTACCCTACAGCAGCAATTAAACGTTGCACAGCTTGAGATAACGGCCCTCACGGACCGTATTGCTGTATTAATGCAAAGTAATTGCAATGTCTGTGAACCTGCCATTTGTCAAGAACTGAAGCCGGAAACTGTGAACGTAGTCAACGGGCAGACATGTGCTGTCGCTAGGATAGTTATCTTTGGTACTCAGCGGTGCGTTGGGCTTGCAGCAGCAATGTCTCACTCCAGAGCCAATACACAGTATGAAAAATACAGACTCGTCGCTGAAACAAAACCAAACGCGCCTTGCAATGAAATAATAGCAAACTGCAGAAATACCAAATTGAGAACTGAAGACAAACTTGTTTTATGCGTAGGTGAAAACAATCACAACCCAGATCTAGTGATGTCGCAATTGCAGGACATCTTAAATACATTCTCAAATAATACTATTATTGTACTAAATGTTGTCAATAACGTGTACCTCAATGTCCGTAAGTTAAACTATTCTATAAGAAATATATGTAATAAGTATAAAAAATGCCACTTCGTTAAACAATCATCCACAACACTATCCGAGGTTTGTAAGTCGATAAATTACATCATAGACTGCTGTGATTACAGTGATAACTATTTAAATCCAAGCGAAATTCGTAAAAGAATGGTGAGTAACAAATCAAGTTTCAAATTAAACGTTTCTACAAGTGAACCCAAAAAAGGGACAATTCCCTACTACTTTAGTCGCCTAAAGGACACAACACCCTCCGAACATAACTCCACCTTACAGTGCAATCCAAAGGGTGAAATAGGGACTATACCCTATTACTTTCCTGTCCTAAATAAGCGTGACTCATTTTTTCGTATCTCAACCCAAGAAAACGCACCACTTTAGAATATTCCATCAAAACATCGCCAGTTTATTATCCAAACAAGAACTTCTAGAAATTACTATGCAGGAGTTAAAAGAAGCAAATAATGACCCAGATGTAATATGCCTGTCTGAAACTTTTGTAAAAAAAGGCTGTGAAAATTACGTTAAAGTATATAACTATGAAATGGCTACTAACTTCTGTAGAGAAAAACAAAGAGGTGGCACCTGTATATTAGTGAAAAAAGGTTTATATTATAAAGAGCTATCATTCGTGAAAAACTATGCAACTCAAAACACGTTTGAAGCTTGTGGCTTAGAAGTATCAAGTCATAAATTAGTAGTTATATGTGTTTATAGAACACCGCAATCTGATCCGAATCAGTTTCTTACAAAATTGCATAATCTTTTACATGATTTGCTAAATAAATACAAATATAAAATTAATATAGTTGTAGCCGGTGATTTAAACATAAATACACTTAAAAAAGGTATTATCACAAATAAATTGCTAGACTTGTCCAACAATTACAATTTAAAAATGCACATTAATGTTCCTACTCGGAAATTGACTTGCATTGACCATATCATTAGCAACATTGCCAATGCAACTGCCTCTGTACTTCCCCTACATCTTTCAGATCATGACACAGCGCAAATGTTAAGCTTTCCAGCTAAACAGATACCACTAAAATCAGCAATATACTACATTTATAAAAGAGACTATAGTCTAGACAACATCCGAAAATTTAAGGAATGCTTGCAAAATCTGTCTTGGTCTGAAATTTATTTAAAGACTGACACGAACTGCGCTTTTGATGACTTTCATGAACTGGTGTGTCTATTTTATAATCTCTGTTTTCCCAAAGTACGAGTGAAAGTCAATAGCCATAATAAAAACACGCAAAAGTGGATAAGTAAAGGTTTGAGACAAAGTTGCAAAACTAAACGGAAGCTACGGTACCTGTACTACAAAAATAAAAATGTAAATAATAAAACTAAATATAATAATTACTCTAGTCTGCTAAAGAAGTGTATTTATAATTAAAAAAAGAATGCAAATATAAAATATATTCATACTCATAACAATAAATGTAAAGCCACATGGACTGTCATTAAAAATGAAATAAATAATAACACTCACAAAGACAACATAGACTGTATAAAATTAAATGATAATATAATTACAGACCCTGTACAAATGGCCAATATATTTAATAACCATTATGTAAATTTAACGCATGTAAATGGGGGAAAAAGCGCATTTAAAAACATCTACAAAAATACATGTGTCAACACAATGTTCCTAAGACCAATGCTGGTAAACGAGGTACGACTGGAAATTATGTCTCTGTCTAACACTAAGTCAGAGGGCTATGATGAAATAAGTACTAAAATTTTAAAAGCTTGTAGTAATGAACTTTCTGGTATTCTCACTCATTTAATAAATATGTCATTTTCCAACGGAACCTTTCCAGAAAAATTGAAACTGTCCATAATAAAGCCCATATTCAAGAAGGGATGTAAATGTGACATCAATAATTACCGACCTATAACTTTAATACCCATCTTGTCCAAAATTTTTGAAAAATGTATGTTTAAAAGATTAATTAATTACTGTAATAAATTTCAAATTATAAGTGACAAGCAGTTTGGATTCCAAAAGAACAAATCCACATCGTTGGCTGTATTTTCCCTTATGCAAGCTATACTTTCAAATATTAATAATAATTATCTGACCACTGGCCTTTTTTTTGATCTATCGAAAGCCTTCGATCTGGTATCACACGATATCTTGCTACATAAGTTAGAAGCTATTGGTATTAGAGGACCGGGACTTCAGTGGCTATCGTCCTATTTAACTAATAGAAAACAACGTGTCACAATCTATAAAAAAAATGAAAATAATGACTTTATAGCCTACTCATCGGAATATAGACATAATAAACACGGCGTTCCTCAAGGAAGCGTACTGGGCCCAATATTATTCCTCATATACATAAACGACATCATAAAAATAACTAATCATAAATGCATATTATTTGCCGACGACATCTCGATTATAGTGACATCCAACAAAAAACATAATACCATTCTAGATCATGAGCTTGACATTAATAATACAATTGACAAATTACTGAATTGGCTTGACATTAACCATTTAAAGATAAACTTAGATAAATCCGTTTACATTCAATTTAATCAATCAAATAATTATAAAAATCACATTAAACTCAATATTAACAAAATCAAAGAAGTAACGCAAACTAGATTCTTAGGTGTAATAATAGATAAAGATATTAATTGGAAAGAACACATAGATAATGTCAGCACTAAAATCAATAAATTTGTATACGCGCTTAAACAAGTTAAAAATGTAACTGACATAAAAACTGCTGTAATGTCATACCAAGCCTATGTGGAATCGGTACTTCGTTATGGGCTTGTAATGTGGGGTAATAGCACCGACTTCCAGAGAGCATTCATTGCTCAAAAAAAGTGCATGAGATCAATTTGTGGACTTAAACCTGACGACTCATGTCAACCAATATTTAAGAAACTTGGTTTGTTACCATTACCGTCACTTTACATTTACGAAATATGTACGTTTGTAATGAAAAACAAACAATTATTTAGGACTGCAAATGATGTGAATCCTCGAAATAGACGAGATCCCTATAAATTAGTGTTGAATGATTTACCTAGGCTAGCTAAATACAATAATAACTGCCTGGCAATGTGTGTGCGCATTTATAATAAAATACCGAGGCATTTTAAAATATTAAATACAAAATTATTTAAAACTAAATTTTATAAATGGTTACTTGAATATAGTTTTTATAGCTTAAGAGAATTTATAGATAAAAAAATTTGATGTTCTTAATATTAATGTACTGTTCAGTGTTTAATGCCTGCTTACCCTTTTCCCTGTATTCAATTTTTTTGCATGCTTGGTCTTATCCTAGCTAAACATGTTTGTGCCATTTGAATTTGTAACACCTTTGTATACCATGTTTTACGCGAATAAATATACCATTACTATTACTATTAGCATGAACGCCGTAGACACGTAAGACAAACGATAAATCTTTTGTTCATCTGTCATTGAATCGACAAAATGACAGATGAACAAAAGATTTGTCGAGTCTCTTTCGTGTCTACGGCGTTCATGCTAAGCGGGCTGGTGTCCACGACACAAGCCTCATTGCTTAGTGTCGCATTAAATGGCGCTGTGTGTATGTCCAGCGATATTTATTTATACGAACAGCATCTAAGAGGAATAGGCTGGTTTCCACCATCAATAAATTGCAAATCTATTTAGTCCATCAGTTAAGAGTATTGGAAAATAATGGACCCGTATTTTTTGTTTTTGTAAATCAATGAATATTGCCAAAGATAAAAGGCATCAAAACTCGGGAGTGGGGGCTCGTGACGTCACAACGCACTAAAAATTATAGCACAGAGCGTGACGTATTGAGAATTTTAAAAGCGTCGTATCTTCGTCAATTTTGGTTTACGTAACAAAATAAAAAATACGTGACAAATATTGTTTGATAATCTAACTGACGGACTAATTGGATTGTTTCAGGACACAAGCCTATTGCAGGAAGACATGCTTTTCCTAGACACACACAACTGTCGACTTGCACGTACCTTCTCCGCAGGCGGAGCACCAAACCTTGGGCTCCTTGTAATGCACGTTGCGATGTACCTTCAAGTGCTGCTTCCGCTTGAAACGTCGGTGGCAGATGTCACACTCGTGAGGAAACCTCTCCTTATGGTTGCGCTCCGAACGTGCTATTAGGAGGCTGTTGTCTGTTGACTGGAATAGAAAAAAAAAACCGGTTAAGTGCGAATCGGGCTCGCGCATAAAGGGTTCCGTATCATCGTTGTTACAACGGCAACAGAAATACATCATCTGTGAAAATTTCAACTGTCTAGCTATCACAGTTCATGAGATACAGCCTGGTGATAGACAGACGGACAGTGGAGTCTTAGTAATAGGGTCCCGTTTTTACCCTTTGAGTACGGAACCTTAAAAAGCGTGTTTTAATATTAATTTGTAAAATAATTGAGCTGTATCCATGTAAGAATAGACGCAGACTCCATCAAAGTTAGGAAAAGGATAGGGTGATTACGAATTGATGATTGTCATATTGTATTGTGTTGTGATATTGTAATGGGACATGTTGTAGTAGCTTTTCGATATGTCACGGGAAGGCTGTTATTCTCTCGGTTCACTGCAAATGATGCCAGAATAGCCCGCGAATGGCAGGTCAGGTTATATATTGATTACAATACAGGGTAAGATTTTTGCTGGGAAATTACTTTATTTTTGGGTCAAAAATCACGTGTTTCGGTAGAACTCAATGTAACGCACCGCACACGCACAATGTGCTGACGGATGGATTGAATAGTACGGGGGTCGTGAAGGTGTTTAAAAATCTTACATTAAAAACATGTATTTAAAAAAAAAACTTGTGAGAAAGTTGGAACTTTAACCCCAACTAGAACAAAAAAATGATCGCAATGATGTCGAGAACAAGTGACTTCCGGCTTCGTTAAGTCTTTTTATACATCCTTTATAATTTGCGGCCGCAATACATCATGCCGTCACAAATCACCAGTACTAGGCCATACATCATCATTCATAAGGGCAACATATAATTCCTAAAAAGTTCAAAGAAGGGTAGCTTCTAACTGCTATGTTAAGGTGAATGCCGTGCAACCAGCCCGCGAAATTCAAATTTTCTTACGTTTTCTGCAAATTGCAGGCCAGTGCTAGGTTGTATGATAATTAAAATATTATTCGCGGCTGTAAGACTATGTAGTTACAGAATTGTAATCATCAATGAAACCCTCCAAGTTCATGTAACTCGACTGAATAAATATTTCATGAAAAAGTCATTTAATCGAGTTGCATGAACTTGGAGGGTTGTATTAGAAACCTAGCACTGGCCTGCAAATTACAAAAACGTAAGAAAATTTGAATTTCGCGGGCTACCCTCTCTACTACCTCAGATTAGCAACTCTCTTTGTGGTGGTTTAAACTTCGTTTGTAACACTGTTAGAATAAAGTTCTAATCAGCTTGCATTACAAAGTGGTTGTTACGTCAGTCACTGGGGCCGAATAGTGTGAAATGAGTGGTTTTTATTCTTTATAAAATCAAATTTTCGTCTTTTGGAAAAAATAAAAAACATGAGACCTGCTTTATAGTTAGTTCAGATAGTATGCAAAGTTTCATGGTCTAATTTGAAGTACTTTTTGAATACCAGCGGTTTATTGTTCGATTTGGAGGTAACTTTGGGATTTTTTTCTAACGAGAACATAAGACCTAACATTAATCCTCAACATTACCATATATTTATTTCAAAATTAATGCTGCAGTATTTTAGGCGTAACGGAGGATCATGCTAAGCCATTTGAGGTAGTATAGGCCCTTAAAATTATATAATATTTTTTTTTTAAATTAATTATATAATATTAGTGCACTACTTACATAATCGTTCTGTAACGGACTCTGCTCGGGCTCCAGTTGCGTATAATCTTCATCCCCGCTGTACAGGGTGTAGGGCTGCAAGTGTTCGTTCATGTGATTCAGTAGCTGGTCTTCTATGTGGAAAGCTGCGGAGAAAGGAAATAAAAATTAACAAAATGGCTAGGAAGCAGGCGTCCTACCTGTGGTAAGTGGTCACCGATTCTATAGTCGGCGCCAGATAAATAGGAATTAAAGGTCATTGCTCTTTCCTTAATTTCTCTGCGTAGGTACCCCGACAATACATTATGAATCGTTTTTTATTACTAGAAAAAGTCAAGGTTCACGATAATGAGGGATTTTCTTTTTAGCTCTTCCCTAGTCGCTGGATAGATGGCACTAGGAGTTAGTATGATAATGCAAGGAACGGAACCTAAAAAAACTGATTTTAACAAAGCGCGAGAAAACTAGGTTATATTCGGAAGGTTAAGCATATGAAAGTGTCAGTCAACGAGAGTATGTGACGTGACACATAGTTTTTTTTTTCAAGCGTTTGGCTTTGGCACCAACTATCATAGCAAGTTCAACGCCATCTATAGAGTTTTTGGAAACTAAGTTTTTTTTTTAATATCTCAAAAGGAAAACCTCTCATTACGATAGGACGACGGTTTCGGGACAAGTTTATGTCATTATTTCTGTTTTCGGAATTATGTATTTGAATAAATGTATGCGGGTTAATGACCTTTATTTCCTGACTATAACAGTTTTGCAATACATGGGTATAGCAGATTTGTTATCAAAGGCAAAGCTGATATATCTCTCGTATGACTTCATCAGCTTCTTGTACTTCAAACGGGACTTTATTTATTAGTCATTACTATACTATTAATTACGGACATAACGATGACCCGAATGACGCAGCGGTAGTGAGGCTGCTTTACGTTCTTAGGGTCCTGGGTTCGAATCTCGGTAAGAGCGAATGTTTGTGTGATGAGCATGGACATTTGTTTCCGAGTCATGGATGTTTTATGTATAATAAGTATGTATTTACAAACAAAACAAACAAAAAGTATCTATGTAGTATATCAACTATCTGGTGTCCACGACACAAGCCTCGTTGCTTAGTGTGGCACTAGATGGCGCTGTGTGTACTTAATGTCCAGCGATATTTATACTTATTTATTTATATTTATATTTATAAGGGAGTTTAATTAAACGTACCTGGTGGAATTTGGGTGCACTATTACGTACTATCGAGGACACTCCCGCCTGACCACCACTAAGCTCATTTTTGCTTGCACTCGCAACATAAAAACGCTCTCTAGCCCCGCCCCGTTGACTTTGTGTAGAAAAAATGAATGAAAAGATACCGAATCGGCCGAGCGCACTGACGACGCACGCCAAACGAGAGTTATTGTTATTTTGCGCACCAAAGTTGACGCTTTCCTAATAGGCCCAAACTTTAAGGGGGCGTAGCTCGGCGCCTCTGCATGTTTTAAGCGAAAGAAATTAAAATGGTCAGGCGGAAAACACCACGATAGTACATGAAAATATTTAAAAAAAGCTGTGCAATGCGTTGCAATGCGCCTTTTCCTACTACCTACCTACCTACCTACTACCGACCGCCTACCTACCTACCTACCTACGTACTACCTACCATCTACCTACTACCTACTTACTTCCTATCTACTACCTACAGTACCTACCTGCCCACTACCTACTTACCTACTATACTACCTACCAACCACCAACCTACTGCCTACCCCCTATTTTTTATCTTTTATACAAACCTTGACCTATTGTTGAGTTTTAGCGAGACTAACGAACAGCAATTAATTTTAATGTTTATATTATTATATAGATTTCTTTTAAAAATTTGTTTTATTTGACACCCTAGGTTCTTTTTATGCAAATCTATCTTTGAAGTAAATAATCGTAGTTGAAATTGAAATATTTTCCTCAAATATTTTGAAAAAAAAAAAAACAATAATACAAAAACATAAACAAATCAAAATTTTATCTTTACAGTTCTCAAACCTGCAAACTGGCTGTTTATTTTCAATTAATTATTCCAACTGCCCAATTATGACTACCTATTTTATATTCTTATATTTTATAGACAATTATTTTATATCGAAGCTCTAATTTATCGCTACTACGAGTAACAAATTTTGATCATAAAAAAATATTTCATAAAAGTCAAGTAATATTACATAACCTACTGCATATTTCTATACTGTGTCGCCGCGCGGAGTCATGAGAGTTCTCTGACGCGCTGTGTCCACGCGAAGTATTTCGCGCGTAGCCTACAGCGCTAAATGCCTACTTTTGCAAAACTACCTAGCCTTAAGCGAAAAAAAATTAAAATGGTCAGGCAGAAAAGACCCCGATAGTACATCTCTACCTTACCATTCGGGGGTTACAAGCGTGATGTTATGTATGTATGTATTAATTTGACTAATAAAGTCCCGAAACAAATCAACTTCATGAAAATCTTAAGTTCCCTTACTAGAAGACAATCTACAGGCTAAACCGGTTATAAAAGAGTTCCTTATTGTAAAACAAAAGTGAGCACTATTAGGGTAGGATTATTGAAAATTCATGTCCTAAGGTGGTTTTATAAATAAGGGATGAAAGTTCGTTATTTTATGCTGATTGTTGACAATCCTCCTCCAATCATCGGGCCCCGACACAGCATAACTCACTATAACGTTAATTAACGATATTACGTTACGTAACGTTTAGATTGGGACTACTTTTTTTAAACACAACATTTTTTTTAAATTTTATGTAACAAAAAAACGTAAAAAACCGGCCAAGTGCGAGTCGGACTCGCGCACGAAGGGTTCCGTACCATTATTATCAAAAAAAGGGCAAAAAAATCACGTTTGTTGTATGGGAGCCCCCCTTAAATATTAATTTTATTCTGTTTTTAGTATTTGTTGTTATAGCGGCAACAGAAATACATCATCTGTGAAAATTTCAACTGTCTAGCTGTCACGGTTCATGAGATACAGCCTGGTGACAGACAGACGGACAGACGGACAGACAGCGAAGTCTTAGTAATAGGGTTCCGTTTTTACCCTTTGGGTACGGAACCCTAAAAACGACGTAAAAAAAAACAAAACAAAAAAGTTGTTTTTTGAAAAAAGTTAACAGTCCCAATAGTTCCGAGTTCGATGATCGAGTTTATGGCTTTCGGTTAGGACGACCTAAAAATAATGGTGTATTTAATTAATTATTTAAATGTAAGGGCATACAATTAACGAACCACCAGATTTAGCAAAATTAAACGGCAAAAAATCAATTTTGATTGCTAAAATTAGTAAATGATCACAAAAAATAATCCCCATTTTATCGTGAAATTAGAACCAAAAACTATTTTTTTTAGTTAATTACAAATAATATACAAATTAGAAATTGAACTTTTATGCTCTTGCATCCGTGTCGGGGTGCCCCAAGTCAGCCTAGACAAAACTAGTTTGTCATCAACCACCTCATTAAAATTTGGTGCTCAATTTACTAAATTTGGTGACCAATTGATATTTTAGGTGATAGATGTTAGTGGTCACAAAGTTATTTTTGGTGGTCATTATATTTTCCCCCGAATGTAAGTATCAGCATCACTCTCCTGCCCTTCTCTTATTTGTGGTCGGCGCAGCATGTCTTAGGTATTACATACTTCTCTATTACTAGTAAGTTATTATCATTATTTGTACAAGACACCTTTAAATGCAAGCATAACGAGTTCAAGATAGTACATGAAATAGAATACAAAATCGATACAAGCCAGCTGCAATTACGTTATATAATGGGTCACCACATAGCCAGTTTGACACGGATACTACAAGTACCTCGAGCTGATGCTGTGTCGCATATCTTTTTTTTTTTTTTTTTGAGTTGTGAAGTCAATCTCTATAAAGATAAAACACAACACACAAACGGCATTACTGAATTGGAGAAATCTCAATAATTATACACTATAAAATGTTACATGAAGTGGATGGTGAAAATCAATACTACAGAACTGATCATAGAATTTCGCAGTATTTCTCTACAACAGGGGGTCTAAAATGGCCGCTTTAGCAGAATCGTTTTGTGAATCACGTTAAAAATTTAAAATTGTTAAAATGGACTTTATTGTTATTGACATAAAGTCCATTTTAAGAATTTAATTTTTTTAACGTGATTCATGCTAAGATTCTGCGTAGGATCTGCTATAGCGGCCATTTTAGACCCGCAGCATAATACTATACAGCACACAGAGGCACAACGCCTATACAATTCTGCGAACCACTAGCCAAAGATGAATAAATTAGCAGAGTCGTCTGCACGCACCATGAATGAAAGCATGGTGAAGAAACTTGTTGCATTATGAGTAAAAATCAAAAACATGAAATGGATTTTTTTTGGCCAAAATAAGCCACAACATAACTTACCTGTATCTCTCGAGAATTCAGTTAACTACGTCAAACTGAGTATTCCAAATACAGTATTTTCCTAACTAACAAAAAATATAATTATAATAGTTTTGCCAGGAAAAGATTTAAAATTAACTATTCAAAATCATTCAATTACTTCAGAAAATGGGAGTCATTTTGGAACTAAGCTCAAATGCGCAAACCAAAATTAATCTCTGCAAGAAACGTTCGTCACTGCTTCATCATTTGTAGGGGTCGGAGCCGACCCTAAAAATAATCCCGTCCTGAACCCCCCAAAGACCCCTCCCCAAAATAAATTAGATCTCTAAAACCGTCCATAATCTAGCGTCCCTTGAACCACCCTAACCGTGCCCCCTCGTAAGGCCCATGGGGGATCGCCCCTAAAATAGGGGAGGGTCTGAAAAGGTCGACTGGTCCGTTGCTACGCGTGCATATGTGTTCGCTACGTAATTGTAAACTGGGCACTCGATATTGATTTGGGCGGCTATACACTATAAGTTGTACAAATTGTAGGTCATACGTGGGTGGAAAGTACTTACTTTGTACTTTTATTTGGTACGGAGGGGTATTTTTCTACTAACGTAGTATTTCCTAAAAAAATATAAATGTTAAAGATATATGGTTAATAATGGATAATACGCCTATTGCGATGTATTTCATTGTGTTCGATTACAATCCATATTGATCGGTAGGTTGTGTTGTGAGAATAATATGTAATACTGAAACATCATGATATTATAATAGATGCGATTTTTGAGTGCCTTTTATATCAGCTACACTTTGCACTATGTTTTTTATTGAAAGATTTCAGAATGAAAGTGTCTTTATAAGTTAAGATCCGAAGCTTTTCGGGAATTTTTCACCCGAGTCCCTGGGATCAAATTAAGCGTTGGTTGCTAGGAATGGCTGTAACATGAAGGTCTGCGTGGGACTCCCGGTATTTATTCTATGCCACGTGGCGCCCCCAAACCCCTCAAAACCCCCCTCCCGCTGTCACCTGTTCGTCCGCGCGATAGCTGCGCCGCGCAGCTTCTAGCAAATAGGTTAATAAGGATAAAACTCTATGGATTGCAGTTGCAATTTTAGTTCCTTCGCGTGCTAACGCTGCCCGTTTGTCTAGATTTTAGTTGTTGTGTTATTTAATTTCAAAATGTCAGTGCGAACCGCAAGATTTAGTCTCGAAAGACCGAGATTGGCAGGGTGCTTGTTTTGTGAACAACCGGGAAATTTGGTTCTTGACCCGGACGAAGAAGCATATCATGCGATAAAAAATGTGGCAGACGAGCGGCAAGATGCGACTCGCGACAAGTTCTACTTTCTATACAACGCTAGTTTGTCTAGTCAGTGCTTTTCGTGGCATGTGAAGTGTGCGACCGCCTATGTTTGTTTTGATGATGATAAACACAAAAGAAGGCCACAGCCATCGATTGTACCAAAAATAGAAATCAAAGATGAACTGGAAGAGGACGTCAAAGTCAAATTGGAAGTAGATGACAAACTTTCTGTCATAAAGGAGGTTCCATCTTTTCAAAGTCGCGGTGTACGTTCCGAAGAAATTGTGAGATGTTTAATTTGTAATAAAATACTGAACTTGGTACACAGACAGGACCATTCATTCAAATCTAGGCTGTCGGCAGCCAAGCTTATTTATGAAACAGCGCATCGGAAGCATGACAGCGTGTTTATAAAGATCCATAGATACCAGTCCCCTGAAGATATGATCGATAAAGGCATGCACTACCACAAAGAATGCTATGTCAAATATGTTGAACCAAAGATACGATCTGAGAAGATATCTACAAAAGATATGTATAATGGTTGGAAGAAACTGCTGGGAGAGATTGCCGATAAGATCACAACAAACTGCTACGAGCTCTCATACTTAGCGAAACGACTGGCGATACTGACTGAAGTTAAAGATGCAATAATAGAACCTGAGACAGTCAAAAGTCTTCTCATTGCTAACTATGGCGACAAGTTACTATTCTCGTACCCGGCAGGTTCAGATTCTTGTGTGGTGTTCCTGAGCAGCGTTCCTTTAAGCGAAGCTATGAGACGCTTACAGTGATTTGATTAATCGTGATAAGTACATAACCTCCTCCTCCTTCTATGAAGTCGGATAAAAACGTATTCGAATATTTCCGAAGAACTAATGTCATTGATGTCTAAGTTAGGTGTCTAAGTAGCTAGATGTACCTACCTTATTTAAACAATTAAATATAATATTATGTGTGGTGAACCTTTATATTTAAAAACACCAGTTCTAGCAAAATACAAAATGTACATGTTTATTCTTATTCAAGTTGGTAACGTGGTCTAAATGTTGGTCCTTTTGGTCATACACACATAACATTCACTAAGTACACTGGATATGTAAATTAAGCTAATGCATTGCGAACAATATGTATGTCATAGTATCCCACATACAAAATCTAGGACACACTTAGTTATCTAGATATTAACATACTATGTACTTGATAATACACGCTTGGCGACACAAATATGGGCGAGATTTCAAACAGAGGAGTGTCAAAGGTGTGTCGATAGGACAACACACACAATATTAGTAACACCAGTTTTTACAGGGTGTAAAAGACATCATCACGAGGCCGTCAACCAAGCATTCTGTACATCAAACTAAGTAACTTTACGAAAAAAAATTTGCTGGGAAACGACTTTTTTTTTGGGGTGAAAAATCATGTTTTGTGGTAGAACTCAATGTAACGCACTCAAAAAATTGTGCTGATGGATAGATTGAATAGTACGGGGGTCGTGGAGGTGTTTAAAGTAAAAATCTTACATTAAAAACTTGTCAAAAAGTTGGAACTTTGACCCGCAATATCTCCGTAACTAGAAGGTACTAGGTAACTGGAAGGTATGGTGTACAACAAAAAAATGATCGCAATGAGGGGCGGAACAAGTGCCTTTCAGCTTCGTTAACAGGAGTTTTACACCCTTTATGTATTTTCCACTACTAACAACGTAAAAGTAACATAACATCACGCCTGTAATCCCCAAAGGGTTAGGCAGAGGTGTAGATACTTTATAGATACCCAAATTTCAGTATATTTAAGTCCATGTAATAGGGGGCGAACCTATTGCCATGAACCAGGCGCAAATTTAGACTCCGTAGCTGCTACTGAGAGATTCTTAAAAAAACTCAATAACACTTTGCCCGACCTGGGAATCGAACCCAGGACCTCATGCTCAGCAGTCCGCCAGCAACGAGGCAGTCAACAACGTAAAATGCTGCGTTATTAAACGACAAGCCATGTGTACGATGGAATTTCCTATCGGGTACTTTTTCAGGACCCTAAGGGGATGAGTTTTCGAAAATGTTTTCACAGATAACTTTTACTCCCTTTGTAGCGAATTCCACGTTTCTAACTTCAAAAATGACGAATTCTCATCCCTTATTCCCCAATCCCCTGTTAAACGCCTGTCCTCTTTAGGGGCTGATTTATATAATCTTTCCTTGTTACTCGTATGACAGGACACTCATAAGCAAATTTTATATCATCATCATTTGTATATCATCATCATCATATCAGCCCGGAGTCACCCACTGCTGGGTATAGACCCACCATTTTTTATGCCACACTTTCCGGTTCTGTGCGTCCCTCATCCAGGTCACCAGGGTGCCTAAAATAGCTTCTTTATCAGAATCATAATATGAATCACGTTAATTTTTTTTTTTTAAAAAAAGCTCTTTATGATCATAAACATGAATACCATTATAAGAATTTTAAATTTTTGACGTTATTCATATTATGGTTCTGATAAAGCAGCCATTTTGGGCCCCCAGGTGTCTTAATCTCCTTACTTACAAATATGACCCAGTTTTCTTTTTAAGTGTTACAGAAATTAATACATTCATAATTATATTCCTAAATGCTATTAGGTCCACACAAGCAATCAATATGTACTAAATGTTTCACCAGTTAGATGTTTTTTTTACAACTTATTGAATCGCGTATATTGAAAACAAGCGACGGGAATAATTTTACATTTACAGAAACTGGAAACGGCAGTAAATTGTTAGTGTGGAAGGTTTTTTTGGAACAATAAACTAAGTGAAGGTTCAAATTCAGGCTAAAAGAGAGAGAGTCCAGATGCCCCATGTTTAAGAATTTCTTTAAAATTATTATTGTATTTCGCCATGGAATCAAGACAAGTGTGTCGAAGTTATAGGTAACATGGGCGTCGCCAGGGGCAGCTTTTTCCTGCCTGATGCCACAGAATTGGTATTAGACGTAACAAATTGTAGCGAGTGTTTTAAGGTTATAAATGAGCCTCTGAGTACTTTTACTATCGCTACAAAATTACACATTTTCTTTAAACAAACGCGCGCGGTTCGTACCCTGCGAAAAACTTCTCGATCGATCGGTATAGACAGAGGCTGAAATAAATTAGGAGCCCCTTGCCCCGAGGCCCTAATAGGCAATTATAGCATACATACGCAAGGTTCAGGCTCATAACTATCTGAATTTACTCGAGGCAAGATGTAAAAATGTTCGAGCTCGCTCTTGCAATCTAGCTTCTCTTGAATCTTATCTTTGTCTATAAGTCGCCCAGGTAACTCTGGTAGGTCGAAACAATTCAACATCAAAATCAATCAAAATCAAAATCAAATCATTTATTTCAAGTAGGCCAGTTGCAGGCACTTTTGAATTGTCGAAACAAAGATGAAAATTAAATGTAGCTACAGTCCCAGTCACAAGACATAAAAACTGTGAAAGTACTGTAGTTGCCCGTTCCCTAGCGTAGATCTCTATGGAGAAGAACGGGCAAGAAACTCCATGGACACTCTTTTAAATCATAAAATTGTTACAAAATCTTGGTTACATCATTCGTGTTGAGATGGTATATTATGTGAGAACAATGTAGCAAGATGTGCACGTTAAAAGTGTCCATAGTAAAAACAAAAAATACAATTAAAAAAATTCTAACCTGTCCAAGGTAGGTAAAGTGTACAAATTTTCGAGCTCGCTTCGCTCGCTCTTGTAGCCTACTTACTCTTGCCTTTATATGTGAGTCGAACAAGTAACTCATAAGTATCAGGATTGAAACAATTCTAGCCTGTTCAAGGTAGTGTTAAAATTTTCGCTTAGTCAGGAATTTACCCAAAAACTATTTCATGGGTAATCATAACAAAATTTTTGGTTTGTAAAAACAATCCTAAAGGAACTCTAACACATTGTGTAGAGGTCAGTAGGGGCGGCAAAATTTGAAAAGCCTACTGGCGGCAAATGTGTAAATCCGCCACTGACTTGCTTAAAAGAAGGCTTCAATCACCAACTAATGTAAGTAAAAGTTTTTGGTAAAGAAATAAAGATTTTGTATTTGTATTTGTCTTGGGGCGTGCGCTGCGCCGATTGGCTCTCCAGTCGTATAACATGCGCAGCTATCCCCTCCACGTTTCATTCAGCGCTAGAGTTACGTGCCGCGACCTGTTCTTCTCTACTACTCGTCATCTCAGCAGTCGCCTCCTTTCAAGCCATATCATCCTACACACAGTACATACATCGTTTATTTGGTGTTCGTCTATTCTTAAAGTCATTCACATACGACATAGCGGAGAACATCATCATCTGTCTAGGCTTTTCCCAACTATGTTGGGGTCGGCTTCCAGTCTAACCGGATGCAGCTGAATACCAGTATTTTACATGGAGCGTCTGCCTATTTGACCTCCACAACCCAGTTCATACTGGGTAATACGATACCACTTAGTAAGACTGGTTGTCAGACTTTTTGGGCCACTGACTACCTGTAACGACTGTCAAAGATGGACAAATGACAGCCGGGACCAACAGCTTAACGTGCTTGGCCTTTAAGAGGCACGGAGGAAACTCGGTATGGAAGGGTGGTCACCCATCCACAGACCAACCTAGGCAAGCACGGCTTAACCTAAAGATTGTCCCGTGTGGCTGTTATTATTTAGCCACGAGCTCCTCCACGAAATAGCGGAGAAAATGAACTTAAAAAGAATGTATCTTAGATAGTACAGCCAGGATAAAGCAGCAAGCTGTGACGCATCATATAGGCACATCAGCAGATTACCCAACGTAGCAGAGGTGCGGCCGACGCGCGCCGTTGTTTAAGGACCACTTTAGTAATAGCCATATTCCTGTCTATGTAAGTACTTTCTAGATTTTGTCATCTTATGTGGGTGGTCGATTTCGTTGCCAGTTTGTCCAGGTCAAAGTCGTGCGAAAGCGGTGCCCACCCCTGCTTTCGATTATAGGTGGGTAATATTTAAATTCGATGTCGAATTCCAAATTAAAATATATATATATATGTTAGATACCCGTAGGTATCTTATTCTTTATCCAAATCCTAATTATGGAAATGCATTAAAATTTTGTATGGATTTAATTTTGTCTATACTAATATTATAAAGAGGAAAACTTTGTTTGTTTGTTTGTTTGTAATGAATAGGCTCAAAAACTACTGGACCGATTTAAAAAATTCTTTCACCATTCGAAAGCTACATTATCCACGAGTAACATAGGCTATATTTTATCCCCGTACTCCCACGGGAACGGGAACTACGCGGGTGAAACCGCGGGAAGTCAGCTAGTAATATATATAGTAAATGAAAACAAAAGCGAAGAGTCGGGGGTTGCCAAATATTTTTTCATACTATGGGGGTGTCATGAAAAAGGTTGAAAAACACTGCTCGCAGCATTGATTTAAATAGTAAAGATACGGTCTTCCGAACGTTCGCCGAACGCGGTCGCCATACAGAAACACTAACGCCATCTATTAGAACTACTATGAACTACGATGTCAATCGGCGTGGTCTGCCCCTAGACGTAACCTTGTAAGAGCGGGTATTTTTAACCGACTTGAAGAAGAAGAAGAAGTGTGCGGAACAAACACGTAAATAGCTATTTGACTTAAAATATGGTTCACCACGTTCCTGTCTTATGACACGACTCCAAGCTTCATTTCGCACCGAATCAGTAGGAAATCTGCAAATTAAATACGTATTTTCACTGTACTTATAGATTTTTACCAGTAAGTACATAAAACACATTTTAATTTGCTTGTAATAAACAATAAAAATTATTTTATACATATAAAATTAATTTTATGATATGAATTATTAAATCTTTTCATTTCATCGGCTAAAACGCGCGCCGCTGCAAAGTTATGTCTAACTTTTACGCGGCTTCGCGTCGTCTTTGCCAAACGTTGAGACAAATACGAAAGAAAATTGTTTTAAATAATGTTAGAAGTTGATATAATATTTTTTTTTTTAACTTACCGGTGATAAGAAATGTTATCATTTATTTTATTGTGCTTTTTGTCGTAGTTCACGCAGCCCTTCACGACACAACTTGGCATTTTTGCTTGTAAAATTTACGACCGCTCCCGAAGACAGCCGAACGCGTTCTAGTTTAGTTCGCTATAGGGAAGACCATTTTGGGACCACGTTCGAGGCGTCATTGTAACATGCAGTCCACCCAGTCCTTACGCAGTAATATATATGTCAATGGCTCGCAGTAATAGCACAGTTGTGAAACCACCAGTGAATTTTTTTTTAATCTGATCAGAACTTCCTGAGTTTATGTTCTTTTGGTGCGAAGAGAGGTTTAAAAATATATATTTCCTTACAATATTTGTTTAGTAAGATGAAGCAAAAGGCCAGGTAAGTAAGGATCATAGCAGGTGGAAATCTGTAGTAAGTATTCATAGAACGGAGATGGTGGTAAAATATTGGCCAACTGTTAAAGATCCATCTGCCTCTATGAAAATAGCGAAAAACAAGTACGAATATAATACTATGTACAAAGGGTAGGAGAGTTTCAAGGATACGTAAAACCTGCCCCACCCTTGACACCCCCTTGGTACTTTATATAGTAATTTGTGGAACAATTAACCTAGAAATACAGCTACGAAATGAGCAAAAAACAATCCCTACTGGCAAAAAATAATGAGGTTATATTGTTTTAAAATTGTGTCTGGTGAAGGTTGCGGGAACTCGCTGGATGCGAGTCGCACGGGACCGGTCAATGTGGCGACACTTGGGGGAGGCCTATGTCCAGCAGTGGACGTCTTTCAGCTGAAATGATGATGACGATTGTTTTAGAAAAAGGTTTTCAGTTTTAATAATTATGTATAATGTAACTGTTGGTTTTACCTATTTAGGATCCATTGGTCGTTATTTTTTCAGGCTTCATCTAATGCTTGACTAAGGAATACAACTGAACAAATAAACGGACTTGATATTCTGCACAGCAGGTACTGCGATTCCAAACGCCCGGCGCACCCTGGACCACAAGCACTCGGCAACGCAGTCTGACTAATCCTTTCACCATGATATGACATACCGGCACAGATCTTAAGCGTTCGGCGACAGAGTGGAGATCGTTTTGCATTTCGTGCATTTATCCCAAAACACCAAAGATACCCAATTACCCACCCAATAACACACTCTGCGCAAGACAAGCTCAAGCGCGCAAAATACGTGCCGATGATTGTACATCCAAATGGCATAACTAACGAACCACCAGATTTAGCAAAATGTAACGGCAATAAAATTACTTTTGCCAAAATGGGCCAAAAACCAAAATTAATCTCCATTTTATCGTGAAATTAGAACCAATTTTTTTTTTTCCGTTAATGACCACTAGAAATTGAACTGTTATGCTCTTGCATCCGAGTCGAGGGAGACTCGCTCGACGGAGCCCCGCTTCGCAGTGCTCCTACTAAAAAACTAGTTTGTCATCAACCACCTCATTAAAATTTGGTGTTCAATTTACTAAATTTGGTTATCAATTGATATTTTAGGTGATAGGTGTTAGTGGTCACAAAGTTATTTTTGGTGGTCATTATATTTTCCCCCCATCCAAATATTTGCCTGGATTACTCGACTGCGGGCGGAATCATTAACTTTATACAATCAGAATAAATTATGAAATCAGGTTTATCTTTCAAAATTAAACGCGTATTCAAAGTTTCGCGTCCGTGCTATTTACCGTCGAGGAGTTCTCTCGTGGGGAGACAATTTTGGCTGCAGGATGAAGTAATATCTGTCACTAAAATATATTGTCACCAGAACAAAAGGTGTGTGCAAAATTTGCAGCTTCATCGGTTGGGGGAACTGGTTTGAAATTCAGTTGCAAGATTTGACTAACTAAACTAACAAAGCAAGCTTATAAAAATGTAGTAGGTGAGTAATAAAAATACACACACGTTATCAAACTACGCAGCAGGACGAGTGCGGATGGAATGGGTCATCGACTGACGAGTTGACGACATGAGGCTGATATCGCTATCTCCTACCTACTGTGGACCAAGCCCCATGGGATCTAGCCATCTTAGTTGGCGAATTGTGGGCGAAGGAGAGTACAACCCCCCTTCCCCACTTCCCCTGAGTAATATAAGATGCAGAACTACTGAAAACCAGGGTAGTAAATTTTAAAATAGCTTTAAGGAATGTTGCTTCTCTTCATAAATATTTTTGCTGCCACCGTATAAAGTACTCATCATCTGCCTAGCTTCTTTCCAACAATAATAGGGACCGACTTCCAGTCTAACAGGATGCAGCTGAATACCAGTACTATTATATTACATGGAGCGACTGCCTATCTGACCGCCACAATCCAGTTAATGGGTAACAGTATCCTGTGACACGTGCTATCATATGCTGATAATATTTTTTTGGAAAGTTAATAATACAGATTAATATGCTCGTAATTTTTCGTGTCCATCTCTATCATAATCTGCCTAAGTGCCTAGCCTTTTCCCAACTATGTTGGGGTTGGCTTCCAGTCCAACCGAATGCAGCTGAATACCATAGTAATTTGCATGGAGCGACTGCCTATATGACCTCCACAACCCAGTTAGTACTGGGTAACACAAGAGAGTCAGTGGCCCAAAAATTCTAGACTAGTTGTTAGAATTTTTGGGCCACTGACTACCTGTAAAGTCTGTCAAAGATCTACAAAAATGTCAGCTCCATCTATCGTGGACCAATAATAAAATCGATTCATTTTCGATAAAGTTTCACGTCGATAGTATCTCAGTCCCTCAGGCTTACGGCCCGTCGGTCACCCTCTCCATCCATCTGCTCCATAAATAGGGGGGATCGTCATGACAACGCTATCCGTGTGAAAAAATAGTCCCGTGCACACCCTTTTGTATTCGTCAGTTTTAAGTTTTCTGACTTTTTTCCAGATACTCCCATTATTAAACTACATGTGTCTTAGTTGAATGGCATACAGTGGTTTTACTATTCCAATTTAATCTTAAAAGTTACAATATAGTAAGGTATTTAATAGGCCACCCCTAAATAACTAGAGCTGCAAAAGTATGTAATTATTCGTGAAAATATGACACGGCTCGGTACTTCCCCGAACTTGGCATGACACACCATGTGTGTTGGTTGATACAAAACAAAAGCAGTATAAAGGCAAGTCTACCACAATATTCAACACATCAAGCAACTGTCCATATCCAACATAATCCTTTACTCCATGCCATCAACCCCGAGGTATTTGCCGCATCGAGAGGGGGATGTACCCTCATGACGTCAGCTGCCCATCTCGGGTAACGGGCCCAACCGGTTCACACCGACCGACCCTACGAGCTTGCGGACGAGAGGGCAAGGCCAGCCCGTTCACTGCGCAAAGATAGAAAGCTAGCCTATGCTGCAATGTTATCGTTGCATAATGTTGCTTTTATATCTTGATATGATGATGATATTGCAGTGATCTTACCATATTTTGGTGGAGTGAATTTTGTGGAAACAGATGTGCTTTTAGGACCATTTGCACCACAAATTACTAAACGCTAAGCTTATATGCTGTTCGCGACGAACGTCACCAATCCAGCACATAGAGTGTTGCTTATAGTTAAAATATAGTGTAGAGTCAGTGTATGGGCAATAAAGTGATATAACAAGTGCCATCAGTGAATTTAGAATAGTTTACATAGTAATTTTCAGACGCGCTAGACACATATAGGCTCGCAAGTGGAGTTTTTTAGTGTAATTTAACGTTTTCACGAGGTCCAGGTAGCCTAGGTTGCGACCTAGGCCTGGATATAGTATTTTTTTATAACTTAGCTTATAGTTGAACCACTTAGACGAGAGTATGACGGTCTAGCGCGGCCATATTAGACAAAAACGAGAAAAAATTGTCTTACAGATTTACAGTTGAAGGATCGTTACAGGCTGAAAAATACAGACACGAAAAAATAAGTAACAGTTTTAGATGGACCATATACTCGTCTAGTATATGGCAATTATATACTTACAGTCACAGCAACAGTTTTCGTGTAATTCAGCCTGTAAGACCCTTCATCCAGACACTTTTGGAAAAGCTGTCCGGTTTTATGGAAATAATTTCCACATTTTAATAAAGATTTGCGTTGTTTCTATGTCTGTACATAAATAACGTTATGTAGAATTGTGGCGATGTATATAATGTGTTTAAACATACGCTCAAAATTGTAATCTGCAGAAAGATTGTACATTTCCATAATCAAATTTTCATTAAAGTTTTCCGAAATCAGGAAGCGAAATCAGGGTCCTCGTTACAGTAAAGTTCTGGAGTACCTTAGTAAACTCGACTTTTCTAGGAATTGTAGTCATCAGTACGGCAAATATATATAGTAAACAGTGAATAAGTAGTGCGCGAATAATCCTGAAATCGCTTCCTGTACAGTCATGAAAGTTAAATAAGTGTCTTATTTTCCCAGTAACCCCTATCCCCCCTCGTTAGGTCAACGCCCTGAGATAGCGAAGAATGATCAGTTACAGTTAATTAGGTGTAGGACGTCAGCGCCGTCTGGCGGCGAAGTATAGTACAAGCGTGCGCCCGGTAATAATAGGGTATAGGCAGACCACCAGGTACACGTATCCACGCCATCAGTGGATAACGCCCGTCCGGCACATATGCCATTGTTCTGTTCCTGCCAAACGTTTGATATTGTGTTGACAGGCACAGTGTTTTTAACTAACTAAACGTGTAGGTATAGTGACATTGTTAAAGTTTACAAACATACATAAACTACAGCCTTTTCCTATGGGGGCAGGCACAAAGTACAGAACGCTATCTGCTACGTAACGATCCTTACAATAGGTACTTATTTTTCGTCGTCTACGTTTAATAATCTGCTCCATCCATAGACATAGTTTACTAAGTTTTTTACTTCTTGCCTTTCTGAGGGGGCGAGTACGTCAAAATGGAGGGGAAAAATAAGAAGGGTGCCCCCTTCCAATGCGTGCAACGTGACAGATGTGGGAGTTACTTTATTTTTAATTCAAGTTTATTAATTTAAAAGGTCACCTTGTAAAATACGATTAAAAACTTCTGATTTTCTGTTATCATAGAGTAACTTTTGATTATTAAACTTTGCCTTAGAAGTCTGGATAAGAAGTGTACTGAAAAATAAGTATGATAGCGTGATGGGGAGAATAAGAGCAAAAAACTCGCAGAAGTCTATCCTTTTCTGTCGCTCAGAAACGTCATTTGCAAGAGCAAGAAACAGAGAGGGAGTGGTAAATGTACCCTGGTCACTGCTGATATCATTATGTTGGGGCGGGGTCTGGTCTGGTAGCGTAGAGCTATTAATAAAATTGAGGAGTAAAGCTCTAAGACGAGGGTAGACTGGCTGGGGGACAGAGGTCACGACATGACCTTTATCGACGGCCCAACACTAAACTATGTCATATTATTATGTCTACTTTTATATCGAAAAAGGGGGTATATTATACAGGGTGTAAAATACCGCATCACGAAGCCATCAACCAAGCATTCTGTAAATCAAACTAAGTAACTTTACGCAAAAATTATTGCTGGGAAACGACTTTTCTTTTTGGGGGTGAAAAATCATGTTTTGTGGTAGAACTCAATGGAACGCACTCAAACAAAACATTGTGCTGATGGATGGATTTAATAGAACGGGGTCGTGGAGGTGTTTAAAGTAAAAATCTTACATTAAAAACTTGTATTAAAAAAAAACTTGTCAAAAAGTTGGGACTTTGATCCCCAATATCTCCGTAACTAGAAGGTTCCCAGGTATGACGTAGAACAAAAAAATGATCGCAATGACGAGGAGAACAAGTGCCTTTCGGCTTCGTTAAGAGGTGATTTACACCCTTTAGAAGTAGGTATGGAAGCGGATGTATAGCGTCGACCCCTAATAATAATTTGCTGATGAATGGAAGACGATAATTATAAAACACATATAAACGGGTATTTTCGCGAATTTTTACCTTTAATATTTGTCGAAGACGATAATGTTAGAATGTTTGTGGTTCTGCGAGAGGACCGAGTAAAAGAATTTTAGTGTTAATGGTTTTTGCTGTATATTATCGTATAAGGTAACGGCTTAACACGTAACTTTCCCAACTCAAAACATTCGTCATCATGAAATAAAATTTAAACAAGAAAAACGAAAAATTCACTCAACAACTTTACATTTTTCAAAATCTGTCAATTCGTTTAGACGCGAGGGGACATCCCTACCCCCAGTCATGCAATGCAGACGACTAAATTAAAGTGTCCCCCTTTCGTTGTTGCGTTCACCGCACTGGGTTAAAGGTACGTTAAGTTTTCGACAAGTAAAATATAATTTGAACCGTTGGGAATGGTTTGGGTGTGCTTATTGAATTTATAACCGACCATGTTGTTAGAATGACCATGTTTACACTATAGACAGCATAAGAGCCTAAACTACCTCAAATAGCAACTCTATTTGTGGTGGTTCAAACTTCGTTTGAAATACTGTTAGAATAACGTTTTAAGTTTTAATCAGCTTGCACTACAAAGTGGTTGTTACGTCAGTCACTGCAGGCCGAATAGTGCGAAATGAGTGGTTTTTATTCTTTATAAAATCAAATTTTCGTCTTTTGGAAAAAATAAAAAAAATAAGACCTGTGATAAGTTAGTTCAGTTAGTATGCAAAGTTTCATGATCTAATTTGAAGTAGGTACTTTTTGAATACCAGCGGTTTATTGTTCGATTTGGAGGTAACTTTGGTTTTTTTTTCTATCGAGAAAAGTTTATGGAATCGTGTTTTCGCCAAACATAGGAGTTAACAATTAATCCTCAAAACCATATGTTTATTTCAAAATTAATGCTGCAATATTTTAGACGTAACGGAGAATCATGCTAAGCCATTTGAGGTAGTATAGGCCCTAAATAATAAAAGAGACCAAATATCAGTGGGTTTTTCAAAGAATTCGAAATCTTGACGGCACGGTTGGCGCAGTGGCTGAGCGATTGACTGCTACGCTACGTGTCGCGGGTTCGGTCCCACGGAACAAATTTAATATTTCTATGGCCTACAGATAGTTGTTCCGGGTGCGGCTGTTTGTATATGTGAGTTTAAATGTTTGGAAACGCACCCACGATACAGGAGGAATTGCTAATGTGGGGCACGTTTTTTTAACCGAGCAATAATATTTAGGCATTTGTGTAGGTGTCTCTTACTTAGTGTTAGTGAACACGGGCATTAACCGTACTTTTAGGTGATTTGTTTGGGTGAGTCGCATTACCTAGGCAGTGGCAAAACTTACAAAATACGTTAAGATTATAGACAGTCCACATCAACACACACATTAATTCAGAATATCGGCATTAGCGCAAAACATACAAGTAAATAGGTAGCTTATGAAAGGTCAAAAAATTGATATTAGACTACGAGCAAGTCTAGAAGAGTAACTTTGTGCCGATTTATGGTACCGACCTCTGACTTGACTTTGGCAAACTTTTTTATTAGTTTTTAACAGGGTGTCTGTAGCCCCGAGCTTCCATGAGTGTAACTTGTGTAGATGTGGAACAGGCATCATGCTTGCCCAGTAGGCCTATTACGTATCTTTTTGATCTCCAGTGACTATCAAGCTTCGGTTGTACACCGAACTTTGATGACAACCGTGAATGTCAAATATTGGTATTACGTATTACACAGAGTGGATATCACTTTACGGTGATTAATAGCCCCGGTATGGTGTAACGTCTTTCACGAAAGCCACTTCAAAGTCTTCAAACTCAGTTGTCATCAATTTGATGTCCACTATGCTTGCATAATCGCAATATACAGAACCGATACGAAAGCGTCTGTCAGAATGAGTTGCAGTATCAGCCACGATGGGCACCGATGACGTCATATTTGATCGCGACTGGTCATACATAATACGAAACTAACCTTTTGACAGTTATTTGATGGACACTGAGCCCAGTTACTACACTGACGTATAAATCATATGGACTTGAAATGTTTGACTATAGAAAATACAGTTATACAAATATGAGGCATATCGACACCGAAATCATAAAAATACTGTTATCTCTTTTTAACTTTTACAATTTTGCCTAAGTGAAAAAGGATAACAGTGTTTTTGACAGTTACTATAATAGCAAACCTTCATTCCTAGCGTCATTGAAATACCTATTTGCGGCCGGGTCGCCATTTTATTTTCCCGCTGTTTGGCTATTGCTATCTTTTTCTCTCTAATAAAACGGGAAAGAGACGGACGTAAATTAGAGCTGCCACATTTAATTGAACTAATATTGTCGATGTCGACTAAAAACACGATGAAGCTCAAGGTATAAACACCTAAACTGCCCTTTTAGTAAAAAATGGCGATTCTTTAATTTTAGATTAGTTACTGAACCAGAGAATCGGCAGCAATATCATCCAAACTAAACATGCAAAATGTTAGCTTAATCAAAAACCGGGAAGTTAATCAAAAATAACTTTTAAGATTTGCTTACATAGTTATTTTGTTAGTTTTATACAAGTGAAGATAAGAAAAGTAAATACTTACCCGTTGATATTGGACCGTGACAACGTGAAAACATTCTCACAATCTTTTATCGATGATATTGTAGAGAAATATCGATATGGGCTACCCTATTAGCCGCCATTTTATTTTCTCTCTCTAGTGTAGGTATGTCCACGTTATTCTTGTAGGTATGCCAAGTCCATAGGATTTATACGTCAGTGAGTTACTATCATTTCGAGCTGTCAACAGAGATACGTAATAGGCCTGCAGGACCGACGAGTTCAACAGACATACTTCTTGAATTCGAGGTCACTGCAAAGCTCTTTCATTACAAATCCCTTTTTTCATTATTTAGTCCCAAAAGTAAAGCTCATCCTCTTCGGAGCCGTGAAACTTTAAGCAAACCCTTTTGAACATTTATTCAGAAATACCCGAGACCCATAAAAACCAATACAAAGGGGAGGGGCACCCTTTTAGCTCGCCCAAAATAAAAAGATATAGCAAAAAATGGAGGGGCTGGGGTTGCTCCCTTGTGGCTCAAAATGGGAGACGAAAAAAAAACTATAATGTTCCTTTGGCGGGGTGCTTGTGGGAAAGGGAATGGGTTTTATAAATTGTTAATATAATACTGTTTAAACTTGTTTTGCTTGTACTAGTTTATACTACACTTTTATTTTAAAGCGGTGTGCGTGTATGATTACATGTA
This sequence comes from Xestia xanthographa, assembly GCA_905147715.2. NCBI lineage: Eukaryota > Metazoa > Arthropoda > Insecta > Lepidoptera > Noctuidae > Xestia > Xestia xanthographa. The sequence goes on from LR990648.1 coordinate 23,839,698, forward strand.
TGACCGTGGGCGAAGCAGGAGTATGTAAGGATCGAAGCAGGTGGCTTTCTGTGGATTCTGCCTACTCCAATGGGGAAAAGGCGTGAGTTTTATGTATGTCGGTCTATTTTTATATATGTCGGTCTATTTTTATATATGTCGGTCTATTTTTAAATATGTCGGTCTATTTTTATATATGTCGGTCTATTTTTATATATGTCGGTCTATTTTAAAATGTTACTTACCATCATTCTCTTGCTCTTATCCCAATTCGTTTGGGGTCAGCATGTCTTCTTCTTCCATAAATTCTCTATTACTCGTCATCTCATCAGACACCTCATTTTTTGCCATTATCATTCTTTACACAGTCCAAATATCGTTTTTTTGGTTTTCTAACTTCTATTTCCAGTCTTATACCCATCCTCATTCAAACTCAAAACATTAAAATGTGCCTTAGCATATCCTTAAAAATCATTAGGTCCTCGAGAGGACAAAGAGGATAAAGATGAAATGTACTAAAATGTTTTCACCCCCCACTATGAAGTAACAATGAAATAAGAATCAAAGCACGTTTGAAATAAAGTCAGTTTTCCTGTACTTACCCTATTCTTAGTAAGAAAGGTTTTTTTTTCGTTTATGGCTACCATCTGAGTCAGACCTACCTGCGCTAAGTGTAAAAACTTTTTGGATTGAATGGTCCCCTGCTGAGTCATCGAAGACGAGATTTTCGTTGTAAAAAAAAAAGTACTTATATTACAAAGTTAACGCCGTATCATAAATGGAGGGGCGCTAGCCTTCTACCCCTCGTTTTAAAAATAGAACAGAATGTAATGGTTCGTCGCGAAGCCTGAATCGTTCTGGCTAGATATTATGTTAAGTTATAATACTTTCAATGATAAGACTTGCAATATTGAACTAAGAATGACGATCCGCGTCATTTTCAGTAGTGCAAATTGAAAAAATAAAAACTCCGTATAAAATAAAGTAACTAACCACCATTAAATTCAGTATTTGTTTGTGGTATGGTACTCATTACTTTAATGGAATATTCTGAAACTTGATACCTATTTACGGCTTGCCAACGATTCGAGGGGGTGTAACCACACCCCCTACCCGCGACCTTGGCTTTGGCACTTTGGGCACGCGTTCAAATATTTTATAAATAATAAATGGCTGTACTCTGCCTAACTTGAATGAGAACCTTTCGATCCATGACAAAATAATGCACAGTCAAGGGCAAACATGTCATACTTGCTTACACTAAGTCACAAATGTAATTTTTTTCAAAAAGTTTTGACACTTGGGTATTTTCAAATATTATTGTATCTATGTGTTGAGAGATTTTCTACTTCTATATCTCACGATTTCAATAGATAATTGTGTTGAAAAATGGATAAATAAAAAACTTTTTTGCAAAAAATAAAACCGACTTCAAAAAACACGAAAAAGTGAAAAATAACTTTATCTTCAGAAGTCGGTGACCTTTGTTTGATTGATTTAGTTTTTTGTCACCGACTTCTGAAGCTAAAGTTATTTTTCACTTTTTCGTGTTTTTTGAAGTCGGTTTTATTTTTTGCAAACAAGTTTTTTATTTATCCATTTTTAGTTGTTCCCAAACAAATATTTCCCATGAATTTATTTGACATTGTTACCAATACATGTCATGGTAATAGGCGTGAGCAAGGTGGCCCAGTGGTGGCGGCCCCGACTTACTAACAGTAACTGATGGGTTCGAACCCTGGCAGGCGTATTACTTTGTGTAATTTATTTCATCACCACTGCTCTCAAAATGGTGAAAGAAAACATCGTGAGGAAACGGGCATGTCCACTAGGACATGCCCGTTTCCTCACGATGTTTTCTTTCAATGTTTTGGTACTAACCAAAACATTCGAAGACATGTGACATCTACAAACCCGCACTGGGCACGCGTGATGGATATAGCCCATTCCCTCTCATAGAGAGGAGGCCTGTGTCCCAGCAGTGGGAACATTAATAGGCTGATGATGAATAGGCGTATCCCTAATATATGGAACGCGGAGCGGGCCATCCATGTTCTTTCTTAGCCCTTTGTATTCCAGAGTCGCAGTATCTCTTTAGAACCGTCCCTTTTGCTGACATCTCTTTGAGGCGCGCGCGGAACACGAACGAACTATCGAAATCTGGGTGTATTGTACACATCTGCGTATCCCCTCAGAGCATATAGGCGTGATGTTACGTCATGATGTTGTATAAACAATAAACATCCAAGCGATTGCAACATACACGGCACATTTGCCGTCTATTTTTGAAGAGTTCCATTGTATATCTCCGAAGATCAGCATCAGATGTTCACAAAATTTAAATGGGACCACACGGGAAGCACTAGCTTTCAAAAAAAAAAAAACCATCAAAATCGGTTCACCCAGTCGAAAGTTCTGAGGTAACAAACATAAAAAAAAAAAAAAAAAAAAAAAAATACAGTCGAATTGAGAACCTCCTCTTTTTGGAAGTCGGTTGATAATAGTTTTTGAATATTCTGGGCACTTTTCCTTGACAGCGATGTAGACGAATTTTGACGACGCCCTGTGACCCCTTTTTGATACTTGTACATATTTTTATTACTATTATACAGTTATAGTATGTAAATAATACTAGTTTCCTTTCAATAAAAATATTCGTTACATATTCATATTTTTTGCTTTGAGTTACTTGTACGGTCTACTATTTTGTATTAAGTATTAGTACGTTTTTATTCCCAGCCAGCTTAATAAAACCGTTTGAAAAGTAAGCCTCCCCTTTTTTTCTAAAATAATTACGCACGTGCACGACTATCGAAAGGAGGGTCCTGACAGGGCGTCAGGGGAGGGCTGAGCGAAACCTTGGGGTTTTTGCTTAGATGCTCGCAGAACATGTTTATCGAAAATGCATGCGGGTAACGATTAAGTTTTTAGTTACGTCGAAGATAGCCAAAATAACTTTTGGGGATATCCATACCAACATTTGATATCGAAGCGAAAGTAACTCAGACCGTCTGACGCCTTAACGGCTGAAAGTTCTTGAATAAATTAAGGCTTCAGGCACAGCATGAGCTTGATTAACACATAATATGTTTGATACTTTTATACCGGTATATAGTAGGTACAGTGGGGGTCTTTTCCGCCTGACCATTTTAATTTTTTTTCGCTTAAAACATGCGGAGGCGCCGCGCCACGCCCCCTTAAAGTTTGGGCCTATTAGGAAAGCCTCAACTTTGGCGCGCAAAATAACAATAACTCTCGTTTGGCGTGCGTCGTCAGTGCGCTCGGCCGATTCGGTATCTTTTCATTCATTATTTCTATACAAAGTCAACGGGGCGGGGCTAGAGAGCGTTTCTATGTTGAGAGTGCAAGCAAAAATATGCTTAGTGGTGGTCAGGCGGGAGTGTCCTCGATAGTACATACGTCCCCATTGGAAAATTTCCAATATTTACGGTGGCAAAGCTGTATGTAAAAGCCAGTGTTACTACATTCAAAATTATACTATGTTTTTCCAAATAAATTATTTGATTGATTGAACAGTGCTACAGGGACCGTGGCACTCTTAAAGTGCAGGTAAAGCTTAGTGAATTTCACCACACAGGAAATAACGTCAAAACATCCGTTTCTCTTTAGGTACCCAGCCTTAGTGCCATGCCTGTTCGATACTGGATAAACTCCCCCTCTTTCAGGCCCGTTGTGAATTTGCGATAGTAACCACACTGGAAATAACATCAAAAAAACCTGTTCTCTTCAGCCAGTATTATCATTCACTGCCTGCTCCAGGCTACTGCCTAAACCTTCCCCCAATTCAGGGGGAGGGGAACTGTCGTAATCGCCACGTTCGGCCAACGGGTTGGCACACTACAGTATTATTAGCCATGGTAGCTACCTCTATGTTATCCTTACATCGGATGTAGCCCCCCCTCTCCTTCCGAAGAAGGGACGTAATTGAAGGACGGTTCGCCGATAAGGTACTTATTTATATGTTGTTGATGACAGTTGGAGTTTTGCGTGTTTACCTTACTTACATGGGAAAATGCTTTTTTGTTAATGTAATATAAGATCAAGCCTGATGTATACTGGGAAGAGGTGGTAAGTATCGTCCGCCAGTTTTGTTTGTAATGAAGGGGGCCTATTGTCGCAAATAAGTACTGGTGTACATGCATATAAGATAGAAACTTGGTTAATCTACAGGAGCTAAACACGAGTGTTATAATGCAAAAAAGCATATGATTCACTGCAATAAACAAAACCAGAAAAATATATGATATTCTTCAGGATATATGCTAGTATGATAGTGTTTTGAAAACATAATACAACTCATTTTACTCGATAAAAAAAATTATGAACTTATCTCTAAAAATTTCTTTTAACGAGTAAAAACAATACTAAAATACATGCGATCATTCTGATTTTTTGGAAAATAATTATACAAGCAACATATTATTAGTGTGAGTGTTTTATTTTTTTAGTCCAATCTATGGATTTTTTTTTTTCGGCAGACGACATAGCTGCCGTTGTGGGAAAAAACTGGATGAGGCTGGCACAGGAACCTGGAGATTGGCACAAGAAAAGAGAGGCCTATACCCAGTAGTGGGTGAGTTCGGGCTGTGGATGATGATGATGATGATAGATTTTTTGTAAATCGCCTAAAACCACTCATTTCGCACTATTCGGCCCGCAGTGACTGACGTAACAACCACTTTGTAGTGCAAGCTGATTAGAACTTTATTCTAACAGTATTTCAAACTAAGTTTGAGCCAGCACAAATAGAGTTGCTAATTTAGCTCCTGTAGTCGCCTTAATAAAGTTCTTAATTTCATTCACTGCAGAAAACGGGCAGCCAAAATCTCTAGGTCTAGAAGTTTTAAATTCTGACGAAAGTTTCTTATACAACGTAGGCGAGCACTAAGGACGGATTATTGAAAATTCATTTGGTAAAGGGGTTAAATAGAGGATCAAAGGGAAGTATGGAAGTAGGGAAGGTATGAAAGCTCAAATGTTTTGCCGAGGAGAAATCCTTGAAAATTACTACAGAATCTTCAGCTAAACAAAATTAGAGCTTACCTTTCCCGCACAAGGTGCAAATATGTTCCTTCTTCATATGCGTCCAGCTGTGTATTTTGAGGTATTCTTTCTTCTTGAACGTCCTCGAGCACACGAGACAAACGTACGGCTGGTCTGCTGACCCATTAGTCTTTTCTGATATGTTGTACTTTTCTTCTGGTGCCTACAAAAAGATCACATATTTAAGTTCGTCTATGTGTTTTATCTAAAATCGAAAAGTTTTTCATAATTAAGCTCAAAGTTAGTACCATCTAGAGTTCTGGTTCCTTTGGTGTTATACTGCGGGATTTGGAGTTAGTTTGAATAAGTCTTTACATACCGGTTGAAAATATTATAACTATTAAATTATAGTTTACCCAAACAGAGATCTGAGCGTCAGCTGTTCCAGAAGTGATGGAGCAAAAATTACAGAATTTCGTTGTGAAAAAAAAGTAATTTCATATCGCGTAGAAACCTTACGGGTATTATTTTTAACCTTCAACCCACAAAAAAAGTCAGCTACATGTGAGTGAAAGGAATTTAATATTATGCCAGTGACGAAGAGTTAGTCGACGTAAGTTATATAAGTTTTTTTGTTTTTTTTTTTGTGATGGTACCAAGTGGTCAAAGAAATTACTATGCCCTCGATTCTGCAGAAAAACAACAACATGAAAGCTAATGATTAGGCTATTTGTGAGTAAATCTTACTATGAATCGCTATAAGTCGACGCGTTTCGTCAACCATTTTTTTTAATCACAGCATATGGTTTAATCCTGCTTCATCGGTCAACGACGAGCACAGATGTTCGGAGCCGGCCTAAACTGAGCAAAACAAGGCAAGCCCGCCCTGTAGGGGATTTAAGCCGATCCCGGGAGTTGGTGGAGGGCGTTGCTGGGAGGCGTATATAGGATTTAAAGCGACTTAGATGCTCGTTTTAACTAAACCTAGGCTTTATATCATAATTATAATAATAATAATCATTTTATTATCAGGCTACTTAGGCCCATAGATAAAATACACAAATTAACAATTATTATGAATTTAGGCATTTTCTCAACTGGTATTTATGGAGCACCACCTTAAGAAACGCCTAAGTACCATCGAGGACACTCCCGCCTGACCACCACTAAGCTAATTTTTGCTTGCACTCGCAACATAGAAACGCTCTCTAGCCCCGCCCCGTTGACTTTGTACAGAAATAATGAATGAAAAGATACCGAATCGGGCGAGCGCACTGACGACGCACGCCAATCGAGAGTTATTGTTATTTTGCGCGCCAAAGTTGACGCTTTCCTAATAGGCCCAAACTTTAAGGGGGCGTGGCTCAGCGCCTCCGCATGATTTAAGCGAAAAAAAAATTAAACTGGTCAGGCGGAAAAGACCCCCATAGTACCTATGTCTCGAAAATAACATAGATTAGTTCTCTTCACAAGCATTTTGGATTCGGTACATGGAGCCTATAGTAACGCCACGCGCCCCCACACGTTCATTTGTCTGTCGGTTTGTCTTTCTATAGACCGTATGCTCGGAGACTACGAAGGCTGACATTTGCCATGGTTATAGATAGACGATAACGCCTACGAAGTATTGAATTAAATTTTTAAAAATAAAAACCAATGCCTCACATGTTTGTAAGGGGCCATCCATAAATTACGTCACACGTTAAGGGGGAGGGAGGGGGTCGACGAAGTGTGACAAGGGGGTGGCAGGGGTCCTAAATTTCGTGTCGTCACATTTCAAAATCTATAAAATCTTAGTGTTAAAACACGAACTTTTAACGAAAAACTCTAAAACATTTCCAACTTTATCTATAAGTACATATAATAATAGACATAAGGTTCAAATTGTTTTGTCGGCCACTCACAATTCAAATCGGAATAAAACTAATTTCGGAACTGCTTTAGATGTAAAATTAAAAAATATGTGACGTCACACTAGGGCGGGGGGGTCTCGCAAATGTGACCAGCTGGTCACAAAAATCATGAAATTCGTGTGACGTAATTTATGGACGGCCACTAAAATGGGGGTGATTTGTTTTTTATTTGCTACGGGTAGCGCATATCGACGCGTCGTCGTAGGGGAGGTAGCGTTCGATTTTAGACCGTACAAAATTCATTTCTTGTAGTTGTTGTGTTGCTGACCATATTTTTTTAATCGGGCTGAATGGCATGCAATTGGGGGGCCCATTAGATGAAACACATTTAAATGTTTTTTTATGTGTACTCCTGAAGTCCTTACCTCCATATCTTCGTCCAGTTCCTCAGTTACAACCGGTCTGCTGTACTCATCAATAATCTCCTGCTTGATGTCCACCATCTGGTTGTTGGCCATGTCCATATAACCCTGATCATCCACGACTTCCACATTCTCTATGAACACTTTCGTGTGTGTTTGTAGGTGCTTCCGTAAGTGGTCCTTGCGATAGAAGGCTAAAATAAAGATGTTGTGATGTGATTTTCGACAACTAATGCGCTGGGAAGATCAGCTGAAACTTACTGCGGGACCCAAATGGAGAAGAGTAGCTCAAGACAGGAAGCAATAGAAACTACCAAAGGCACACTGAGTTGGGAGACATCCTATAGCCAAACGCACCAAACGACACAGCCATAAAGATTAAATCTCTCACCCAGTCTAACGGGCCAAATAAATAAATAAAAAGTGATTTACTGCACGTATGATGCACTCAGCTTGGTTCTTTAATTAATTCAATAGTTTATTTTAAATCACGTGCCGCTCTATTCTTGGTTACGTACTATCGAGGACACTCCCGCCTGACCACCACTAAGCTCATTTTTGCTTGCACTCGCAACATAAAAACGCTCTCTAGCCCCGCCCCGTTGACTTTGTGTAGAAAAAATGCCGAATCGGCCGAGCGCACTGACGACGCACGCCAAACGAGAGTTATTGTTATTTTGCGCGCCAAAGTTGACGCTTTCCTAATAGGCCCAAACTTTAAGGCGCGAATTATATAGAAACGGCGTAAGGTGAAGGCGAGGCGCAGGCATCTTGCCGCTTCAAAACGTTTCAATACAAAATGTACGTAGGCGACACGATGTGAATTATACTCAAGCGGCGTGGCGCAGGCACGTCGTTTCGTCGCCTGTTCCGCGTCGCTAGCAGTCGCGACTGGAGAGGCGCGCAAGCAGCACGACTTTTGTTTATACAGTAGGTGCAGAAAAATGAAGACCGTGTTTTACTTTCGACAATAGAATGTGGAAACATTCTAGTGACATTTTATACACTGTAGGAAAACGATCAGGATATTCGCATAATTTTTCCATTATTTTAAAATATCTATGCTCTTGTGACAGCTTCCACACAGGGTGCACCCAATCCCGTGCAGGGCACACCACGATAGTGGCGATAAGTCCCCTCTTTGAGGAGTGGTTTGAGAGACGCCACGGCGTCCTCACCTTCCGCCTGACGCAGGTCCTCACCGGACACGGTGTGTTCGGGAGGTTCCTGCACGGAATCGGGCGGGAGGAAACGCCCGGGTGTTCCACTGTGGGGATCGACCGGAGGACACGGTGGAGCACACGGTGGAGGTGTGCCCGGTGGGGGCGGAGCACCGCCGTGTCCTCGAAGCGGTGATTGGCGGCGGCGACCTCTCGCGTCCGGCCCTGGTGCAAGCCATGGTCCGGAGCGAGACGGAATGGGACGCCGTCACCTCCTTCTGCGAGCAGTAATGCTAGAGAAGGAGGTGGCGGAACGTGAGAGGGAGAGAACCTCTTAACGTCCCGGCCACCGTAGGCGCGGGCCTGTGGACGGTGGGAAATGGGCTAGCTCGCCGTCCGTCCGTCTCATGACGACAGGCCGTGTCGACGGCGCAGGAGTGTTCCATGCGCGCCTCAAAGAGAGTCAGCAAAAACGAAGGGGTCCGTAAGGACCGATGCCTGCCGGGGTTGCGGGACTGTTCGAAAGAGATACAATGGCCCCGAAACACAAAGGGCGATGAAGGAACATGGATGGGTTTTAGTCAGTAAAAGTCTGACACTCCCTCCTGCTCCGCCCAGAGCGGGAGGAGTCATTTGAAGATTTCCCATCCGAAAAAAAAAAAGGGTGGACCCAATATCTTCGGTGTCTCTGCACGTTAATGAGTTGCAGCAAAGCAAGCGCATCTTCGTCGTCTGAAGAGGAAGACATTCTATCACGATAAAGTCAGCCTGTATAATGACTAGTTGCGGCGTCTCTTCGCCTCTTTGATATAATTTAAATCGCGTCCGTGCCTTATCTGTTCCACGCCTGCTCTGCGCCTGTGCCGCGTCTTCACCGTATGCCTTTTCTGTATAATTTGCGCCTAAGGGGGCGTGTCTCGGCGCCTCCGCATGATTTAAGCGAAAATAAATTAAAATGGTCAGGCGGAAAAGACCCCCATAGTACGTCTTCAATTACTAATTTCAAAGATTTTTCTTAGCGTATTTTTTTTTTTGGTATAGCCACGCATTTTTTTAAACTAAGACCACTATACTTAGCTACTTTTGAGTAATTAAATTCTAAACTGCTTAACACATTAAAATAAAATACCATCAGCGTTTTTGCATTATAATTTAATCTAATGATCGTATCACTTGATCCTGTTTCGTTAGTGAATTAGAAGACTCTTTAAAAATTACAACAAAAACGTTTCCCACACACAGGTATTATGTCAATTCAATTGTAAAAGACGAAGAGCAGGGGAGCAAGATAAAATCGTTATTATTATTACACGCACCCTTTGTGTGACCTTCACCCCTTTATTTATTATTTGAACTGAGATTCTAACAGAACCACTTTGACTTCATTCAAGAATAGAATTAGAGTAGAATAGAAGAATTCTATTCTTCTGCCATTCAAGTTAGTTGTCCTTTTAGCTAAATCTTGTTTGCTTGGTAAAATTGTGCCAATTTCCAAAACTACGCTATACCAACCTAGGAATGGCTGTTTGCTTGTACCTATATGTACCTACTATACAGGTGCGGATACAGGATTTGGAATTTTAGTTAGATTTTATCTATCTTACAGAAAATTCATAAAAAAAATTGATGTTATTTAATCGACATATGGCGACAATTTTAACAAAAAAAAATGAAAAAAGCTCCAAAAACGAGCGAAACGAGCTCGAAAATTTTAACATTCTACCTTGGGCAGGTTACAATTGTTTAGAACTTTAGACCCTTCATACAGGAGTTACTAGATCGACTCTCTGACAAATGTAACATTCAAGAGGAAGTAGGCTGCAAGAGCAAGCGAAGTGAGCTCGAAATTTTTATGACACCTTGCCTTGGACAGGTTAGAATGGTTTCGATTTTGAAAAGTCGACCAAGTCGACAACTCCTACATGAAGGCTTAAAGGAGTTATCGACGACTAGAGCGAGCGAAGCGAGCTCGAAAATTTTAACACTTTACCTACCTTGAACAGGTTAGAATTATTGTTCTATGGTAGTAGGTAACTCTAATAGGTCGACTATTAGAGTTACCTGGGCCTCTTATAGACAAAGTCAAGACTCAAGAAAAACTAGGTTGCAAGAGCGAGCGAAGCGAGCTAATTTTTTTACATCATTGCCTAAGATAATTATGCTATGATTGCATATAAGGCCTCGGGGCAAGGGGCTCCTAATTTATTTTAGGCTCTGTCTATACCGGTCGATCATGCAAAAATCCAATTAGAGTGCCAATCCAGAGGTCTAAAAAGGAGCCTTTTCGACAAATGTTTTTCTGCAGGGTTAAACATTTTTTTTAATTTGAGTGATTCCATTTAACGCTACAATTTATTACGTACAATACCATTCTATAGCATCAGGCAGGAAAAGCTATAACTTTTAAAAATCCGGCGCCTCTAGGGGCAGCTGCCTCCTCCTGGCGACGCCCATGACAAGATATACAACTACAATATTTAGTTTCAATTCCGTCAAACTAGTTCAAGCTTGGCTAATGACGTATTCGGGCCGGTTCAGGGGGAGGGGGGGGGGGGGGCAATTGCACCATTGCATATCTTCTTGGCTTAACAGGAAATAACTTGAGTTAACTTAACAATCATCGATGACATTTTTTAATATATTTTATGTAATACCTTTATATAAGGATTTTATAACTGAGAAACTGGTTGCCAATCAATACCTGCAGTATTCTTCTGATTTGTTAAATCAACATGTTTTGAGTACCTATCACCAAAAGCAATAATACAGTGGAACCTGTTTTTTTGTAATACCACTTAGAAACAAAACATTAGTCTAATATAATTTATTGCACACATGTTGAGTTTGACTCAATACATTTTATTTTTGTATCCATATTTTTTCCTGTTTTATTTTTATCTGACTTGATGTCTTTTGAGACGTCTTATATATCTGTGGGATTGACAGATAGCACACCAAGTACAACATAGACTATTTTTTATCACTTACTTTTATCGCACACAGGACAACTCTGACTCTTGTCCCCGCTATGTATGGACCGGTGAATGTTCAGGTGCTCCTTCCTCTTGAAGGCCTTCCCACACTCAGGGCAGACATGAGGCCTCACTTCTTTATGTTCCATGGTATGCCTGTCTAGGTGTTCCTTGCGTTTTAGCCTGATGGAGGAAAATAGTGTGAGGAAATACTTGAGTATGAAAGAAGTTGTTTTAGGGATAGAATGTTTGTTAAACCTATTAGATCTAAAGTAGGGAAATTTATTTAGATTAGTTTATGTTTATTAGGTTCAAGAAAAAAAGTTGTCTAATCATTAAGTTTAAAAAATGTTTGTTTGGTATTATTTTTCAAGGTCATAGAAACCCTCTTCTTACAGAAAAGGAGCTTTATTTTCTGCTAATGTTAGTACATAAAGAAATAATAATAATATTCAGCATTTTATTGCACCTTTGAACTTTTTTAGTTGCTTCAAGTTTAAATAATAATAAATAAATGAAACATACCCAGTGCCACATATTCCACAGAGGTACCTATAATCCTTGTTATGGACCAGCAGATGCCTCTCAAGCTCCTCTTTAGTATAATAATAGGCTGAGCACTCCACACAGGAGTATTGCACCACTCCATTATTCTTTTTTACTATCACAGCCAACTTGTTCTTGGCTAACATACTCCTTTTCATAGCCAGCTCCAAGTTTGGTACTGGCTCTGGAAGAATGTTTGGTAACTATAGTGTGTGTTAACTTTAAAAACAAATTCAAATATTGAAAAATAGAATGCCATACCATTATTGCTGTCCATGTTCCTCACACTATACTTTCACCTGAAAATCAAAACTTTTAAGACCAGATATTTTTTGTTCAGATTAGAAACTTCAAACGACGTTCTAAACAAGTTTCCCACACGCGCACAACCGTTAGAAAGGGCAAGGGCCAAAAAAACTGAACTTGAATTTGTGATCCCTTCCCCTTCCAACGGATATCGCCCAAGGCCCAAAAGCTCCCCTCTGCTTAGGGGTGACTACCCTTTGTCTACCCAAACTTCCCCTAAAGAGGGGAGGGAACCCCACTCCGTGCTCGACCCGATAGGAGGGGTGGATTTACCTTTCCCAAGCTCGGCATTGATTCAAAATCCTCTACCTGAGTCCCAAACCGGGTTTAAAAACATCGAACTAATAATAGTACTGCACCAAATATACCCACTGTAACCATTCAATATTATTTTTCATAGTGCGCGCGAAAAAGTTGTAACTTACACAAAGCAATATGTTTATAGTGACAACACAATATACTTACGGTTTTGACATGTAACAAGTCACAAAACTTTCGATGCTTAGATAAAACACACAATAAAAATGAAATTTTACACAACACTGCGAAATTCGAAAATAAATACGAAAAATAAAAATACCAGAAACAATTAAACATAGACGCGCACCTTCTCACAAACCGTTTTGAAAGTGACTGTCAGTGTCAGTGTTGCCAAAGATGGAACGCGAAATACCTACACATAGTACCAAAAGTACTAATAACCACTAGCCCGTGATTTGTTTGATTCAAACAGTTTACATCAGTTTTAATGTAGGTAAATACGAAACTAGTTCAAAAGAAACGTTTGCTAATTGCCTCAAATTTATTAATCTAAGTAAACCAAAGAATTTAAAGATTTTTTGACAACCGTATAGAATGTTTTAAATTAGCAGTATTTTTCATACTGTTCAACTATAAAAGATGATCGCAGTCGTTCTATGTAAAATATTGATATTCAGTTGTATTCTGTTAGACTAAAACCCTACCCCAACATGGTTTTGAATAGCAATAATTATCAATGTTAATTTAGTAATCAATAATTTATTTCCATCAATCATATTCGTATAGTGTAGAGATACTAAAAATCGCTGTGTTTGGCAACATCTCAGTAAAAGAGTTGCTAGTCATAATAATCTAAATTAATGTAAAGAAAATATAATTTTTGCGTTGAAGCTCTCTAACATAGACAGAGCGTTATGTGAGAATTTGAGAAATAGAGCACAGAGATCCCCAGTAATACCATAGTCATGCTTTCAGATTTGTGACAACCTTTATCTTGTTGTTTCAATAAAAGAAACATTATTTTGTGGCTTGATTTAAAAAATTGAAAACAGGTAAGCGGTATTTCTAGGCAAACAAGCAAAACGTCAATCTTATCTTATCTGTCAGTCTGCAGTCAAGTGCAGTATTGCCAATTTAGCTTATTATATGCTAAATTTGGCATATTTTGTTCTTGTTCAGCATAATTATTTTTTTAGCGTTTAACCTAAAGCATATTTTTTGTCATAATTTGTAAAACATGAAAAGAATGTAAATCAGAATCTTTCTTGTAATAAAAATTGATATCGATACTCGAATCGGCGGCGGTTTGGCGGTGAGAACCCTGAATGCTATTTTGTACGTTAGGACTTGTAGTTTTTGAGCTACAGGTGTTTTTATCGGATCGGGCAGAAAATGTTTTGAAAACTTGCAAAAATTTTTGCATGTTAGCTTTTCGGATGTGCAATTCCGCGCGTTTAGCGTCGGAGAGGTTAGCTTCGGTCTAAAGAGAGCAGGAAAGTGCTGATAGTCTTACACTGTTCCAGACAACGTACTACTTTGTATCGGAACCAAAGAGAGTTACGACTGTAGCTCTCAGCCTTCCACATCAGCTAATGTTGATGAATTTCAAGATATTGATATTCAATTCCCCATAAGTACTGAATTTTTTTTTTGGCATTTTTTAGAGAAGGTTAGCATATTTTTACACCAATTTAGCAAATTTTGAAGTAGTTGAGTTGGCAATACTGGTCAAGTGTCCTGCCTGTGTCAAACAAAGTTCAAACGTCCCAAGCAATTCATCAATCAATCAAAATTGAAATAAATTTACTTCGAAATTCACGTGTAACTCCGAAAAATAACCAAAAACTATAATGTCTTACGATAAAAAACTAGTTGACCTAGCAATTAAGCTGTTTTCAATAGATGCTGTCAAATTTGGAGAATTTACAACGAAGAGCGGCATCAAAACACCTGTTTATTTTGATTTGAGGGTTATAGTCAGCTACCCTGATGTTATGGTATGTGTTTATAATTGATTAATTATTTTTTCTTGGATGATTAAATAAATACCCATGAACATACTACGTAGAAAGATTGCGGTTTTTCTAATTAAACTTTTTTTGTCCTTTCATGTTTACACTTTACTCACGTGTCATTTTCGGTCTGTCCCAACTTAGTTTCATAGTAGAAGAACTTCAGAAATTAACACATGAGTGAAACTGACCTGATGATTACAGTCTTGGTTTTTTGAAGTGAAAACTTCTATAGGCGCATTGAGCACTTTTTGGGTGAAGGGAAAATATTGAACTCATCATCACTTGATCGTAGGCGATCCGCTATGACGTAGCACCACATAGGTATGCGCGGGGCATAACCAGTGCTACGACTGGGTAGGGACCTGTGTACTTTTTGTTTTCACTTCTATCGGCAGTCCCCAAAGACTGCCCCTATTGTTTTTTTTTTGTAATGAACAGTCACCCATGTATTCTCTTCTTTTTGTAGGAATCAATATCAAGCTTGTTGCTGGAAATTGCTATGAAGGATTTAAAATATGATCACCTTTGTGGTGTGCCATACACAGCCTTGCCCATTGCTACAATACTTAGCATACTAACCAAGAAATCTATGCTAATGAGACGAAAAGAAACTAAAGCTTATGGTACTAAAAAATCTATTGAAGGCCACTACAAGGCTGATCAGTCATGCCTGATAGTTGAAGACGTGGTTACGTCCGGGTCAAGTGTCCTCGAAACTGTAAGAGATCTACGCAAAGAAGGTTTGATAGTCACAGACGCAGTCATTATATTAGACAGAGAGCAAGGAGGTAGCAAAAATCTGGAAGTAGATGATGTACAAATCAAATCTCTGTTTACCATGTCTTCTTTGATTGATATTTTGGTAAAGAATGGAAAGATCACTGAAGAAACGGTGGTTAAAGTCAAAAAATATCTAAAGGAGACACAAGCACCTGTTATAGGTTAGTATGAATCATGATCTTCTTGCCCATGTACTGGCGCAACACATTTATTTTTTCTTCCGTTCTCCTTTGTCAATCGTAACACTATAATTTACTCCTTTTTCTTTCATATTCTCTCCTTCTACCTACATTGATCAATATTAGTATGAATGAAAAATTTAAACTTATAAACACCTCAGAATAGAATATTAATTTATTGTTATTGGTGGGTAACAAATTGATACAGGATGATACTATGAATTGGTGGGGTTCAAAGCTTCCTGTTTGATTATTAAATGAGTGTCGCCTGTTGGCATTATTGTTTTACTTCTAAAATTTTTTTTTTTTTTCAGATAAACCGCTGGACCGAGTCTTGCTAACCTATGAAAAGCGTGCTGAACTAGCCAAGAATGGTATAGCAAAACAACTGTTTGGCATAATGGCAACCAAGAAAACCAACTTGTGCCTCTCTGTTGATTTGACAACCACTACAACGATTCTAGATCTTATAGAAAAAGTTGGGGAGCATGTCTGTCTGGTGAAAACTCATGCAGACATTATTGAAGACTACAGTAATGATTTTATTACCAGACTTAAACAACTGGCTGACAGATTTAACTTTTTAATACTAGAGGATAGAAAGTATGCTGATATTGGGCATACCGTGTCCTTGCAGTATTTGAAAGGGTTGTACAAAGTTGGTGAGTGGGCCGATTGTGTGACTGCCCATTCCTTGCCTGGTGAGGGAATACTGAAAGCCCTGAATTCACCAAATGGTGTCAATAGAGGAGTGTTCTTATTGGCTGAAATGAGCAGTGAGGTAAGATTTCTTTCAAATATGTAAATGATTTTAATTAGTACTATCATGTTCATGTTCTGCATGGTGTCGGACGTAAAGAATAGCACCATCCCATATCTTCCCGTGGGTGTCGTAAGAGGCGACTAAGGGACTTACCAGAGAATGGGCAGCAGCGTTCTCTGTGCTTTTGTAACAACCGCACTGCGATCGCCAACCCGCCTGCCAAGCGTGGCGATTATGGCAAAAACCCCCCTTTGGGGGAGGCCCATGTCCAGCAGTGGACGTCTTTCGGCTGAAATGATGATTAATGATGATGAGTACTATCAGTATACCTACTATGTTGGGGTCGGCTTCCAGTCT
Source organism: Xestia xanthographa (assembly GCA_905147715.2). Classification (NCBI taxonomy): domain Eukaryota; kingdom Metazoa; phylum Arthropoda; class Insecta; order Lepidoptera; family Noctuidae; genus Xestia; species Xestia xanthographa. Next base: position 23,856,295 of record LR990648.1, read on the forward strand.
AACTGGATGCATTTGCATGGAGCAACTGCTTGTCTGACAACCCAGTTTCTAGGTAGCACAATACTGTTGGAGTATCGCAGCAGGGCTGGTTCTTTAGGGTTTTGCAGGTGTAGAAGTAGAAATAAAAAAGGCAGACTTTTTGCGGTGCGTGAATGGATCGAATTTATTGTAGACTGAATGAAAAAATGACAGTTCGTTTGACACAAGGAAACGGAAACTTAAAAATTAAAAAATATTATTTGTTGGAGTTGCCAACACAATACCTCTTGGCAAGAATGGTTGTCAGACAGTGGCGTACCTAGGGGCCAACAATACGGCAAACAGGCTCTTCGGAAATCCTGACATCATAAAATATAGGAGGTTATAAGGGCAAGCCCAGCTTTTAGGCTCCTACGAAGGAATATACAAAATACAGTAATATAGTATATATAATATACTTTAGGCCAATATTTAATTTGTTTTTTTTTAATTTTTAATTTATTTAAATTTTTAAATTATTTTGTTTTTTAAATTATTTTATTTTTTTAATTTATTTTATTTTTAATTTATTTTATTTTTAATTTATTTTATTTTTGTCTACAGGGAAACCTAATAACAGCAGACTACAAAGAAGCAACGGTGTCTATGGCTTCTAAATATCCAGAATTAATCACCGGGTTTGTCTGTCAGAATAAAGACACTTTTAAAGACCCAGGTCTCATACAGCTGACTCCAGGAGTACAGCTGGAGAGCAGCAAAGATGACCTGGGTCAGGTCTACAATACTCCAGAGAAAGTTATTTTAGAGAAAGGTGCTGATGTAATAGTTGTGGGGAGGGGCATTGTGGCGGCTAAAAGCCCTGAAGCCCAAGCAGTCATTTATAAGGATACTTTATGGAAATGTTACTTGAAAAGAGTTTCTGGGAAACTAGAGTAGCAAAATTATGGCATTTTTATCTTTATAAGCTACCTGTTGGGGTACTCATATATTTTTCTAAAGATTTACATTTCGTTATTCCACAATCATGTTTTTTAAGTAAGTTTAAAGCATGTTAATAGAAATAAGTGGAACTGTTCCATAGACTATATTCCAGTTGACATTGAGCATTTGTATACAAGGACCAATAACTGTTGTGATAGCATAGCATAGGTAGTATTATAATAAAAATTTTGGTGCTAATACCCTGTGCCTTAACATTCCTAGGGTAGTTTTATACGGGGCCGCCGTAAGCGGGCGTGCAAAGCGTGCACCGCACACGGGCGGCACGCCCAGGGGGCGGCAAATCGAGCGAATTACATATTACTAATGTCTGAATTTCGAGGCTAGATGTAAAAATTTTCAAGCTGGCTTCGCTCGCTTTTGCAACCTGTTTTCTTCTCTTGGATCTTTACATTGTCGATTGACCAAGTAACACCAAATTTTCGAGTTCGCTTCGCTCGCTCTTGCAGGCTCTTGATTCTGGTTTTGTCTGCAAGTCAAACAAGTACCTGACTCTTGTATAAAGGGTCGAAACAATTCTAATCTGTCTAAGGTAGGGTGTTAAAATTTCCGAGCTCGCTTCGCTCGCTCTTGGAGCCACTTCTTTATTTTTTTTTAATTGTATTTCTAAGTCGATTTAATAACGTCTATAGAAAATAGCTAATTTCTAGTGGAGAACTCATTTTTTTAATGTAGTTCCTATACTTTTCAAATATCTCTTCAAAATTAGTAACTTTTACTTCTATTGAATCAAGTGTTAAAGATACTTATAAGAAGTTCTGCATCTGTAACTGTAAACTTAAGGTGAATGCTCCAGGGTAGCCCGCGAAATTCAAATTTTCTTACGTTTTTTGCAATTTGCAGGCCAATGCTAGGTTGTATGTTGATTAAAATATTATTCGCGGCTGTAAGACGTATGTAGTTACAGAATTATAATCATCAAAACCATCAATACAACCCTCCAAGTTCATAAAGGTGTAGGGACCAAAAAAAAAACAGAAAAAGTCCTTTCAACATAAGACCTTGCACTGGCCTGCAAATTGCAAAAAACGTAAGAAAATTTGAATTTTGCGGGCTACCCTGAAAAATCAGCCTTAACCCTTACAAATCTGATTTTAGTCGCACTTTTCTTTTTTAAAAGCTTGCGACGACGCCTTTGTTCGACAGCGTCGATATTCCTTTATCTTCGAGTCTCTTCTTTATATCAAAGTCACAGCCTAGCATTTCAGCCCAACATTCTATTTTAGATGTTTTCTACAGTTGATTCAAAAACATTAGTGGTTTTCATTTCTCTTGAGAGTGGAGGGCCGACAGTCTCTCAAATGCCCGGGCCGATTTCGGGCCTGGTCGTAGGGCGAAATAATTGGTATTGCACGCGGGCGACGAAACAGAGGCCCTACTCTATATCGTCCGTACGACCATCCGTCTCTATCCGTCTTTCTCACGCACGTCTGCAGATGAGTGCGAGTGAGAGAGACAGATAGAGACGGATGGACGGACGGACGTTAGAGAATAGGGCCTCTGTTAGCGGCGGGCCTGGTTTTATACGAATAAAACTCATTAAATTTTGTTAAAATAACAAGCTATTTGGTTTAGAGTTTAACCAACAAATTACATTGGAAAATGTAAACCAAATAGCTTATTCGACTGTACCTATTCATGTTTAAGATTGAATAAATTAATAGTGTTTATCTATAATATTTGGTACCTAATTTATTTTCCTAGACCCTTTTCATCCGTAATGCTTCATTGACGTAAAAAAACCGTGAGGAAACAGATTTCTCGGTTTATTATTAAACTTAAGGTGAATGCTCCAGGGTAGCCTGCGAAATTCAAATTTTCTTACGTTTTTGGCATTATTTATGGCATTTATTATTATCTATGGCATTTGTTGAGAATTTATAAATGCTTCCTCTCTGCTAACTCACTTATCTCTTGCTGTGCCCGACAGGGTCCATGTGATCTAAATATAAGTCTTTACCACCTAAGTACCTACATGTGGAATGCAATAAAGTATTGAGTATTGACAATATTCACCCAGCGGGTCCAGCATGGGTTGGTGGATGTGAAAATTTTTAACATATACCAACATTGTTTTGAGAACAGTGGTGAAGTAATAAATCGCTCAGTCAAGTGCTTACTCGAACCTATAATATCTGTTTAGAAGAACAGTTAACACCTTTATTTACGTTTTTCTTTCTATAAAACATACTTTATATCCCTTGTTCGCTTTAGGACAGATTCGCCTTAGGACAGATTCGCTTAGCGACAGGTTTGCTTTACGGCAGATTCGCATTACGGCAGAAATTGTACAGTCGTGTTAAAATGGTTCAGCATAAAAAACTCGAATCTTTTGTTCCTGTCAATATTATGTTATTGGCCACTCATAATAATATGTCATGGTATCTTTTTATTATATGACATTGTATTATGCAGGTATTGTACGATTGATTTGTTGCTGATACCTATGTTTTTTTGTCAGGCTGAACAGAAAATAAAATAAGCACGTATCGCATTTTTGTTTATTGTTTTATAAGGACTTACAGTGAAATACTCGATAATAATATAGATAATGGACTTCACCCTTCACCGTACTTCTGCCGTAAAGCGATTCTGCCAAAGCGATTCTGTCGTTAAGTGAATCTGTCCTAAGGCGAATCTGTCCTAAAGACAAGAACAAGGGCTTTATATGGTTCCGTACCTCAAAAGGAAAAAACGGAATCCTAAGATCACTTTCTTCTCCGTCTGTCTGTCTGTCCATCTGTCACCACCGATTTTCTCAGGTACGGGTGGACCTAGCAAGTTGAAATTTATACCAGATACTGAAGTCTATAGTCCTTAACAGGTTTATAGAAATCAAGGTCCTGAGTCAACATGATTAAAAGATATGGGCAAATTTAGATTTTCGCGAAAACTTGTAGGTAAGTCCCAAAATTTACCTTTTCAACTTTTTTTATTTTTCGGAAATTTCCCTTTGCTTGTGCTTGCCTCCAAGTTTTCTTATAGGTGTAGAAATGACTTTTTCTGTTTTTTTTTGGTTCCTACACCTGAACTTGGAGGGTTGTATTGATGATTTTGATGATTATAATTCTGTAACTACATACGTCTTACAGCCGCGAATTTTATTTTAATCAACATACAACCTAGCACTGGCCTGCAAATTGCAAAAAAACCCAAAAACACATGAATTTCGTGGGCTGGTCGGAGCACCAAAATTGACAATTCTAGGTCAACCGGAAGTACCCTATAGGTTTTGGGTCCAAAACCTATATTAAGGTAGTTCCCGTTGACCTTGCGTGCGTGCGATAGGTAGGTCTGTTTTTAGGGTTCCGTACCCAAAGGGTAAAAACGGAACCCTATTACTAAGACTTCGCTGTGTGTCCGTCTGTCCGTCTGTCTGTCACCAGGCTGTATCTCATGAACCGTGACAGCTAGACAGTTGAAATTTTAAGAAATTTACAGATGATGTATTTCTGTGGCCGCTATAACAACAAATACTAAAAACAGAATAAAATTAATATTTAAGGGCTCCCATGGGGTGCGATGTCAGAAGTCCTCCACGTGTCTGGCGGCTGCTGGTCCCTCTCGATACGTCTGGAGGGAAGAGCAGCTGCTGGGCCGGTGCACCCTGGACGCGGCGGTATCCTTCTCCGGGGAATGAGAGGAAATGAGAGTTTTCTTTTATCCCCCGGGGAATGTGACCGCCGCGGCTAATGATTCTGACAAAGGTAGGGTCCTTTCAGGACCAACGGTGCGTTCCTCTGCGTGACCCTCTGTAAGGCAGAGGGCACAGCTGAGGAATGAGGGCGGGCTCGGTGTGCACTCACCCTGCCTCCGAGCAGACAGAGAAGGATCCGTCCTCCTCTGTCACCGCCAATCTCGTAATCTGGCTATCGAAGCGCTGTGGATCACGTCTTGCGGTTTTGATAGGGGACCGAGGGTTTTGGCTTAACCGCCCGGACCGCGAGGTAGAAAACCTCTATAAAAAGTTACCCCGAATCCCAAGTGGCGAAGCACCGCGAGGGGATGTATGGCTGACGGGTGTTCCATGGAACAAATCAGTCGCTAGTGCACTCCTCGCCAGGGTACCTGCAGGCCCCCATGGCGAGTAATAAATACTTAAATCTGCCCTTCTAGGTACAGGGGTCTCTGCCTAGATTGAGAATATTTCTCCCAAACTCGTGGGATTAAGTATGGATATCGAAACAAAAAAAACCAACACCGCCGGCAACGGCAAAGAAGAGGAGAGGAGGGATGCGGCGTCGGAGTCCGACGTAGCATCCAGTGAGGTGAGCGCGGGAGGCTCAGAGAGCTCCCGTCGTGCGAGGGCCGGGACGCCTGCGGAGAACAGCAAGTTCTTCCGCAAGCGGCCCAGGCGGGATGGCGACCGGGGGTCGTCATCCGGAGATGAGGAGGCCTCGGCCCGAAAAATCCCCACCAACAAGCGTGGGAGGATCTGGGGCAAGGGGAGGGGGCTCCCTGCCTCCGTGAGGTCGGCAAGAGTGGCCGAGGAGGTGCGCCCCCCGGGCACTACTGTTCCCGGGCCTGGCGACGAGGCGGGTGAAACTGGCGGCTCCGAGGCGGAGCATAAGGCCAGGTTCACAAAGGCGGTGGAAGCCGCGATAAGGGGCGTGGCCAATAAGGTGAAGACAGGCACGAAACTTAAGGCCATACCCGCGGCTTCCGCCTCCATCTTGGCGGCAGCGGAGGCCAATTTTGCGGGGCCTTCCCCTCCTCCGCCTCCGGTAGGTGGAGAGGAGTTGGCCAAGCTGCGGGAGGAGGTGGCCCGCCTGACTGCCACCACGGAGCTTCTCCAACAGGAGAACGCGAAGCTCCGGGCAGATCTGGCCAGCCTGCGGGGGCCTGGCTCTCAAAAGGGGGGCCAGACCCAGCGGCCTACTCAGCCCGAACCGGCGGAGAACCAGATCCTAAATCTGGTTTGGAAGGAGCTGGCTGCCTTCGAGCAGCGGTTCTCCGTCCTGGAGGGAAGGGTCCTGCGCCTCCCCCTGGGTGCAAACAGGGCAGCCGCGGGCCCGAGCACGGTGTCGTACGCGGCTGCCGCTGCGGCCGTGGCACCCGCACCAGGACCGGGGCTGGCGAGTCAGCCCTCCGGAAGGGCTGTGGCGGCCACCCCTGAAAAGCCGGCTCCGGTGAAACCGGCGCCGGTTAAGAAGGCGCCCAAGAAGAGGAGGAAGGGCAAGGCAGCGGCACAGTCGACTGTGCCGGCGCCAGTGCCAGCGGCGAGTGGGCCAGCTGCCATCGCTACCACCGCCCCCCCAGCCCCCGACACCTGCGGCTGAAGCCGGATGGCAGGTGGTCGGGGAGAAGAAGAAGGGGAGGAAGGCCGCCAAAAAGGCCCGAAATGTGGAGCGGCAGCGCCAGCACAGGGCGCGAAAGATCGCGGCTAGGCTCCGCGCCCCGAAGACCGTGGCTGTAGTCATTACACTACAGCCGGAAGCGGAACAAAGGGCCCCGCGGATCATCAGGACGACGACGACGACACTCCGGAGGTGACTGGGGTAGACCTGAGAGTGGCGGTACGCAGGCTCAGTGCCAAAAATACCGCCCCGGGACCCGACGGCTTGCCTGGCAAAGCCTGGGTCCTGGCCTTGGAGGCTCTATTTGTAAGTACTGTTAATTTAACCATTTTTATTTGTGTTTTGTCCTGTGCGGGCTAATAAATGCTTTTTCTTTCTTTCTTTTCTTTCTTTCTCTCGGGCCCCTAAGCGCATGCTTGGAGAGAGGCCAGTTCCCGCTTCGTTGGAAGACGGGGAAGCTGGTCCTCATCCGGAAGCCGGGGCGCCCTGCGGACTCTCCGTCCGCATACCGGCCCGTGGTGCTGCTCGACGAGGTGGGCAAGCTCTTTGAAAGAGTCATTGCAAACCGCCTCGCCGAGCACCTTGCGGGGACTGCGCCGGACAACACCAGTTTGGTTTCCGCAAGGAGCGCTCTACGGTGGACGCCATCATGCGCGTGAGAGCCCTCACGACGGGGGATGCGGTGTCCAGGGGTGGGGTTGTCTTGGCGGTGTCTCTCGACATCGCCAACGCCTTCAACTCCATGCCCTGGAGCTGCATTAGGGAGGCACTCCGGTATCACCGGGTGCCGACCTACCTCCATCGAGTGGTCGGGGACTATCTGACGGACAGAGCCGTCATCTACCCTGGTCGCAGCGGAGAATGGAACCGGCGAGAGATGTCGTGCGGTGTTCCGCAGGGATCGGTTCTAGGGCCGTACTTGTGGAACATCGGGTACGACTGGGTGCTGCGCGCCGACCTCCTCAGTGGTGTCAGTGTAGTGTGCTACGCTGACGACACGCTGGTGCTGGCTCAGGGGAGGTCGCACGAGGCGGCGGCCGAAGCGATGACACGCGGGGTTGCGATAGTCGTTGAGAGGATCCGGCAACTGGGTCTCGAGGTGGCACTGCACAAGTCCGAGGCCATGTGCTTTTATGAGCCTCGGAATGCGCCACCGACGGAATCCCTACTGACGATAGGAGGGGTATCCATCGGCGTCCAGTCGACGTTGAAGTACCTGGGACTTGTCCTTGACAGCCGGTGGAACTTCGTGGAACATTTCCGACGTTTGGCCCCCAAACTGGAGCGGACTGGGGTTGCCTTCAGGCGGCTCCTGCCCAATCTGGGGGGGCCAAACGCCTCCTGCCGGAGGCTCTACGCGGGAGTCGTGCGGTCAATGGCCCTTTACGGGGCCCCGGTGTGGGCGCGTTCATTGAGGCGGCGAGCCGCCCACTACCTGAACGCGCCCCAAAAGGTGGTAGCCGTAAGGCTGGCCCGGGGCTACCGCACGATCTCCCGCGAGGCGGCGAGCCTCCTTGCCGGATTGCCGCCATGGGATCTGGAGGCAATAGTCCTCGCGCGCCTCTCCATGAATGGCGCGCGGAGGCGCTACGCCGGGGGGAAACTCTGCTGCAGCGACAAATTGTCGCTCAGCGGACAGACTTCCGGCGGGATCTCATGGCGACATGGAGAGAGCGACTGTCGCAACCCCGCGCAGGGCACGCCACGATAGTGGCGATAAGTCCCCTCTTTGAGGAGTGGCTTGAGAGACGCCACGGCGTCCCCACGTTCCGCCTGACGCAGGTCCTCACCAGACACGGAGTTTTCGGGAGGTTCCTGCACCGAATAGGGCGGGAGGAAACGCCCGGGTGCTTCCATTGTGAGGATCGACCGGAGGACACGGTGGAGGTGTGCCCCGCGTGGGCGGAGCACCACCGTGTCCTCGAAGCGGCGATGGGCGGCGGCGAACTCTCGCGTCCGGCCCTGGTGCAAGCCATGGTCCGGAGCGAGACGGAATGGGACGCCGTCACCTCCTTCTGCGAAGCAGTAATGCTAGAGAAGGAGGTGGCGGAACGTGAGAGGGAGAGAACCTCTCAACGTCCCGGCAGCCGCGGGAGACGCCCCGGGCGTCGGGGGCCACCACCACGTGGCCTCCGGCCACCGTAGGCGCGGGCCTGTGGACGTTGAGCTATGGGCTAGCTCGCCGTCCGTCCGTCTCATGACGACAGGCCGTGTCGACGGCGCGTTCGTGTTCCACGCGCGCCTCAAAGAGAGTCAGCAAAAAGGAAGGGGTCCGTAAGGACCGATGCCTGCCGGGGTTGCGGGACTATTCGAAAGAGATACCGTGGCCCCGGAACACAAAGGGCGATGAAGGAACATGGATGGGTTTTAGTCAGTAAAAGTCTGACCGAAGCTCCGGCACGTTGCCGTCGGCTAAGCTACAGCGCGGCACCGCCGCGCCGCGCTTTCGGCTCGCCGACCGCTAGTTGACGGCTAGGCGACACTAGTTCAATAATTTTGAATCCGAACGTTAAGTGTAGAACGAAGAGACGTAAGCTTGGGTACGGAGAGCCATAAGCTAGCTAGGGTACGGAGAACCGTAAGCGCGAGAACTGCAAGTCGAACACGCACCGCACCGCGGTTCATGAGCTTGTCCCGAGGCGTGTGTCTAGTGTGCGTTGCAGTAGGGAGTTTCATACAAAATAATACTGAACGGCTCGAGTTGATACGGTGACGATTTCAGAGTTGATATGTGTGCTACGACCATTTAGACCTTTTTCGAACCCCATAACCGACCTGATCTGGGAATCTAACCATGGACCTCATACTCAGAGTAGCGCTTGCGACACCTGGGCTAACAAGTTAAGTCCAGGCATTCTCTTGGCACCTGCTGGGCTACTACTATTTTTAGCTTGAAGGACAAACTTTATTGATTTACGAACGATACTATTTATATTTATTAAAGCTGGCATCCCTACACGAAACTGTCATCTATCAAGTTGTCAATATCAGTGATGCCAATTTGGCCCTTTCGGGGCTAGATCTAGCCCTTTTTAAGCTTTGTCAGCCCTTAAAATAATTATTTAGCACCTAGCCCTATTTCTAGCCCCCAAATTGTGTAAGAAAACTCTACTAGTATGAAATTTGACACGCTAAATTCCATGTTACAAATACGTTTTGGACTTATAAAATTCAATGGAACTTGCTACACATTATGATATCCTAAAACATGTTATAAAAAATAGGATCAAAAGACAAATATACATTCATATTGAGCAAGGCTGGGCAGCAGTGAAGCAGATAAAGCTCAACTTGGACATAGGCGGTTTTATTTTTTAGAAAGTTAGAATGTTTTTAATTTATTTTTAATGGTGTGTTCTAATAAATATAATTAATAAGTAAACAATAGTTAAAAATTGTATTTAGTTTTACTATAAAAGCAATTTAGCCCTATTCTAGCCCTTTTTTGACTCTATTTAGCCCTGAAACTTGATACCGAGTTGGCAACACTGGTCAATATCAAAGAAACGTCAAAATTGATAATGATGACTGCAGTTTTGTACGCAACAAAACAAAACAAAACATCATTATTAATTTAGAAATGGATTATATAGTTAAGGAATTAGGTATAAGTAATAAAAATATATTCCCCACTACCTCCCCTGGCCTTTACACCGTCGTCGTTCACACGAGTTGGTTGAAGAAATGGATAAAAAACCTCGAAGTGGACACCTCACTGAACAATGTAGATTTTAACTTGCAACCTGGTGAAAGTGTACCTTATCCGTGGCGAAAAATATTTATGAGGGTACGTATCTATTGAACAATACAATAACAATAGAATTTTTATGCTAGATCTGCGTTTCTAATCAAAAAATCTTTTGTATTATAGGTATTGAGTAAAAAAGTGTCCAAGGTTCTTCCACTGCCTCGATACAAGCTCAATGAAAACACGAATGAGACGCCCCTCACGTTCTCTCAATTACTGCAATATGTATCACAAAGCAACCAAAGAACATTGTGGAAAGAATCGTACAAGAAGTACTGTCAAAATAATGATAGCAGCAAGGAAAGTACCATAGTGAATCTTTTAGAACATGATCAGCTGATGTCTGAAGTAGTGCTTCGCTTGTATGGATGTAATATAATTAGGGTAAAGTGTGATGGAGCTGGGCATATCGAGTACAAAGAGATAATACCTAATAAACATGTTCTAAAAATGTATGAAACACATGGGAACCTCCTAGCAGCTATGTTCACTATAGAATCTGACAATAACTTCTACATTATATACAGAGGACAGTATGAGAACACTCTTCTAGATTGTCTGAACTTCAGTCCTAATTTAATAGATATGAATTACAGCCGAGGCCTGTTTATTGTGTACCAATTGTTGAATTTATCTAAAGCTATGAGTGATAGAGGTTTGAGTATAGGTATGTTGACCCTTCAAGATATTTATTTGTCTGAAAATTTGTGGCTGCAAGTGTTGCCAATGATAACAAACAATATCCACTGCTTGGACGCATCCCTGATCATTGAACACAATAGAAGCAAACAAACCACTCCTGCAATAAACCAGGGTCCCCCTGGAAAGAGGGGGGAGGAAAGGTGCTGGAGGAAGGAGGCTGTACAGCTGGAAAAGCTGTGCATGCTGTGGATCAGAGGCAGGATATCTAACCTGGACTACCTGATACACCTGAACATCTTAGCTGGAAGGTCGAACAATGATCCCCAGGCACATTTCATGGTTCCTTGGGTGACTGATTTTGCATCCAGATGTGGTAAGTCTTTGTAGTTGTAGTTTTATATGTAAACATAGTAATGATTTTGTTTTGTTTGATAAAAATGTGTTTGTTATGATTCATTTTGTTATCTACTGCATAGATGCTTGGTAATTATCAGTAATGTTTGTAATGTAAATACATGTATAGGCTCAGCAAATTACAAAATAAATGAATCTTTAGTGTAGGGTGATTTAGAGTGTGTGATTTATTAGTTTATCTTGGCTCTTCGGTACATTCACATAGGCGTAAGGTGAAAAGCCCTAACCTTATAAAGTCTATCTTCACAAACTCTGCACCTTAGTCAAAAAATGTGGTTTGGCCATTTGGCTACATTTACATGTGCGTAAGGTGAAAAAATCCACTGTTCATTACTTTTCTGTTATACAGTAGTTATTGTAGTAACGAAACGGCCAAGCGCCAAGTTACATTTTTGTGTATCCCGAGAATTTTGTTTATCTGGAATAATCCAAACCCAAGTTATAAGGGTTCCAAAAAATGACGAAGTGCTTCGAGAAAAGGTTGCTTGCGCTTTGCTTGGCTCGTCTTGGCCCGCACTACCGTGCCCCCAGATCTTAAGTACAAAATAAATACTAACATTGATTGTATTTTTTATCTCCTCTGTTCGCAAGAGTCCAACTTTCTCAGGAGTCCAACTTTTATAACATCCATACAAGTCTTCGCATGAGTCCAACTTTTATTTTTGATGTACTTTTATTAGCACTATTCCAACTGGACGGTACAGTTACGCACATGTATAGAAAGTATTTAACTCATTGTGGTTCTTTTTTTTTTTCGCGCTGAACCAAGTAGAAAGAGGTCGACAGTAGACCAACAAAGACAACAAGTCTTTGTTGGTCTACTGTCAGTAAGCATGACTGCTGAGCAAGAGGTCCTGGGTTCGATTCCCGGGTCGGGCAAAGTGTTATCTATACTAATATTATAAAGCTGCAGTGTTTGTTTGTTTGTTTGAACGCGCTAATCTCTGGAACGACTGGTCCGATTTGAATGATTCTTTCAGTGTTGGGTAGTCCATTTATCGAGGAAGGCTATAGGCTATATATCATCACGCTGTAAATGAAAAATATTGCAAAAACGGGGAAAAATGTATTCCTTTTGTGAGCTGTTTCTCTTTTATAGACGAAGTTGCGTGGGTCAGCTAGTTGAGTTTATAAATCAGGAATTTCTCAGTAACAGTCATGGAGCCTGGAGTTGTGCCCGGTTGATGGTAATAGGCTCGCCTCCTATTACATCTGACTTAAAGATACCATGTGAAATGTGGCTGTACTATTAGGTACACCTCTGCCTAATCCTTTGGGGATTACAGGCGTGATGTTATGTTAAATGGGACATGAAATGTTGCACGTAATTAAAAAAATCATTGCAGCTATAAGGCATCAGTACGCCTTACTTTCCATAGCTTGTTTCCTGTAGATGTGGACTAAATTCTGGTTCAGAAAATCATTGAAAAAAAAAAAAAAAAATAGTGTTTTATTGTGGGCAAAAATACTCAACAAGAAAAATACAATTGAAACAGATGAAATAGTAAAGAAATTATTAAATAATCATAAAAATATCATTCAATTCATTAAAAATCATAAAATATCACTTAAAAAATCTAAATATATAAAAAAAGAAACTGACTGACTGACTCATCTATCAACGCACAGCCCAAACCGCTGGGTCTACAGATTCCAAATTTGGCAAGTAGGTTTCTTATGTGGTCTAGGGGTGCACTAAGAAAGGATTTTTTAAAATTCACCCCCTAAGGGGGTTAAACGGGGCTCCAAAGTTTGTATGGGGAAACAAGATTAGTTAGACTATTTTATTCGAAACTTACCAGGAGTACTCCTATCGATAGATAATAAATGAGTAGAAACGGGTTTCAGGTTTTTTCAGAATTCAACCCCTAAGAGCCCAATGGGGTAACAAAGCCTGAAATTCAACATAGTTATTGTTTTTATGGTAAATTAGGTCGGGTGTATTACAAAAGCAACGATTTTAAGACTTAATGTGGCGGACCTGAAATACCATCATCCTCTGTTGTGCGATGGGGTTGAAATGTCTAAAAATCAATATGGCTTGTCGATACCGAGATTATCAGGGGTGCTGATTACGAAAATGGCATTTATTTTGAGATCCAGATGATAATGCTTGTGATTACGATGATGATGATTGTGATAATGATGAGATAATTGTGATGATGATTATGATGAATTTGATTACAATGATAATAAGTGTGATAACGATGATGGTGATTGTGATAGTGATTGTGATTGTAATGGTGATTGTGACAGTGATGGTGATCGTGATAGTGACGGTGATTGTGATGGTGATAGCGATGGTTGTGATAACGAGGATGGAGATTGTGATGATGATGATTGTGATAAAGATGATAATGATTGTGATTACGATGATAATGATTGTGATAACGATGATGGTGATTGTGATAGTGATTTTGATGGTGATTGTGATGGTGATGGTGATTGTGATGGTGATTGTGAAAGTGGTGGTGATTCTGATGGTGATAGCGATGGTGATTGTGATTGTGATTGTGACAGTGATGGTGATTGTGATAATGATGGAAGATGATTGTGATTACTATGATAATGATTGTGATAACAAGGATAGTGATTGTGATGGTGATTGTGATGGTGATGGTGATTGTGGTTGTGGTTGTGATAGTGTTGGTGATTGTGTTAATGATGGTGATTGTGATAATGATTGTGGTAGTGCTTGTGATAGTGATGACGATTGCGATCATGATGATTGTGATTAAGATGATTGTGATTACGATGATTGTGATTACGATGATTGTGATTACGATGATAATGATTGTGATTAAGATTATAATGATTGTGATGACGAGGATGGAGATTGTGGTGATGATGATTGTGATTACGATGATAATGGTTGTGATTAAGATGATAATGATTGTGATGATGATGATAGCGATTGTGATTACGATGATAATGGTTGTGATAACGATGATGGTGATTGTGATAGTGATTTTGATGGTGATTGTGATGGTGATGGTGGTTGTGATAGTTATTGTGAGAGTGGCGGTGATTGTGATGGTGATAGCCATGGTGATTGTGATGGTGATTATGATGATGATTGTGATGGTGTTTGTGATGGTGATTGTGATGGTTATTGAGATAGTGATGGTGTTAGTGATAGTGATGGTGATTGTGTAAGTGATGGTGATTGTGATAGTGATGCTGATTGTGATAATGACTGTGATTACGATGATAATGATTGTGATAACGATGATGGTAATTGTGATAGTTATTTTGATGGTAATTGTAATGGTGATGGTGATAGTGATAGTGATGGTGATTGTGATTGTGATGGTGATTGTGATGATAATAATTGTGATGATTATGAAATTTGGCACATAGTTTATAAACTGGATTAACGTGTAGGACACTATTATCCCTATAGTATGATCCAGTGGGGCAGTTACCGAACTTCACGCGGGCGAAGCCGCGGGCAACAGCTAGTCATTCATAAAATCGTTCATTTGAAAACATAATATTATATTAAATAAACTTTTAAATCATTCCAACATTAAAATATTTTTAAAATCCCTAGGGAGGAACTGGCGAGAACTAAGCAAGTCGAAGTACCGCCTGAACAAGGGCGACAGACAGCTAGATATGACCTATGACGTCAGCAGCTGCACCGACCAGATACCGCATCACGTTTCCGATGCCTTGTCTGATATAACATGCTACGTCTACTTGGCGCGCAGGTTCGTGCGAATTTGACATTTATGTCAAGGGAGTATGGTTTGTTTCAGGGACTGAATTACCCAAAAATTAAGGTACCATTAAGTTTCGGTATGACGTCATACCGAAATTTAATGGTAACCGAAATATTACGATACCGTTTTTTTTTTCAGTAACGGAATTTTGAGGTTGGAAATGCATACCGGTATATTTCGGTAGAAGTACTATAACCTTTACAAATGTTTCGGTAGCAGTACCTTTACCTTTATAAATGTATCGGTAGCAGTACCTAAACCTTAATAAATAAGGGTTTTCTTTGACGCACCGCCTAGCCACTGTGTCCTTCACTTTGAGAGGCCCCGAATGCTATTGCAGCTATTGCTATTTATTTTATATTAGGAAACGAAGCATGTCGAAACACGTTAGATTTATCACCAATTATTACCCACGACAGAACGGAGACGTTTGGGGTGAGAGGATGTTTGTTTGTTTGTGTGTTTGTTTGTTTGTGCATATACATGTTGCCATTTTTCTTCAAAACTACTGGTCCGATTTTGATGCAGTTTTCAATGATGGGTTTGGGTTTTATTGGTGCATATTCTTAGATAGGTGTTACGGTGACAACTCACGAGTTGTCTTCTCACGAGGGAACTCCTTAACGGTAAATAGCACGGGTACGATAATTTGTAGACGCGTTCTATTTGATAGATAAACTTGATTTCTATCATGACCTGATCCTACAGCCAGGATTGTCTTCTCGCGAGGGAATTCCTCAACGGTAAATAGCACGAATACGAAGATTTGTAGACTCGTTCATATTTGATAGATAAACATGATTTCTATCATGTCCTGATTCTACAGCCGGGATTGTCTTCTCGCGAGGGAAGTCCTCAGCGGTAAATAGCACGAATACGAAGATTTGTAGAGTCGTTCATATTTGATAGATAAACATGTTTTTTATTATGACCTGATCCTACAGCCAGGATTGTCTTCTCGCGAGGGAACTCCTCAACGGTACATAGCACGAATACGAAGATTTGTAGACTCGTTCATATTTGATAGATAAACATGTTTTTTATTATGACCAGCAGCCTTATTCATAACCATTCGACTCGATTCCGTACCGAATCGAACGTCTAAGATATCGAAGATGTCCTCCAAACGCAATTCACAAATCCGAAACCGAATAATTTTGACAGTTCAAATTCGATTTGAAGACTCGAATCTTTCCGACAGCTGTTTGCTATCGGGAGTCATATCGAACAAAATTAAAACGAAGAAATAAATCATATTTATAGCTTATTTAAATACTGTAAACTTTTTAAACACTGCCTAAAGTAAGTAAATGAAGTTTTATTATTGTATTGACAATATTTCATTGATATATCCGCATTTACAGAAATGTGATATTCGTTCTAGATTTCAGTTAACATTATTTGATACTTTGGTAGATGGAGTATGTGATTGTGCGAGCCAGAGACCGTCGGCGTGCAGGACAACAGAGGCAGGAGACGTTATCTCTTCATAAAGGATATGACGAATACTTTTGCCGACCCGTGGTTTCAGTTGGTTTATAGACTAACACCCGACATGGCCCTTAGCCTCATTGAAGAAATAAGGCCCTATTTCCCTGACACGCAATCATCTGCCGTAATCCCCAAACAAATTTAATTATTGTTTGACAATGAGCAAATAGCAAGAATTGTATAATACTGATATCAAATACTTGCAGTATTTTTTCCTTTTTTAAACAAAGTTATATATAAAGTTATTTATGAATGAGAGGTTTTCCTTTTGAGGTTTTAAAAAAAAAACTTAGTTTCCAAGAACTCTATAGATGGCGTTGAACTTACTATGCCAAAGCCAAAACGCTTGAAAAAAAAACATTGTGTCACGTCACATACTCTCATTGACTGACACTTTCATTTGCTTAACCTTCCGAATATAACCTACATTTCTCGCGCTTTGTTAAAATCAGTTTTTTTAGGTTCCGTTCCTTGCATTATCATACTTACTCCTAGCGCCATCTATCGAGCGACTAGGGAAGAGCTAAAAAGAAAATCCCTCATTATGAAAACTAGTTTTATTTAAAAAAAAAAAACACTTTTCCCGCTTTGCCAGTTTGACAGACGGCTGTTTACAAAGCAGGTTTATTCGAAATGAAATAAAGTTTATTTTGGTTACTAATAAAATCATTTTATATCGTTTGCTGTCTATTAAGTTACTAGCTGTATATTCCTTATTTAAACGGAACTAAATATTCAAATAAACCTATTTTATTTACTATTTTAAATTTTCTACCACGTTCATCTATTTACTACCATTTTGTAGCGTTCCCCATAAACACAATGGTCAATGGGATAGAAAAAAACGTATCCGTTCGGATCTGTGAATAGCGTTTTGACAGTTCTTCGGCTCGGAAATGAGATAGTCGAATACGGTTCCTTACCGACACGGAAACTTATCGAATTGTTTAGAATACCCCTGCTGATCCTACAGCCAGGATTGTCTTCTCGCGAGAGAACTCCTCAACGGTAAATAGCACGAATACGAAAAATTGTAGACGCGTTCATATTTTTGATAGATAAACATGATTTCTATCATGACCTGATCCTACAGCCAGGATTGTCTTCTCACGATGGAACTCCTCAACGGTAAATATCACGAATTTAATGATTACAACCAAAATAAAAATTTATAAAATTATAAAGTAATTGAAAAACCTTTTTAAAATATCTTATTAAATAAGCTTTTATAAAAATGCACTGAAAAGAAGAAAATAAATCTTTTAGGAAATGAAAACGAAAAGCTTTCATAAAAGCTTGTCCCGACTTGGTGTCGGCTTCCAGTCTTATTGGATGCAGTTGAATACCAGTATTTTTACCCACGACGGAACGGGGACGGTAGGTATATGCGTTTGGGGTGAGAGGATGTTTGTGTAAATCCATGTTTTTCATTTTTCTCCAAAACTACTAATCCGATTTTGATGCTATCTAAAAAGTTTAAAATAAAAAGCAAAAATAAAAATTTTGAAATACCCACGACGTTAAAAGTAGGTACTTAATTGAAAAACGATAAAATAATTTAAAAAAAAAACTAACTTATTAAAAAACCCACGAATATCCGTCGGGGGCTGCCATCACTATTTCTCCGTTACGCCTAAAATAGTACAGCATTAATTTTGAAATAAATATATGGTAAAGTTGAGGATTAATGTTAGGTCTTATAATTGGCGAAAACACGATTTCATAAAATTTTCTCAAAATAGATCATGAAACTTTGCATACTCACTGAACTAACTATAAAGCAGGTCTTATGTTTTTATTTTTTCCAAAAGACGAAAATTTGATTTTATAAAGAATAAAAACCACTCATTTCGCACTATTCGGCCGCAGTGAATGACGTAACAACCGCTTTGTAGTGCAAGCTGATTAGAACTTTATTCTAACAGAATTACAAACGAAGTTTGAACCACCACAAATAGACTAATCTAATCTAATCTGAGGTAGTCTAAGCTCTTAAGGGTGTAAGTATAGCGCTAAAAATCTCCAATTATTCAAGTTACTATACAACTGCAAAAGGAGTTCATTTCATGGCAGCCCCCGATGGATATTCGTGGGTGTTTTATTAAGTTCAGTTTTTTTTTGTACAATTTGTTTGGTTTATTGTTTTTGACATAACTGTTAATTTCTTGCAGACTGTGTGCCGGCCGGGTAAATCGTTTTTATTTTGTTGACCGCGGATCGTTCAACGTAATAAATATTTTCAAAACACTTCCTCGAAAACTGGTCTATAACGCACTACGATCCAAACGCACGCGTGTGAAATATATTGCCTGTTGTACCTACAACAGGCAATATAATTCACACGCGTGCGTTTTTTCAATTTTCCCGCACGTATGCGGGAATGAAAATTGCCACAGATAACTATACCTATACTTAGTCCAAATTGGTTAAATTGGTTGGTTATTGGTTCATTTATTTGTGTTCTGAATTCAAAAATATGAAATTAATCAATTTTTTATATTAGGCTGTTTAACGGCTTCATACCTTTCCTCTCCTTCAACCTGGCAAAAGCAAAGCGCGAAAAAATTAAGAAAATTAAAATCATAGTTTCTTAGTTCGTGACAAATATATTTTTCGTTATTTTATTTCTTCAAAACTGTATTGAAAAACGTCGTTTGATACACGTGGACATTTGTTATTACAGTTCTCGGCTAAAAAACACCCTCACCTACTGCTTGGGTGTTATAATTCCGCCTCGAATGCAATAACAAACTTTCTCCACTTGTATCAAAATGTAATATTTATTTGTAGGTAAATATTAAAATGAGAAGAAAGCGAAAAAACGCAGTTAACGCATTTTTTTCATTCTCAAAGGAAAATAATGCCTCTACTTGCCTAGTGATCGGATGTTCAGCAGTTATAAAAGTAAGTACCTACCAACTTTCTTCGTTAACCTATTTTAAAATTATTAGGTAGTACATATTATAGGTAGGCTGTATGGAAACTGGGTTAGTACTAGTCAACCGCATATGATCGGTGGTAACACTGGTAAGTAGGTACCCACCACTGACGTGCTGACTGTAGGTAGGTACTTACTTTGATATTTTACCTTCTTTTTCTTTTGTTTGCTTATTGGCACATTCACTGTGCAGTGCATTATATGATTGTATCGTACATGTCAGATAACTTCAGGTAAGTAGGTACCTACACAATGTAGGTACGGAAATTGTTTCTGTTCGTGAGGACTGCTCGGCCAATAGGTTACTAGGACCTAGGACCTAGGCTTCAGAACATATACCTACCTACTCTAATGACTGGGTACCTACTTCACTCGTAGAGTCAAGTTTCTTGTACTTATTACTACATTAAATTTTGTGTTGTTAACTTCGTACCATAAATGTACCTCTTTACCTACCAAACCACACACGCCAACGTTCGAAAATTGTCAGTACAGACGCGCAGGTACAGACGCCAACACATCAAGCTACCCGAAACTGTCAAATTTTCCCAATTAAGGGTCTGGACATATGCGCTTCTAAGCATACTGAATAAGTTGCCTAAGGAATTAGCCAAAAAATTGGAAAACAAAAAGTCTCGTCAGATCAAAAAATATTGAAATTCTACTTCACCGTTACACTGGCTTGGCCGAGCAGCCCTCACAAACACACCAAACGAACAGAAACAATTTCCGTACCTACATTGTGTAGGTACCTACTTACCTGAAGTTATTTGACATTTACGATATAATCATACAGTGAATGTGCCAATAAGCAAACAAAAGAAAAAGAAGGTAATATATCAAAGTAAGTTCCTACAGTCAGCACGTCAGTGGTGGGTACCTACTTACCAGTGTTACCACCGATCATGTGCAGTTGACTGGTACTAACCCAGTTTCCATACAGCCTACCTGTAATAATAATAGTACCTAATAATTTTAAAATAGGTTAACGAAGAAAGTTGGTAGGTACTTACTTTTAAAACTGCTGAACATCCGATCACTAGGCAAGTAGAGGCATTATTTTCCTTTGAGAATGAAAAAAATGCGTAAACTGCGTTTTTTCGCTTTCTTCCCAATTTAATATTTACCTAGGCTACAAATAAATAGTGCATTTTGATACAAGTGGAGAAAGTTTGTTATTACAAATGTTGATTGCAATAACAAATGTCCACGTGTTTTTCAATACACTTTTGAAGAAATAAAATAAAATACTTAACGAAAAATATATTTGTCACGAACGAAGAAATTATGATTTTAATTTTCGTTTTTTTTTCGCGCTTTGCTTTCGCCAGGTTGAAGGAGAGGCAAAGGTATGAAGCCGTTAAACAGCCTAATATAAAAAATTGATTAATTTTATATTTTTGAATTCAGAACACAAATAAATGTTAATTTACGTATAAAAGTAACTATTCGTTTTTAATAATCATGTTTATCTATGATATTCTATTTATAAACACAATTTGAATATTCAAAAAATATTTATGCCATAAAGACGCGTAGTGCTTTGCCAAAATTAAAAAAAAAAAAACATTCACCTCTGACCTCAGACTATAGGTATTGAACCAATTTGGACTAAGTATAGGTATAGTTATCTGTGGCAATTTTCATTCCCGCACACGTGCGGGAAAATGGAACAAACGCACGAGTGTGAAATACATTGCATGTTGTGTTGTACCTAATCGTAGTGCGTTATGGACCAGTTTTCGAGGAAGTGTTTTGAAAATATTTATTACGTTGAACGATCCGCGGTCGACAAAATAAAAACGTATTACCCGGCCGGCACACAGTCTGCAAGAAACTAACAGTTATGTAAAAACAGTAAACCAAACAAATTGTACAAAATAGGTTATAAATCTAACGTGTTTCGACGAGCTCCGTTTCCTCGAATCGACTCCGTGGGCGCCGCGTACCCGCTGCGGCCTCTCGCATGTTTTTCGGTACCGAAATCGTGTATAGGTTAAATAACGATATAGCCCAACCTTTATTTACTTAAGATATCGGTATAGCTTAACCTTTATTTTAAATCGGTACTGATATATTTTTGCGGTATCTTAACCTCTAACCGTAACCGCGTTCAGTACCGAAATCGTGTATAGGTTAAATAACGATATAGCCCAACCTTTATTTATTATGGTATCGGTATAGCTCAACCTTTATTTTAAATCGGTACCGATATATTTTTGAGGTATCTTAACCTCTAACCGTAACCGCTTTCAGTCCCTGGTTTGTTTTTACTTGTCACGTCAGCAGTTAGTCCGACCAGATATCGTCGTCTTCTTGGCGAACAGGTTAGTGCGAATTTGAGATTTATGTCATGGAAATATGGTTTATTTTTACTTGCGACGTCAGCAGCTGCACCGATCAGATAGCGCACCACGTTTCCGATGCTTTGTCTGATATATAATATGTAACATGCTACGTCTACTTGGCGCGCAGGTTCGTGTGAGTTTGAGACTTATGTTAAGGCAATTGGTTTGTTTTTACTTATCATGCCAGCAGTTACACCGACCAGATATCGCCGTCTTCTTGGCCAACAGGTTAGTGCGAATTTGAGATTTTTATGTCAAGGGAATATGGTTTGTTTTTACTTGCAACGTCAGCAGCTGCACCGACCAGATACAGCATCACGTTTCCGATGCCTTGTCTGATATAACATGCTACGTCTACTTGGCGCGCAGGTTCGTGCGAGTTTGAGACTTATGTTAAGGGAATATGGTTTGTTTTTACTTATCACGTCAGCAGTTAGTTCGACCAGCGGGTCTAAAATGGCTGCTTTAGCAGAATCCACGCAGAATCTTAGCATGAATCACGTTACAAAATTAAAATTCTTAAAATGGACTTTATGTTTATGATCATAAAGTACATTTTAAGATTTTTAAATGTTTAACGTGATTCATATTACGATTCTGTTAAAGCGGCCATTTTAGACCCCCAGATTATCGTCGTCTTCTTGGCGAACAGGTAAGTGCGAATTTGAGATTTATGTCATGGGAATATGGTTTAGTTTTACTTGAGATGTCAGCAGCTGCACCGATCAGATAGCGCATGACGTTTCTGATGCCTTGGCCGATATTACATGCTACGTCTACTTGGCGCGCAGGTTCGTGCGAATTTGAGATGTATATCTGTCTATAAATGGGTGAATGTCCTTTACATAATGAGTAATTTCCGCGTCTCCGAGGGTACATTGTTTCCGGCTGTCATTTGTAGAACTTTAACCGCTCCTAGGGCGACACACTGTCCCGGTCGTTACTTATAATTTGACAGGCTGTCTTACCAAAGTTGTGGTTGTGGAAGTTATACGGGCAATCACTCCACGTAAACTAATGGTGCGACCAGTTAGACTGGAAGCCTATACCAATATAAATGTAGGTGGGAAAAGGGTAGGAAAATAAAAAAAAGAAAGAAAAATCATTTACGGCCAGGACAAAACACACAAAAATTAAAAATGGTTGGTTTGGTTAAAATGATGATGATCCAATAATTTCCGTTCTAGAACACCAAAAGAGGTCCTATGCAAACACGTGCGAAACAAGTGGGTGCCTGCGGAGTACCCCGCCTCAATCCAGCGCATGCAGGAATGGACGCCAGACGAGTGCATACCCGAGTTCTACACGGACCCCGCCGTGTTTAAGAGCATTCATGAGGATCTGCCGGTAAGAGAACATCTTAGCAGTTCATATTGTAATGGATTAGCAACTTTTCCTTGCTTCGCACGTGTACTATTCTTTTCACTGAACTTTTCTTCGCTACTAATAGGGTAGATGACAAAAAAAAATTAATGAGTCCGTCAGATAGATTTCCAGAAAATATTGGACACGTAAGTTTTATTTTTTTTACTTTAACAAAAAATGAAGACCATACAGTGCGTCGAAAACTCGTGTGACATACATTTGAGTACTTATTTTTTTACTCAAATGTGACGTCACAAGCCCCCACTTATGATCTTTGACACGTTATGACTTCGTCAATTTTTATTAATTTGGTAAAACAAGAAACACGTATATACGTACAAAATTTTCCGATAATCTAACTGACGGATTAAACAGAATCATATTTTTTTAAGTCAGTCAACTTCCCTATTGTAACGAAATACCAAAACTGAGACTCCTGGGCTGCTAAATCTAAACAAAATATTGAGTTTTTAAACATCTCCGGAATAATCTCGAAATGATAGTGAAAACCACATCAAAATGATTTTGATGCCGCTGTAAACGACTTGGTTTTATCCTATTTAGAGCCAAAATTCCGTAATGTACTGCGAAGCAAACGCCTGCCTGCCGTACTGTTATTTTACTTTTCTTTAAATTTCAAGCTGTCGATAGTCCAGTTCATCACCGTCTGGATCTGCCGCAAAAACACACCACAAGAGACCTATTCGGTTGCGAATTTTGCCCATTACTCGAATGACATGCAGCAGATGTGTCCAGCTCTAAAAATGTAATGGTTTTTTTCTTCCAGGACCTAGGCATACCGTCTTGGGCGTCGTGCGTGGAAGATTTCATAACTAAACACAGGGAAGCATTGGAGAGTACACATGTGTCTGAGAACCTTCATCATTGGATTGATATCACTTTTGGTTACAAGTAAGTTTACGTTTGAAAGAGTAGTCAGTAAATAAATGGTGTTTTTTTTTTTTAAATTGCGATGTAGATTAACGCCGTCGATGTGGCAGCTGATCGAAGCTCATTTAACTTGACTCTAACTGGATGCTACGTTCCAAAACACAAATAGGGAATATGCATGAAATAAAAAACTCTTTTTATTTATTTAAAATGCCTTATATTGGCCCACAAAAACAATGTGTTACACTCGTTTAAGTTGCTAATAAATCACTTGTTTTACAATTTACTGTTTTATGTAGCATGTTTTTGGTGAAACGGAACGCACTCTCAAAACGCGTCGTCCTCGATGACGCCGGTAGTGACGTCAAAGTCTATGTGTCAAAAAACACTTTTATTTGAAAAGTGCTTAAAGTTTCACTAAGATTTTATTATAATATTGTTATTGCAATTTTTACTTGAATAATGCACATTACATTAGTAAAATTATTCTATTATGGGCAAAAAATTTGATGTAAACAAGGCAGATTGTGATAAATGACGTCACATCATGGCCGCGACAGTCACGGACGTTTAAACTGTCGTCGTAGAAAATTGCAGGAGTTTAATATTATTGTTAAGCGACAAGCAGTAGTTAAACTTAACTTTTAAAACTTTTCTTGGGTTGATAGTACGGTATTTTATTGATTTAAGTAAATAAAAAATTACGTGCATATTCCCTATTACTGATGTAGGTCACACGGCTACCAAGCTAAAATGGAACTGGCTACATCTGCCACATACCCGAGGAGCTATGGCCTAAAATAACCACAAAGTGCGTCCCAATCTCCTAATCAGGAGCAAACGGCAATGCGGCCAGGCCAAGAAAGAGATGGCGCGACGTACTCGACTCTTATGTCGAGAGATTGGCAACGAACAGCACTGGATAGCGATAAGGAAGGAGGGAAGGCCAATAATGATAACGATGTGGGACACAGATGGCTAATAATAATAACTTGAATGTAGAATCGAGTCGTCAATCGACACGACAACGGAGAGTAAATACAATAAATTTAGCTTTATTTATTTATTTATTTAAGGAAAAACAAACAGTAGCACAATAAGAATTCATAACAAAAATTTACATATTAAATTTTTAAACAATTATGCTACCCACAACGTTCTCCACAGATTACAATTTAAAGTATTAAAAAACTAGCTAGTAACAACACATATATACGATTAAATAGATTATCATTTGATCAAATACCATTATTTATTTGAGCAGTGGGAATTACTGCATTTTATTTTTTTCTTTTAATCAATAATAATGGATCATTTATTCATTTATATATGTTTTTTTATAAAAAAAGTCTTTGACGAATTTGTGTAGGTTTTAATTAGTAAAGCTGCATTCAGATTCAAGTTTTTACGGGTTGTCATACGTGACCTCACACGTCATGCATTAAATCTATATTGTTATTAAATCTGTTGTTATAAGCTGATGTGACGGTCATGGCATAAAATGCTTAAAATAGTGTGAATCAGCCGATAGGTATAACCTAGTTTAACATCCATTATAACGAAAATAAATGACTATAAACATAATTGAATAACATGTATATGTACTGCGTAGGTGTATACCATTGAGCTATTACTACTACGTATAAAGAAGAAAGCGCGAACAAAATCTGTGCTCCGTTCAACTGCGGTCGGCCGGCCGCAGTTCACGCAGTCGCTTGCTCGCTAGTTCGCTACAGAACATCTATATATACGGGGTTAGCCGCCCCCGCGTGCCCCGCACTGCCGCGCTTGTTGCACAGTTTTTGTTTGTTGTAGTAGTAATAACTCAATGGTATTTACTTGTTTAGTTTTGACCGTTTCACAACGTCACAAAAATGTGAAACTGTCTTTACTGTAGTGTTTTTTCGGTGTTATGAAGTCTTGCAACTAGGTAAAATTGTGCTCCGAATATTAATTTTACTTTACCTAATCATAAAAGTCTCGTTCCAAGGCTCTCAGGCGCCGCGTCAATCAAAGCCAAGAACGTGTGCCTGTCGCTGGCGGACGGGCACACGTACCTGCGGCGCGCGGGCGCCGTGCAGCTACTGAGCGCACCGCACCCGCCCCGCGCGCCGCGCGCCCTGCCGCCCGCGCCGCCCCGCCTGCACTGGACGCAGCCTAGTGAGTACTGCTTTACTGATAAGTATCTGTCGCTGGCGGACGGGCACACGTACCTGCGGCGCGCGGGCGCCGTGCAGCTGCTGAGCGCGCCGCACCCGCCCCGCGCGCCGCGCGCCCTGCCGCCCGCGCCGCCCCGCCTGCACTGGACGCAGCCTAGTGAGTACTGCTTTACTGATAAGTATCTGTCGCTGGCGGACGGGCACACGTACCTGCGGCGCGCGGGCGCCGTGCAGCTGCTGAGCGCGCCGCACCCGCCCCGCGCGCCGCGCGCCCTGCCGCCCGCGCCGCCCCGCCTGCACTGGACGCAGCCTAGTGAGTACTGCTTTACTGATAAGTATCTGTCGCTGGCGGACGGGCACACGTACCTGCGGCGCGCGGGCGCCGTGCAGCTGCTGAGCGCGCCGCACCCGCCCCGCGCGCCGCGCGCCCTGCCGCCCGCGCCGCCCCGCCTGCACTGGACGCAGCCTAGTGAGTACTGCTTTACTGATAAGTATCTGTCGCTGGCGGACGGGCACACGTACCTGCGGCGCGCGGGCGCCGTGCAGCTGCTGAGCGCGCCGCACCCGCCCCGCGCGCCGCGCGCCCTGCCGCCCGCGCCGCCCCGCCTGCACTGGACGCAGCCTAGTGAGTACTGCTTTACTGATAAGTATCTGTCGCTGGCGGACGGGCACACGTACCTGCGGCGCGCGGGCGCCGTGCAGCTACTGAGCGCACCGCACCCGCCCCGCGCGCCGCGCGCCCTGCCGCCCGCGCCGCCCCGCCTGCACTGGACGCAGCCTAGTGAGTACTGCTTTACTGATAAGTATCTGTCGCTGGCGGACGGGCACACGTACCTGCGGCGCGCGGGCGCCGTGCAGCTGCTGAGCGCGCCGCACCCGCCCCGCGCGCCGCGCGCCCTGCCGCCCGCGCCGCCCCGCCTGCACTGGACGCAGCCTAGTGAGTACTGCTTTACTGATAAGTATCTGTCGCTGGCGGACGGGCACACGTACCTGCGGCGCGCGGGCGCCGTGCAGCTACTGAGCGCACCGCACCCGCCCCGCGCGCCGCGCGCCCTGCCGCCCGCGCCGCCCCGCCTGCACTGGACGCAGCCTAGTGAGTACTGCTTTACTGATAAGTATCTGTCGCTGGCGGACGGGCACACGTACCTGCGGCGCGCGGGCGCCGTGCAGCTGCTGAGCGCGCCGCACCCGCCCCGCGCGCCGCGCGCCCTGCCGCCCGCGCCGCCCCGCCTGCACTGGACGCAGCCTAGTGAGTACTGCTTTACTGATGTCTACGAAACCAATCCGTCCAAGCAAGGGTACACATAGCAGAAAACAGTTCAAAAGAATTAAGTGAATATACAGGAAAAACTTTAGAATATTCTATTTAGTTATCTGGATTTAAAAAATAAAATATAATTTAATAAATTATAAAATATTAGTAGACACTAAATTTTTGGACGCAACCTAGTGAGTACTGCTTTACTGATCTCTCTCTACGAAACCAATCCGTCCAAGCAAGGGTACACATAACAGAAAACAGTTCAAAAGAATTAAGTGAATATACAGGAAAAACTTTAGAATATTCTATTTAGTTATCTGGATTTAAAAAATAAAATATAATTTAATAAATTATAAAATATTCAGTGTCTACATGACTCATAAATATACCTTTTTATGAGTCATGTAGACACTAATTTTTTTATCACGCTTGTGTTGCTGGATTGTTTTCCTCCCTTAATAACCGTTTATAGCATCACTTTAATTATAATTACCATTGTCCACAGGAAAATCCCTCCGAAACGACAGTTCAGAAGATGTCTCAGATGATGAAGAAGAATCCACCAGCCTTCCGCAGCATGTTTCTCGACTAAACGTCCCTCCTCAACGCATCAGATCGCGACATAAAAGCAGTAACAGAGCTCGCTCCTTGTCCAAGAGCCAAGGACTCGAAGACTCGCAGACAACTCCCACGGAAGGCAGGGCATCCTCCCATTCACGACACTACCGGGTCCAACGATCAGAACTTGGAAAAGGAGTAATATATCTGCCGAAGGAATTCAACCCAGTAGCCTCAATCCAAGCTATAGAATCCTTGGACAATTTCCGCACGAAATGCTTCTTTACCAAAGCGGAAGATAAGGAGAAACATAAAGAAAATGTCACAACCTTAAACTTGTATCCGGTACAACAGGATATGAGACAAGATAGCACAGCGTCTAAGGAAGGAACTGACGAAACAGCTTTCACAAACCACATGTTTTTAGCGTCATATGATCAAAGTTATTTGAAGAAATTCACACAAGATGCGCATTTAGAAAGTGTGCTTAAAGAGAGGAAAAACAGATCTTTTAATACGAGGTATACAACAGATGCGGCGATTTATAAGCAGTTTGTGACTGAGAGTCGGCGACAAGATATGCTCGTAATAGGATGTTTGATTGTGGAAATCTTCTTACATACTTATATGCGTCCGTTAAGAACGACGAGCGATAACTTTCTAGAACGTTACAACAACTGCCGAACGGTTTTAAAACACAACTACAATGCGTTACCAAGAAGTGTTAGCTACGTAGCATGTTTACTCCTAAACGTACAACCACCCACCTTGAGTTATAAGAACGAACTGACTCCCAAAAAGGAGGAACCGTTAAAAAAGATTTTAGTCACAGACAAGGGGTTGCCAGCGCCAACTCCTGCGCAGCTACTCCAACCTTTATTGATGCAACATTTAATACCATTTCCACAAAGTTTTAACATTCTATACAAATTGTTGAATACTTTACACGAGTATGAGTTAACTAGTACAGAGTTAAACATTTTATTCATGTATGAATGCGATGGTGTTCAGTGCGAAAAATACCAAAACGTTGATAAAACAAAACTGTACTTCAATCAGAAAATTGCTGAAGGAAAGATTCAAGCTTGTGCGACACATTTAGAGGTGCTCCTAAACCAAGTGAATTGTTACAATCAATTCGATGTTCTAGATATATTCTTGTCTCATTACATAGAATTACTGCAAAACAAGGACACATCAGTATTAGCCGCGTGGTACTTATTTGATACCGTCAGCAAAGCGTTAGGGCCAGCTGAAACGAGGAAAAAGTTACTCAAACATGTCCTGAATCTGTATGAAGACGACGACTTTGCTGTGGATAAACCTGATCAGCACAAATTAACAGATATCGATAGTTTATCCCTCTCTGGAGGTGTATCAAATAAACAGAAATTCGTAAAACTCTATCACAATATATTCCTTCTACAGCTGATGGTCAGGTTAGGTCTTCAGTGTTTCTTAGACAACTTCACCCAACATCTAGTAGAAGCTGTCGGTGGTTACAAAGATGTTACCGAGGACGTTGTGTCTCCTGGCCACTTGTGTCACAACAAAGCCTTGTCGAACAAAAAACCGAGATATTCTGACGATAACGTGAAAAATGCTCTATCCAGTAACACTGATATATTTTCGCCCGATACGTCTTATGGTTCTGAACATGTTACGACCCCAAGTGTTGAGAAGACAGAGACGAATGAAGCTCTGAAGGAGAAAGACAGTGATAATAGGAGCGAAAATGAGTTGTTCCACTTTGAAACTGATAAGGATAGGCTTCCCAGCAGAAGCAGTAGAAGCAAGTCTCCTGCAGAATCCATAGACTCTTATAACTCGAATACTACACAAGAAAATAACATCCATACTCCTTCTCCATCCATAGACCAAGTATCTCCAATATCCGCTAAATACTTCACGCCGAACAACACAACGCAAAAAGAACTTAACTTCGTAGTTCATAAAGATCAAAATCACGAGACAGTAACACCATTTAATAAGCCTACTTCTCCTATCATAGAAATTCCAACGAAACCAATGTTCACGAGCTATTTACATTTCGCCGAAGAGGATGATTCCGAAGAGGTCGAATTGAGGAGGCAGTCCCACGATCCACAAGTTCATTTAGATCTTGGAAAACATCTAGAACTTTCTGCTAAAGAGTCTCGAAGTATGAACGATGAAGACTTTAACGGTTTTAAGGACCCAAGTTCTTCTAAAATATCGGATATGAGTTCTGAAAGTCTTATTTGGCTGGCGCATAGACTGGGCCCTGTACTTACTTGTAGGTATATAACGAGGAATTTGTTGAAAATGTTGACCTTATGTTATATTGGGAAGGATAATCTTGCTCCGTGGGACAGTGAGGATAAGGATGAGTTTGATGAGATATCCATTGTGAATAGCAGAGTGGTTGGCGATCGGAATGCTATGAAGGTCATCAAGTGCCTCACTTCTATTGTTGGTGAGTAACGAACAATTATAGAAAAATGCATGATTCTTACGTGACGTTAGTTAGTAACTTCTTTATTTTCAAAAATAACAAAGTTTGGTGAGCACTTTTGTGAATATATGCTACTATAATCTCTAGACGTATCCGATTAGAGTATGATTGACTAGAAAAGGTAAAGGGTACCTATCTTCCTTCAGGGCCTATTTGCACCAAAAAGTAGCCAGTTTTCATGACACTTGATTCCGTACACCAGGGGATTGTGCATTGTGTCTTGTCAAAGAATAAGAGATTGAGGTCAATTTAAATTTCATATGCTTAGAAAAGTAACATGTTGTAATTATAGTTGGTGCCAGTTAAGATGAGAATAGCGGTAATTGCCCTTTCCCTAATATCTCTTAGTACGAACCAAAACAAATAAACCATGTATCGTTTTTCATTACAAAAAATGTTGAAGATCACGATAGATGACGATTCCAGACTTGAACAGGCTTTTTTGGTGTTCAAAGTTAAGAAGTTTAATAAATGTAGGTGGGTCAATGACCGCTAATCTCATCTTAACTGGCACCAACTATAATACCTTTAACGTTCGGCTCAACCGGTACAGACAATCGCTGACGTGGCTACGAACTCGACAGATAATATGTTGGAATATCTGCTGAAACTTACACTAAAACTTTTGAATATTTGTCCATGTTCGTTCCAGCAATGTACGGCGAACAGCTAATAATATTCCAATACCTGCCGCACATGGGCGAGCTGATCGCGTCGTGTCGCCGCCGCCTGTCCGCGCCGCTAGAGGGCGGCGTGGTCGCGTGCCTGCAGCTCGTCAAGTATCTGCTGCCGCATATGTCTGATGTTAAACTTATGGAGCAGTTACAGGTACCTATTCTATCTATTTATTAAATTACATCCATCGCAATTCAGAACTTACAAGAACAAGTAATAGTTACAAGTATAAATATAAAAAAAAAATATTGAAAAATTAGTATTACACTGTTGTTGTTCCGCTTTTGCGGCACTATTGGCTGCTTTGTTATGTATTGTGAAATTTTGCTATTAATATTTTTTATTGTTTACAACACTAATATTAAAATTTACCAAATTGTCTCATTGTGTATCTGTGAAGAACGTGGTTGATTTCACATTTGTATCATTTTTGTATCTTATCTTTTTGTAATTCTTAATGTGTAATTGTTTGTTTTCCCGAATAAAAAAAAAAAAAAAGTATAGTACAACATACATAAACTCACGCCATTTTCGACCTTACTGCTGCGAAATAAAGGCGCTTTAATTTTAGTTTTGACAATACCTCTCCTTGCAATAAGTCAAGTAAATAAATGTGTAGTAAAAATTTAAATCTAAGAATATGCATAATCATCTAGCTAAAAAGTTAAATATATCATCCATAATTCCTCCCAAAATCAAAATTTGACCAGTTGTTGACCGCGACTTCGTTCGCGTGGAAATTTTGATGTGTTTCTCCGTGATGAAAAGTAGCCTATAATAATAATAATATAATAATAATAAATCGTTTATTGGACTCAGTAAAAATATAGCCTAATACAATGTCATCCATTAGGGGGTGTACAAAGAAGGCTGCAAAAAAAAAACTAAAAGGACGCCTGACTTCCAAACTAGGTAAAGAACCTGTATCTTGGAAATCAGTACACTTCCATGGACACAATTTCGTTATTAAAACTATAGAATTAATTGATGACAATTCCAACACTAGACTACAAAATTTAGATATAAAAACATTATACAATAATTATATGAAAACTGAGTAAGAAATAAAGAAAATTTAAAAATCGTGAAGTAATTAAACAAGGAGTTTAAGTGTGGTAGTAGTTTGTGTTTGGTGTGGGGTGTGATAGAGAGCATGGGTGTGATAGTGAGCATGGGTGTGATAGTGTGTATGGGTGCTTTTGTGAGTGTGTTACTGGTGTAAAATGAGTGTGAGTGTTTTGGTGTGTATGCAATTTTTCTGTATGTTGGTTCAGAGAATGAAGATGATGATGATGTTAGTTCTGGCCTGATGTTACTTCGGAACATTTATGATTTTTTCCGTTTGAGAATAATCAAGGTTAAGAAGCCATCGTGTGACAGTTTGTTTGCATTTTTGCTTAGTTAGGGATAAATTGTCAGTGCCTGATTAATTTTATTATATAAATGGCCACCTAAAAATGTGAAAAATCTCTGCGCGAATTGAGTACGGCAGGCTCTGGACTCACAAACTGTATGTTTCCTACGTTTATGTAGGAGAGCAATAGGATCATAAGTCAGACGACCATGCATTTTGATGTTGGTGTGAAGTATGAAAAGTTGCCTCACTGTAAGAACTTCACAGGTTTGGTAAAGTGTGATAGTGGGATGGTAGAACGGAAGAAATGCACTAACTTTAAGTAACGCTCTCTGGGCACGCTCCAGTTTCAGCATTACGGTTTTACACGCCCCACCCCAAGACGTTATACAATAAACTAAAAGAGATTGGCATAAAGCGAAGTAGATTGTTTTTAAAACTTTCGAGTTTGCTATATGTCTAAGATTTTTAAATATATATATTAATTTACGAACTCTAGATGAAACAAGGTCGATGTGGGGTGCAAAATTTAGTCTACTATCAAGTTGTACGCCAAGGCATTTTATTGTGTTAGTTTGCTGAAGTGGAGGACAGTCACAAGGTGATAGGCAACTACACATGTGCGAGTGGGCGATAATTTGTGCGTTAGCCAAGAGCGTCTGTGGGACATTCCGGAGAGAAAAAGTTAGAAGTTTTGTTTTGTCGACATTTAGGGTTAGAAGATTGGTTCTCAGCCAACGGTTAACAATGTTAAAGCCACGCTGTGCGTGCTGAATCGCTTTGTCCCATGAGCTATCACTGAAAATGAGGGCCGTGTCATCTGCAAAGGCAACAATCTTCCCATTTAGAAGTTCAAGGTCACAGAGATCATTGATATAAATGAGAAACAGGGTGGGTCCGAGGATGCTTCCTTGAGGTACTCCGTAGGATATGGGAAGATCGCCACTTATCCACTCACCAACTCTTACACACTGAGACCTGTCACTGAGATAATCCGTGAAGAGTTCAAGTGGTAAATCCCTGATTCCCAGTCTCTCAAGCTTATCTATTAGTCTGGGGACAGAGACCGTGTCAAAAGCCTTAGCTAAATCAAGAAATATTGCTAATACTTTATTTTTGTCATCGATATTGTTTACAATAAAGTCCGTAACCTCATGAACTGCGTCACTAGTAGCTTTATTGCATCTAAAACCAAATTGAGAGTCAGATAACAGCTTATTTTTTTCCAAGTAGTTTATCAGTCTTTTGTTCATAAGTTTCTCTAGGATTTTAGATAATGTAGGCAATATCGAAATTGGTCTATAATTATTGACACAGACTCTGTCACCAGACTTAAATATGGGTGTTATTTGGGATTTTTTGAAGTCTCGTGGGAAGGAACCGGTCTGAAATGATAAATTACAAATATAAGCCAGCGGGGAGAGTAATATAAGTCTATATCGAGATAGAATACTTGCAGATATATTATCACGTCCAACAGCACAGTTAATTTTTAGATTGAGGATAATATTGTTTATCTCATTTTCATCTGTTGGGAAAATTACGAAAGAGAATGGACAAGACGATTTGGGAGGCAAAGGTGAGTCGGGCGCAGGTTCCTGAGATAGATGTTTTTCTGCCAGAGATTTGCCCATGTTTGCAAAGAATGCATTTATGGTGTCAACGGAAAGTTGAGGGTTACTAGTAATATTAATTCAGAGGCAACTTCCTTTGGTCGAGTAGTGTAAGTTATAGTTTTTATAGCGGTCCATAGCTTTTTAGAATTATTTCCTGCCTTATCGATTTCGTTCCTTTCATATTGTCTTTTCAGCTTTTTTAACAATCCGTTACAAAAAATTCTGTATCTGGTATAGGTTACTTTTAGAATTGTATTATTGGGAGATTTTTTCGACTTCAGATGGAGTTTATCCCTATTTCTCATGCATCTCAAAAGACCTGGAGTAATCCAGGGCTTCAAGTTTTTTTGCCTTCTGGTTACAGTTATAGTGTTAGTGCACAATTCCAAAGCAGAATTAATAGAACCAGTGAAAAAGGCAACAGCATCATTAACATCAGTCATAGCATATAGGGGCGCGAAGTCGATATTGGGGACAACTGAGTCTAAAGAAGCATAGTTTATTCGTTTTAGCGTTTTTGCGTTCGGTCTTGAAGGGATAGACATGTCAATGGAAAGAAGAACAGTGTGGTGATCAGTAAGGGATGTTTCAGCTACGAAACATGATGCCGGAAACTTGGTTTTCAGCATAACGTGATCGATGCAAGATTTAGTGTTAGTGGGAATAAGATGAGCTGGTAACATGTCATGCGAAGCCATAAGGTTAAGGCCTATGTCGTTTTCTTGGTTATAATTTTTATTTATTTATTTAAACTTCATGTACAAGAGTGGTACATAGGTGGACTTAATGCTACAAGGCATTCTCTACCAGTCAACCTTTAATAATATAATCTATCTCCTTGCTAAATTTCATAACATTCAATTAGGCGTTTAGTCGTGAAAAGGTGACAAACAAACAAGCAGAGCTATTTTTGCATTTATAATATTAGTAAGGAGTTATTTATAGTTTGTCCTTCTAAACTTACTTGATATTTTAGGAGGAGCGCGTGGCTAAATAATAACAGCCGCTCGGGTCGATCTTTAGGTTAAGCCGTGCTTACCTAGGTTGATCTGTGGATGGGTGATCACCCTTACATACCGAGTTTCCTCCGTCCCTCGGTAAGCACGTTAAGCAGTTGATTCCCGGCTGTCATTTGTAGATCTTTGACAGTCGTTACTGGTAGTCAGTGGCCCAAAAAGTCTGACAGCCAGTCTTACCAAGGGGTATCGTATTACCCAGTACTAACTGGGTTGTGGAGGTCAGATAGGCAGGCGCTTCATGTAAAATACTGGTATTCAACCGCATCCGGTTAGACTGGAAGCCAACCCCAACGTAGTTTGGGAAAAGGGTAGGCAGATGATGATGACTTACTTGATATTTATTCCAGGACACCTTCCTGAAGACAATACTCCAGCCGGCTCTCAGGCTAGCGTCCACAACGCGTTGCTCGTACCCCAGCGGAGCGGCGGCGCGGTGTTCTCTCACCAGGAAGCTACTCGATGCCCTCCATGTGTTAGCGCTGAGGATCGGACCAGAGATGACGAGGAGACACTTATGTGTGCCGGCTTTACAAAGGTAAGGGACTATTCCACTCCCGATCGGAGGCCTCTCCCCAAAGTGATAGTAGTGAGTGAGCGAGTGACCCCAAAAAACGTCGTTTTAACGCTACTCGTTGTCGACACGCGATTTCCACTCAAAGACAGGTCTATCCTGTTTTAATCAAGATGCAATTAAATTGTCAAAAATTGGTAAATTTGAAAGATTATCCAAAAATTAGAATCAATTAACATTTGTTGCAGATTCTTCTTAGCGTTCGATAAAGCGACCGGCAAGATCGACAACTGGCCGAAACAAGAAGAAAGTACACCTGAAAAGGTAACAATAAAAATCTTACACTAATAAGTTACATCCATTATTCTTATCACCTTATTCAAAACATTTTGCGCCCCATAAGCTGTCTCTTATTCATGCGTCGATCATTGTACAATACCATGCTGTAATATCCATATTTTTCCTTGGCCCAGTCATCTGACCACGAGTCAACAGACTCGAAGCCGGAAGGTTTCCTGGAGATCTGTCGCGACGGCACTACGGCAGAGTGGCGCGTGCAAGACGGTCGCGTAGTGCGCGCAGATCTGCCCGACCTCGCCTGCACTCCGCCTGATATTTGCGAACACCCACATGATACTACCAGACTTACGGTCAGTATTACTGGTCATCATACTGGTCAACGCAACACGTTTTTTTTTCTTCTTTTTCTGTCATATCATCCCTCATACAATCCATACACCTTTTCCTTAGTTTTCCTCTCCGCCCATCCACATTTTCATCACTATTTATTATTTAGCGTTTATTTTTTATTAACATTGGGGCTCTGACGGCTCAGAAAAAAGTTACACTGGCGCATTGTGTTAAAGGATGTTTTTATTCGATCTGTTTAGCTCCAATCTCGCTTTCGCACTAGAAAAACGGGCACGACATCTCAATTGAATTATTGACCGGTCTGTTGTAAGTATCTCAAGGTACAAACATACTGTTACGTCGTACTCGTACCTACAGTTATAAATAGGTAGCTAGATAGTAGTAGGCAGGTACGTAGGACAAGTCTCGAATGATGTAGGTATAGGAATTGTCATTGTAATTTCGACCGTACGCCGAGGGCATAAAGTACCTACTTCTTTCTTTTGTACAAGTTGTGGAAGGCCAATGACCGGCTATGTAATTGTCTAGAATAATTCGAGTAATTCGTGGATCTTCCTAGAAGGTTTGGTCACTATATTAATAGCGGACATGTTTGCGGGAGCTGCAGTCTTATTCGGACGGTATCCCATACCCAGCTCGTAACAACTTGGTGTCAGAAGTGAGGGATAAATTATGCCAATTCCCCGTCCGTGTCGTCCTTTGGTAACGACACGGACGGTATCCCATACCCAGCTCGTAACAATACAAAACACTCGTCCAGAAAACTCGTAATCAAATACGTGAGCTTGTTCATGCGCATGCTTCTGCTATTGCAGGTGAAAGCGCCACGGTAGCCCCCTGAAATTCATTTTTTTAATTAAATAGTTATTCAAATGATTATTTCATGAAAATGTCATGGGATTAAATGAACTTAGCGGGTTGTATTGATGATTTGAATTCTGTAAATACACACGTGTTACGGCCGCGAATCATATTTGTTCAACACACAGGTCTTTTCATCATCATCATCATCATCAGCCTATTAATGTTATCACTGCTGGGACACAGGCCTCCTCTCTATGAGGGGAAATGGGCTATAATCCACCACGCGGGCCCAGTGCGGATTGGTAGATGTTACATGTCTTCAAATTTTTTGTTCTAGGACATGCCGGTTTCCTCACGATGTTTTCCTTCACCGTTTTGAGAGCAGTGGTGATGAAATAAATTACACAAAGTAATATGCCTGCCTGGGTTCGAACCCCCTTACTATTCGTAAGTTGGGGCCGCCACCACTGGGCCACCGCTGGGCCACCGCTGCTCTCAAGGTCACAGGTCTTTTATCAGAATGATATTTCTAGGCTCAAGAAGAACTTCTGATGGTATTCGACGAGGAGCTGGCCTACCGAGCGTACACGACCTTCGTCAAGTTCATAGGATCAGAGACCATGGAGCGTTGTCTTAAGAACATTGACACCGTTCGCGCGCTCTGCAGGAAATATGAACAGAACCACTGCATAAGGTATGTTTGAGCGAAGCTCGTAGCTCGTGTTGGTGAAATTTTTTTTTTGATTACTTATACTCGGAAAGTAGGTCTGAAGTTGCCTGAGGAGCGGGTTGAAAGTAATACTTTTCATTTACATTTTCTTTTCATATATATTTTTTAAATAACTTTATTATAATTAAGTTTCAACTGTTTCTCTAGAATAACATAGATTTAGGCAAAATATTTACCATTTTTCCGATGATGAAAATGAAAAATAGGTAATGGCTGAATAGCTGGCCGGCCACAGAAAAAAAAGCAAAATTTGCGGGAAAGCGGCAATCTGATCTTCATTTGTTTTTTCGAGTTGATTCATGTTTTTATTTTTACTTTCCTTGTATTCGTAATGAAAAGCAGTGTTTACCTCAGGTTAAGGACTTATTTAGTCCCTCGAACTATTAGCGTCCTCGCTGCGCTCGGGCGCCAAACCCCGTCTCGGGACTAAATGAGTTACTTTCATCCCTAGGGTAACAATTTACTATTAAAAATCATGTTGTATATCAATAGGGAAGATGCATGATTTTTTTTATCACTCTAAACCTTCGATCAATAATAGTACTAGATTCCCGATGAGCGCTTCAAAAACGGCCCGAAAAATAAGACCACAGTAGGATATTATTGGGCATTCTACTCCACCTTCCGTTCCTTCGGCTCACTCCGTTCGCCTCCGTCACTCTCGGTGGAGTAGAATGCCCAATAATATAAATGTGAGCCGGTGGAACGGAAGGTAGATTAGAATGCCCAATAACATAAATAAAATCCGCCGCACCTATTCCACTATTTTAGTTCTAACACTCAAAAATCCTAAATACTGGTTCAGCGGCTATTCCACCCGATGGAGTATGAACTCCTGCGTTATGCTGTAAAATACTGGTTCGGTGTCTATTCCACTAAAATCTCATTTGGTTCCGTTTGGGTTGATTCCTGCAAACCGTTATGTAACTAAAGGTTAAACACTTTTAACAGGAAAGGTGAATAACATATAAATAATTCTGTGCAGTAATTTAACGCTACATTCGATTCTAGCTATTGTAGTAAGAAGGTTGTATTTCGTATCACGAAACTAAATATAACTAAGTTAACTACAATGCATGACTCAGAGACATCTGATATAAAAGATATTTGTAAACTTATTATGAGGAATTCTAGCGGCGAGGTTATATTTATTCAAGATTTGCAAACTGATCAAAAAAATACAGATAACGGTTCATCAAAACATCAGGACAGGTATACAGCCCAAACAGAAGATTTGTTCTACCAACAGATGCTTGATTGGCTAAAATCAAACAATCGCTATCTTATATTGAAGGACAGCCATGGTGAGACTCGTACATTTGTTCGAGTTAACGACAATGAGTTATAAATGCCAATGTAAAAAATATAAAATAACATAAGATAACATATTTTGTGAGTAAGAGAGGAGAGCAGTGGTGGTTCAGTGGTAACGGATGCGACTTACAAGTTGTAAGTCGTGGGTTCGAACCTAGGCTAGCGCTTTACTTTGTGTAAATTATTTCATCACCACTGTTCTCTGTGAGAGGAAACCTTTGTGTCAGTAGTGGGAAAAAAATTGACGAATTGAAATCTTATAGGTAATAATAATTCGTAAGCACATTACCATCTAACTATTCTATTCGTTGTTGAGCGTCACTACTTCCACTTCAGGACCAGACATCATGTATGTGTGTGTCAGCATGTGTTGGTCTCGATCTTAATCACATTTTTGATGACGACCAGACGGTTCTTTTATAGTCTTAAGACGTGGAAAACTTTGCTTGCGCGATTTAGAATTTGATGTTGTTAGTTCATCCGATGTGTCTTAGATGGTGCTGTAGTACTTTTTTTAGTGCGATTCGTTTCATGGAATTAACTACCTTGTTACCGTGTTACCTTGAGTAAATATTATCACACCACTCGCGTTTGGCGTTGTTCAGAGGGTTCACAAAAGTCATAACGACGTATAAATGTCGATGTAATTGTTTAATTGAGCCATTATTGATATTATAACCGTTTCAATGAGTCACCATGAAATTTGTAAAACAACCACAATCGTTACATGTAAACAAACTCTGCGTTCAGTCTCAGGAAACTGGTTTTCGTCATGGAGAATTATTACCTAAATCCATACGATGCATCATTTGCGGACCGTCAAATTGTGGAAAAACTAATTTATTAGTTGGACTTCTTATACATGAGAATGGATTAAGATTTCAAAATGTTTATGTTTACTCGAAAACCTTGCAACAACCCAAATACGTTTTTTTAGAAAAAGTCTTGCAACGAGTACCAGGCATTTCGTTTCAGAAATATCATGAAAATGAGCAAGTACTGAGTGTTCAGACCGCAAAACCAAATTCTGTAATTGTATTTGATGATGTTGCTTGTGAAAATCAAAGTAATATGCGTGATTATTTTGCAATGGGGAGACACAAATTCATTGATTGTTTTTATCTAAATCAGACGTATAGTAAAATCCCTAAGCAATTAGTAAGAGACAACGCAAACCTAATCGTACTTTTTAAACAAGATGAAAGAAATATGAGACATGTTTATGAAGAACATGTCAACACTGACATGACATGGATTGAATTTCGTGAAATGTGTTCAAAAATATGGAATAAACCTTTCAATTATGTTGTAATTAATAAAGATTGTTCCAAAAACAAAGGATGTTATAGAAGTAAATTTGATACGTTTGTAGTCTTTGACTAAAATCACGAATACATATATAAGGATATTTCCTGCCTGACATTATTATTCACCTTACAACGCTAAATCAATTACGACCTATTTTACTAATATGGAAAAATCATTGAAACGACAAATTGTTGATGCAGCAGAAGCTGTGAAGATAAAAGTACGAAAAATGAGAGATGCTGAGATTAATAATAAACAAGCACTGGAATCTGTTTTCAAACCTGTAACAGAACCTCTCAACCTAATTGCTAATGCTAGTAAGCAAACTCCTCTCCTGCATGCTAGTGATGATTTTTCTGATGGTTCGTTTATCAACGAAACTGGTACCGCAGGAAGTAATAATAATAATGACGATGAAGATAAATATGAATCCGATATCAACAGTGACTCTTCTTATGAATCAGTCGTTGAAAGGAATCAAGACGGTGATACGTCATCCTGGTCAGTGTCTTCAGAAGCGTTGGTAGATATTCCGTTTGGGGTTAGAGCAGACAGCGGGAAACTGATGTTAGGTTCTGCTTGCATAACGATCAACGATCAATACATCACCGTAGTTGGACATAAATACCGAAATACTCCTGGCTTAAAACAGTTATTGCTTAAGAAAGATGTAGACCTAAGCTTGGTTACAGATAGTGATATGCAAAATTATAAGTCGATGCTACTTGATACAAATGCTCATCGTCGAGACTATGAGCCAAGTAAGCCAATAAAAAGTAACAAAGGACAAAAATATTTACAAGTTATAAAACCACTTTTTAAACTGAAGAATGCAGTTCAGGGAAAAGGTCTACCGTTATTAAAAAAGTGGAGAAAAAACGTAGATTTCGTGTACTGGGATGATCCCAATGAATTAGTGGAAAGGTTAAAATTATTGATTGCATCTAGAGATGCTGGCAACACAGGATTAGATAATGAAATTATATCCATCATTGAGGAATTACGTGAAAGTAAAGTTATAAATAAATAATTATTTAATATTGTGTTTATTTTACTATCAACCTCTCGCAACAATACACCTTAAACATGAACGTAGACAAATTCGGACACTACATTCACAAAAGAATGCGTTTATCAGAGTTAATTGAGTTGAATGAGAATGCATTGTTAAAATCAGAAAACGGAGATTTTGATTTAAAAACATCAAGACTGAGAGGAATTAGAACCCCAGAAGAGGCAGACGATGCTGTGAACAAGGATTATGTAGATCGATTGAATGCTAACACGTTAAAAGAATTAAATAATCTGGCTGTAAACAAGGATTATGTAGATCGATTGAATGCAAATATGTTGAAAGACTTTAATACTCTGATTGGTAAATTGCGTTCTCAAATAATAAAAGATGCAAAGGATACAGTTCAAACTACTTTAAAAGCAAGGATACTTGAGGTTTCAACTCATTTCCAAGATAAGTTCTACACTAAAGCAGAGGTAGATAAATTACTGCAAAAAACTCCGTAATGACAAAACAGCAAATTGTAAATGAAATACACAAAGCGGCAAGAAGAAATTTCCTTCGACGTTCTGTTATTCTGAAAGGAATCCATGACTTATGGCAAGCAGACTTGATGGACATGCAAAACCTTAAAAAGTACAACAAAGGTTACAATTTCATCTTAGTAGTGATTGACTGTTTCTCAAAGTATGCCTGGGCTGAACCGTTAAAATCGAAAAATAAATTTGAGGTTACTCGTGCATTCGAACATATACTGCTTAGTAGTCGCAGTAATCCTGTTAACTTACAAACTGACATGGGGACAGAATTTTATAACATCACTTTTCAAACGCTTATGAAAAAGCACAACATTAACCATTACTCATCGTTTTCTACTAAAAAAGCATCAATTGTAGAGAGACTGATTAGAACTGTAAAAAATAAATTATATAAATATTTTAGTCTCAATGGTAGCTATAAGTGGCTAGGTCTACCATTGGAAGATATATTGGAGAGATATAACAACACAAAACATCGCACTATTCAATTTAAACCAGTTAATGTAAACAAAAGCAATGAACAAGTAATCAAAGAAAATATAAAAAAAATAAACAAACATGAATTAGTTCAGCGAAAGCCTAAATTCAAAGTTGGTGATTGTGTTCGTATAAGTAAATACAAACATAATTTTGAGAAAGGTTACACTCCTAATTGGTCGACTGAATTATTTATTGTAAAAAAGGTAAATAAAACTTTACCAGTGACTTATCACATAGAAGATCAACGGAAGCAAAACATATTAGGAGCTTTCTACGAACAAGAACTGCAAAGATCTAATTATCCTGATGTATATTTGATAGAAAAGGTTTTGAAAAAGAAAGGAAATAAATTGTATGTCAAATGGTTAGGTCTAAACAGTGCAGAAAACAGTTGGATTGAAAAGGCAGCAATAATGGACTAAAATATTATATAACCATTTTTCATTTAAAATCTGATCATTATAAATTGAATAATGCAAGGAGGTGGACTAGTTAACAGCGTAATTAATAATCTACCATTCGAAGTTCATTTGCCAGGATACAACTATTGCGGACCAGGAACCAAACTTCACAAACGCTTAGCGCGAGGTGACCGAGGTGTAAATAAGCTAGACGAAGCTTGCATGCAACACGATATTGCGTATACAAACCATACAGATTTATCAAATCGTCATAAAGCCGATCTAGAACTACTTAACATGGCTAAACAAAGACTTAAATCAAAAGATGCAGGGAAAGGTGAAAAACTAAGCTCTTGGCTAGTGAGCAAAGTTATGAAAGCGAAACTAAAGTCTGGATCCGGCATTAAATCATTTAAACACTTAGTTTCAAAAATAAAATCAAAAATTAAGAAACTCAAATGCAAAG
This sequence comes from Xestia xanthographa, assembly GCA_905147715.2. Classification (NCBI taxonomy): domain Eukaryota; kingdom Metazoa; phylum Arthropoda; class Insecta; order Lepidoptera; family Noctuidae; genus Xestia; species Xestia xanthographa. The sequence goes on from LR990648.1 coordinate 23,899,487, forward strand.
ATAGTAAGACTTTGATAAAAGCAGCTTACTTAGCCGCAAAAAAGTTATTTCCAAACATTCATCATCGAATTCGAGTACCCCGAGTAATACCCATACCAAAGACTGGAGGAGTTCTACCTTTAATTCCAATTTTCGCTGGTTTGTCGGCCTTGGGAAGTTTAGCTGGCGGAGCAGCGGGAATTACAAAAACCGTTAATGACTACAAAGCAAGCAAACAAAATTTGCAAGAAACAGAACGACATAATAAAGCTATGGAGGCTTTAGTGTTGGGCAAGGGTTTATACATTAAGCCGTATAAAAGTGGTAAAGGATTGTTTATAACATCTTCAAAAAACTGAAAAATATGCTACCCAATCGCCCTCTAACTAATGTAGACATCCGAAAGTATTCAAGAGACATTCCATATTTTCGTGGGGTCTACATGAAGGATCGACTACCTCGGAAGCCGAAACCCATTGAATGTGGTATCGTTAACTTAGACGATTCTAAGAACGAAGGAACGCATTGGGTAGCTTATGTTAAAGTATACAATCACTGTGAATACTTTGATAGCTATGGAAATTTAAAACCTCCAATGGAGTTGATGCAATATTTCAAAAATTGTAATGTTTTTTATAACTACACAAGATATCAAAAATTTAACACAGTCAATTGTGGACATTTATGTTTAAATTATTTGTGGACTTTTTGGAATAAAAATGTAATATAAAATATAAGCTTTTCTTTCATTTCAATCATTTGCAAGATGTCGCTCACTTTGTCGATTACTGGAGACTCGTCAGTGTTAACTACATACTTTCCTAATACGTTGCAACTAGATGGAGAGTATGAGTGTGCATTATTGCACTTTTCAACATTTAATTCTATTCCAAACATTGATAAAAGTAATAATAAGTTCTATTATGGCTTAAACGAAGTTATTGAACTGCCAGAGGGTACTTATGAGTTGCAAGATATCAGCGATTATTTAAAATCCGAAATAAAAGATGCAGTGATCAAACTACGGTGCAATAATAATACTTTAAAAACTACAATATTCTGTACAAAAGACATTAATTTTACCAAAGAAGACTCTTTTAGAAGACTATTAGGATTTAAGAAACAAATCTTGAAAGCAAATAAATGGCATGTGTCACAGTCTCCAGTCAACATTCTACCTACGACCGTAGTCAGGATTGAATGTGATATTGTAAGCGGTTCATATCTAAACGGTGAACCAAGTCATATTATTCACGAATTTGCACTTAATGTGCCACCTGGATACAGGATCATAGAAATCCCGAAGAACGCAATATACTTTCCAATCAATCAAAACAATATAAGCTGCATATATATCAGGCTGCTAGATATAAATAAACGAATAATCAATTTACGTGGTGAAGAAGTGCAGGTATATCTGCATCTTAGAAGAAAAACATGATTGACTACAATAAAAATGTGTCTCAACAAGTAAAGAATATCAGTTCTACTCGAGCTACCTATCAAATAAGACCTCTCTCTAAGAAGAAAATAAAATTAACTAAAGACAATAAAGCATTCCTTAGAGCGATCGGATTGTTAAAATGAATATCTTGGACGTTTTAACCGCTCCAACTTACGATAACACTATAGAAGGAATTGAATTTCATTCCTACAAGCCCTATGTAACGAGTTTCAACAGGAACGATGAAATCCGCATACCTATCAACCAACAGGACTTGTACATATTACCATCAGCTAGCACCCTATATTTGGAAGGAACTGTTATGGTTACCAAAAAAGATACGAAGGACAAAGCTACTAGTGTCAATTTTACGAACAATGCTTTACTCTACTTGTTCCAAGATATTAGGTATGAGCTAAATGGAGTGGAGATTGATAAAATAAAAAATGCAGGTATAACAACAACCATGAAATCATTAATTTCAATGAACGAAAGTGAATCAAAAATGTCTAATGCCTGGGGTTGGAATATTGATGGCATAAAAAATATTGATGGAGGAAGGTTTTCTGCTTCTATACCACTACGTAACGTCCTCGGCTTTGCTGAAGATTTTAAAAAAGTCGTGATAAATAGCAGACATGAACTGATATTGTTACGAAGTAACACTAATTTGAACGCTGTAAAACTTAATACAGGTGAAGTAGTGGATGATGTTCAGATCAACAAAATCATATGGCGCGTACCGCATGTTAAAGTATCAGACAAAGAAAAAATTGGTTTGTTAAAAGTCTTAGAAAAAGATCGTCCACTTCAAATGATATACAGAAATTGGGATCTGTACGAATATCCAGCTTTGCCTAAAACTACAAAACATACCTGGTCTATCAAAACTTCATCTCAAATAGAAAAACCAAGATACGTCATTATTGGTCTACAGACAAATAGAAAAAACAATGCAAGTTCTGACATGTCTCAATTCGATCACTGTCATGTTCGAGACGTAAGAGTGTATCTCAATTCAACCTATTTTCCATATGAAAACTTAAATGTGAGTTTTGCTAATAACAGAATCGGTTTATTATACGAGCAATACATCAGATTTCAACAGTCGTATTACGGACGTCGCTCGGAGCCCATTCTAAGCGAGAAACAATTTAGAGATTTAGCACCGCTGTTTGTAGTCGATTGCTCTAGACAAGCAGATAATCTAAAGACAGGTCCGGTTGTGGATGTGAGAGTAGAAATAGAGAGTGATTCAGAGATACCAGATCAAACTTCAGCATACTGTCTCATTCTGAACGATTGCATTGTTGAATACAAACCATTAAGTAACATTGTTAAGAAGATATCATGAAGTACCTTATAGTTGAACTCCAAGGATTTAAAGATTCTACAAATAATTTTATTATAAAAGAATTGACCATTGCAAGTCAGGATCATACACAGACGTTCTTGGTAAAACCACCATATCCATTCCATTACCTAACACAAGAAGAAAAAAAACAAGTGAGGTGGATAGAAAGAAATCGAGGAATTTACTGGAGTGAGGGCTACATTGACTACAAAGAGTTTAAACGCGTTATTTTACCATATTTAGAAAATAAAAAAATTATCACAAAGGGTTTGGAAAAAATAAAGTGGATTAAAGAGTTATGTGCAAACTGTGAAGTGATTGATATAGGTGAGAAGGGATGTCCTAATTTTGCGACATTAAAAAAGAAGTTCTGTAAAAATAAAACTGATTTTAACTGTGTGAACCATAGAATGAATTGTGCATTAAATAATGCGGTGTGTATTAGAAAATGGTATATTGATAATAATATGTCTGTATTTAATTTATTTTAATTATTATTGTGTTGAACAATTAATAATAAATTTCTAACTACATTATGAGTGTTTTTATTTGAGCCTATGAAATTTTAAATGAGCTGTAATTATGTTCCATTTGAGGTAAACTTACAATAATAGTAAATGAATACTAATAACGGATGACCACAAATCTAGTCTTATTTTACAGCTACTTTAAAATTTGAATTTACTAAGTAAAAAAATAAAACATAAAATTTAAAGAATAGTATTTATTAAGTACCTCACATATTTACCGTTATAAAAACTAATTACTTAAAGCTATATCGTAATAATATTTAATTTATTTTATCATAACTACAAAATATTGTGATGGTTATTTTTATAATATCTTAGATTACATTTTATTTATTTATACAATTAAGAGTATGAAAGAAACTACCTACATACATACTTTATACACATACTTAAAAAAGAAAATTAAAAACTAAAATACAGTATTTATTACAATGGATATTTTAATTAAAATGGAATTCATGTACACCACAATACACATTAATTATTTTATTTTATATTAAGTATTTTTACTTTAAGTAATTATTAATAATGACAAAACTTACATGATATTTTATTATTAAAAAATCAAATTTATACAAAAAACTTACAAACTACATTACTTACTAATAACAATTGTCCTCACAAAGTTTTTTGGAAATCTTGTTTATTAATGATTGTGTCTCTTCCATTACATAATCCACTGGTTCACTCACTACGTATTGGGCACTCATAACTACCGCATCATTGTCAGTTTCTTGTTGATCACTAATGTTCAACACTTGTACCTGGATTAATCTCAGTCCTTTTTTCTTCTCATTATTAATAACATATGATTGACAATTAAACTGCTTCCGCTTTTGACCTTCCCGTTTAGGTCTTGGTTTTTTACAAGTAGACCCTTGTTGCTCAGGTACATGCCAACTCAAACTTGGAGTCGGGAAGCCTTGCCCGTATTGCGAAAAGACAAGGTCAGGGGAATCACACATTTTGATGATCTGAAACAAACAAAGTTATAATTATTGATAATAATTATGTTTAACAGCTTAAGAAATAATTTTATAAATATGTATAAGCTTGTGCACTACTTACAATTTGTTTTGTTTTTATTCAACGTGATATGACCACTCCGACTGTGTAATGATAGAATGATGTTCTACACAATAATATTACTGTGGAACGTGGCTAATATGTAATTAGACTCCTTAAAGCCACACGCTGTGAATCAATTTCATGTTTCAACATGTCCGAGCACCTGTTCGGTGTCAAATTCTACAACGCGCGTGCGAACTTCGAGGCAGGCACGAGTCCTTTGTCATCAAAAATGAATATTTTATGTTTATCAAGTTGGAACCTGTATCGACACGCTGGGAGCCCTGTGTGCTTTGTAATCAATCAGGAATGGAAATAAAACAGATATAATTATAACCATTAAATACTATTTATTTATTTACTACCAATATAAGAAAACTTATCACATAGCGGCATGGCATTTCATACAAACTTAAGTCCGAAGTTTTGGAAATGAATAATATGAATTAATAAAACTTGATACGTCACAAAAAGTTAGTAAATTATATTTTACGAAATGCTGTGTCGCGTAAACGCTCTTAAAACTAATTAAGTACTAAGTTCTAAAGTTTTATACATAATTTGCTATAAGTAACAGTTAAAATAATAATATCTATTTGAGGCACCAAGAAAATTTAAATTTTTACAATTACGTTACACATTATTTGACCTTACTTTAGGTAATTATCATTACATTTGAACGTTATCTAAATACATTGTAAAAAATGTATCTACTGTAATTACTTACATTAAAAATAATGGCAATTCATTACTTAAATATAGTTGCATTACCCCAAGCTAAAGTAGATACCTTATCAAACGATAGCAACCGCTTATCATCATTGCTTGAAAGTGCTACTTTATTTACATCCTGAGTGAATATTTCATGTTTTATCGACTTAAACAAAACATTTTTTTTGTGAATGACTTCACAATTGTACAAAACGTTTTTATAATCTAACATATTTAAATTTTTCGTAACACATTTTTTTGTACCTTTTGCTTTCTTTATTGTTTTGTCTAAAGTTTTAATACAATAAAGCTTTGAGCGCAGTCCTACGAATTCTTTGATAATTTTACCACCCATTTCATCTTTAAATAACCCTGGAACCTTCTTATTAATAATTGGTAAGTTAAATTCGTTGTTTAAGTCGTAGTTGCTGGTATCAAAATATTTTAGAAAATGTTCATTGATATCTTGATAAATGTCATCAGTATTTACATCATAAACCAAACTATCCGTATCAGTATAACACAATTCAATTCGGTTACCATAAAAAGGCTTTATGATTGAATAATGGAAGTCATACATGTGACTCTTAGATAATTCTAATACAGTAAATCCTATATATATTGGTTTATTAAGAATAACGCGAGAAGGCTTCATTTGGATTGCCACTAGATCATCAGAAAATACTGAAGCGCTATGAAAATATGGACTGCCGATCAATTTCTCAGCACAAGTAGTCTTTTTTGTTTTATTGTTCAAGTCACACCACTTGTTTACTAACTTAACATCTATTCGATGCTCATTATTTTCCAGAGTCTTTCCAAAAATACTATTGTTCAATAATTTGAAAAAATCTTGTTCAAACGTTGACTCTGCTTTTTGACGTAACTGGGTGTTAATATCAATATATTGTTTTAAAAAACAGCTTTGCTTGAAAACAATTGCACGATGAATCCTTCGTAATACCAATCCGTGCTGCAAGCATTTTTTTAAATGTATGTAATGAATAATATAGTGGTATTTGTCATACAAATTCGGTATTAATTTTTTATTCTTACCACCGGGTGGGACGAATTTTTCTGAGCAAAATGGAAAGTCATTATGTTCAATGTGCAATGTTGTAGGATATAATAAATCAACTTCAAGAATATAACCGTTTTCCGCAGTATCGCTTAAATCTATTAAGTTCAATTGCAAATCATCTATTTCCTGTCTACTCATGAATCTAAAATCCGAATGAGGCAAATATTGACACATGCTATAGCCATATAAATTGTTACAATCCAAATAAATAATAAATGAATTCGGAAGGGATGGGTCGTAAGAATCCAAGTATTTATGATTGGCTTGGGCATGTCTTCTGGAACACATACAAATACCTCCTCTAATACCTGTTTGTATCATCCTATAAATTTGAACATCACTTATCAATTCTAATTTAATTCTAGTTTTCAAAAGCATTGCATCGAATGATAGACTTGGTGCCGTAAGATAGAACGCGGGATCCAGATTGTAATGTCGTTTACATGTTTTTCTAAAACTTTCAAACACGTCTGTAAGCAAAAGAACGTCGGTTTTAAGGTATAAATCTGTATACATACCCATGTTACGAATATTAAATACTGACCAAACGGACTGAGCGTGTTCATAGTCTTCATCAGTAATTGACTCATTAGTTAAAGAGTTAAAAAAACATATTTTAGAGGGTAAACACGTATCTTCGTAAAGTTTCCATTGAGACATATAGTCGTACGGATAAACTCCTTTACGGGTAAGTAGATCGAATTGTGTTTTTTCGGGAAAATAAAATTTTAATTGTTTAAATTCTTGTTTTTTCATTGTACTAACCAACTTTTCTAAGCTTGTTCCTAAAAACTTGAAAGAATCTACAAATCGTACCTGTATGCTTTCATTATCGGAAATCGGAATATACTTCGTGAAAGAAATATAATTTTCTTTTGTTTTAGGTATGACTTTAATAGATCCTGGAGCTTTACCTAATTCTTTTATGAAAAGATGGCAATCATAACCCGATAAGTTATGAAAAAATACAGGCAGAAACTTAGGCATTTTATATTGTAGGTTACAGTAACTGTGAGCTGCGCCACGATATTTACCAGTCAAATGACAATGATCGCGAACCCTATCACCAAACAAGAAATTCTCACAAATATGACATGTATCAGAGTTTTCAAAGTCGAGAGCATTTTCATTCGTGTAAATCATAGGAATGGTGTTATTTAAAATTCTATAAAGCTTTTTAGCGTCTTTATAGATAGACTTCACAAATTTCGAAACGCAATCCAAACCACGATACGAGACGTAACGATTATAGGTTTTATCTAGAGTGCATGTAATATGATAAGCGAAAGCGATGGGCACATGTCGCTGTCTCGTAACGGTGCTCGCCTGAGTTGGGTCAGGTTCGCAGGAGTCGTACCGCTCTAGCATTGTTTCAAAATCTGCATATATAACAAATGGAACAAATTGCTTTCTACCATAATTTTCAAACTGAATGAAAGAACCCTTTGGAGGTAGTTCAGTAGCAACTCCTCCACAACTGTGTGAATTCAGATCATCACATGAATCAAAGAACATTAAACAAACATCACAAAAGTATAATTTACTGTGGTGTCTTGTTATTTGTTTTTTAACAAGACGAGGTAAATCCTTAATGAGACAGTAATGTGATAAATCATCTTTTTCTAAGTAAAGTAAATGAATCACTTTCCTCTTCAAAGATTTTGGTTTATAAAACGGTCCAATCACGGAATTATTTTTAAAGCCATATATATATATACAAATTTCAGGGTTATTTAATTCGAATCGAGCAATATCTGAGAAACTCAATGGAAATTGAATGTCTTTTATATTTAACACGCTTTGAAAATGGGGGTAAGACGATACTCTTTCAGGATGAGTTTTAGCTGGATATAAAGCAGCAACAACTGACCATAAAAAGCAATAATTATCTTTATTGCGAATATTAATACATGCTTTTTTTGATTTAATTGATGTCGGCAACTCGATAAAGCTTGAACCGCGCAAAGGTTGGTATTTGTTAACATTAACTTCCAAATACGAACTGTTTAAAAATGTCCACCCACTGTCACGATCTTGAAATTCTTCTATCTTTTTTTTCAACGTGTTTCTAACCTGAGATGCTAATGAATCATAATCATAATTCTGATGTACTACATAATTCTTTGTAGCAAATGATTTCATCTCCTGACTATCATTTTTAACCATCAAAAACAAAGCAAAATATTCGAAATTAATTTTTATACAGATATGATCCCTAAGAGATTTGTTTATTAATGTCTTGATTTTTTCTTGACTGTTATTCAAAAACGAATCTAAAGAATAATTTTCGTTAGTATCAATAATTCTATAAGAAGCTATACGATTTAGAAATGCAGAATGAATTAATTCAACACCTTCGCAAACGTATGAAATATTTTTATTTTTATGATCGGTACTGCGTAGATGACCTGTCCAATGACTGCGCTCAACAGATATGTTACAAACAGTGCAGAAAGGCATTCTATCGTAATTAATTACCTGCTAAGTTTAAAAATAAAGATTTATTTTGGATGCCTCAAATTTAAATTTTAAATGAATAATGTAACTTATTTAAAATGTATCTTATCACTATAAATATGGGCTCTGAGTCATCGAACAACTCGTGAGCCTTAGGCATGAATTTTGTAGTGAGTTTCACTGCGAGCTACCTTTATCCAGTTGCAGTTTTAATCTTATTTTGGATGCCTCAAATTTAAAGTTTAACTTATTTAAAATATATCTTATCACTAAAATATACCGGCTCTGAGTCATTGAACAACTCGTGAGCCTTATGCATGAATTTTTGTAGTGAGTTCCACTGCGAGCTACCTTTATCCAATTGCAGTTTTAATGCAACTTGGGACTTCTTCCAACGCTCCTCAGGAGCAGTGGAGATGATGTCTTCTTTATGGTACACCTTCAGTTCCACAAAGAAGGCGCCCCTTAGGTCCGCTGTCCGTCGTACCTTCCCGTTGGCGACGCGGGACAGCAAGGATGAACCTAACTCCGACTGCGGAGGCATGCCATCTAAGTCTTCCAAACCGAAAAGATCGGTGCTCTCTGGTTTCTTGTTACTGTAAAAAAAATAATTTTATTTTAATAATCTAGAAGAAACACTTTTCTAGATACAAACTTATGTTGAGCGAAAAATAAGTAAGTATGTACTTAAAAATATATTTGCAAATCAAAGTTCTCTATTGAAATCTACTTTATATTATAATATTTGTGAAAGTAATAACTTAGAAAATAAAAAGTAGTCATAAACTACCTTGATCCTAATTCCACGACCGAGGAAGCTTTGCGCTTTGTTGTTTTTTTCGTAGGCTGGCTCTTGCTCGGCACGACCTTTGTAGCAGTCGGCGGGCTCTTTATGTAGTCGGACACACGGGAAACGTCGGAGTCAGACCTAATACACAAGATAAAAAAGTACTTAATATTTTATATAACAAAACAAATAACCGTTTAAGGTCTTTTTTGAGATACAATAATCAATTTATAACAGGTTGAGAACAGTTACATCAGCCGGCAGGCAGAAACCAGGTCCGTAGCTGAGTAACAGTCACGATGGATAGACAGAACATGATAATTACAACAGCCGGCAGGCAAAAACCAGGTCCGTAGCTGAGTAGCAATCACGATGGATAGACAGAACATGATAATTACAACAGCCGGCAGGCAAAAACCAGGTCCGTAGCTGTGCATTATGACTACTAATTTAAAATTAAGAAGTACTCACTTACATGATTTAAAGTTGATTTTAAAGTACTGCTAGTACTACTTGTCACTTTGAAGATTCTGGAGCGAATGTAATTTATTGATTTAATTAATTCGTTTATATTCACAAAAAATACTATTTCAGCATAAAATAGATCGTTTCAATTTTAAACTCTAAGTACATGTCTTACAGTTGTATAAAAAAATATGTCGTTTACGTCATATTGAACCATATTGATCGCATACCAATTTTGCTAAATTGCAATTTGTTCATGAGAACCGCAAAATAAAGCCGACAAAGTGAACCCGATCCCTGTTATTCTTTATGACTCATTAATTGAATAATTGATGTATGTTTGTTGAGAATTTTTATCATCACAATTACGTTTATGTGAGAGGTGAAACTCGTAGGTAGGTCGCGTCGTTGAAAGTAAATTTTGTGAGCATAGTTAACTCAAGAAGTAAGTAGGTAGTTGAAAATAATCATAACTATTTTGTTAATATACCATTTTGTAATACGCACAAACCAATCCGTGTGGTTGTTAATGTTAAGTTGCAGTTAAACTCGGGACTAAAATTATAATCACATAAAAATACTACTGTGGAATAAGTTCATTTATTTAATACTCACAAATAAAAATTTTATTCGTATTATTAAATAATCACTTAAACCCACAATTAAAGAATCCAAGAAACTGTATCGTGTGGGAATCGAACACACGTGTCTGAGTTATGGTTTTATAGTGGTCTAATTTATCGATAACAACTTTAGTTTAATTTTAGTATAGGTACTATTACAATGCTCTCAAATAATCTTGTTGTGCACAGGGTTCTCTTTTATGTAAGTTAAAATCGCACTCGATCGAAGTGGCTAATGGTTCATCCAATAATACATGATGTACTTGATAAAAATATATCATATAAATATATAATCTTAGTACCTAGAAGAATGAAACACAATAAATTAGAAGCGATTACAAACTTCAAATATAAATAACAAAATAATATTTAGGAAGTTCTATAAAAGACGAATTCAGTGTTTACAACATGATAGTCGATCATGTTACTTAGAATATGGAATGCAATTGATGTGACCGTGGGAAGCGAGCATTGCATTGACATTGAACTTTGCCGATTCGAAAATAAACATAAAGCTAATTTACATCTATGAAGCAACCACCGGGTACGGTTACCGTCAACGGAACAGTCTACAGCAGCGGATTCATACACAGTTTGTACGCTTGATTGAATAATGTGCAATACGGTTCTGATCCGGTTGTCGTTGTCAAGTGTATCTGCACCTTAGCTTTATGCATGCAAGGCAAGGATCGACTATCCGTGTGACCACGCTTACCACTTGATTGTTACGTGTTGATGTAAAAGGTTGATGTATCGTCTGTAATGTGTTAAATTAAAATTTAGATGTCCTCGAGCCAATCTGGTCACAGAAAAAATGTGTGGGCCTAAAGGTGTGCACTACTTTACTTTTGTGGAGAGACATGAGACAATCTGTCCTAAATTTTAGTTTAATGTACGTGGTATCCTAAAGTTCAGATGTCCTCGAGCCAATCTGGTCACGAAAACGGGTATGTGTGTAATCCTAAGCGGCAATGCACCATCCTAATAAGTATGTGGAGAGACATGAGACAATCTGTCCTGAATTTTAGGTTACTGGTTCGTTCAGATACAGATCTAATTATGTTAACGGAAAGTATGTGTGTTGTATGTTTAAATCAATGTATAGTAAGTTTCATAGTTGTTTTAAGCTGGTGAGTATAATTAAATGAATCCGAGACGTAAAGGATGTATCGTCTGTAATGTGTTAAATTAAATTTAGATGTCCTCGAGCCAATCTGGTCACAGAAAAATGTGTGTGGACCTAAAGGTTTGCGCTACTTTACTTTTGTGGAGAGACATGAGACAATCTGTCCTAAATTTAGTTTAATGTACGCGGTATCCTAAAGTTCAGATGTCCTCGAGCCAATCTGGTCACGAAAACGGATATGTGTGTAATCCTAAGCGGCAATGCACCATTCTTAAGTATGTGGAGAGACATGAGACAATCTGTCCTGAATTTTAGGTTACTGGTTCGTTCAGATACAGACCTAATTATGTTAACGGAAAGTACCTATGTTATATGTTTGAATCAAGGTATAGTAAGTTTTATAGTTGTTTTATGCTGGTGAGTATAAATTAAATGAATTTGAGATCAACCATCAATATTGACATTTATAACTCATTGTCGCTAACTCAAACAAATGTTTCAACCTAGTGGAATAGGCGCCGAACCAGTATTTTACTGCACTATGTAGGAATTCATACTCCACCTTCCGTTTCATCGGGTGGAATAGGCGTCGAACCTGTGGATTTCATTTATATTATTGGGCATTCTACTCCACCGAGAGTGACGGAGGCGAACGGAGTGAGCCGAAGGAACGGAAGGTGGAGTAGAATGCCCAATAATATCCTACTGACCACAAATACTTTTGTGGTCTTATTTCAAATTAGTATGGTCCAATCATAGCCAACATTAAGACGTCAAAATGCCGCAGTGCGCGTTCAAAAACTGTGTAAATAACCAACGTATCACCAATGTTTTGTAAGGAATATTTTTTTTTTCGGTAAGTTTATATCATTAAGTGTTTTTCATGAAATAAAAACAGAATTAAATATTTTAGAATTCAATTAGCTAATATTATAATTGTTTGGCCAATGTTTGCTACACGCACCAACTATTGTATCAAACATCGACTGTTCTTGAACAGGGAATGCATGGAGTAGTGTTGTTATTTTATAATGTTATTTTTGTTTGTAGATTTCCTAGTGACCCATTTCTCTGTGCAGAATGGGTATCTATTGTCCCGAAAGAAAGAGAAGACAAAATATGCAACCCTTATAAAAAATCGAGAATATGTTCGATTCATTTTGACAGATTCGAGTCATTCGACATTGGAAACACGCAAAGACGTAGATTATTAAAAGCAGCGGTTCCCAAATTGCAGGTTATTATTATAAAGTACTAGACTGGTTGGTGTAAGAAAACGTTTCGATAAAATAGTAAGTTGATAATGACTTTTTTTTAGATTCACAGACCAATAAAAGATATTTGACGAAAGATTTATCAAATCAGGTTTTGTAAAAACCTTTCTCAGATGTCTTTTTTTTTTAATTTAATAGGTATTTTTAAAATGTAATAGTGGCAATATAATAAAATAGTCTCTACTAATTCTTTGATTCGGTCAAAAATATTTGTCACCATACAAAACGAACCTAAAAAAAATATAATACTGCAACTCTACGTCTTTCAAATCTTACTGTGTTCTGAGCATTGAAATGTGACACCAAGAACTACGTCTAGTTCCACAATAGAATAAGCACGAAATTGTAAACACAATGTTTTAACCTTAAGACATAGACTTAAGTTTTATTTTAGAATAAATAGTTTTGTACTGATGACTTTTTATTTTCAAGCGACATTTTAAATTTATTCGTTCTAACCTTTCTCCGATAGAAGGGACTTAAATAAATTCATTTTGCAATGGTAATTAAAGTTTATTTAAAAGCATTAAGGTTTGTAATATATTGTAGTTGTTAATACTAATAAACTTTTTTCTAAGATATGTAGATGTTTACGTGTGTGCAAACGTGGCCACTTGAGCGACTTATTTTTGTTCCTGATCCTTAATCTAGTACTATTATTGATCGAAGCTCTAAACAAAGCGTATTAACATCAGAAATAGCCAAATGAAATTATTTTTTAAATATCTATTAAAAATACTAAGTTATAAGCATTTGAAACTGCTGATTAGACAGAGAGATCCGATACAACGAATGACGTCATTCTCTGCATCGACGTACAAAATCCATACTAAATTCCGTTTATCTAGAAAGAGATAGAAAGAAAAGTTTAAATGGTTATAACTTTTGTATTGTTTGGCCGATTTATGTCTTGTTTCCGCTTTTTGTCATTATTTTTATAGTACTTTAACATTCCGTATCGAAATAAACAAAAGAAAATTTCGAGTCGAGGTCGAGTTGTCGCAAGCCCGACTGCTGAGCATGAGGTCCTGGGTTCGATTCCCGGGTCAGTCAAAGTTTTATTGGGTTTTTTCATCAGGAATTTCTTAGTAGTTATAGGCTCGGCCCCTATTACATGGGACTTAAAAACAACTGACGAAATGTGGGTGTACTATTAGGTAGCAGAGGTGTATCTGCCTAACTACTTCAGGGATTACAGGCATGATGTTATGTTACTTATGTTATGCTACTTATGTTATGTTACTTATGTTACGTTACTTAAGTATGTAATGTTACTTATGTTAGATTACTTAAGTTATGTTACTTATGTTATGTTGCTAGTGTTATGTTACTTACGTTGTGTTCCTTATGTTCTGTTACTTATGTTATTTTACTTATGTTATGTTACTTATGCTATGTTACTTATGTTATAATACACATGTAAACGGGTATTTTCGCGAATTTTTACCTTTAATATAAGCTCGACGACGTTTCGACCGGATTGCACCAGCCGTGGTCGCGGGAAGACTAAAGTATTGGAGGTACCGCCACAGCAAAGCGAAGGTGTTTATTCAACTACCCTCACTTGATCTTCATAAATGTTAGTACTAGTTCAGCCAGGTTTCAGGCTTGCTAAAGTGGATTCATCTTTCATCGGGTACTGTTTGAAATGTTACAATAAAATACCTCCCCACATTCTTCAACTGAATGAGACGAAATTTAAATCTTGTATAAAACGCACACTATGTAGGCAAGCATATTATAAGTTGGGGGATTACATTGATGATAAAAATGCTTGGCTAAATGCTGGTCCTGCTCCACAACCATAGGTGGGGGGGCAAACTAATTGTTTGTACTGGTCGGGCATTATTTGAGTCCATCGACACGTAAAGAAGAAGATGAAGAATTGATTCCCATGTTAATGTATTGTGGAAGCTGCAGAAGATTGTAAAAATATACTTGCATTGTATAGATTCCAGTTCTTAGTATTATATAATTGCATAGCACATGTGTGAGTACTTTGTACTGTTCAGCCACCATTTACATTTATTTATCTTTCATTGACTTGAATATGCCTTGGTGACTGAGAGAATGTCATGCTCACTTAAATGTCTCGCTGATGGTGGCGGGTGTGTCGGGTCATTTAGTTCCCTTCAATATGGTTGAGTTGAATGGCGCCGGTACATGCGTCATGTCTGTGAACGGGCGCTGTCAGTTGGGACTGGTCATCTCTTAGCTGCCAAGGTTCATTTTAATTACTTTATTCATACATTTTTAGTCTAATCTTTCACTCTGGATGCTCTTAGTGTGCACGTCTTTCTACATCGTTCTCACATATATGTATAATCTCAAAATTAATTATGTAACCAAGATTTTGTAACAATATTTTGATTTTAAAAGAGTGTCCATGGAGTTTCTTGCCCATTCTTCTCCATAGAGATCTACGCTAGGGAATGGGCAACTACAGTACTTTCTCAAGTTATTATGCCTTGTGACTGGGACTGTAGCTTTGATTTTCTTTTTTGTATTTTTGACTTTCAAAAGTGCCGTAATGGTCTAATTGAAATAAATGCTTTGAGTTTTTTTTTTTTTGAGTTAATTAGGGCCGGTTCACACTAGGACAGCACACTACACTAACAGTGTCCGCATACTGAGATGATTTCACTTGACGAGTACTCTTAGTGATAACTGGATTCCAAGCGGGAGAGAGTCTGAAGCCGTCTTCGCGATTGAAATTAGGATACTTCTTGATCTCAATCGCTTCCCGAACCATTCTCTTATAGTAGTGCTTCTCATTTGCAAGGATTTTTGGGTTGTGTAACTCCATCCAGTGGTTGGGTCCTGAGTCTATCACATGCTCCGTTTACATGTGTATTATAATGTGTTTTGATCGTGAAAGTTTAAAAAAGACAGTTACCTGTGTTATTTTACTTATGTTATGTTACTTATGTGATGTTACTTATCCTAAGTTACTTATGTTATGTTACTTATGTTATGTTACTTATGTTATGCTACTTATGTTATGTTACTTATGTTATTTGCTGTTTGTCTCTACAGTTCCCCTCTCCAAATTCGTCCTGACAAGCGGGTCCAACCCTCATTCAGTGACGAGCCTCTAAACCGAAAAGCCGAACTCTTTTCGAGCAAGCCCGAAGTCGTCATGGACCACATATCGAGCTCGAATAGTTTCGGGTCAAACGTGACACTTGTGGGGAACAGGATAGATGTCGCTAGTGATGCTTGCGATGTGGGCAATGGTGCGCAGGGACACGGGTTCGATGTCGTGGCGTATAAGACGGATAATGGGGTTAAGAGTAATAGGTGAGTTTTATATGATTTATTTATAACTCGTAAAGGCTAATACTAAACAGTTTTCGCCGATAAATATCAAACAATTGCACATGCGTCATCAAAGACTTTAAATGCAAAAGTCCGACAAATGATTGAAACTACAAAACACAGAATACACCTAAATGTAAACGACAAACATACCACTTCTTGTCGCCGGTGTACAGTCGCCAGCGCATCAAGTTACCACAAACTGTCAAATTGTCTCTTTCGATTTTGAACTAAACCGTCAACATTTTCTGGTTTAAAATCATTTGGAGTAACTTGACAGTTTGTGGCAACTTGATTTGCACATCGACAAAGTCTCTCTCTAATCTTCTTTTATTTACAAATAATTCTTCACTTTGGTTATCTTAAAGAACGTCTTTAAAAAAAATAATTTGTAATATTTTTCTTTCCCCCCACAGGCACTTACGCGGTGACTGGCTCATATACTGGGAGCACGAAATCGGTCGTCCCGACAAAGAAACTCGGTTCAACCTGAAACAGATCAAATTACAGACCTTCGTAGGACACACACACTCTGTCAAGTCCATACACTGTCTGGACAATGAGAGCAGCTTCATGAGCGGGTCGAAGGACAAGACTGTCAGACTCTGGTCTTTGAGGAATCAGGTTAGTAGTAACTGAGTTTTACACGTTTGTGTGACACACACATTACATCGAGTCCATACACTGTCTGGCTGTTTGGACAATGAGAGCAGCTTCATGAGAGCGCTTCAGCTCTGGCCTTTGACGAAACAAGTATCTTAGTCCAGTATAGTAGCTAACATGCTATACTTATTATAATATACTTAATAAAAATGATAGCTACGAAGCGTACCTATCATTCATATACATTATCTATAGAGTTAGTGCCCTTTTTACAATTTCTCTTGATATTGTATTTCGCGCTTTGGCAGCGACACAGGGAATTGAACTTTAGTGTTTTCTGAGTTAGCACTCTGCGAATCGATCTTGAACGATTCGTTTACATGAAATTACCTGAAGTAAAATTATTAAGTTTTTCTTTGTTATGACTTTTACGTCAGATTTGTCAAACTGTCATTACTTATTTTTATTTTTCGTAGATTTATCACCAGCCTATTTCAGTAAATCGATAGTCCATTTTAGTTTCTTTTTTCGATTTTTATCAATATGGTTATTATCCGACCCCAATAAACTTGGGAAATGGCTAGGCAGATGATGATGGTTATTCGAGACAAACATAATTTTTCAATTCCAATCAAAAGTTCCTGAGATTAGCGCGTTTAACCAAACAAACAAGCAAACTCTTCAGCTTTATAATATTAGTATACATGATTCGCGGCCGTAACAAATACGCTTCCAGCTTTAGTAAACAGCAAGACTAGAAAAGACATAATAATCAATAATAAGTACCTACATCATTTCTATAATGTAATTTTGATGAATATTATTACGGTTCTGTATATTATATTATCTTGCATGCAATGTACCATGTACACACTGCAAACTAGTTCGGTTTGCAGGGCACACTAACATAGTTATTGGTGTGCGTAAAATCAACGTGGTCTGGCTTCGCCTATTTATTAGTGTTTGCGCTTCACAATAACCCGTTGTCCACCCACACACTTGCAATTTTTTGTCACTTGATGTTGCATGAATATGAAGCATAAATTTAGCCATTTTAACAATCGTCTCCGTGGCGCAATGGTCGGACGTGCGGTTAACGATATCTTACGCCGCCAGCGCGTAGTGCCGTAAGTTCGAATCCGACTGCCAACATTTCAATGTTTTTGTATGTTTAATAAAACATTTTACATTTGTTTGTTAAATTCATTGCTTAACTATTGGCAAGTTTCCTTTATTTTGAGTTAGAATATATTATTATAGATCTACCCTCTAAAAATGACAAATCATGTGTAAGTTAGTTGTTTTAAGTTCATCGTCATAATGCTATTGACTATCGGGCTTTCGTTACGTTTTTAGACATTATACCCTGCGTGTTTTGAGCAGTGCTTTTATTTGTTAACCATTATGAATCACCTAACTACACTTTTAAGAGCTAGCATTATTATTTTGCGTGAGCAAAACGTTTCAATTAGTGAAATTGCGAGGCGTTTAAAGATATCAGTAAGTAACAAAATGTTATTAATATGTTTAGAAGATTAATGTGTTTTTAATATAATCCACATGTTACCTATTGATTGTTGTTATTTGTAACAATATTTTATTACTGTTCACAGAGAAGGACTGTGCAATTGTGGGTCCATCGTTATGCAGATTCGGGAAGCATTGATCCTTGCCGACCGGGACCAAAGGCTGGATTAGCATACACAGATACCAATAAGCGGCACCGTGATATAGTTGCGACGCACAACGCTGAGCCCTTCCTCACTACTCGTTCAACGGCGACTAAACATGACGTGACATTACAAACTGTACGGAACCACTTGCGTGCAGCTGGTGTGAAAAGTCGTAGGCCGGCCAAGAAAATATTACTGTCAGATATTCACAGACAAAACCGGGTACGCTTCGCAAGAGAATATTTGGATTTCGATTGGTGCAATAATGTTGTTATATTTAGCGATGAAAAATGTTTTAAGTCAGACAGAGACGGTCGCAAAATATTGTGGCGAAAAGATGGTGAACGCTATAATAAAAAAAATATTCTTCCATGCAGGGGTAGTGGCCGCATTACTTTGGGATATTGGAGATGGATGTCATCAATGGGTCCTGGTGAATTAGTGCAGGTAGGGGGTCGCAATACCAGTGAAGGTTACTTGGACGTTTTACATAACCTGATGCTACCAAGTGTGCGCGTTGCATACCCGCAAGAACACATTTACTTTTTGCATGATAACTGCGCAGTGCATCGCGCGCGACATGTGCAAAGTTGGTTAAACGTTCAAGAAAATTTTACTGTCATTGAATGGCCATCAAAAAGTCCTGACCTGAACCCCATTGAAAACCTATAGGGTCATATGGTGCTAAATTGGGACTCGTCTGAAGTCAGGTCCAAATCCAATTTAGATGATGTCGTCATGGGAATCGTTTCGTGGACTGATTCTGATCTTGTGCAAAAATATGGTTGCTAGCATGAGGACACGATTGCAACAAGTAATAGATAGTGAACGCGCACCAATCGGCTATTAATAAAAATATCAGGGGGTAATTTGTTTTAAGTGAGTGATGTTATTGTTGGTGAGATAACAATTTAGGATACTTACCTACTTCTTAATATCTTTCTTACTAACATGTTTATTCATGTCACTAATAAATAAATTACCCACTTAAATATAAAAAATAACGTTATTTCCTGTCCGACTTAGAATATTTGTCACGCACAAAACTTTTTTATTTGTAATTATACTTATTAAAAAACCTAGTCAATAAATATTGTTGATTTCTTATTGCAAATTGTTTAATTTCCACTTCCATATTTTTTTCTTATTATCAGATAAAATACTAAAAAAAAAAACAACAAAATGACAACAAATGTTTTTAAAAATGCAAAAAGCTAGTGTCGGCGGCGGGATTCGATCCTACGAACGTTGCTTTATCAGTCGATTGCTTTTACAGCTACGCCACCAGACCAGTTAGTAACAATGTGAAATTTATGCTTCATATTCTTTGCCTACAAAATAGTCCTAACCGTTTTCAATTACGACGGCCAATCTTAGCGAAGATTAGCCACACACACACACACACACACACACACACACACACACACACACACACACACACGTGCTGCTGACATATTGTGAGACGTGAGGCGAAGTAATACACCAGTTGTTTTTACGCACACCAACATATTATGTTGGTGTGCTCTGCAAACCGAACTAATTTGCTGTGTGTACACCATGTTTAAACAAATAAAATTTTACTTACTTAATGACCAGTAAAACACTCGTTTTCATCCCCAGGGTGACGGCAATGCGACCTCTCAATGTAACTGGACGTACACGGGTCACAAGAAGGGCGTGTTGTCGCTCACGTTCTTGGAGTCGTTGCGTCTCGCCGTGTCCACTGACTCCGTCGTGCACATATGGGACCCTTTCATGGAGAGCGTCGTGTCGCAGGTTTGTTCTTACGATGTCTTGTTAAAACCTTTCTGAATAATGAAAATGCAGAAAGATTTTAAGGCGACTACAGGAGCTAAATTTACTTTTGCAACTCTATTTGTGGTGGTTCAAACTTCGTTCGAAATCCTGTTAGAATAAAGTTCTGATTAGCTTGCACTACAAAGTGGTTGTTACGTCAGTCACTGCGGGCCGAATAGTGCGAAATGAGTGGTTTTTTTCGATTTACAAAAAATCTATTGATTGGACTAAAAAAATAAAACACTATCATGCTAATATGTTGCTTGCAGTTTTATTTGCCAAAAAATCGGAATGATCGCATGTATTTTAGTATGGTTTAACTCGTTAAAAGAAATTTTTAGAGAAAAGTTCGTGATTTTAATTTATCGAGTAAAATTAGTTGTATTATGTTTTCAAAACACTATCATACTAGTATATATCCTGAAGAATATCATATATTTTTCTGGTTTTGTTTATTGCAGTGAATCTTATGCTTTTTTGCATTATAGCGTTTAGCTCCTGTAGTCCCCTTAAACGACTATCCAGAATTCTTGTAACAAATCTAAGATATAACTAAAATATTTATATATTTTATGAACAACTTTTGTTGTAACTTTTTACTTGATTTAATTAACAATTCGATTTTTTCCCCCTTAACAAAGCAATACATTTTGTTTTTTTTTTATCGTTTCATGATTTAAATTTTTTTTGGCCAAAAATTACTAGCAAAATGGGCTTCATTATAACCTGCTTTTAGGTATAGGTAACCTGAGTTCCTTCGTTCCTTCATTAATCAAATTGTTGTTCGATTCAGTTGGACAGCATGAAGTCTCCAGTCAGCATAGTTCGTACGCTAGCGGGTCCGTCTGCGGCGGTACTGGCGGCCACTACAGACGCCACGCTGCGCGTCATAGATGCGCGCACGCCGCACACCTCGCACGAGCTGAAGGTAAACTTGTTTTGCGTTGGGAAATTGACCTATTTCAATCAGAATGAAGGTGCACTTTCTTTTAGATGAAAACAAAATGTAAATTGCGCAATAAACTTTCTCTCCTAATTTCTTGGCGGGATGGCAGTTATCGTGTAATGAGTTCATTCTAAATCATCCCTTATATCATTGAGATATAAAAAGCCAAAACAAATGAGGCTGGGATTGTAGCGTGATAATAAGTATCGACATTAAAACAAGACGAAAAAAAAATACAATTTGATGTTTTTTTTTTAGAGTTAACGACCGCGATATTTATTTTATTACAATTATTTTGTTCTGAATTCCAGCTACCGATGAGCGCGACGACGTTCATCCGCTGCATGTGCGTGTGTTCGTCTGGCGGCTGGGCGGCGTGCGGGCTGGCCAGCGGGCACGTGGCCGTCACCGACCTGCGCACCGGCCTCACCATCGCCACGTGGCGCGCGCACGACGGGGAGGTAGGACACTACGTCACACACTAGGTGTGCTCTAGGGGCGGCTGGGCGGCGTGCGGGCTGCGGGACTATTCGAAAGAGATACCGTGGCCCCGGAACTTAAAGGGTGAAGAAAGAACATGGATGGGTTTTAGTCAAAAAAAGTCTGACACTCCCTCCCGCTCCGCCCAGAGCGGTCATTTGATGATTCCTAGCCGAAAAAAAGCTGCTGTTGTGACTATGACGAATTTTTAAAATCTATAATTATATTTGCACAAAATCATCCAGAAAATTTCTTGCAAACTTTGTAACATATAACATTTTCATTACTCAGGTACTGAGGTTGGCGACAGTAGACGACCATAGACTACTCAGCTCTGGTCTGGATCAAGTCACGGCTCTATGGAGACCTGACGATGGAGAACTAATAGCACATCTCAAGTATGCAATACTTTGGTTATTTTTTTTTTAGATTCTCGTATCCAAACAGTCAGTTTTGTCAAAAGAAACTACTTTTACACACACTTGTGAAGTTGTGATGACTAGAATCCCTTGCTACGCTCGGGATTCTACTCTAGAATCCCTTGCTACGCTCGGGATTTTACTCTAGAATCCTTTGCTACTCTCGGGATCCAACTTAGTCCCTCGAATTAAATTCTCTTTTTTTTTCACGTTGTTTGTTGTATAATCTACTGTTATTATACAGACTGTTCAGAAACCTTTAAATGACAAAGAGTAAATATTATAAAGGCAAGCCACGCTTTTGCGCTTGTATGAGAGTACCGCCACCGCTGCGTACTTGGTACTTGGCTAGTGAAAATTCAGTCAAAGAGTGAGGTATACAAGGTGTAAACGGACCTTTCACGAAGCTGACAACCAAGCATTTTGTACATCAAACTAAGTAACTACGCAAAAATTATTGCTGAGAAACGACATTTTTTTTGGGGTGAAAAATTACGTTTTACTGTAGGACTCAATGTAACGCACTCAAAACATTGTGTTGATGAATGGATTGAATAGTACAGGGGTCATGGAGGTATTTAAAGTAAAGTTATAACATTAAAACCTTGTATTTAAAATAAAAAAAACTTCTAGAAAAGTTGGAACCTTGACCCCCAATATCTCCGTAACTAGAAGGTTCCCAGGTAAGAAAATACAAACAAAAAAATGGTCGCAATGACGGGGAGTACAAGTGCCTTTTTACACCCATTACGAGTACGTTCTTCTGAGGGCAGACTAGTTCCGTCATTTACATACGTCCATATCTTATACACTAGAAGTCATAGACTGCAGTAGATGTGACCAAAATCGATTGTCATCATTATACACTAAGGTAACTATAGTCTCCCCGCCAGATAAGTAAGAATTAAAGGTCATTAATCTGTCCTTAATTTCTCTGCGTAGGTACCCCGACAAAACATTATGAATCGTTTTTTTGTTACTAGAAAAACTCAAGGATCACGATGAAGGTTGTTTTGGGACAAGCTTATGTTTTTGACGACCCGAATGGCGCAGCGGTAGTGTGGCTGCCTTACGTTCTTAGGGTCCCGGGTTCGAATCCCGGTTGGGGCAAATGTTTGTGTGATGAGCATGGACATTTGTTTTCAAGTCTTGGATGTTTATATGAATAATAAGTATGTATTTACAAACAAAAAGTATCTATGTAGTATATCAACTATCTGGTGTCCACGACACAAGCCTTGTTGCTTAGTGTGGCACTAGGTGGCGCTGTGAGTAATGTCCAGCAATATTTATTTATTTATTTTCCTCTACAGAGGCAGCACAGAGCCCGTCCACTGCCTCTCAGTATACTACAAAGAGTTGATCTCAGGCACAACGAACAACCGCATCGGAGTGCACACGTCCCTCTCTCAAGACGCCAGCTTCTCGAGCACCAAACTACGCTCCGATACGTTCCGGGGCGTACTCACGTGTATGGCAGTATTACCGCTGAATAGACTGTTGCTACTGGCCAGTGATAATGGTACTATTAGTCTGTTGTGTTGAGTGCCTAAAATAGGACAAGCATAATAATTATTTTGAGATTACCTACCTTCCTATATCGTTATGTATTGTCAGTTTAAACAATAGGGTAGATGTAAAAAAAAAAACTAATTAGTCCGTCAGATAGATTTCCAAAAAAATTTTGGACACATATTTTTTCTTTTTTCACGTAAACATAAAATGAAGACCATACAGTGCGTCGAAAACTCGTGTGGCGTCACATTTGAGTACATTTTTTACTCAAATGGTACGTCTGCGTCACAAGCGCACTCATGATCACACGTTTTATCATCGTAATTTTTTATTAATTTGATAAAACAAAAAATACGCATCCAATATTTTTCGATAATGTAACTGACGGACTAAACAGAAACATATTTTTTTTAGTCAGTCATCACATCCCTATTGGTATGTTTTTGTATGCAGGGTTATTGGTCATATTGCAACAATCCGTTATGGGATGTATGTCGACGTGGGACGATTTGACGGCATGGTTGCCGCAGTGGCACGGAACAAATACTTGTATGACATACAGGTAGTTGTTCCGGATCTGGGTGTTTGTGAATTTTAAGTGTTTGTAAACGTACCCACGACACAAGAGAAGTTTGTAGGCAACGTTTTCAGTAAGAAATGAAAATATGCTTAAGGGGCAACAACACCTAATTTGTTGAAATTGATGATATTTAAGCAGTTTTTTAAGAAAAACCATTGGTTCTAGCACATCAAAAAAAAAATGTTAAAATTCATCATATTTCAAAGACCTTGAACGGACTCGATACTTGGACGTAATCGGCTCGATAGAAAATAATTGCAAAGATTGGTCTTAAAATCATCATTAACGGTTCTATCTTTTTATTTTTTTGACGTATGGGTCTGCAATTAAAAACCCGCAAACCGCTAATGAGTCATATTTCACAAATAATCCACACTTTTTTTATTTCAATATTTTTTCATTATTATCTTCCAAAACCGTGTATTGTACACATCTGCGTATCCCCTCAGAGCATACAGGCGTGATGTTACGTCATTTGAGGCGCATGCGGAACACGATCGCACCAACTTAATATACCTAACTGTCGAAATCTGGGTGTATTGTACACATCTACTGGCCGCCCAGTAATAGTGACGTCTCGTTTACTCCCATAAAAATAGACAGTGTGCGCAATGTTGGTGTTGACAGCGCCTTAAACCCGTTAGGTTTGCAAATAATTTGATGTATTCTGGTTTCATGAAGAAACTAAATTGTCAAATTACTCGAAATGTTTGTCATGTGATATATCACATGACAAACATTTCGAGTAATTTGACAATTTAGTTTTTTCATGAAACCAGAATACATTTGGTTGCATTCATGCATCATTTGGTTGCAAATGACCTCCCGTACTTCCCCTTGACGGATTGACGACATATTACCAATAAACTTGTATATTTTGTTGAAGTGTATTTGAAATAAACTTAAAATTACTTGCTAAATAAAATCGGCTTTAAACTTTCTTTTTGTAAAGATTCTGCAGGCGGTTGTCAGGAATAGAAAATGTTAAACAGAAAAACCTGAATCTATTTAGTAATAACCCTGATTGAAAATGTGTTATGTAAGTGTAATTTGCTGAGCTTCCATGGATCCGTTCCAAGATCTACAGAAAAAAAAACAAATCATTCCTCTTAACTCATTCCTATAACATTTTTCAAGAATTTTTGTTTGGAAAATAGTTAAAAGTTAAGAAAAAAAAAGTATGAAAAGCGTGTTTTAGTTAGTTTTAAGAAATAAACTTTTATTATAATTGTGTAAGTATATAATATAAAAAAAAACTGTATGTGTGAATACCTGCTTGAGCAAAAAATTTCGCGATCTAGTGCGATTGTAGGCCAATCCTTTTTAAAATCATTCCCAAATGTAGTGTGGTACAGCACTTTGGACCTTGTGCCTTCTGCAGACAGTTTTCCGGCACGTGATCGCATGACCACAGAGCATCTTTTCAACGTTTTTTCGTGACGTACGAAACCGGCGTTTTTGGTTTCTGTAGGTACTTCTAGAATATCATATGGTAATTAAAAAAGATTGGTGTACAGGCAATACTAAGGTCTTGCTCTATGTTATTATGTATTATTTTAGAAGATTTATCAATGTGGCTAAGTTGTAAGACAATAGTTTATGTAATATTAATGATGAATGATTAGGTTTGCTTTAGAACGTGGAAAGAGTTGGATGTCGTCGATAGAACGAGCATACCAGCCCGCGTAGCATGCCCAGACAGATAAACAAAAGATTTGTCGATTCTCTTTCGTTTCTACGGTGGTCATGCTACGCGGGCTGTAGATGACTACTCGCTCTTTCTTTAAAAGGTAGAATAAACAGGGCCTTTTTGACTTAATAGGTACTTTACAAACTTAATAAGTGACGGTACTCACTACCAGTCAAATATTATTTCTTAAAGTTATATTTTAACTTCTAATGATGGTGTAAGGTGTTGCCCTCAAATAGCGCGAAATTACTCGAAGTTTAAAAAAAAATTAAGTAGGTATATCGAAACCTATAATGTCTGTAAAGTTACGCTAACTAATTATATTTGACCCTGAATACTTGTACGCATGGTGATCAATCAAACTGTGCAAAACCAAATTACGCTGACCTCTTATTGTACGGGAACCTCGTACAAAGCGACGTCAGGTAATACTTGATGTGTCGCCGTGTGTACAGCGTTGTGGTCATATTTCACTGTGTGATTCAAACCATCCAACTGAACAGTTTCCTCCATGGGACTACCATCGAAATCGAGAAGAAGAAGAAGAGGTATTAGGGTATCAAAAACTGGCCGTTTTTCGGAACGGGATTTTCGGTTTCGGGTTTTTGTTCCGGGTACCCAGGTTTTTCGGGTTTTTTCATTAATACAAAATGTTCTTGCTCTATTTATTAATGAACAATTACAAAGGTTATAATATTGACCCAATGGTGGAAATCTTCAGGGAGGAAGCTCTAGACGAGCTTTTTGCAAAATGCGGCGTACGGACAATAAGTCCAAACTTTCGTAGTAGACTCTGGAGCTTATGATGGAACGACGTGAAAACCCACTCATCACTTCGACAGAACTACAGGCACTAGCAAAATAATTAGAAAATTAGTAAGACGCGATCTTCGATGCTCCAGCTCAATAGAAAAAGCAATTTAGCAAAACTGGGGATCGAAAGTGTCCGTCTGATTACTTGGGAGAAGCCACCTGACAAAGTTGACTAAATCTAGTGCGGAATGGGGATATCGTCGTTTCGAAGCCGGAGATTCTTTTGGAAGTCAAAAACTTATGCCAGTTGTAGTTGTACGCATTGTATGCATCTGGATCTGATCCCGAAAATGAGAATCCTTAGACCAGAGCAACCTTAACCCGCCATTTCACAGAAGACCTGCCGGGAGTCAGCCAAAATGAAATCGAGGCGGCTCTTAGACAGCTTAAGAATCGAAAAGCCTAAAGCCTCTGATGATGAGGATGGGATAATGACTGAGCTTCTGAAAGAGGGAGGAAATCTTCTATTAAAAGAGCTTTTCAACTCAGTCCTGTTCTCTGGGAAAACTGCAGAAGCATGGAGAAGGAGCCTGGTCGTTCTTTTATTTAAAAAGGGGAACAAGACCATTTAAAGAACTACATATCCATTTCGCTTCTTAGCCACGTGTTCAAGCTGGTTTCAAGAGACGTCACGAATCGTCTAGCGCGAATACTCGTCGACATCCAGCCAACGGACCAAGTAGAGTTTCGAGCAGGATACAGCACCCTAGACCACATCCACACAGTGCGGCAGATTATACAGTCCGAAGAGTATAATTGACCTCTGTTTTTTGCATTTTTGGACTATGAGAAAGCTATTGATTCTATCGAAACCTGGGCAGTCCTGGCCCCTTATTCACAACGCTTCGATTCGATTTTCGATTCGGAAAGTCGTATGTCTATCTTTTTTTGTCATAAAGAAATCGAGCGAGGCCTGGAGTCTCTGTAGCGGTGCAAATATAGCACAACCCATTGCGTCGGAGGCTGAGGCAAGGGTACGTAATTCCCCCGAAATTGTTCACCAACACACTGGAGGATGTATTTAAGACGCCGAACTAGGAAGGACGTGGCATTAACATCAACGGCGACTACATCTCACACTTGAGATTTGTAGATGATATCGTCATACTGGCTGTATCGCTGCACGACTTAAAGCAAATGCTAGATGGCCTAGTAGATTCTTCAATACGCATTGGTCTCAGGGTGAACTTAGCCAAAACCCAGATTTATTCTACGAACACGTCGACCCAGGACCTATTGTTGTGGTCCTCTCGAGGTTGTTCGAAAACATATTTACCTCGGGCAAACTGTACAGTTTGGTAAGAACAACTTTGAGAGGAAGGTAGCCTTCCTCTAGAAGAATTCAGCTGGGCTGGGCAGCATTTGGAAAACTTTTTCAGATCTTGTCGTTGCGTATTCTACAGAGCCTAAAGACTAAGGTCTTCAACAAGTGCGTTCTGCCTGTTATGACTTACGGGGCCGAAACGTGGACACTCACAGTACGGCTGGTCCATAAATTTAAGGTTTAATGGAGCGGCATTGCTCGCTAAGCGACCTTGAATTTACTATGCTTGAAGTCTTCCTGAGGGATCGCATCGGGAACGAGGTGATCAGATACTTTTTTGGAAAAAAAAAAACAAATGTAAAATTTTAAGTAGGTAAGTATCTTAGAAGATTATATATAAAATAAATTTAAGACAAAAAACTATACAACGGGTACTTTCAAATAAGAATTTTACCAATTCCACAACCCAAGAAACCTTGTAGCGTATTTTTGAGAATAAATTATAAATTAGATGAATAACTTGGGGATATAAAATTTTACTTATTCATGTAGCTACATTTTAAACGACCTACGACGTGTTGCGTGTCTGATCTGCAAAGTTCACAGATCAATAATGATCGATTACGAAAAAGACCGAAAAACCCGAAAAAAACGTTTTTTTTACAAACTGAAAACCCGGGTAATCCCGGCTTTATTCAGAACCGGGAAAAACCGATTCGTATGCCCTAGTAGGTATTGAAGCTTTGTACTGGACAGCTGATTTTTAGGTTTCTGTATTCGAAGGATAACTCACGGAACCCTATTACTAAGCCTCCGCAGTCCGTTCGTCCGTCCGTCTATCTGTCAGCGGTCTTTCTCTTATGATCCGTAATAGGTAAACAGTCGAAATTAACACAGAATGTGTATTTCTGTTGCCGTTACAACAACAAATTGAAAATTGAATGGGCTCCCCTACTACGATGATACGGAATCCCTTCATGCGGGAGTCCGACTAGCACTCGTTTGTTTTTGAAGTGAAAACTTCTTTAAACGCGTTGAGCACTTTTTGGGTGAAGGAAAAACATTGAACTCATCGTCACGTAACGTAACGTGCGGTCACGCTTCATAGCACTCGTAGCATCCGCTACGGCGTAGCACCACATAGGCATGCGTGGGGCATAACCAGTGCTACGACTGGGGCGGGGCCTGTGTACTTTTTGTTTTCACTTCTATCGGCAGTCCCCAAAGACTGCTCGGATTATTGTGAATTCGACGGTGGTGTCATGGAAAAAGTTATTCAGTTTGATGGTCTGAATAACCCTGAAATATGACCACGCCTTTTTGTACAGGCTGTATAGCTGTCTATGATAACACTGACTAGTGTGAAAATAAGAAGTGTTGTAGTTTCGCATGTAGATAAAATATGATAAAACCTTATCATATGTGTCGAAAGTACAAATAGTCGTTACCAAAGATGTTAATCAATCATAATAATTATTTTGAGATTATCTACCTTCCTTTATCGTTATGTATTGTCAGTTTAAACAATAGGGTAGATGACAAAAAAAATCTAATTAGTCCGTCACATAGATTTCCAAAAAATATTGGACACATATTTTTTCTATTTTCACGTAAACAAAAAATGAAGACGATATAGTGCGTCGAAAACTCATGTGACGTCACATTTGAGTATTTTTTTTACTCAAATGTGACGTCACAAGCTCTCACTCATGTTCTTTGACACGTCTTACCTCCGTCAAGTTTGATTAATTTCATAAAACAAAAAACACGTATCACATATTTTTCGATAATCTAACTGACGAACTAAACAGAATCATATTTTTTTTTGTCAGTCATCATCCCTATTATGCTCATTTTCACTAAATTCATACGTAAAGAACGCCTGAATATAATAGGCTAGTTTCCATCAACAATAAATTGCAAATCTATTTAGTCCGTCAGAGTATTGGAAAATAATGCACACGTATTTTTTGTTTTTGTAAATCAATGAATATTGACAAAGATAAAACGCATCAAAACTCGGAGAGTGGGGGGCTCGTGGCGTATAGCACGGCGTGAGAATTTTTAAAGCGTATCTTGGTCAATTTTGGTTTACGTAACAAAAGAAAAAATACGTGTCAAATATTTTTTGATAATCTAATTGACGGACTAATTAGATTTTTTTAGGACACAAGCCTATTGCACTGTTGTATTATCAAATATGGTCACTGAGCCGAGCGGAATTTCTTTAGGTATTGTTTTAAGCATAGACTACCTCGTTGGTCGAGGGGTCGCAAGCGTGACTGCTGTGCATGAGGTTCTGGGTTCGAGTCCCGGATCAGGCAAAGTGAAATTAAGTTTTTCCATCGGGAATTTCTCAGTAGCAGCCACTTAGTCTGAATTTGTGCCCGATTGATGGAAATAGGCTCGCATCTGATTTAAAAACATAACTCGCGTAATGTGGGTATACTATGTATTCGATATTTAGTTCCCTTCAAAATGGTTGAGTTGAATGGTGCTGATCCATGCGTCATGTTCGTGAACGGGCGCTGACAGTTGTGACTGGTCATCTCTTTAGTGACCATGGCTTATTTGAATGAATTATTTTGGTTTTTTAATTGTATTTTATTGTTTTGTTTTTACTGTGGACACTTTTAACGTGCACTTGCTACATTGTTCTCACATAATATACCATCTCAACATGAATGATGTAACCAAGATTTTGTAACAATATTCTGATTTAAAAGAGTGTCCATGGAGTTTCTTGCCCGTTCTTCTCCATAGAGATCTACGCTAGGGAATGGGCAACTACAGTACTTTCACAGTTTTTATGTCTTGTGACTGGGACTGTAGCTACATTTAATTTTCATGTTTGTTTCGACAATTCTAAAGTGGCTGTAACTGGCTTACTTGAAATAAATGCTTTGATTTTTTATTTTATTAAGTACCCGTTGCCCTTCCCTTCGGGGATGACAGGCGTGAGTTATGTTTTAAGTATCACCTAGTGTAAGTGAAAATGCACCATAATATTGTATTCTTGGTAAGGATTTTCCGAAATAACTTCTCAAATGTTTAATATCGATTAATGTAAACCTTATGTAAACACACATTCCCTGTACAGTAGAACTCGAAATATAGTCAT
This sequence comes from Xestia xanthographa, assembly GCA_905147715.2. NCBI lineage: Eukaryota > Metazoa > Arthropoda > Insecta > Lepidoptera > Noctuidae > Xestia > Xestia xanthographa. Next base: position 23,930,605 of record LR990648.1, read on the forward strand.
ATAACTGAAAAAAGTATGTAAGTATTGTGTAACTGTAAAAACAAACCTCAGAAATAAAGACACCTTAAATCATGATGTATATTTAAAATGTATGATTTTGTGTGGGTATCGAATATAATAGATGTATGTAATGTACATAACAGTTTTGTTCCCTTTTAGCTGAACAGAGCGGTGCGGGAGGGAGGGGGGAGTGAGGTGATGTGTCGCTGAGCTCCCCCTCCCCCCCCGCACCGCACAGCTACCCCAGGCACCGTCCGGTATGCCAGAAGTTATCCTCATTAATGTAAATCTATACTAATACTAGCTGATGCCCGCGGCTTCGCCCGCCCACAAATTATATACTAAAACCTTCCTCTTGAATCACTCTATCTAATAAAAAAACCCGCATCAAAATCCGTTGCGTAGTTCTAAAGATCTAAGTATACATAGGGACAAACAGACGCGGCAGGGGATTTTGTTTTATAATATGTAGTGATAGTAATGATTAGAGGTTTGTAAGGTTGGATGTAGGGGATAATTACCGGAACTACTTATTTGATTCCAAGCTACATTATCCTGGCTGTAATAAAGGAAGCGAAACTGCGTGCGAAAGCTAGTGTACGATATAAAATTAATAAACCATATTTATGTAGAGTTGCCAGTATAAATACTTAATTGTAATGATTTTAATTGTATATAAGAAAATATAAGCGAAGCAAATGAATTGTGTATTTTCTGTACTTGTTTTATTTCATCCACGAATATCCATGATTCATCCATGACTTTTATTAAGCGTGTTTCAGAAGGTACCAGCTCATATTTGGTACAGAGTAGAGACTAGGGCATCGAAAACTGCCCATTTTTCTGAACCAGTTTTTCGTTATCGGGTTTTTTTCCAAGACCATAATATCAATTTTTTACCAATTTCACAACCCAAGAAACCCTGTAACGTATTTTTGAGAATAAATGAGATGAATAACTCTGGGGATATACAATTTTACTTACATATTTCTACATTTCAAACGACCTACGACGTGTTGCGTGTCTGATCTGCGAAGTTCACAGATCAATAATGATCGAAATTAAAAAGACCGAAAAACCCGAAAACCCGGGTTTATAAACGACAGAACCGGTTTTTTTTACAAAGTGAAACCCGGGAATTCCCGGGTTTTTGAAAACCGGGAAAAACCAGTTCGTATGTGCCCTAGTAGAGACCCTGGGCAAATTTCTCCATCGGGAATATGTTTTTTATACACATAAATTTAGGTCGAGTAAACAGGCATTGAAATTTTGTATTTTCATGGTTGGAAGGCCACTAGGTGGACCGATGACCTGGTGAAGGTTGCGGGGATTCGCTGGAGTCGCACGGGACCGGTCAATGTGGCGACACTTGACCACTGCTGGACATAGGCCGACGTCTTTCGGCTGAAATAATAATGATGGGACATGTGATTATTGGTTCGCGACTAGAATGTTGGTCTCATGGAGGAATTTGTTCTGCTTGATGATCTGTACCGGCCATAGTCGTGTCATTGACACTGGTTTAGTCACCATCAGGGATTTTAATTTTGATAACAAAAAAACTATCGATATTAGTCGAAATTTGTCGCCAAATATCAGAATTTGTCGGTCACTGGTTCAAAAGATATAAGTGGTGGTGGTAGTGGTAGTGGTGGTGGTGTGGTGGTGGGGGTGGTAGTGGTGGTGGTGTGTGGTTTATGTACGGTGAAACCGCACATTCTGCAATTCAGCACTTTACGCCACATTCATTTCAACTTATAATAATCAGTTCAGTTTGCGTTGTGGTATCAAGTCAGCCAGGCGTTCTCGCTACAGCCAACAAGGGCCGCGCCACTCACGTTATTTCCACACCATCAGTTCATTAAGCACATTTTACTTTAAGTACCTGTGGGACAAGGACAATACAGTAGTGTTACAGTTCTTTACTTTCTTTTATTCCATTCACCTATCATAAAAGTAATGTCTGGTCTAGCAAGGGATCATACATTCTTTTCGGTCCTTCGAGCCGGATAAGCCATTGGCGCAGGAAGATATTCCAACGCACATATTGACGGTGACGTTGAAGCATCCTGCTGCTACCGCATTGGTCAGATTAGCATGTAAAATACAGTCCTTTTACAGATTACCTACTTCTGATTTGGTATCTTTACTTTCGAAATAATGATGGTAAAATAACTGTGAAACTACTGTAGATATTGAAGGCATACAATTCTGTCAAATGCTCTATGAATTCTGTCAAAGCTAAGTGACAAGTTGTCATAACATCACTAAAATACAAAGCAAAATGTACTCAAAATATTGGACACCTATATACGTGATAAAGTTAAAATTATTGTATTCATGAAATCACTTCACCAAACCGTACCTGTATTGACCTACAATGAAAAGAAAGGGCTCACGCTCCAGTTCTTTTTTGTCCCTTCGCCGGTTAAGTGGATTGAGCCAGATCCCCTTAAACCTATCCCGGATAAGTGTCCTTAAGAAAGAAACAAACGCAGGCGATCACTTCCTCACGCAAGAGCAACTTGAAATCGTGTACCGGACAAATGCAACTACCGGCATGAAAGAGAGTTTTGCTGAGGAGTTATTGGAACAACATGGCCCGAACGAGCTCAAAGAACTTAAGGGCACCAGTTTGTTTTCAATATTTAGGGAAAATATGTTTGGTTGGTTTCCATGTGTATTGTGGCTGGCAGCAGGAGTCAATTTCCTAGGGTACTTCTTGACCATAGGAATAGACTTACCTGGGGATGCAGAACATGATACTCAGTCTGCAAGAGAATATCTCTATTTGGGAATTGTGATCGCTTTGATGATTGTAACAACTGGCTTATTTGGCTTTTATCAAGAAGCCAAAAATATAGCGGTTATGAGTGGTTTCGAGAAACTGATTCCACCACAAGCAGTTGTAATACGCGATGGAAATCGAAAAACTGTACCCAATAGAGATCTGGTAATCGGCGACATTGTAGAATTGGTTGGGGGAGATATAGTGCCAGCCGATGTCCGAATACTTACATGCACTAATTTGAGTACGGATATGTCTTCTTTGACTGGAGAATCAGTATCTGTCAAGCACAGGCCTGAATGCACTCATTCTAATCCTATGGAGTCCAGAAATATGGCGTACTTTGGATGTCCTGTTACTGAGGGATCTGGCAAAGCCATAGTAATTGCGACTGGAGAGATGACACAAATAGGAAAAATTGCTGGATTGGTAACTGGCCTAACAAAAGAACCAACTCCTCTTGCAAAAGAAATCACTCGTTTTATTAAGTTATTGTGTGGCGTAGCACTTGTTATGGGTATGGTGTTCTTTATTATGGTATATGTCATACAGAAAAGTTGGCTGTCAGCGCTGCAATATATGCTGGGCATGGTGTTGGCCAATGTACCTGAGGGTTTGATTGTAACGTTGACTGTGTGCATGACACTGTCAGCTAAATCTCTCAAACAGAAAAACTGTCTTGCTAAAACATTGCAAGCTGTAGAAACCTTAGGATCCACCTCGTGTATATGTTCAGATAAAACTGGAACTTTAACTCAGAATCAAATGCGGGTGTCGCATTTATTTTGCAATTTCAAAATAATAGATAGAGACGACCATACTTACGTTGCATGTCACACTTATAACACTTTAGGTTTAGTCGCTTCCCTTAATTTAAAAGCAACCTTCTGCAGTAATACAATGGACGAAGCCCTTGAAAAGAGAAAAATTATTGGCGATGCTTCCGAGTCCGCAATATTAAGGTACATGGAGGAATACCGCTCAGCAACAAAGCTTCAAGAAGAAAATCCGAAAGTGGGCGAAATTCCATTCAGCTCAGCTTACAAATATCAAGTCACGATTCACCATATGCAAGAAACCAATTCCAACTTCTTAGTAATGAAAGGAGCTCCAGAAATTGTATTAGAATACTGCTCTAGGGTTCTCACGGACGAAGGTCCACAGCCCCTCACGCTGCAGTTAAAAAAAGAATTGAAAGCCAATTTCATCAAGATGGCAAACATGGGAGAACGTGTCATTGGATATTGCGATTTAATATTGCCACTCCGTGAGTTTCCAATAGGTTATAAATTCGACACACAAGCACGTAACTTCCCCGTGGAAGACCTTGTTTTTGTTGGTGCAATATCAATGATTGATCCACCGAGACATAATATTGATAAATATATTGGTTTATGTAGGACGGCTGGAATTAAGGTGGTAATGGTGACTGGGGACCACCCCGTCACTGCCTTAGCTATATCTCGTAAGGTTGGCATTATTACAGCGGCGACTACGTATGATTACGCGTTTGAGCATCACATTGAGCTAGCTGATGTACCGCCTCACATTAAGAGTAAATTTCGGGCAGCTGTTATAACTGGAGAAGATCTTCGAAAATTTTGCGGTAACGATTTGAAGGCTGTACTAACTAAGTACGAAGAGATAACTTTCGCGAGAACCAGTCCTCAGCAAAAATTGCTTATTGTTGAGACTTTTCAAGCGCTGGGTTACGTAGTGGCTGTGACTGGAGACGGGGTCAACGATTCCCCGGCTTTGAAGAAGGCAGACATAGGTATAGCTATGGGTATTAATGGTACTGAGGTTTCTAAAAAAGCTGCTGATATGATTCTATTAGACGATAACTTTGCTTCCATCGTAATGGGGGTTCAAGAAGGTAGGAGAATCTTCGACAATTTAAAAAAGACCATTGCGTATACCCTTACCTCAAACGCAGCTCAATTGGTGCCTTTTGTATTGTATGCTGTCCTGGGTATGCCTTTACCCATTAGTCTTATTTTAATAATGGTTATTAACATTGGAACGGATCTACTTCCTGCAATAAGTTTGGCATACGAAGACTCTGAAGATGACATCATGTCGATTCCGCCTCGCAAACCAACAGATCACCTCGTTACAGGATATTTGCTATTCATGACGTATTTTCAAGTAGGGATGATTCAGTTCTTCGCTGCAATGTATGCCTATTTCATAGTATACGCTAAGGAAGGGTTCTTTCCTTCTAGTTTGATGTTTGTTCGCAACGATTGGGAAAGTGAAAAGGTAACGGTGAGAGATACATTAGGTCGTAGTTGGAATTACTCGGCCAGGAAAAAGCTTGAGAGAAAATCGCAGACGGCATATTTTGTTGCTTTGTGCTGGACTCAGATATCAGATGTGATTATTTGCAAGACTAGAAGAATCTCAATTATTAAGAAAGGTATGAGAAACCACGTGTTGAATATGAGTATAGTTTTCGATTTGATTTTTGCACTAATTGTGACTTACGTACCACTGTGTAATGAACTTTTTGGAACGGCAAGAATAGCAATTTTGGATTTTTTTCTGGCGACCCCTTTCATGATCCTTATGATCAGTTTGGATGAAACCAGGCGTTACATAATTAGGAATAACCTGTCCGCGTGGCTCGAACAGGAAACTTATTATTAACTTATCAAGTAAAAGTTTTTTACACCAAATTCGTTAGTTTTAATAAGAGGAAACACCGAAATCCCGAAATATCCTAAAACTCGCGCGGGTATGCGGAGCGGGTGCCCCGAAATCATCCACACAAAACCCTACTTATGTCATTCGTATTCTTCCAAAAGTTTGTACTATCATCGCGAGACTGTCGTCGCGATTCTCTCAGCCGTGGAGCTGGTGCCTTAAGGTCAGTGCAGTCAGAGGAGCAAAAGACTAAAGCAGCAGTAATTACCTAAATCTTAACATTTTTTAGAACAAATGAATGCCCTTCGGCTTCGTTAAGGGTATTTTCAGCCTTGACAAGTGTTTGTTAGTTCTGGGTTCTATCCTAGCGCGGCACTTGTTTTGTGTAAGGCTATGTCCTCATTAGGTGAACAGTGAGGGGGTGCGATGTCAGAAGTCCTCCACGTGTGTCTGGCGGCCGCTGGTCCCTCTCGATACGTCTGGAGGGAAGAGCAGCTGCTGGGCCGGTGCACCCTGGACGCGGTGGTATCCTTCTCGGGGGAATGAGAGGAAATGAGAGTTTCCTTTTATCCCTCGGGGAATGTGACCGCCGCGGCTAATGATTCTGACATGGGTGGGGTCCTCCCAGGACCAACGGTGCATTCCTCTGCGTGACTCTCTGTAAGGCAGAGGGCATAGCAGAGGAGTGAGGGTGGACTCGGTGTGCACTCACCCTGCCTCCGAGCAGACAGAGAAGGATGCGTCCTCCTCTGTCACCGCCAATCTCGTAATCCCACTATCGAAGTGCTGTGGATCACGTCTCGCGGCTTCGATAGGGGACCGAGGGTCTTGGCTTAACCGCCCAGACCGCGAGGTAGAAAACCTCTATAAAAAGTTACCCCGAATCCCAAGTGGCGACGCACCGCTAGGGGATGTATGGCTGACGGGTGTTCCATGGAACAAATCAGTCGCTAGTGCACTTTTCGCCAGGGTACCTGCCTGGCGAGTAATAAATACTCAAATCTGCCCTTCTAGGTACAGGGGTCTCTGCCTAGATTGAGCCTTATATCCCCCATACTCGTGGGAACAATATGGATGCTAAAAATAAAACAAAAACCAACACCGCCGGCAACGGCAAAGGAGAGGAGAGGAGGGATGCGGAGTCGGAGTCCGACGCCGCATCCAGCGACGTGAGCGCGGGAGGCTCAGAGAGCTCCTGACGTGTGAGGGCTGGGACGCCCGCGGAGAAAACGAAGTCCTTCCGCAAGCGAAAAAATGGATGGCGACCAAGTCTCGTCATCCGAGGGAGAGATGGCCTCGGCCCGCAAGATCCCCACTAGCAAGCGCAGTGGGATCCGAGGCAAGAGGGGGGGGCCTGTTGCCTCCGAGAGGTTGGCGAGACCGGCCGAGGAGGGGTGCCACCCGGGCACCAATGCTCGTGGGTCTGGCGACGAGGCGGGTTCACCTGGCAGCTCCGAGGTGGAGCGTAAGGCCAGGTTTGCAAAGGAGGTGGAAGCCGCGATAAGGGGCGTGGCCTTGAAGATAAAGACATCGTCTAAACTCAGGGCCATACCCGCGGCTTCCGCCTCCATCATGGCGGCAGCGGAGGCCAACTTTGCGGGGCCTTCCCCTCCTCCTCCTCCGATAGGTGGAGAGGAGGTGGCCAAACTGCGGGTGGAGTTGGCCCGCCTGACAGCCGCCATGGAGGTTCAATTCAATTCAATTCAATTCTTTATTGCATATCACATGTGTTATAAAAGGTCTTATTATTAATATAAAGTTCACATGGACCCTGTCGGGCACAACAATTTATAGTATTAGACAGGAAGTAGCATTTAAAAAAATCATCATTAATAAAAATATGTAAATTCATTCAAATAAGTAAATAATGTCAAAGTGTAAAATAAAAGTATAAAATGGAGAATAAAAAAATAAAAAAAATGAATAAAATAAAATTACAGTCAAATACATCTGGTCATTAGAATAATAATCGAAATACAATCATGTCAATAAGATAAGAATCAAAAACAAAATGTCAATAAAATAAAATCAAATTACAGTCAAATAAATCATGTTACTAAAAAATAATAATCAAAATACAAGTATGTCTTAAGCTAATTATCAAAACAAAATGTCAATAAAATAAAATTACAGTCAAATAAATCATGTCACTAAAAATAATTATCAAAATACAATTATGTCATAAGCTAATAAATAATCAAAACAAAATGTCAATAAAATAACATAAAATAAAAGTCAATCATGTCATTAAAATAAAACTCGAAAACAATCATGATAAAAAACTTAATGAATCAATTACAAAATGTCAAAAAAAATAAAAAGGAAAATTTAATAAATAAAGGTAGTAAAAAATTAATCCATTTTGAAGTCATCATTAAAAAAATCATTAATTGTTTAGTAGCATTTTTGAATTAATAGCTTTCTGACTCGATTTAAAAATATTTTGTCATTCTCTTCCCTTCTGATGTCATTAGGAATCTTGTTATATATTTTTATTGATGCAACGTAAGGGCTAGTACTGTGTAATTTTAGCTTTGATTGGGGGGGTATTACGAGCGTGTTTTCAAATCGTGAACGCGGTGCATATCGGCGGGGCTGGTCAGAGATTTTATTAAAGAAGTTTGGATACTGTCTCACGAATTTACAAATTTCTAGGATATAAATCGATGTCAGAGTTAGAATGTCCAGTTTTTTAAAATGTGGTCTACAACTGTCGTCGTTTTCAATATGGACCAATATCCTAATACATTTTTTCTGCAAGATAAACAATTCATTTATGTCAACACTATTTCCCCAAATAATTATTCCATATTTAAGCCATGCGTATGCGTAAGCGTAGTAAGTGGATAGGGCTGTTTTTAAATCTGTTGATTTTTTAAGCTCACGTAGTGCATATATAAAACTAGATAGCTTTGATTTTATTTTTTGTATGTGTGCTTTCCACGTCATATTAATATCTAAGTTCAGACCTAATAAAGTAAAAGTATCTACACATTCTATTTTGACACCTTCAAACGTAAAATTGATATCTAGTGGTTTTTTTTGATAAGGCCTAAATTGCATTATTTTGGTTTTTAAAAAGTTTATTTCTCAGTTATGGTCTTTCATCCAATTTTGTAGGTTCTCCAAAAGGAGAATGCCAAGCTCCACGCAGACCTGGCCAGTCTGAGCGAGGCTGGCATCCGCGCTGCGCCTGTGAATGGGGGCCATCACCAGCAGCAGCAGCAGCGGCAAGCCGAGCCCGTGCCGGTGGAGAACCAGGTTCTGAACCTGGTTCGGCAGAAGCTGGCTTCCTTCCAGGCGCGGTTCTCCGTCCTGGAGGGAATTGTTCTGCGCCCCGCCTTGGGTGCAAACAAGGCATCCGCGGGCCCGAGCACAATGCCAAGCACGGTATCATACGCGGCTGCTGCGGCTCCCGCACCCGGACCTGGGCCGTCGAGCCAGTCCACCGGCAGGGCTGTGGCGCCCCCCCCTGGAAAGTCGGCTCCGGCGAAACCGGCGCCGACTAAGAAGGCGCCCAGGAGGAGAAAGGGCAAGGCGGCCGCACAGGCGGCGACTGTGCTAGCGCCAGCGCCAGCGGCGAGTGGGCTAGCGGCGAGTGGGACTGCGCCTGCGGCATGCCAGCTGCCGCCGCCGCCACCACCCCCCCAGGCCCCTACACCTCCTTCGGCTGAAGCCGGATGGCAGGTAGTCGGGGAGAAACTGAAGGGACGGAAGGCGTTACGGTATGCTGCCCTGTGACGGCGGCCAAAACAATAGTGGAGGGCCGTAGGCTACTGGTGGGCTGGGTTTCAGCGCAGGTAAAGCTGCTGGAGCCCAGACCTCTGAGGTGTTATCGCTGCCACGTGGGACACCACGTGTCAGTTCAGTGCGCCTCGGAGGTCAACCGCAGTGGCCTTTGTTTCCGCTGCAGTCAGCCCGGGCACGTGTCCGCAGCTTGCTGCGCCACGCCGCACTGCAGTGCATGTGCGGCGGCTGGCAAGCCGGCCGACCACCGGGCTGGAAGCAAAGCCTGCGCTCCGCCCACCAGAGGCAAGGGAAGGCCCTCCGCCGCCACCACCAACACCGCCGCAGCCGCAACTGCCGCCGCTGCCACTGTTGCCGCCGCAGAGGGGTCCTCGCAAGGGGCCAGGGAGGAAGCGGTAATGGAGTGCCAATAACGGCCCCATTACGCTTCCTCCAAGCGAACATCAACCACTGCGCCTGCGCTCAGGATCTGTTACTCCAGAGCATGGCACAGTGGTTGATTATTAACATCGCTGTGGTCGCTGAGCCTTATTTTGTCCTGCCCAGGGAAGACTGGGTGGCGGACCTTAGCGGCTCAGTGACCATAGTGTCGTCGGCCGCCGCCGGTACTCCGACCCTTGAAAATGTCTGGAGGGGTCGGGGGTGAGTCGCAGCACGGTTCGGGGAGATCGTAGTAGTGGGAGTCTACTTCTCCCCGAGCCGAACTCTCGCCGAGTTCCACAACTCTCTCGCAGAGTTGAGCGTCGTCGTTGGAAACCATTCCCTCCCCGTGGATGTCCTCGGGGTCTTCAATGCCAAGAACTTGGCTTGGGGTTCTCGTTGCACAGACGTGCGGGGAAGGATGGTAGAGGACTGGGCTCTGGAGATGGGTCTGGTCGTACTAAATCGGGGCTCTGTTCCCACGTGTGTGCGGATGCGGGGCGAGTCGGTGGTGGACATTTCGTTCGCTAGCCCCGCTCTGTCGCCGCGTGTCGTTGACTGGCGTGTCATGGAGGGGGTGGAGACCTATTCCGACCACCGGTACATCCGGTTCGACGTCTCCACCCAGACCTCAAGCGCGCCGGTCCAACAGGCCCCGAGGGTCCGCGTTGGGCGCTGAAGCAGCTGGACCGGGAGCTCCTCCTGGAAGCCTCGATCGTACAGGCCTGGGTGGCAAGCTCTTTGAAAGAGTCATTGCAAACCGCCTCGCCGAGCACCTTGCCGGGACGGGGCCGGATCTTGCGGAACACCAGTTTGGTTTCCGCAAGTGGCGCTCTACGGTGGACGCCGTCATGCGCGTGAGAGCCCTCACGACGGGGGATGTGGTGTCCAGGGGTGGCGTTGTCTTGGCGGTGTCTCTCGACATTGCCAACGCCTTCAACTCCATGCCCTGGAGCTGCATAAGGGAGGCACTCCGGTATCACCGGGTGCCGACCTACCTCCGTCGAGTGGTCGGGGACTACCTGACGGACAGGGCAGTCATTCACCCCGGTCGCAGCGGAGAATGGAACCGGTGAGAGATGTCTTGCGGTGTTCCGCAGGGATTGGTCCTAGAGCCGTCCTTGTGGAACATCGGTTACGACTGGGTGCTGCGCGCCGACCTCCCTAGCGGCGTCAGCGTGGTTTGCTATGCAGACGACACGCTGGTGCTGGCACAGGGGGGGTCGCACGAGGCGGCGACCGAAATCATGACACGCGGGGTTGCGATAGTCGTTGAGAGGATCCGGCAATTGGGTCTCGAGGTGTTCTGCTGTGGTAGTTTTTATGGTAATGTTTTCGTGATACACTTGACACACTTGACTTGGATTGATGGCATTTTAAAAGGATATTGCACAAGTCTGAGGCCATGTGCTTTCATGGGCCTCGGAATGCGCCACCTCCGGGATCCTCACTGACGGTAGGAGGGGTATCCATCGGCGTCGAGTCGACGCTGAAGTACCTGGGACTTGTCCTCGACAGCCGGTGGAACTTCGTGGAGCACTTCCGACGTTTGGCCCCCAAACTGGAGCGAACCGGGGCTGCCTTCAGGCGGCTCCAGCCCAACCTGGGGGGGCCGAACGCCTCCTGCCGGAGGCTCTACGCGGGAGTCGTGCGGTCAATGGCCCTTTACGGGGCCCCGGTGTGAGCGCGTTTATTGAGGCGGCGAGCTGCCCACTACTTGAACGCGCCCCAAAAAGTGGTAGCCGTAAGGCTGGCCCGGGGCTACCGCACGATCTCCCGCGAGGCGGCGAGCCTCCTTGCCGGATTGCTGCCATAGGATCTGGAGGCGATAGTCCTCGCGCGCCTACATGAATGGCGCTACGCCGGGGGGAAACTCCGCTGCCGCGGCAAATTGTCGCTCAGCGGACAGACTTCCGGCGGGATCTCATTGCGACATGGAGAGAGCGACTGTCACAACCCCGTGCAGGGCACGCCACGAAAGTGGCGATAAGTCCCCTCTTTGAGGAGTGGCTTGAGCGACGCCACGGCGTCCTCACATTCCGCCTGACGCAGGTCCTCACCGGACACGGCGTGTTCGGGAGGTTCCTGCACCGAATCGGGCGGGAGGAAACGTCCGGGTGTTTTCACTGTGAGGATCGACCGGAGGACACGGTGGAGGTGTGCCCCGCGTGGGCGGAGCACCGCCGTGTCCTCGAAGCGGTGATTGGCGGCGGCGACCTCTCGCGTCCGGCCTTGGTTCAAGCCATGGTCCGGAACGAGACGGAATGGGACGCCGTCACCTCCTTCTGCGAAGCAGTAATGCTAGAGAAGGAGGTGGCGGAACGGGAGAGGGAGAGAACCTCTCAGCGTCCCAGCAGCCGCGGGAGACGCCCTGGGCGTCGGGGGCCATCGTAGGCGCGGGCCTGTGGACGGTGGGCTATGGGCTAGCTCGCCGTCCGTCCGTCTCATGACGACAGGCCGTGTCGACGACGCGTTCGTGTTCCACGCGCGCCTCAAAGAGAGTCAGCAATAGGAAGGGGTCCGGCAAGGCAAGGGCCGATGCCTGCCGGGGTTGCGGGACTATTCGAAAGAGATACCGCGGCCCCGGAACACAAAGGGCGATGAAGGAACATGGATGGGTTTTAGTCAGTAAAAGTCTGACACTCCCTCCTGCTCCGCCCAGAGCGGGAGGAATCATTTGATGATTTCCCATCCGAAAAAAAAAAAGGTGAACAGTGAGCTGTTGACTGACCCTGAGCGGTGAATCGGTGATAAACTCGGAATGTCAAGGGAGCCTCGCCGGTGGACTGTAGAATAAATAAATAAATAAATAAATAAATAAATAATCATTTTATTAGGACCAAACATTTTGTACATTTTATGCACCCACCAAACTGCGTAACAGTTTGAAAATAGAAAATAGAAAATTACCGCGAACCGCTGGCGAGCTCTTGGCAAGGCTTTGTCCAGAAACGGCCAGTTCGTCACGGAACCCTTGCGTGTGAAAAACTTTGCCACTCCATTTCTTTTAATACGTGCACTTGTTCTGAAGTTTGCACGTTAACTGGACGCAACCAAGAAGTCTTATGGATGCGGTTTTTTAATTTGTAGTCTAATTTAAAAGAATCACTCGTCAGCCGCTCATTGTTTGCATTGAGGACGCAGCCTAAATCATTTCATCACCGCTGCTCTTAAACGGTGAAACTCCGAATATATGATGCGAGTCAAACTCAATGCTTTTTTTTATACTAGCGATTTGTCCCGGCTTTGCATTGTGCAATTTAGTTACCTACCTAATGAAGAAAATGAGATGTGCCGTAAACAAATCAGAATTTTCTTTCATACAAAACTTATCTTGGAGCCCATCATCGGCGGCAGCGACCTCTCGCGTCCGGCCCTGGTGCAAGCCATGGTCCGGAGCGAGACGGAATGGGACGCCGTCACCTCCTTCTGCGAAGCAGTAATGCTAGAGAAGGAGGTGGCGGAACGGGAGAGGGAGAGAACCTCTCAGCGTCCCAGCAGCCGCGGGAGACGCCCTGGGCGTCGGGGGCCATCGTAGGCGCGGGCCTGTGGACGGTGGGCTATGGGCTAGCTCGCCGTCCGTCCGTCTCATGACGACAGGCCGTGTCGACGACGCGTTCGTGTTCCACGCGCGCCTCAAAGAGAGTCAGCAATAGGAAGGGGTCCGCAAGGGCCGATGCCTGCCGGGGTTGCGGGACTATTCGAAAGAGATACCACGGCCCCGGAACACAAAGGGCGATGTAGAAACATGGATGGGTTTTAGTCAGTAAAAGTCTGACACTGCTCCGCCCAGAGCGGGAGGAATCATTCGATGATTTCGCATCCGAAAAAAAAAAAAAAAAAAAAAAAAAAAAAAAAAAAAAAAAAGGCCGCTGTTCTAGAATCTTAAAAGGATAATAATCTGGATCACGTTTAAATTCTTAAAATGGTCATCCACTGGAATTACAACTTTGTGTCCTCGCATAACACTACCATTTTCATGACGATCGGCTTCTTATCATCCCCTAGCATTTTCCTAGGCCATCCGTTCAACACCACCTTACACAAAGTCACATCTGAACTTGTCGCCTCGCGTAACATTTTTAGGGTTCCGTACCCAAAGGGTAACGGAACCCTATTACTAAGACTTCGCTGTCTGTCCGTCTGTCTGTCCGTCTGTCCGTCTGTCTGTCACCAGGCTGTATCTCATGAACCGTGACAGCTAGACAGTTGAAATTTTCACAGATGATGTATTTCTGTTGCCGCTATAACAACAAATACTAAATATAGTCAATGGTACGGAACCCTTCGTGTGCGAGTCCGACTCGCACTTGGCCGGTTTTTTAAAGTTACTGGTAGACTATTTCTTATCTATAAGGGAGGAATGTTCCGCCGTGTCCTCGTAGCGGCGATCCGCGGCGGCGACCTCTCGCGTCCGGCCCTGCTTCAATCCATGATCCGGAGCGAGACGGAATGGGAAGCCGTCACCTGAGCTTCTCACCTCTCTCTCTCTTCACCTTCTGCGTAGCAGTCATGCTAGCAAAGGAGGTGGCGGAACGTGTGAGGGAGAGCACCTCACGTCTCAGCTGCCGCGGGAGACGCACCGGGCGTCGGGGGCCACGGGGTGGAAGGGGTCCGCAAGGGCCGATGCCAGCCCGGGCTGCGGGACTGTTCGAAAGAGATAAGTACCGCGACCCCGGAACACAAAGAGTCTCTCTCACGTTCCGCCCGTGACACTAGCGGGGGAGGCACTAAAAAGAGTTACGCAATTTGTGTACCTAGGACACGTTGTAAATGAGGACCTGACCGACGAAGCAGATATAGAGAGGGAACGTAGGTCGCTGACGATTCGTTGTAATATGCTGGCACGCAGATTTTCCCGATGTTCTTATGCGGTAAAGAAGACATTGTTTAGGGCATACTGCCAGTCTTTTTATACGTGTAGTCTGTGGACTAGCTACACGCAGCGAACCGTCAGTGCCCTGCGGGTCCAATATAACAATGCTTTCAGGTTGCTGATGGGATGGCCTCGCTACTGCAGTGCGTCAGTGCGTCAGCGATGTTTGCTGAAGCTCAAGTGGATGGCTTTCACGCCATTATACGTAAAAGAGCAGCATCGCTGATGCGAAGGGTGAGGGGCAGTCCCAACAGCTACCTGAGGGTAATTGCAGACTACGCCCATAGTCCTATTTGGAGGCATTGGATTGGGCTGCACATATTGTAGGCTGACTGGCGTTCTATTATTTGTTGTATTTGTGTCGTGCTAACATAGTTTTAAGTCATCTTGATGTACTACTAACACTCTATGGACCGAAAAGTCTGAAATAAATGTTTTGAATTTGAATTTTGATTTTTGAAAGGGCTAAGAAGGAACATGGATGGGTTTTAGTCAGTAAAAGTCTGACACTCCCTGCCGCTCCGCCCGGTGCGGTTTTTTTTTCGGATGGGGAATAATCATTTGATTACTTATTGCCCATTCGAAAAAAAAAGAGGGGAGAAATGTTGGTACAGGGGAGGTTGCGCGAGGCGGCGGCGGAAACCATGAGACGCGGGTTGCGACGACAGTCATTGAAAAGATCCGGCAATGGGTCTCGAGGTGGCATTGCACAAGTCCGAGGCCATGTGCTTTCATCGGGCGCCATCGTCGGGATCCCTACTGACGGTAGGAGGGGTTTCCATCGGCATCGAGTTGACATTGAATTACCTAGGACTCGTCCTCGACAGCCGGTGGAACTTCGTAGAGCATTTCCGAAGTTTGGCTCCCAAACTGGAACGGGCCGGGGCTGTCTTCAAGCGGCTCTTGCCCAACCTCCAAACGCCTCGGGAAAAATATTCTTGTCTTATTAGCTATCTAAATGACATAAAACTTATTGAAAATTCATGAACTTCATTACGAAAATCCATTTTGATTTAGTACAGAAAGCGTGTATCTCCAAAAAGGTATTCGGAAAATCAAATTAAATAATTTCGTGAACATTTATTATTATTATTTTTAATCGGTAAGTCTATATGAGATACTGAATATACATGGGTTTTTGCCAATCTCCTTTATGTTATTTGTTAATTTCTGCTTCTTTGACTGATAGTCAGAATCATCTACAAAACGATGAAAATCAAAGTAGCAGACTTCGAGACCATCGATTATCATGAAGCTGTAAGTAAAAGCATCCCTCTGGAAATAATCCTGCTCCATGATTGAGATGTTGAGGTCAATCCAGATACTGTTGTTCAGCGCTATTTCTTCCTGGAGAGTAATCTACACTAATATCTACATCTACACTAATATTATAAAGAGGAAAGATTTGTATTTTTGTGTGTGTGTGTGTGTGTGTGTGTTTGTAATGAATAAACTCAAAAACTACTGCGCCGATTTCAAAAATTCTTTCACCATTAGAAAGCCACGTCTTTACTGAGTAACATAGGGAGCTATATTTTATACCCGTACTCTCCACGGGAACGGGAACTACGCGGGGTGAAACCGCATGACGTCCGATAGTATTTAAGAGCCTGTATTTGCTGTTTTGGTGATATTGGGCGATCTAGATCTCGGTATCTATAAGACCTAAGAGTTCGCTATTTGGACACCATTAAACTTGGACTTATAATCATTAAATCTGTTGAAGCGAAAACACGATTGGATAAAAAAATCACGATAGAAAAAAAAATACAAAAAAAACTCGTTTTGCACTTATTTTGTGTTGGATCTCTGAAACCCTAAGGAATTTAATCAATGAATTTAATGATGATTTTTAGCCTAATAGATAGGTAACAATATTATGTAACATCGTGTTGACTTAATTTTTTATTTTTCTACTTGGTTTTCTCGTAATTAGCTATATGTGATTTGGCGCTTACGTTATTTTATTCTAAGCGAGCACGCACTCTTTCTGTCCCTTGTTTTGCACGCGGTAGTAATAGCGCTATCCTTTTCAACCGTTCCCTTCAGTCCTTCAGTAACGAACGGGCCATCCCAGAGTGAGGACGTATGACTTTGCTGCGCGCGGTCACGTGTTCTACGTAAATTATATTCCGGAGATTGTACGCCGACTACCATATTTTGATCTGAAAAGTTTTTTTTTTTATATTTTCATTTTATAAACAAAGAACTTTGCTTGTTTGCTGAGATTGTTCAAATTTTGTTCAGATTCAATAATAATGTTATGATGACGGCGTAAAGTTTGTATTCTATGTTTGGTTTGCGTGTTTGCAAGTTTAGATGTAGAGGGTAATTCGGAACTACTGATCCGATTACAAAAACTCTTTATATATTTTTTTTTAATTCTATTATCGCCGAGTGTCAAAGGCTATTTGCAGGACGTTCCCGTGGGATAGATAGAAGCGTCACGTTTCCGAGATTTAAGCTATCAAAGTTGTACTGGTAGCGATCACAACGCTATATATATTCGAAAACGTAGCTAACGTTGTTGTCTCAGACATAATGAATGTGTTAATGGACCACCATGAATGGACTTTAGCTTTCATAGCTCATATTTCTGAAACGTGACGCTTTAGAAGATTATGTACCCAACAAAATTTGCTTGTATAAATGTCGCAGCAATTCGTATAATACGCTGTTTCACATAATGGCGCGCCGGATTGTAAAACGCCGTCGTTATGTAATACGGCGCCCTCACGTTCAGCCGGATTGTGGTGGCGATACGTTTGATAAGCGGCGTCCAACGTTTAGCCGTATTGTCAGCAATTCCGATACCTCAAATAACCTACTAAAATTGTCCTAAAAGTCTTGCTAGCTGGCATGAGGAGTGTAGGCCGAAGGCCGGTGGAGCGACGACGACATTTGTGACAAAAAGTGGATGTGTAATGTAAAATCTACGACGAGCGTCATGGAGTCGTAGTAGGTTCTAAATTTGCTTATATCTCGAAAACGGTGCGTCCTATCGCAAAAATAATGAAAAATTCACCCCCCTTTTAGAAGCCCCGGGCCACGTAATTCTCAACATGTAGGTAAAAAAAAAAATGAAAAAAAATCGAAAAAAAAAAAGGAAAAAATTAAAACTGAAAAGCGGGAAAAGCGGCCATTTCATTGTGACATCGTTGTCGATTGTGACGCCATGTTTCTTGTTATGATCATGCAGCGCCACGTGCGGTGATAAATGGAACTAAAACTTTCAAAGCGGTATCGACGATGCGCCAGTTTGTATAACGGCGGCACGTTATTACGCCGCTTTGACGAACGCGAAGAGCTCATTCAATGCGGCGTACTTTATTTCAGCCGAATTGTAATCCAGCTGAACGTGAGGACGTCGTATTACATAATGGCGGCGTTTTTCAACCATATATAATAACGGCGCGCCATACATAATAATGGCTGTACATAATAATGGTTTGTATGTATGCCACATACAAATTGTCTACGACAATATGACCATTTTCTTTCTTTCTTTTCACTTAGTTTTTAACTAATGTCTGACAGTTTCGGTACTTGCGGGTTACAAGTTGAACACAACAATGTTTTTTTAGGGATGATCCTGACTAATAAAATATGATTCTGTTTAGTCCGTCCATTAGATTATCGAAAAATATCAAATTAATAAAATTGACGAAGATAAAACGCGTCAAAGATAGAGAGAGGCTTGTGACGTCACTTTCCGGTAAAAACTGTACTCAAATGTGACGTCACACGAGTTTTCGACGCACTGTATCGTCTTCATTTTTAGATTACGTGAAAAAATAAAAAAATCTGTGTCCAATATTTTTTGCAAATCTTTCTGACGTTAATTTTTTGTTTGTCATCTACCCTATTGTATTGTTGATGAGTCGACGGTCGACGTACACGATAACTGTCAAATGTTTGCAATCTAAAATGGCCGCTTTAGCAGAATCCACGCAGAATCTTAGCATGAATCACGTTAAAAAAATAAATTTCTTAAAATGGACTTTATAGTTATGGTCATAAAGTCCATTTTAAGAATTTTAAATTTTTAACGTGATTCATATTACGATTCTGCTAAAGCGGCCATTTTAGACCCCCAGGTCCCCTCAAATGTGTACGGTTCTTTCCTCAAAATCATCTTAGATATTAATCTGCGTGGATCTAATAATTATTACTTAACCATCATAACATCACGCCTTTAATCCCCGAAGGTATAGGCAGCGATGCACCTAACAGTACAGTACACCCACATTTCGCCAGTTCTGTGGAAATCCCATGTAACAGGGGCCGAGCCTATTGCCATCAACCGGGCACAAATCCTGACTCCATGGCTGCTACTGAGAAATTCCTGATGGAAAATCCAATAAGACGACATATTGATTGTGATAAGCACACATTCATGACTTTTATTTCTAAACCGTACTTACTACTTAATATGTTAGGTACTTAAAAATACCTAAAAGATCAAAATGGTTTAAGCGATCACTACACTCGATCTTAACCCGTGTGTGCGTGTATCTGCATGAACAATGCACACAAACATAGGATCGCAACGAATTTGCCTAAACTCTAGCGAGTGGATTTTATACGGCGGACTCTTAATAAAAAAAAGCTTAAAATGAACTATTAGGTACTTTTCAAAAGTTATTTCTAATATTTTGCCTTTCGCTACGGCCCTGGCTATTAGTGTGCGACTTTTTACTTCTAAACTACGCACTTCCTTACAAAGCGGTTTTTCTCATCATTAATTTAGAGAATTTATTTTTAGATAAAGTATAGTGTTTAACCACTTTCTTAGCTTGGATATAGTACGATATCTCGACGTCTTGAAATGTCGTGCTTAGGTAGTTACATTGCATGTGGACGAAGCACGCGCCCTTCGCTTGCGTGCAACGTAGGTAACTGCCTAAAACCTAGTAAAACCCATGCGGTTAGTTTTTTTTAAGGCAAAGAAGAGACAATTTATGGAAAGAAAATCTGTCAAAATGACACGTTGCTTTTAACATTGCTAGAACAAGATACTTACATTTTAAATTGTATTCAATTAAAACGTTGTCTTTATAAGTAGGTGGTTGCATCCGTGAGTTCCATGCGACGTGCCAGCCATGCCCACCGGGCTAGCACCACCTCTATTAAAACCCTGCGCCGAGGAAGTGTGTTGGGCCAGAGCGCCATAGAACTCTCCCAGATATCCCTCCTTCGGGAAGAAACAAACACAGGCGATCACTTCCTCACACCAGAGCAACTAGAAAATGTGTATCGGACAAGTGTGAACAACGGCCTGACAGAGAGCTTTGCCGAGGAACTATTAGAACGTCATGGTCCGAACGAGCTAAAGGAACTTCATGGGACTAGTATGTTAGGAATATTTATGGAAAATATGTTTGGTTGGTTTCCGTGTGTTCTATGGGTGTCAGCAGGAGTCAATTTCATTGGGTACTTCCTGACCATAAGCCGCGGGGAGGAAGAGGAGGGCCAGCACTCTGCAAGAGAATATCTCTATCTGGGATCTGTAATCGCTATCACTATTGTAGGCACAGGGCTATTTGGCTTTTATCAAGAGGCCAAAAATATAGCAGTTATGAGCGGTTTCGAGAAACTAGTCCCACCGATTGCAGTTGTTATACGAAATGGAATTCGAAAAACTGTACCCAATAGGGAACTGGTAATCGGGGACATTGTAGAAATGGTCGGGGGAGATATAGTGCCAGCCGATGTTCGAATACTTACATGCACTAATTTGAGTACGGATATGTCTTCTTTGACTGGCGAATCAGAACCTATAAAGCACAGGCCTGAATGCACTCATTCTAATCCTATGGAGTCCAAAAATATGGCGTACTTTGGATGTCCTGTTACTGAGGGATCTGGCAAAGCCATAGTAATTGCGACTGGAGAGATGACACAAATAGGAAAAATTGCAGGTTTAGTGACAGGCTTAGTGAAAGAGGAAACCCCTATTGCCAAAGAAATCACTCATTTTATTAAGTTGTTGTGCGGCGTGGCATTTGTCGTAGGTATAATTTTCTTTATTATGGTATATATCATACAGAAGAGTTTTCTGTCAGCGCTGCAATATATGCTGGGCATGGTGTTGGCCAATGTACCTGAGGGTTTGATTGTAACGTTGACTGTGTGCATGACGCTGTCAGCTAAAGCTCTCAAGAAGAAAAACTGTCTTGCTAAAATATTGCAAGCTGTAGAAACCTTAGGATCCACCTCGTGTATATGTTCAGATAAAACTGGAACTTTAACTGAGAATCAAATGAGGGTGTCCCATTTGTTTTGCAATTTCGAAATAATAGATAGAGATGACCATTCTCACGTTGTAGATCCCAGTTACGCAACTTTATGTTTAGCAGGCTCACTTAATTTAAAAGCAACTTTCCTTGGTTCAACAATGAATGAACCCATCGACAAGAGAAAAATTATTGGCGATGCTTCCGAGTCCGCCATATTACGCTACATGGAGAGTAACCGCTCAGCCACCGCAGTTCAAAATGAAAACCCGAAAGTGGGAGAAATTCCATTCAGCTCGGCTTACAAATATCAAGTCACGATTCATCATATGCTATCAACCAATTCCTACTGCTTAATAATGAAAGGAGCTCCAGAAATTGTATTAGAATACTGCACTAAGGTTATCACTGACGAAGGTCTACAGCCCCTCACGCCGCAGTCGAAAAAAGAATTGAAAGCCAATTTCATCAAGATGGCAAACATGGGAGAACGTGTCATTGGATATTGTGATTTATCGCTGCCACTCAGTGACTTTCCAATAGGTTATAAATTCGACACGCAAGCACGTAACTTCCCCGTAGAAGACCTTGTTTTTGTTGGAGCAATATCAATGATCGACCCTCCGAGACAAAATATTGATAAATATATTGGTTTATGTAGGTCAGCTGGAATAAGGGTGATAATGGTGACTGGAGACCACCCCGTCACTGCCTTGGCTATATCTCGCAAGTGTGGCACTATTACAATGCCAACGGCTTATGATTACGCATTTGAACATCACATTGAGCTATCTGATGTACCGTCGCATATTAGGAGTCAATTTCAGGCAGTCGTTGTAACTGGAGATGAACTTCGTAAAATGAGCGTTTGCGATTTGAAGGCAGTACAATGCAAGTACAAAGAGATTACGTTCGCGAGAACCAGTCCTCAGCAGAAATTGCTTATTGTTGAGACTTTCCAATTGCTGGGTTACGTAGTGGCTGTGACTGGAGATGGTGTCAACGATTCTCCGGCTTTGAAGAAGGCAGACATTGGTATAGCTATGGGTATTACTGGTACTGAGGTTTCTAAAAAAGCTGCTGATATGATTCTATTAGACGATAACTTTGCTTCCATTGTGCTGGGAATACAAGAAGGTAGAAGGATCTTCGACAATTTAAAAAAGACCATCGCGTATACCCTTACCTCAAATGCAGCTGAAATGTTGCCTTTTGTACTGTATGCCGTTCTGGGTATGCCTTTGCCCATTACTCTCATTTTGATAATTGTTATAAACGTTGGAACGGATCTTCTTCCTGCAATAAGTTTGGCATACGAAGATTCTGAAGACGACATCATGTCCATACCGCCTCGCAAACCGACAGATCACCTCGTTAATGGTCATTTGTTATTTATGACGTATTTTCAAGTAGGGCTGATTCAGTTCTTTGCAGCAATGTCTGCGTATTTCACAGTATACGCTAAGGAAGGGTTCTTTCCATCTAGCTTGATGTTTGTTCGCAACGATTGGGAAAATACTAAAGGAACTGTGACAGATACATTAGGTCGTATTTGGAATTTCGACGACAGAAAAAAGCTTGAGAGAAAAACGCAGACGGCTTATTTTGTTGCTGTCTGCTGGACTCAGATAGCAGATGTGATTATTTGTAAGACCAGACGAGTCTCGCTTTTGAAAAAAGGTATGATGGGAAACCACGTTCTTAATCTCAGCATTGTTGTAGATTTGGTCGCTGCTCTGTGTGTTTCTTATCTGCCACAGTGTCATGAACTTTTTAGCACGGAGGCGATAGGTTATTCTGAATTTTTTTCGGCGGTGCCTTTCATGGTACTTATGATTGTTATGGACGAAACCAGGCGTTTCATCATAAGGAATAACTTATCCGCTTGGCTCGATAAGGAAACTTATTATTAACTTGTTTAGTTTTTTTTTTATATAAGAGGAAGAATTATTTAGTTCGTATCGTATTTATTTTTATTACTTCTCTGTCAAGCAAATATTTCTTGAATTATGCGGAAGAATTGAAAAAAAGTACGAATTTTCGCAATTTTAGTTTCCTCCTCCTCACGTCGTTCCTCATTAAGTCTTGTGTGAAACAATATTAAATAATATTGAGTAATATAGTGAAACAATCTTCTGCTTGACGATGTTTCATCATCTGTGCCTATTCTTGGCATTATGAAAAGCGTCATGGATTGTGAGTCTAGCGATGAACGAATTTGGCTAGTACATCTAAGCGGACTACGACCCTTGAAATACTTGCCATCCACCTTGCTATGCTAGTAACCATCAACTGTTTCAGGTTATTTGCCATCTTTTATTGCGGTGTAACCGAAACATTCCAAAATTCTTTGTAGACTCATGTCTACAAAGAATTTTGGAATGTTTCGGTAAAGACTAAAGATAAAAAACAGGCTTTCTCTGATGACAGAGAAAGCCTGTTTTTTATCTTTAGTCTTTACCGCGTTTTTTTTTTAGTCTTCTTTCTCTTTTTTGTCCTGTTTTTTAGTCTAGTCACGGACTCGTCGGTGTGGAATGCAGTAACTTAACTAAAGGAACATGTCCCAGGGTTTCTGGAGCATTTTCCGGTTGCGGTTTCGTGTGACACTGCGCCTGTTAGTTTGCAGTTTGTTGCTGCGGTCTACAACCATCAATTTGGTTTTAGCGTGCTTGCTCTGGAGATCTAGTTCCTTGATATATATATATTCACTTCAATTCTCCGGAGTGGATGAGGCATTTCAGTTTAATTGCAGCCAGGAATGTTGTGTCGTCTGCAGAGCGCAGGCTTGTAATTTTTGTGCCACCTACAGTGACACCACCCTTTTTTTTTTTTTTCGGATGGGAAATCATCAAATAACTCCTCCCGCTCTGGGCGGAGCAGGAGGGAGTGTCAGACTTTTACTGACTAAAACCCATCCATGTTCCTTCATCGCCCTTTGTGTTCCGGGGCCACGGTATCTCTTTCGAACAGTCCCGCAACCCCGGCAGGCATCGGTCCCTACGGACCCCTTCCCTTTTGCTGACTCTCTTTGAGGCGCGCGTGGAACACGAACGCGCCGTCGACACGGCCTGTCGTCATGAGACGGACGGACGGCGAGCTAGCCCATAGCCCACCGTCGACAGGCCCGCGCCTACGGTGGCCGGGGGCCACGTGGTGGTGGCCCCCGACGCCCGGGGCGTCTCCCGCGGCGGCCGGGACGTTGCGAGGTTCGCTCCCTCTCACGTTCCGCCACCTCCTTCTCTAGCATTACTGCTTCGCAGAAGGAGGTGACGGCGTCCCATTCCGTCTCGCTCCGGACCATGGCTTGCACCAGGGCCGGACGCGAGAGGTCGCCGCCGCCAATCGCCGCGCCGCTTCGAGGACACGGCGGTGCTCTGCCCACGCGGGGCACACCTCCACCGTGTGCTGCACCGTGTCCTCCGGTTGATCCTCACAGTGGAAGCACCCGGACGTTTCCTCCCGCCCGATTCGGTGCAGGAACCTCCCGAACACACCGTGCCGGGTGAGGACCTGCGTCAGGCGGAAGGTGAGGACGCCGTGGCGTCGCTCAAGCCACTCCTCAAAGAGGGGACTTATCGCCACTATCGTGGCGTGCCCTACAGTGACACCACCCTTCCAGTTTTCAAGAGTAGGTACGTCAGATAATGTACCTACTCTCCATGCATGTTAAAGAGAATAGAAAACAGCCATGTCTAACACCTTTACCAAAATTAACCCGTATGCTCCCGGCCGTGCCTCCAGAGGCACGGTGCATTGTTATTTTAATTGTGTCTGTAATTGCGGGTATTGAAGTGTTAAAGGTCTAGACGTAGTCTTCTCAACCCTCAAGACACCCTGATTGTTCAGATAAACGAGCGACGTAATTAGAGTTACAAGATGTTTGGGTACTCCAAGCTCCTGCAACATTTTCCACAAGGCTTACTATAGTTGGTACCAGGATGAGAATAGCGGTCATTGACCCACCTACATCTAATAAACTTCTTAACTTTGAAAACCAAAAATAAGCCTGTTCAAGTCTGGAATTGTTATCTATAGTGATTAAAATCATAGTTTCATAATAATTCATGACAAAAATACTTTTCGTTCTATTATTTTATTTCTTCGAAAGTGTATTGAAATATCTCGTTTGATATACGTGGGCATTTGTTATTTCAGTTCTCGGCTTTATAACAACCTCGCCTACGACTCGGTTTTAAATTACGCCTCGAATGAAATAACAAGTTTCCCCGCTTATTAAAATGTACTATTTTGTGCCCTCTCATCCAAGACATAGGTTGGAGGTTGGGGTTGTGTCCCACTTCTCCTTAGTGTGTCGATGACAAACTTTCATTAAGTAAATATATTTAGTCCAAAATTCAGCTATGCGAACTCCGCTTGCTCATGCAGTCATAAGATTGTTATGTTTGTCTCACGAAACGTATTTTTTTTTTTATTGTGTCATTAGCATGCTCTAATTTTTAAAATGCCATTTTTTTAATCTAGGTATCGATTTATTAACATTTTAGCTACACGACAGACGTCGCGTTGTACCTATACCCTCTCCGACGCCAAACGCGCGGAATTGCACATCCCGAAAAGCTAACATGCAAAAATTTTTGCAAGTTTTCTACATTTTCTGCCCGATCCGATAAAAACACCTGTAGCTCAAAAACTACAAGTCCTAGAGCAATTTCAAAAATACTGTTGTCAAGCTGATTAAATAAGGAATCTACTTATCTAGAAATCAAAATGAAATACTTTAATCATATACTCCAAGTCATAATGTATAGCAAAAAATAGTTACAAAAACTGATATTTCGCTAGAAATATCAGTTTTCTCTTAGTTTTTTATCCATTCTAACATTAAAGAAATAAACTAGACTATATTTCCTTTCCAACAAGACCACAATCTCATTTATAGCTCAATAGCATCATATCTAAATATACTTATGAAACTAGATACCTACTCACTGTTTGTTTACATCTGGGAACTAATTTTTGCCAGCCGGTGTTGGATGAAAAAACACACAAACCCACATGTTTTTTGGTGTAGATAGTTGAACAATCTAATCACCTCACTAATTAAGCACTGTTTTTCCCATTTCACACACCTTTTAGTCACTAAATCACGTATTTCTTCACACAACACAATCACTGTAGGTACAGTAACAGTCAGAAGTCGACTGCCAATCTCGCAACACAATGGCAAAGCAATATTGGTGGTACTTATGACCTTCTTCTATAAGAACGTTTGACAACACTTACACATTAGCAACTTGTTGCCCGCTTATGATTGTTATTACAAATTTCAATGAGTTGTGTAAGTGATACGGTGGCCAAATTGGTTGTTAGCGTTGGAACATCACTCACACGGATAAATATGCGTATGTGTGTATAGGCGCCGCCGCCCGTATAGCGCAAACCATGGTATAATAATATACTTTTAGACCATGGCGCAAACGATAATGTGCATTGCGGTGGAAGTGGAATTTTGACCTTTGACTGTACATATAATAACTACTTTTTCACGGGCGAAATATTGCAACTTCGAGATTCCAAAACGAATTTACGTTGACAAAATAATAAAGCACGGTTCACAAGGATAATTTTGATATATAATAGTATCAGCTACCATTAAAAATACCAGAGTTATCACGACATTTGCTGCGAAGGGAAATTCGAGTGTTCACCGTCTGTCAAATGAAAGTTTTTTTTTTTTTTCGGCAAATTGTCTATGGAGTAGTGTTGCGATGTTCGATTTTATTATTGAGGAATTTAGTAACGAATTGAACACAGAGGTATAAGCTCTAGAGGAGACAGTTTTAGACGGTTTTTAATGCAGTTTTTTGGGAGGCGGGTGCGCGTAGTACAAGTGTGACAGATAGCGCTTATGTATGTAAACCAGCGATAAACAATGTGTGACAGATAGCGCCGGAGTGGGTAGTTAGTTTAGTTTATTTAGACTATAAATTAGTTAGAATTGATTTAGTTTTAAAACTGATTTAATAATAATATCGTGATTTAAATGTGAAGCACTGCTTAAAAAATGTTAACATGCCACATAGCATACTCAGCATAAAATGTTCCCACTGCTGGGTCACAGGCAGGTCTCATGTTTTTTTGTGTGCAAGTTTATGTCACTCGTTAGACGAATAGCATAAAGTTTTATCGTCAGTTTTGTTGACCGCTCTCAATCAAATCAAGCTTTATACAGAGTGTAAAAGACATCATCACGAAGCTGTCAGCCAAGCATTCTGTACCTACATTAAAATAAGTAACTTTACGCAAAAAATAGTGCTGGGACCAACTTTTTTGGGGTGAAAATTCATGTTTTGTAGTAGGTACCTACCTAGAACTCGTGTAACGCACTCAAAACTTGTGCTGATGAATGGATTGAATAAGTACGGGGGTCGTGGAGGTGTTTAAATTAAAAATCTTACATTAAAAACTTTTATTTAAAAAAAACCTTGTCAAAAAGGTGGAACTTTGACCCCCAATATATCCGTAACTAGAAGGTTCCCAGGTATGGTGTAGAACAAAAAATTAAATGATCGCAATGACGGGGAGAACAAGTGCCTTTCGGCTTCGTTAAGAGGTGTTTTACACCCTTTATAAAGAACTACCTATAATCGAAGAACAACATAAATAGAATTTTACTTCGTGGCAATCTTTCAAATAATTATTATAACTTGGTAGTATTTCTTATATCTACGTTACTTCACCGCGGTTTTTAGAGAATTAAAAAATAATATTTTTTAAGAATTGCAACCTTCGTATGCCTCTCTCATCTGACACATGACGCGGTACGTCACTTTTTTTATTGGCGCGTTATCGACACCGCAAGAAAAAATCTTTCTCGTCAAATTATTCATTTATAACTAAGTTTACATTACATTTTACCAAAATAACAAAATGTCGAGTGACAGGAAGTGTACTAAGTGCATCTTTAGTGAAATTCGTAAACCCGAAACAGAAATCCAAGCATTTACAAATAACGCTCGCTACCGACCAGGACGTAAATTGGAAGGACATTATTTATCAGAAGACATCAGAGACGAAGCAGGAAAAGTGTATTCCTGACAACAACTTGGATGCCCGACTTTAAATGACCCCCGGATACGCGATATCCACAGTGCTCATTGAAGCACTAAGGGGGTTGTAAGCTCGTTAAAGTTTTTTTCCTCCAGTGGGTACGCGATACCTCAGTAACACTACTACTGGTTACTAGCTGGATGGTGATCTATCAGTGGAGATACGAGATATCCTTTAGCTGAGTCTTTGAACGATGCTAACACTGAAAATCTAATGGCATAGCATTCAACGGCAGGTAAGTGCCATTTTCAAGACCAGTAACACCTCATGTTACTAGCTGCATGGTAAATTATCAGTTTGACACGCGGGGTCCAGCTAAATTTATCGAACAATGCTAGCAAAGGGCAGGTACTTTCATTACCTTGATCAGGTAATTACAAAATTGTGCTATATATCCATGACCATGCAGGTCGTAAGACGACCCTGCTTAACTTAGCACATCCCGTGTGTGTTATAACCTTGCAAATGCATTATACTCTTGCAGTGAATGTGGAACCATTCCTTGCCTGGATTCCCATCAGGGATTAAAGTTGCTGGCTGGCTGACATACATTTGTCAGGACCACACATTCTTAAGTACGAGATACTAACAGCATGTTAAGCCCATATAATGTGTTTTTAATAATAATAACTTATTTATTTCGAGCAACAAGACTCAGCGTTAGTAACAATATTCTTACAAACTATGTTAGTAATACATTTACAAACAGAATAAAACAGAAAACAGATTGTGACATCATTGCTGCAAAGTGACTGGCGCAGATTTAGCTTGAACATCAAGTATAAATTAATGTTACACATACGTTTAACTAATGAAAACACCAGCCCAAAAAGTGTATTTATTCTATTTTGGTGGAAGTTATGTCAGACTATACAGGATATTTATAATATATACATGCCTAAATACGAGATATTTACAGCATGTTATAATCTACACTATGTGTGTAAGCTTTGACGTCAAGTATGATATTATCAAAGAACCCTGTGGCTATGCCATAAACTTGTCATTTTGATCTTTCAGCGATGAAGTAATATTTACATTTAAACATAACACTTTTCATTCAAATAATAGAACAAGATTCTTTGTTCACTTAATACTATGAGAGAACAGCTGATG
Organism: Xestia xanthographa; assembly: GCA_905147715.2. Taxonomy (NCBI): domain Eukaryota; kingdom Metazoa; phylum Arthropoda; class Insecta; order Lepidoptera; family Noctuidae; genus Xestia; species Xestia xanthographa. The sequence goes on from LR990648.1 coordinate 23,959,505, forward strand.
GAAAATGTTCCAGACACTTATGACAGACTTCTGTTTCACTACTATACATATGGTGAACCAGTGAACCAAGGTATTGAGATGTTCTAAACCAAATTAGAATGTTACTGTTATCATAAGCAAAGCAACCGATGAATGGCTTGAATGACACTGCATAACACAACCTACCAATGTTCAATGTCAACCTCGAGATTAAATTAATATTATTTATATTTCCTTTAATGAAATGAAACACCAAACCTATAAGGACAATAGTTATATTCTTAGCTTATTATGTATATTTCCAAATAACTAATACATGTAGCCAAAGAGATTTTACCACCAACAACAAGAAGATCAATTAATCTGTTTGTGCCTAGCACAATAAAATTCAACACCCAAAAAAGTATCCCGTTAACAAAAATCTTTCAAGGCTGAACACAATAATAGATACTGGAGTGCTAAGTCAGTACCCCCAAAAGAGAACACATCAAGGATGGTACCGGAATGATTTAACCATATTATATACCAGTTATAAAGTAATGATCTGGGTACTTGGTTTAAGTACAATGGTTCAAGAAACCATTTGTTATCAAATCTATACACCATAATGTCATAATACTCAAAACTATTAGTATTGAGAAGGAAAGGGTTATAGACTTACAAAGTTTGGAGGTCATAACAGCCTGTCAATGTACAAATGACATTAACAACTAAACCTGTTTTAGTTCTAACCCGTATGCTCCCGGCCGTGCCTCGTGAGGCACAGTGCATTGTTATTTTAATTGTGTCTGTAATTGCGGGTATTGAAGTGTTAAATCAAATTGCAAAGTGGAACTAAATCCCACCCCAGCTTCGAACAAAGATAATATTCTTATCATCATTATGTATAAGCCCAATCTAAAATAACATCTCCAATAGTAACCTATTGCTTTATCTAGCAATCCATAGATACAATATTAAATTATGGGTATATTAATCATGCAATTTTTTTAAGTACCCCTTAAGTCCAAGAGTATTTTTGGAAGGGTTCTCATGACCAGATAGTTTTTCCTGCATTGCATTGCATTTTAAAATCACTTAAACCTTACCCATAATAATTAAGCACCTTTCTTAATCATATTGTTGCTGACTCATACCTTAAAACTAAAATGAAATATAATTATTACTTTGACTGCCTTATGAAGACAGTAGTAAAACATAACTTCATTGCTCCCTGGTTCCGGGCGTTGACCCCTATAATCAGCTGTAGCCTACTAGAAAATGAACCATGCTGAAAACAAATTAATCCCTATCAAATAACAACAGATAATTTGGCATGTCATCTACCTACATTGAATCATAACATAAAATTAAAATCACAATTAAAATACCCGAAAAGATAGATGGGCAGACATTATTGTGAGATTTATACAAACTCATAAAAATAAATTTTAACTAAGAAATCTCATTTATTCTCAGTTTTCATTACCAATTGGAGTATTGGCTTTAATAGCTTCATAGCTTTCTATTGAAAATAACCATAAAGTGAAACAAAAGGGGGGGGGGGTGCATGCGAGTGCAGAGATCAATGGATTGTGACTAGAAGATAAAATGCCATACATTTCGTGTAGAGCTAATAAAATCCAACTAAAATTCATAACAATTGACAGTACATTACGGCAATGTAGCCAATTACCTACACAATGTTGACTGAATATGGTCAACACATATCCACTAATTGCACAACATTTAGTCAATTCTTTAGAATTACTAGATGATTAAACAGGAGTGTTCGAGACCCTTGAAAGACATTGTCATGAAAACACTGCTGATTCTTGTAGAAGTTCCTAATATTTGAAATAGTTTGGGAAATTATACTAATATAGCAAATATTCATCGTGGAGACCAGACCTCTAAGTATTATATTTTTTCTACTATGAAACCGCAAAAACTTATTGCTCCTTTACAAGGTGCCTGGGAAAACATAATAATAACAATGTTTTTATTTATATTGTTTCTATCATTATAGGAATAATAGGTTAAAAAATGAATTATAAACGAAATCAGTATGTACAAAATGTACCAGACTAAAAGTATTAAACAGAAATCAGTTTCTAAGACTTAAATACAAACAGTTTTGAGAAAATAGCTCAACTGTCCTTTTCGAGCCAATTGACTAAATCTCAAATTCTGTTTTACCAGTAAGGAGTGAATCCCTTAACATTCATAATATTTAGTCATAAGACTACCAGACCCTTAGCAAAATTTTGAGCTTTATTTATACTATGTACTACTAGGTACTAATTAATAATAAAAACAGTTTAATCCACACTGTAATAAAGAGGTTTCTCTTTCTTTTCTTATTAATTGTATGTAACTATATTAATTGGTGATGATAGAGTGAATACTTTAATATCCATAATATTTGATCAAGGATCTACCTAGACCCTTAAAAAATGACTGAGCTTTATTGATAAGAAGTACTTACTACTAGGTACTGATTAATAAAATCAGTTTAATTCTCACGACAATAAAGTGAAGAGATTTCTGTATTCTGATTAATTGGCTGTAATATTAATTGGAAACAGTGTTTTGAATGGACTCGGGCTCTTCTACTATTGAACAATAGTTAGACATTGTATGTGATCATAAAATCATTACATTAAATTTTTTATAGTTATACAATCACCTTTTGAGACAATATATCTATGGAACTCTATACTTGCCTTGTTTGCACTCTTCTGTTGCAAGTATTGTAACAAAAGGCCCTAAGTGAATAAACATTGCCTTGGTTGCACTATTCTGTTGCAAGTATTTTAACAAAAGGCCCTAAGTGAATAAAAATAATGCCAGTGGCATTCCTTGATAGTACTTCCAGACAATTCAACACTAAATAATGGAGTTGATGAGCCTTTTTTATTTGCAGACACATCTATAAAATACTAACACTACAACTGGATTTCAAATTATAAAATTACTTACTGAGAGATCTGAGGCTATCATTGCCTCAATCATAGAATCTATCAAAAGTATCATTAATTTCGTCATAGTTTGATAATATGAGCAAAATTTAGAAAACAAAGACATTGATTGTTCTCCTAGCTCTAACTTTAACCCATTGGATTGCTCCAATGTTAAAACAGTTATTAAAGTATATCAAACCCTAATATTCGTAAGTTTGTCAGATTTCAAGTGAAAGAGGCATCTAAACTCCAGAATTAAACTCTCACTATACAACCAAAACAACAGCTCAAATTAAAGCTGGCATCAACGAAGTCAGACATAATGTGGATTACATGGTTATCAAAGTTATTTTACAAAATATAATATATTTATTGTAAAGTATCCTTGAAGCTTTAATATGGAAGCTTTAATATTCTTACAGAAGAAGGTCCAATGTAATTATCACAGATCAACACTCAGAATTACTTGCATTTTAATCAGTTAATAAATTAATTATTGCAGCCAACTCTGAACATCTACCAAGTTATAATAATTATTTGAAAGATTGCCACGAAGTAAAATTGGGAATCAAACGAGCTTACCTGTTAAGCGAAGTCTTGATTCAAATTTTATGAGTGGCAATCTGAAAAATAATTACCCACCCGCCGCTATAATATAGTTAACACTAACAGCCCCAAAGCTGCAATAATTAGTCTACCTAATTCAATTTTAACCTTTCAGGAAAATATAGTGAATATAGGTATTTGGAACTACTCTGTACATAAAACAGAGATTGTTCCAATGATAAGATCTCTAAAATAAGTGACGTACCGCGTCATGTGTCAGATGAGAGAGGCATACGAAGGTTGCAATTCTTAAAAAATATTATTTTTTAATTCTCTAAAAACCGCGGTGAAGTAACGTAGATATAAGAAATACTACCAAGTTATAATAATTATTTTTCAGATTGCCACTCATAAAATTTGAATCAAGACTTCGCTTAACAGGTAAGCTCGTTTGATTCCCAATTATTCGTGCATTGGCTAAAGGGCGCGGCTAGATATGAATTTTAAACTGGCTTGCACATGTCTGTTATTCATAGCGAAATAACTGCGTCCGAATGTGACCTACATTACGCCAAATTACGTTTCTGGGCTCTATAAGCTGTACTGCAGCCTAGAATATGTATGTACAGTGTTGAGTCTAGATAGGATCTAGACTGCGGCCACTCATGTAGCGTGGATTATTCGTTTTTCGAGGGTCCTTATATAAGGTAATTTTTTTCACAAAATTTAGTAAATTGAGGACGAAACTTTAATGAGGTGGTTGATGACAAACTAGTTTTGCCTAGGCCGATTTGGGACACCCCGACACGGATAGATTAGGTTGGAGTTATTTTTTTATAAACCATTCAGTAGTAGGAACCCCGTCAAAGATGAGTTGTTTGGTATAAATTTTATGTGTAATTAACGCTAGCTTGTTCTTCATTACGACTGTCAAAATGATGCCAGTTCTTGTGCTTGTTGGCCCTATGTATAAGTAGCTATGTTATATTTTAACTTCAATAAACGCTCTTTTTGTGAAAAAATAATTCTTTGTATTCAAATTTTTGTTACTTACATGGCAACATCCCTGTGTTGCCGTGATCTCGATCGGTCGATTCTTGGGCAGTGACGTCATAAGCAAACAATTTATCGACGATCGAACTATAATTACTAATGCCGAAGATGGTGTTGTCCCTTTTCAGGGAAATGGTGGTAATTACTTTAAAGTACTTTCTTGAATATTTTAAGTTTCTGATTTTATTTGGTGATGTCATTGCAGTACCTATACCTATACCTAATACCTATGCCCCTTTCGGATCTAGGTATTATAATATAGTTCGAAGAACAGAAGGAGCAAGTCTACAGGCAAAGAAGCACAGATAGACAGTCACGAAGCACATCATAATATTAATGACAACCAATCTTACCAAGACGTATCGTATTACCCAGTACTAATAAACGTGTGTAGGTCAGATAGGCAGTCGAACCATGTAAAATATTTTTCAATACACTTCCTCGAAAATGCATGATGAACCTCATCAAAAATAATACACATATAAACGGGTATTTATCGCGAATGGTTTTAGGCTTATAACAAAGGTAAAATTCGGGATAAATACCCGTCTACAAATTGTGTTCTGATCGTGAAAGTTAAAAAAAAAAAACAATTACGATTAGGTTCATCATGCAATGTATTTGACACACGTGCGTTTTTTTTCGTTTTCCCGCACGTGTGCGGGAATACGGGAAAGACCACAGATAACTATATTTATACGAAGTTCAAATCGGTTCAATGCCTATAGTCGGATAAAAGTAGTTGGGAAACAAAGTAACATAATTATATTTGTGTTCTAAATTTAAAAAAAAAGTTTTTTTTTTTTATATTTGGCTGTTTAACGGCTTCATACCTTTGCCTCTCCTTCAACCTGGCGAAAGCAAAGCGCGGAAAAAAATGAAAATGCTACCTACTTAGTTTCATAATAATTCATGACAATAGTACATTTTGATACAAGTGGAGAAAGTTTGGTATTGCATTCGAGGCGGAATTATAACACCCGAGACGTAGGCGAAGGTGTTTTTGAGCCGAGAACTGCAATAACAAAAATGTCCACGTGTATCAAACGACGTTTTTCAATACACTTTTGAAGAAATAAAATAAAATAAAAGGTAAAATATTTTTTCAATACACTTCCTCGAAAACTGTTCCATAACGCACTACGATTAGGTACAACATGCAATGTATTTCAAACGCGTGCGTTTTTTTCCAAAAAATGAAAATTGCCACAGATAACTATACCTATACTTCGTCCAAATTGGTTCAATGCTTATATTGCTTATAGTCTGAGGTGAATGTTTTTTTTTTTAATTTGAGCAAAGCACTACGCGTCTTTACGGCATAAATATTTTTTGAATATTAAAATTGTGTTTATAAATAGAATATCATAGATAAACATGATTATTAAAAACTAATAGTTACTTTTATACACAAATTAACATTTATTTGTGTTCTGAATTCAAAAATATAAAATAAATCATTTTTTTATATTAGGCTGTTTAACAGCTTCATACCTTTGCCTCTCCTTAAACCTGGCGAAACCAAGCGCGAAAAAAAAAGAAAATTAAAATCATAGTTTCATAGTTCGTGACAAAAATATTTTTCGTTATTTTATTTTATTTCTTCAAAAGTGTATTGAAAAACGTCGTTTGATTGATACACGTGGACATCCACTTGTATCAAAATGTGTATCTATTCGTTATATCAATACTATGATTTTAATTTTCTTTTTTTTTTTTGCGGTCTGCTCTTGCCAGGTTGAAGGAGAGGCAAAGGAATGAAGCCGTTAAACAGCCTAATATAAAAAATAGATTTATTTTATATTTTTTAATTCAGAACACAAATAAATGTTAATGTGTGTTTAAAAGAACTGTTAGTTTTTAATAATCATGTTTATCTATGATATTCTATATAAACACAATTTTAATATTCAAAAAATATTTATGCTGTAAAGACGCGTAGTGCTTTGCCGAAATTTAAAAAAAAAGCATTCACCTCAGACTATAGGCATTGAACCAATTTGGACTAAGTATGGGAAAATGGAAAAAAACGCACGCGTGTGAAATACATTGCATGTTGTACTTAATCGTAGTGCATTATGGACCAGTTTTAGAGGAAGTTTAAAGAAAAAATAATTTTCGTTATTTAATTTATTTCTTTAAAAGCTTCGATCAAACTTCAAAAGTCTATTGAAAAACGTCGTTTGGTACACGTGGACACTTGTTTTTGCAGTTCTCGGCTCAAAAACACCCTCGCCTACGGCACATGTGTTAATTCTGCCTCGAATGCAATAACAAACTTTCTCCTAATCTAAATATATAAAAGAAGAAACTGACTGACTCATCAATCAACGCACAGCCCAAACCGCTGGGTCTACAGATTCCAAATTTGGCAAGTAGGTTCCTTATGTGGTCTAGGGGTGCATTAAGAAAGGATTTTTCAAAATTCACCCCCTAAGGGGGTTAAACGGGGCTCCAAAGTTTGTATGGGGAATCAAGATTAGTTAGACTATTTTATTCGAAACTTCACAGGAGTGCTCCTATTGATAAATGAGTAGAAACGGGTTTCAGGTTTTTTCAGAATTCAACCCCTAAGAGGGCGAAATGGGGTGGCAAAGAATAAAAATCAATGCACAGCCCAAACCACTGAGTCTAGAGTTTCCAAATTTAGCACATTAGTTCCTTATGTGGTCTAGGGGTGCACTAAGAAAGGATTTTTCAAAATTCACCCCCTAAGGGGGTTAAACGGGGCTCCAAAGTTAGTATGGGGAAACAAGATTAGTTAGACTATTTTATTCGAAACTTCACAGGAGTGCTCCTATTGATAAATGAGTAGAAAGAGGTTTCCGGTTTTTTCAGAATTCAACCCCTAAGAGAGGGCAATGGGGTGGCAAAGTATAAAAATCAATGCACAGCCCAAACCACTGAGTCTAGAGATTCCAAATATGGCACATAGGTTCTTTATGAGGTTTAGGGGTGCATTAAGGAAGGATTTTTCAAAATTAACCCCCTGAGGGGTTGAAACGGAGGTCCAAAGATTACATGGGGAAATAAGATTAGTTAGACTACTTTATTCGAAACCTAACAGGAAACTCCTATCGATAAATGAGTTAACATTTGTGTTTCAGGTTTTTTCAGAATTCAACCCCTAAAGGGGGAAATGTGGTAACAAAGCCTGAAATTCAACATAGGTATTGTTTGTATGGTGAATTGGGTCGGGTGTATTACAAAAACAATGATTTTAAGATTTAATGTGGTGGACCTGAATTACCATCATTCTCTGTTGGGGTGCGATGGGGTTGAAATGTTTAAAAATCAATATGGGTGTCGAAACCGAGATTATCAGGGGTGCTGATTTCGAAAATGGCATTTATTTTGAGATTCAGAAGATTGGGGATTCGACTTCTATACAGGGTTATTGTTGATTTATTATGATGATTGTGATAACGATGATGATGATTGTTATAAAGATGATGATTGTGATTATGATGATAATGATTGTGATTACGATGATGATGATTGTGATAGTGATGGCTATTGTGATAGTGATGGCTATTGTGATAGTGACGGTGATTGTAATGGTGATAGCGATGGTTGTGATAACGAGGATGGAGATTGTGATAATGATGATTATGATTAAGATGATAATGATTGTGATTACGTTGATAATGATTGTGATAACGATGATGGTGATTGTGATAGTGATTTTGATGGTTATTGTGATGGTGATTGTGATAGTTACGGTGATTGTGATAGCGATGGTGATTGTGATTGTGACAGTGATGGTGATTGTGATAACGATGAAGATGATTGTGATTACGATGATAATGATTGTGATAACGAGGTTAATGATTTTGATAATGATTGATTGATTGATTTTGATGGTGATTGTGATAGTAATGGTGATTGTGATAGTGATGGTAATTGTGATAATGATTGTGGTTGTGATAGTGATGGCGATTGTGATCATGATGATTGTGATTAAGATGATGATGATTGAGATTACGATGATAATGATTGTGATTACGATGATGATGATTGTGATTACGATGATGATGATTGTGATAAAGATGATGGTGATTGTGATAGTGATTTTGATGGTGATTGTGATAGTGACTGTGATGGTGACGGTGATTGTGATGGTGATTGTGGTTGTGACAGTGATTGTGATAGTGACGGTGATTGTGATGGTGATAGCGATGGTGATGGTGATTGTGATTGTGACAGTGATGGTGACAATGATGAAGGTGATTTTGATTACGATAATAATGATTGTGATAGTGATTGTGGTGGTGATTGTAATAGTGATAGTCATAGTTATAGTGATTGTGATCGAGATTGTGATGGTGATTGTGATGGTGATAGCGATGGTGATTGTGATTATGATGGTGATTGTGATGGTGATGGTGATTGTGATTATGATGGTGATTGTGATGGTGATGGTGATTGTGATGGTGATGGTGATTGTGATGGTGATGGTGATAGCGATGGTGATTGTGATTATGATGGTGGTTGTGATAGTGTTGGTGATTGTGATAATGATGGTGGTTGTGTTAGTGATGGTGATTTTGATAATGATTGTGATAATGATGGTAGTAAGTTGTGATTGTGATGGTGGTTGTGATAGTGATTGTGATTGTGATGATAATAATAAATTGTGATGACTATGAAATTTGGCACATAGATATTTTACAACCTGGATTAACATGTAGGACACTATTTATCCCTTTAGTATGATTCAGTGGGACAGTTACCGAACTGCACGCGGGCGAAGCCGCGGGCAACAGCTAGTGTATTATATAGCTGTATCCGCTTGGCAGATGATGATCACTAGGTTAATTCTCGTTGAGCTTGGTCGCCGGAGACGAGATTCGGTCGGAAATTGAGATGATAATGATGGAGGGAGGTTTCTTAAAATCTTAGTTTTGTGCTATCTCTATTTCAGAGCGGGAACGAGATGAAGCTATACAGAACGTTTAGCGCCATCTCTTCCACTATGGAATAGGATTACTTACTGCAATACTACTTGGTCTGGTCCTGTAGTAATAGTTGTATTTTGTATATCTTCTTCTTCGACCTTTAGCCACCCAATGCTCAGTATTGGTCTCTTCTAAATTTCTTCACTTTTGGCAATCTTGTGTAATCTTGGCTATCCAGTTTCTTTCGGCCACTTGAATGAGATCGCCTGTCCACCTGTCTCCGGGACGACCGTGATCTCCACTCCAATAGAATAGAATAGAAAGTTTTTACTTTCTGAGTAGGTAAATCTTAAAATATTTTCCACATTTTTTGTTATACTTTGTCAATAATTCTCTGTTAGTAATTGCCCGATTTAATTATAAGCGTGCAGCGTGGTCCGTGGAGTTTTAACTTAAGGCGACTACAAGAGCTAAACGCGAGTTTTATAATGCATAAAAACACATGATTCACTGCAATAAAAAAATAAAAAAAGCAGAAAAATATACGATATTCTTTAGGATATAAGTATGCTAGTATGATAGTGTTTTGAAAACATAATACAACTCATTTTACTCGATAAAAAAATCACGAACATCTCTTAAAATTTCTTATTTAACTAGTAAAAACCATACTAAAATACTATACAATCATTCTGATTTTTTTGGCAAATAATTCTACAAGCAAGATATTAGCACCATGGTGTTTTACTTTTTTAGTCCAATCAATAGATTTTTTTTAAAATTTGAAAAAAACACTCATTTCGCACTATTCGGCCCGTAGTGACTGACTTATCAACCACTTTGTAGTGCAAGCGGATTAGAACTTTATTCTAATAGTATTTCAAACGAAGTTTGAACCACCATAAATAGAGTTGCTATTTTAGCTCCTGTAATCGCCTTAAGTGTGTTAGACATGTAGATTGGGTCATATTGGTCATAACGCACATAAAGAGCGAGTTATGCCAAGCCCAAGTGTGTCCGTAACAGTCCATATTGATACAAGATAACTGATAAATAGTCAAGTACGCGCAAAACTTTGTGTTTCTTGCATCACATTTTAGAACTTTCGATTTAGGAAGCTGTTTGCACTGGTGGCTTTACTACTTTCTGGACTTGCAGCGAATTGATGATTCTAGGGTAGAATCCCGAGCGTAGCAAGGGATTCTAGAGTAGAATCCTGCAACCCAATGGTTGCGCTTTGAGGAATAATTTAGTTGCGCTTAGAGGGTTGCGCTTAAAAATAGGTGCGCTCTGAAGAATGCCACAGTTTCCCTACACAAAGTGGTGATTTTGAAAAAAGAAAAGAAAAAAAAAAACAACTTTGACACCTCCTGCTTAAAAAGTTCGGTTTGCGCTATAACTTCAAACACGACTTCTTCAAAAATACCTTACCGTCATACGTCCCCCTACCATTCCGAATACAACTTAATTTGCATCGCGTAAAATTTATATTCGCTTAAACGGAAATAACATAATTTGCAACAAGGTTACGAATAGACTATAGTTGCTTACTTGTTCACTAGATTTATGTTTAGTGACTGAATTCTAGTATTGGCGTCAATTTACCAGAAAATGTATAGGTACATAAAAAATTGAAGTGCCTGTTTGTAATTTCAAAATAACACGGCTTTTTACTGAATGCATATTCTCTTTTTTTTTTGCCTGTTTGCTCCGGCTAATCTCCGAAACGGCTGGACTGATTTTGACGGGACTTTTACTGGCAGATGATGTTATCAGAAGTAACATAATTGCTAGTTTTACAATTTTGTAAGTAGACAGTGAACGACGCATGTCAGTATAATTCTTTGTCGTATTGTCGGCGTCACCCTGTATATCATAGTATTTTTGTTTATTATGTACCTACTATTAGACACCGTATTCATGTAAGTATCGATTTAAATCAGAACATTCATGACCAATTAACTTCTTGGACACGCCACGACACAGGCTTTTGATGTAAAGGTGCGTCTAGATGCGGTAAATTTTGGCTAGGCCATTAAGTTTGCTCGATTGATAGTTGATGTGATAAAATACTTGATCCATTTTGACGATTGATGTCATCGATCGATATCATCATCATCTGCCTAACCTTTTCCCAACTATCTTGGAGTCGGCTTCCAGTGTAACCGGATGCAGCTGAATACCAGTTTTTTACATGGAGTGTCTGCCTATCTGACCTCCACAACCCAGTTAGTATTGGGTAATACGATACCACGTTGCAGAGATTAGCATATCAGTTTGATTATGTACACCGCTAGAAGATAACACACAAGAAGTGGAAACACTCATGAAGAAAAAACAAAATTTTCGTCAGCGCCATCTTGGATTTTCATTTTGACCTCATTTTCATTACCAGCGACCCCAAAAGCTACGAAAACGACACGGTATGGCGAGGTCTATTCGCTCGCTTAGCTCGCTCATTCGACCCCGATAGGTTGTAGGGTAGTTTCCTTTCGTTACGTGACGCGTGACTATTTCTACTAAATCGCACTAGACTAGACTGCGTTAGACTCAAGGGCGGATCCAGGGGTCATGGGGGTCATGACCCCCCCCCCTGGGCTGGGTCCAGGACCTAGGTGGACAAGTAACTAAAATTGTTACACATAATATACCAGAATAGTGTCAAGACAAATACATAGGGCCAATAACCAACCTGCTCAATCTGCTGAAGAATATTTTCGCAGAGCCATATACATCCATCTTCTGGATTTAATAATAAGTGACCTACAGGACCGTCTCCTGAAATACTTATTTTTTTTAGCTAAGCGTTTTTATGCCAAAAAGCGAAGACAGTAATCAAGACATTGAAAACTTTGAAACGACTAGCAACCGATTATATATTGTTACTAGCGAATATCGGCTGTGGATGGTGAAGTGGCCGCAGAGTCAGAATATACCGCAGTCGATTTCGGACCATATTCTAAATTGCAGTATTGATATGTATCCTATAGGAGCCCCTTGCCCCGAAGCCTTATATGCAAATAAAGCATAATTATCTTAGGCAATGATAAAAAATTGCAAGCTCGCTTCGCTCGCTCTTGTTGCCTAGTTTTTTTTTACTCTTAATTTTATCTATAAGAGGCCCAAGTAACTCCAGTAGGTCGAAACAATTCTAACCTGTTCAAGGTAGGTAATGTGTTAAAAAATTTCTAGCTCGCTTCGCTCGCTCTACAGACTACTTTCTCTTGAATGTTGTCATTGTTTGTCTGAGGGTCGATCTAGTAACTCCTTTATGAAGGGTCTAAACAATTTAAACCTGCCAATGGTAGAGTATTAAAATTTTTGAGCTCGTTTCGCTCGTTCTTGGAGCCTACAAAAAATCAAATCGTGGCTACAAAAAAGCTTCAATGGTTGAAGAACGTCTAACCGGACTGACACTTCTCCACGTCCATAAAAACGTACCAATTGAAATAGATGAAGTGATAGCGCGTTTCGAGAGAAGACGTTAAAGAAAATTTGATTTTGTTATTTAAATATATAGGTAGGTTTATTTATGGTTATTATGTATTTTTAAAAGTACAGTACTTACTTATAAAATACCTACTTTTAACTTGTATCTATTATTATCAAAATTAAATTGTCACTGTCACTTCTTGTGACATGACCACGACAACGTGACCCCCCCCCCTGGCGCCAAAGCTGGATCCGCCCTTGGTTAGACTGCATTCGAGGGATGTGTGTGGAACTAACCAATAATATCGCTTCTTTTTCACAGCTTGAGGTATTCTAGCTATGTGATTGGTTAGTTCCACACACATCCCTCGCTACGCGTCCTCGCTCATCTCTGGTGGAAACGCAGCCTTAAGGAACTATAGTTCCACATTCCAAAATTTAGATATGTGCTCGTCCAGTTCGCTCTCTCCCTGTAGTCTACATGATCTGCCTCCAGCAGCCCAGTGCTGGATATCATGGCATAGGATAGGATGCTATAGGTCTCTTAAAACAACTCTCATCTATCTGCTACCCAGCTGCTAAGATCGCTGCTGTTATTCACATGTTTTTTATCATGGCGTTTGGGTGCCACCTCTGCCAGCTCCTTAGGGGAATGTGGGCGAGGTGTTGCGCTAGATCTAGACCAACGACTATCCCAAACTAATAATTAAGCATAACTAGCCTTTAAGCCGACACGTTATACACATGTGTTCGTATCCTTGTTGCGAAATGTGTATCAGGTGTAGATCGTGCGTGGTCGGCGCCCGCGCAGCTGTGCTTTATATACGGCGCGCCAGCGGGGAGCGACACACGTGCTCTCCGCCCCACGACGCGCGCACGCGACAGAAATGCTCGCTAAGGTAAACATTATTAATATTATATTGTTTTAAATAAAAGCAAAATTTATCCGTATATCCGAGTAGACATTAATACCGTTTAAAAAAAAAACCAAAGACAAATTAGAATTAGAAGCCCAAGCTAGATCATGAAATGGCACGCCACTGATTATTTTGGCGTTATATTTCACAAAATAGAGGTTTGCACCATATTTTAGTAAAATAGAGGTAAACTAACAATGGTTCACTCGATCCAGGTATAAACTTAAATCAAAAGATAACCATGGGTGAATCAGGTGTTGCCGTTCACCGCACACAATATTGATACTGTTAGCCTGCATCATCCCGCAGCTGGGCAAAGGCCCCCCTGACTTCCAGTTGTTACGATACAAAGCCAATGTGGACCACTGATGGTCGCTGGTCTTGTCTAGCTCGTACACAATACTTATTAAAAATCCAGAAACTACTTGGACTGGTGAAACCTATCTGTAGCTGATCAATGAGGCCAAGATTCCAATATCGCACCGATTGTGAAGTAGATTAAAATCTTGTTGCTATGCGTTGCCCACTGGCTGTGTGGCATACACAGGGACCGTCTAAGCAATCTAGGAATCTAGGCTAAGCGTCGCGAGTTCGATTGTCGCATGGGACATTTTTGTACGGCCTACAGACAAGTCTGTGTGACACCTCTAAGTTTAAAAGTTTGTTTTTTTGATCAACTAACATTTTTTAAACTTATGTAATATGTGTAAACTTGTGTATACTGGACAACCAACGGTTGTGATTGTACAAAGACTTGAGACGTGTATCAAAATTAAAACACGACTCACAAAAAATATGTGATTTTTTGCTGTGTTTAGATATTGATACCGTCACGTTTGGTTTGCGTAGTTTCTCCAGCGAAATTAATTTGACTTAATATTTAAAGTGACCCAGTGTCCTTGGCAGTTGTTATTAATATGTTGCGCGTGCGCCGGTGCGATGGCACGGCCGGGGCTGCTGGACGGCATCGGCTACGCGTCCCACGGCTACGCCGCCCCGGCGTACGCTGCGCCCGCATACGCCACGCCCGCGTACGCCTCGGCGTATGCCCCGGCGATAGCTGCCCCTGCAATTGCGCACGCGGCGTATGCTGCACCTGTCGTTAAAGCTTATGCAGCGCCGGTGAGTATACAGAGAATTTTATTTGATTTGCAATCTGATACTGTCATGTTTTTAAAGACCCCATGTGTACACCTTCAGTCATCAGAATCAAGTCTTTCGATGGAATCAGATTCTTGCCAGGTGTATAATTCTGGACGCAAAAAGACTATTGTAACAATTGCATAATTATAGTTAAGTACGTATAGGTGGCGCTCGGTGGTTTCTGCCTACGTCTGCTAGGAGTGAGTGTATTATGACCTTGGCTTGAGTTTACTGTAGGAACTTTCAAGGAGATCCGGACACGACCTAAAAGACGATCCCAAAATGACTCCGCTTTTTCCCAATTAATTCTTATACGAATTCTATCTTCACCAGGTGGTACACGCTGAGCCGGTAGACCCGAACCCCGCATACAGTTTCTCATACGGTGTAGCAGACCCTGCCACCGGCGACCACAAGGATGCCTCAGAGACGCTCCAGAACGGCGTGGTGCACGGCTCCTACAGCCTGGTGGAACCTGACGGCCACGTGCGGAAGGTCACCTACACCGCAGACAAGATCAACGGGTTCAATGCCGTGGTTGAGAGGACGGGGGCTTCGGCACATGCGGTGAGGATCTTTGGAATCTTTTACTGCCAGTTTGGAAATCATGACTGTGGGGTGATCACATCCTAAACACACCAAAGTTTTTGAAATTGACACCGAGAGTCAATTTCAAAAACTTTGAAATGTTTACTGTCCAGCGCTATTTCTCTTAAACTCCTTCTGACGATTTTTTTTTCAGGTGGCAGCCCCAGTAGCAGTTGCAGCCCCCATAGCGAAGGTATACGCTGCGCCGGCGCCGGTCGCCGTCGCTGCACCCGTCGCGAGGTACACGCTGCCCGCTGCCCACGTCGGAGTAGCCCACCCGTGGGGCTAAGCCCAGCAACTACGAACACAAAGCGACCTAGCTTCTTGCTGAACGACTACGATTGACTTCGACGAATAGAAAATATTGTTGGGAATCGAATTTACCGTCCCATCTCTAGTACAACAATATTTTCTGACGTCGCGTCGGTCGTTAGGACAGATACCAAGTTTAGAAAAGAAATAGTCTGTTGAGATTTTGATAAAAACGGTTGTGATATTATGGTTGTTGAATGATTTTTGACTGAGATTTTTTGGTAATAGTTTGGTTAGAAATCATAGGCCGCGGCTGCATGGTAAAGGCGAACGGTGTTTTTTATTACCTATCTCTTGTAGAAGTTAATGTTTTTAATTTTTGGGCCTGTTTGGACTGTGGATCATGTTAGGACTTTGGAAAAAGAAAACGTCAAAATGTACCATTGGACGTTTTTTACTTTGAATGTAAAATCGAGAGGAGATGGTTGTATGGCGTTTTCTAGTTTTTCTCGCCTTTGCTCTCCGGCCCCCGTCTGCAGACCTAGAAGGACCGTTCAGCAGGACTAGGCGCGCCCGCAAACCTCGCCCGACTACTGTAACTTATTATTTATTATGTACTGCTTTGACTGTTGCCTACGGACCTGATCTTGACGCATCGTATTATTTACGTACATGTAAATATAATGTAGTTTTATAAATAAATGCAATTTTTGCAGTATTTTATGTCTTTATTTGACCCCATGTGTGAAACTTTACGCCACAGCAGCGTTCGCAGAAAGTCACGATTCCGCCACTAACGTTGTAATACTAAATCGACTATAACGCGCTTATTAATAACGTGGTGTTCTAGATTTAGGTACTATAAGTACTAGGTTTTCTAAACAGATTACATGTAGGTAACATATCATGATAATATGCATATATACCTTAATGATATAAAAATTAATTTCGGAGTGAGCTTTCAAAGGTGGAATTCGTAGCAACTAAGTGGGTCTGCAGTACTTATTAAACTTTTTCAACACACTTGCTCGTAAAGTGAGCCTTATTACATCGTTCTTAGGGCCATAAACCGAACTATTACTAACACGTGCATAATGATATTACACACTATATAGAATGATCCCTACAAAGTTAAGTTAGTACCTAACTGCTAATGATATGCGAGTAAATAGAGCATTTTCAATTTAACCGGATTATACAGTTTTTTTTTTGTAACGATTTTAAATACTATTATGACGTATATTATAACGTTTTTAACCGACTTCAAAAAAGGCGGAGGTTATATGTTCGTGTGTATGTATTTTTTTTTTTTTTTTTTTTTATGTATGTTACCTGATTTCTCTCCCATTTGTGGACCGATTTTCAAAATTCTTTTTTTATTTGAAAAAGTATACTCCTGAGGTGGTCTCATTTTAATTTGGTGAAGATCTGATGCTGATCATCGGAGATATACAATAGAACTCTTCAAAAAGAGACGGCAAATCTGTTGTGATAGCTCCAATCGGTTGGATGTTCATTGTTTATACAATATCATGACGGAACATCACGCCTGTATGCTCTGAGGGGGACGCAGAAGTGTACAATTTACCTGATTTCTCTCCCGTTTGTGGACCGATTCTCAAAATTCTTTTTTTATTTGAAAAAGTACACTTTTGAGGTGGTCCCATTTTAATTTGGTGAAGATCTAATGCTGATCTTCGGAGATATACAATAGAACTCTTCAAAAAGGGACGGCAAATCTGTTGTGATAGCTCCAATCGGTTGGATGTTTATTTATTTATTTATTTATTTATTTAACTATTTATGTACACACAGTAAACAACACAGGAAAATACATTAAAAATATGAATACAAAGGAACTGCTTATTTCTTAAGAAATTTCTTCCAGCAGACCTGCAAAAGGAGAAATGAAAAAGAAATGTAGACAGTAGTGTGTGAGAAAAGGAAGAGAATAGACATTGGGTGCCTTACCTAACTTAACCTATTAAGATATATAAATACACATATAAGTAAATATTAATATATACTTATATAAATACATAATTCTAAGATATATAGACTAATAAATATAAATATGTATATAATAAATCATGGTTGAGAGGAAAGGTAATGCTCTTTCACTCTGGATTTAAACAGTGAAATGGTCTTTAAATCACGAATGCTAGACGGAAGTGCGTTCCACAACCATGATGATGACCTGATGTTCATTGTTTATACAATATCATGACGGAACATCACGCCTGTATGCTCTGAGGGGGTACGCAGAAGTGTACAATTTACCTGATTTCTCTCCCGTTTGTGGACCGATTCTCAAAATTCTTTTTTTATTTGAAAAAGTATACTCTTGAGGTGGTCCCATTTTAATTTGGTGAAGATCTAATGCTGATCATCGGAGATATACAATAGAACTCTTCAAAAAGGGACGGCAAATCTGTTGTGATAGCTCCAATCGGTTGGATGTTCATTGTTTATACAATATCATGACGTAACATCACGCCTGTATGCTCTGAGGGGGTACGCAGATGTGTACAATTTACCTGATTTCTCTCCCATTTGTGGACCGATTTTCAAAATTCTTTTTTTACTTGAAAGAGTATACTCCTGAGGTAGTCCCATTTTAATTTGGTGAAGATCTGATGCTGATCTTCGGAGATATACAATGGAACTCTTCAAAAATAGACGGCAAATCTGTTGTGATAGCTCCAATCGGTTGGATGTACATTGTTTAAACAACATCATGACGTAACATTACACCTGTTTGCTCTGAGGGGTACATAGATGTGTACAGTACACCCAGATTTCGACAGTTATGGCATGTTATGTTCCATTTATTGGGGATAAGCCTATTACCATGACATGTATTGTTAACCATGTACAATGAATGCATAGCAAATATTTGTAAGTATAGGATATTACAACTAAAAATGGAAAAATAAAATAAAACTTTTTTGCCAAAAATAAAACCGACTTCAAAAAAAACAACAAACAAAAAAAACACAAAAAGAAAAGGACAAAAAAATACACTAAAAGAAAAACAAAAAAAAAAACTATAACAAAACCACAAAAAAGTGAAAAATAACTTTAGCTTCAGAAGCCGGTGAGAAAAACACCAAATCAATCAAAGGTCAAGTTTCAGAAGTCGGTGACAAAAACACTAAATCAATTAAACAAGGTCACCGACTTCTGAAGCTTGACCTTTGATTGATTTGGTGTTTTTCTCACCGGCTTCTGAAGCTAAAGTTATTTTTCACTTTTTTGTGGTTTTGTTTTAGTTTTTTTTTTTGTTTTTCTTTTAGTGTATTTTTTTGTCCTTTTCTTTTTGTGTTTTTTTTGTTTGTTGTTTTTTTTGAAGTCGGTTTTATTTTTGGCAAAAAAGTTTTATTTTATTAATATACTATTATGCATGTGGGTTTGAATTTCTAAGACTAGTCCCTTTACATCGACTGTCATTTGGTTGGCAACACCGCCACATAATGGCGGGTAAAAGCGGCCTTATTTTATTCAAGCGGCCTTATTCATTGTGGCGTTGGTATCAAAAATGACCTACTTCTATGCATTTTGAACATGGGTAGCGCGTTAATCAATTAGAATTAAATCCGGACAGATATGATAATATCGTCTTGTAAGATCTAAATGGTGTCCCATATTTAGTAAAACTCGTTTATTTCGAGTTAAAACTTAGTTTTAATGATAAATCTAGTAATTATTTATGAATCCTGTCTAACTCTTAATTACTTGTGGCAGCCAGCGCCCTAGCGGAAATGGTAGATGTTGAAATCGTCAAAGTTAGAACCGGTCACTTGTATTGCCTAGTTAAGACTTGGCATAGACATACATCGCAACATGGTGCTGTGGGAACTACAAGGAAAAATCAGCTTCTAAAATCTGAGCGTTGAAATTAAACCAATTGCAGATATTTTGACAGACTGCGTGACACTGTGCGTGTAAGCTCATAATATTAGCTTACGCGCGTACACACGCGTCACATTTTGCGCTTCAAAAAATCTAACGGCGTACACGCGCTTATTCCGAAGTGTTTGTGCGGGGTGAGTGGGCACGGAATCGCACCATAAGAACTTAATTAAATAGGTAAAGTAGGATTCAAGGTGTAAGCGAACCCTTTACCAGTGGCGTAGCGTGGGTTTTCGCCGCTTGGGGCCGACCGGAAACACGCCGCCCCTTGTTTTTTATTGACCCCGATATCTTGGGGTCTAAACTGGGTGGTTTTTGAAAAATCGAACTATAAAAGTTTTTTTGGAAATTATGTCACCTCTCCAACATAAAGTGCTGATGAGAAATCTACAGGTTCAGGTTGTTAAACTGATAGTTTTCTGATAGCTCATGAACGAATGTATTCTTCGAAAACCAATTTGTCAAAAGAGACATCTGCCTTTGGAAAATAAGCGCTTTATAGGTCATGTTCTGAAAACTTCTTGAAACTTTCCTTGTTTTTCGAGGCAGGTTTCTCAAAATAAATGTATGACACTTGTCGTGCAAATTGCAGAACCGAGTTCCTTGTCTCATTAGTTTTCCAAAATGGTGCCACAGTATACTTTTTTTAAATAAATGAATAACCTGAAAACAACTATTGGTCCTGAGAAGGTAGTATTTTAATAAAACTGGATAGTAGTTTTTTTCGATGTACGTCTTCCTTGTTGCAGATTTTCTTGTTACCGCTGTGTGATGTTAGCTATTTGACTTAATGCGTGGCGATCCTGGTCGATCAGATCAGGTAAAATCTGTCTCTTAGGTGTATTTTAACATCCTAGCAGACAGTTAAAGCTGTAATTTGCTATCAGAAAAGTATCAGTTTAACATCCTGAATGACTTAGATTTCTCACAATCAGCACTTTATGGTGGAGAGATGATAAAATTTCAAAATAACTTTCGAAATAACTCGATTTCAAAATTTTAAATTTTTAAAAATTTTCAAAAACCACCCAGTTTTGACCCCGAGTTACGGGGGTCAAAATTGTAGACAATAAGGTGTTTAATGGTATCATCCATTTGAAGGCCTGCACCCAATACTATTCTATTCTATTCTATTGCGCGCGCGATTTCGATTATTTTTTTTTTACATTTTCGAAATTAGTAAATTAGCGCTTCCTGCCGCCCCCTTTCGTATGCCGCCTGGGGCCGTGGCCCCCGCCGCCCCCCCCCCCCCCCCCCGTAGCTAAGCCACTGCCCTTTACGAAGCTACCACGAAGTTTAGGTACTTACCAAGTAATTCTACGCAAAAGTTACATATTGCTAGAAAACGACTCCTTATTTTGGGGTGAAAAATCACGATTTACGGGAAGACTCAGCTGGGATTTAGTGAGTAGTACAGGGGATTTGATTTTGAGAACAAAGTACCTACCTTAGATTAAAAAATTAATCTAAGGTTAAGGGTATTTTTAGACCCACTATAAAATTTACGTCTTTGCTTCAGCTTCGCTATTGGAGTTGCACCTTAAAAGTACAACGCTAACGCTAAAGCTTTTCAAAGGAAATACGTAGTACGACCACCTTTTAGATGATTAAAAGGAAGTAGTGAATTAAGTTTCTAGATCTGGGGCATACGAGACCAAATCTAGAAATGATTCGTGTGTAGGGATTAAGAAATAACATTGGCATATGCCGCCAATTTGCGACTGTATAAATATTCAATGTAACTGCCAATTTAGGGCATACGTACGAATGTCAGAGAAATACTGGTCCTATTTGATTACCTACTTGCCTACTTGTGGAAATTCAGTTTGTAGTAGCTTTTCCTGCGGCTTTGCTCGCGTGTAGGTCGAGAAATATGGTACGGTACTCTCGGAATAAATAGATACATTTATGTCCTACCTATACAGCCATTTTTTTAAACGTTGCCTCACATATTTCTCCAGTATCGTGGGTGCGTTTCAAACATTTGCAACTCACATGCACAAACAATTAAATCCGGAACAACTAGCTGTAGGCCATACAATTGTTTTTTTTCAGAACGGAAATCGAACCTTTAACACGCAGCTCAGCAGCCAATCGCTCAGCCACTGTCATGGAATACTCGTGTGCCAAATTTCATCGATCTACGAATCCCTAAGGTAGCAAACGCTGGCTGTAAATTGCTTCAAAGCCAACGTTTGGCTTTGATATTCTTATGCAAAGCGTATAGGACGGTTAGTACTGAAGCCTTACCGGTACTTGCAGGTGTACTTCCAGTCGATGTTGAAGTGCAGCGACGGGTTGCAATGTACTACAACGCGCGTGAGACCGCGAACGCAGACTTTTTAACCCTACGCGACCGTGATAAGATTTCTAGATTATTCAAACCACATACCGACGTCTGGGAGGAACTTTTGTCGGAATGGCTATGTAGGTGGAATAATTCCATCAAGGGCCGACACCTCCACCAGTTTTTTCCATCCGTTCGTGAACGGCTGGCCAGGACATGGTTGGACGTTGATCACTGTGTTGCCCAATTTCTCACCGGTCATGGTAACTTTGAGAGTAAATTATTTTCCTTCAAGCGTGTTGACTCGCCTTTTTGTCAATGTTCAACATCTGACTGCGAATATGAACAATCAGCACACCACATTTTATGGGAGTGCAGTCTTTGGCAGAATAAACGCAATATTATGTTGGATAGTGTACAGGTTACATCCGGAGTTATTTACTACACAGAACTTGTAGAAAATAGAACAAATTTCCGTGCGTTCAAGCGTTTTTGCCATACCTATTATTGGAATCAAATATAACAGCTCACAACTTAGGAGTTAGGACCCATTAATATTAATATTTATCCGTGGTGCTAGGCAACTGGGCCTATCCCAGTTGTAAACGTCCCTTTGTGCCTATTGGCCTTGTTTAGTTCTGTCTCCTGCTGATATGGAGGGAAGTGGAAATTACGGTGTTTTCCTACTCCTCCACTATACTTTTCTGATTAATTTCGTTGCGGGATCCAAGACAGTTAAATTCATTCTCTGGGACTTCATCGAGCTTCATTGTCTCGGCGCTTTTCAAGTGGTCGCCACTGTTGATTCTGGCTTTCAGGAGTTACAGTGGTTTGGGAATAGTGTGGCGGGCTTGTCCCAATAAAAAAAAAATCCCTAAGGTACTATACAGACAGAGTTATCTACTTTTGCATTTATAATATTAGTACGATTTGATAATGGTTTCTTTTTAGCGAGTTCGTAAGGTGAATCATTGAGGGCGAGAATTTGTTCACGTTATGGGTTAATGTTGATACTTAATTACCCACATTCCTGGTTAATAACTAGGTCAAGAACTTTAGACTAGCGTTTAACGCATATAACTTTCGATGTACTTACCTATCAATAAATATAAATGAACAGGTTTTATACTTGTGGAGGATCAGGACCAAAACCTGATTGTGGATGAATGAGTACCTTATTTGATGAGTTAAGAGTTCATCTTAATTAATCCAGAGATGTTTTGCATAGAAGGTAGTTAGAGAAGTCAGTGCCCAGCATTACTTGAGCCCTCCTACATAGAAGAATAGGGAAGAAGCGATCAGCATGCCTATTATGTATCTCTGTTGGCAACTCGAAATGATAGTAACTGGACTCAGTGTCCATCAAATAACCGTCATCGGTGCCCATCGTTGTTGATAGTCACCGTAACTCATTTTGACAGACGCTTTCGTAACGATTCTTCTAATATTTTGATTATGTAAGTCTAGTGAACAGAACATCAAATTGATGAAAACTGAAGTTTTTGTGTGTTTTTTAACTTTGAAGTGGCTTTCGTGAAAGACGTTACACCGTACCTACCCGAGCTGTTAGTCACCGTAAAGTGATATCCACTCAGTGTAATACGTAATACCTACCAATATTTTGACATTCTCGGTTGTCATCAAAGTTCGGTGTGGGTCGATCTTCAGAGGCATTCTTTTCGTGTCGGGCTGGATAAACCCATTTTAAAATCGAAAAACGTTTTCAAAATATTTTTTTATAGTCAGTTCGGTTTCTAATCTACGTGATACAAGGCTAATATTATGAATAAGTTTATTATAAATATTTAAAAAAAAATCTTAAACCCTAAAATCCTGATCGCTCTGGGTTGACCCAACACCCGATTGAATGAAAAAAAATTCTTTAACTTTTTAATGAGAAGGATCATAATGAAAAAACTTATTTAGATTACATAACAAATAGTTTATCTTCATAGTAATATTTTTTTTTTAGTTATACTAACAATACTTTTGCCACAATATGAATTTAAAATCGTGACCGGGCATTTTATCTCATCGCTCTGCGCTGAGGTATAATATCGCGCTCATCCCTAGTTACGCGTGATATACACTCTATTCCACTTCCGCGGCGCAACGCCAGTAGTGGTCTAACCATCGAGGAGGATACCTGTGTGCCACGTTCCCGCGTTCGAACATTACGAAGGTAAGTTTATGATTACTCTGGATTTGGTTCTCGAATTTTATTATTGCTATGGCACGTTATTTAAATTTAATAGTAAGCTTGTGAATGTGTTTGTTATGTGAATTAAGTGATCGTTATGATGTTTTTTATGAGACGTAATCACAACTTTCTACTGCTTTTAAATTCGGCTAAATTTATGATTTTGTGACTTTTTCTGATCGTTATGGCTCCGATTGCTCTGTCCAAAAAGACCAGAGCGGTGATATTTTGCATTAATTGTACGCTATAAATCTATTTTTTTAAGTAGTAGTACCGGACTTTAACAATGACAAACGATGAACTATGCATAGAACCTTTAATTTATAACCTTTCCTGGCTTTCTTCGGATAACCTAAACCCTAAACAGATTTTGACGTATTTTACCTTGATGATACCTTGCATTTAGCTACCACAACTGTAACCCCTTCTCTAAAATTTAATGGCAACTATTGTTGCAGATTGAAATCATGACGAAATAAATTATTTATTGAAGAAAAATGTCTTAGGAAGAAATTAAACAAACAAGATAAAAAATGTTCTATTGACTATGAGAATTTTATTACTCCAAGTTTTTCCAAGGTAGTTTTATCTTCGTTGCATAACGATAACACCTTGACAAAGGTTGCTGCAGTAGAACATTTACCCGACTCTAACTCCGATGACTATTCAATTTTCTGAGCCTCCAATAAACCTTATTTTCTTAGTTTGTTGATCAACTGAGCCTTATAGAAATTGTATATTTTTTTTACTTGTTGTGAAAATTTGTAACATTATAATTTGCAAACAATATTTTAATCTGATCTGATCATCTGCATTGCATTTGTGTTGTTCTTTTTAATTCTTTATTTTCACTAAAAATATAGTTAAGGAAAATGTGATTATTACAAATCTCTTAGATAATCTTGAAAATACTGTTATTTTAGTCATTATTCTAAGTCCTAATAAGCATTATGATTACAAATAGTTACGTCTATAATTGTTTATTTTTACACGACTGCCCAAAAAAAGGAGTGTTATTAAGAATTTTATCATGTTCTTTATAATCGTTAGTTTTATTTAATTACTTTTTAAAAAACTAATATTTAATGAGTCTAAGTCATTTTATAACTATTAAAGACTGTATTAATAGTTTATTTCAAAAGGTTTTTTTTTAATTTTGTCTTATTTACCTAGAAGTGATTTAATTAAGTCCAAAGAAATGAAACTAAGCCAAAAGTAGTTTTTTTTAATAATTATGTTAATTAGTTATTTTAGCGATTATTTTATACAAAAGATTCCGTATTTTTTATATGTATGACTGATAATATGCCTTGCCTTTTTCTAAAATAATACATTTCTCTTACATATAATCTTGTACACGTACACTGAATATGACTGAAAACGGCTAAATAAATAATATTTTATATATATTTTTTTTTTTTTTTTATATTTTATCAATATTTATTTTTTTATTTCACTGATTTCACCATTTATAATCGCTCTGGCACCAATTATGATTGCTATGGTCGCGAAATTTTTTGAACTTAAATATTTCCATAACTGAGTGTGTAAATTGAAGGCCAATAGTAAAATTATACCATTTGAATATCATTATTTTTAATGAGATACATAACTACCATTAAATATCAATATCTGAAAAGCACCAGAGCGATCACACGAATACGCCCGTTTTGGAGATTAATACGTGTACAACCGAAGCTTAATAGTCACTGGAGATCATCAGCACTGACGTTTCCGTCTCGAATGTTGGTTCACGAACTCTAGAGGCATTCTCCAATAAATCTATGTTTAAGCGGGCTTCCAATTTTACCGCATGCAACAAAATAAGTACCACTATTTTACATGAAACGACTGCATATTTAAGAGTCCTATTACATTTTTTACGCAAATTCATGATTTTTGACGCAGTAATTTTCAGTATTAGTTAGATATTTTAATTATTTGCTTATGAATAACAATAGTGCCATTCTCTTTCTTGTAAGTTGGAGTTACACATTTTCATTTTTCTTTTCGTGTAATTTACTATAAATATTTTACGAACTCAGTTTGCAAGAAAAACCGTTGGCGATGGAACTTTGATGCTCAAATTGTTACATGCAATTCTTATAAAAGCTAAAATTACTGAAAAATAAGCTGAATGTTTTACTTGTTTATTGGAGTTTTAGAATTTCTTTAAATTCCTTGAATTTTCACGGAAAAAATCGTAAAGAAAGCGTAATTTAAGCCATAAATGTCTTGATTCAGCGTCCATTATATTCCAAATAAACTAAATTTTATCAAATAAATTAATATGATATAAAACTTCAATCTACAAGGAATAAGTTTCATTACTTTTCATTTGTCAATATAATAAGACAAAATTACAATAAATAAAATTAAAGTACTATAATTCTGCGTCAATTCAGGTCGCTCCTCAGTCTCATGTCAGTCTCGTTTCTAATTTTCGTCAGTATCAATCGACAATCATCCGGAGATCGCTATTATTATCGACTCGTGTACGCTGACCGAAATAATTTGATCCAGGAAGTAAAAATCAAAAATTTGCCTAAAAAATGTAATAGGACTCATAACTCGATACCAAAAAAAAAAACGCAAATCTTTAACAGTTTAAATAATTCATTGAACTTCACAATGCATCACTTAACTATTTGTTATTTCAGTTCTACACTATTCTACGGCAGGCTACCGGGGCTACGCTACGCGGCAAGCCTTGGACTCCGATCAGACAGGGATCCTGTTCTGCTGCGCCCACTTAGTGATAGTCCTGACGATGCTGTCTGCTCGGGTGTGGGACCTGAACGAAAAAGAGAAAAAAAACACATCATAATGTTTCCGAAGTAAGAATGCTCTCGCGGTCGCAAGGAAATCTGTCGATTGCCCGCCCCTATTACGACTATTACGCCCCTATTGTGACATGGTGCTGTTTTGCATCCTAGTCAAAATTCAGGAGCTTGTCACAAAATACATAAATAATCAATTTAAATTACGATACCTGGTCAATATACTTAATAAATGAAGCAGCTAGTTTAAATAGGGATAATGACTGAAAAAAAATATGATTCTGTTTAGTCCGTCAGTTAGATTATCAAAAAATATTGGGAAAATATCCTCCGGTGCAGCGGTGAATAGTTTCGGAGATATGACGTCTCCCTGTCTCACACCTCGCTGCAGAAGGATAGGTTCCGAGGCTTGGTCCTGAAGTCGGACTGACATGGTGTCATTTTAATAAAAACACTTCAACACCCACTTCACTCAGGGCTTTGTTAAGGCTGGGGTATCTGCTAAATTAGCAACTCTGTTTGCGGTGGTTCAAACTTCGTTTGAAATACTGTTAGAATAAAGTTCTAATCAGCTTGCACTACAAAGCGGTTGTTACGTCCGTCACTGCGGGCCTATTAGTGCGAAATGAGTGGTTTTTATTTAATTGTAGCCTAATAAATCATTAGATCAAAATTCCAATTGTACGCTTTGTGAAGAAAAACGTGACAAATATTTGTGTGAAAAAAAAATATTAAAACTTAATGCCGTTTAGGAGTAGTTACGAAATTTCAAAGAAAATATGCTTCACTTTGAAGATTTTTTTTATATAGTAATAATAAAGTTAGAATTATTTCAATTGTACCAATTAAAGTTTAGAGTCTAACAAGCAACATATATTTTTTTTGGACATTTATATTCACTCATCAAAGAGGAGTTACATGGAGAAAACCTCTCATTAGCAGGTACCACCCCCTTAATCAATAAAGCGTATTACAGCATTGACGAATATTGTTATGACAGAAAAACTCAAAAACTCAATTAATTATTCAATTAAAGTTAAATTAAATATGTGTACCTATTGCTCTTTGACATTTTTATAATTGTTGCTTTTTTTTCTTTTTATTAAACTACTTGACTGTCACTGGAAGCTTTATTATGAGATGGCATTTCCGTTTCCCGCCGATTTGTTACCAGTTTTACTTTTTACCCCTCTATACTTCCGGCTCAGTGGCGCCACCTGGTGGTTGCGGGCAGTTTTTAGTTTTCGTAAAATAGTGTTGCGCCATTTTTGTTCATTGGCTTTTTATTCTCCGTCGAAGCAACTTGTGCGCAGTAACTGCATCCGTGACAGTTGCATAATACGTAAAAATGAATATTAAGTGAATAATTAATTTATAAACTAAGTAAAAAGTGTA
This sequence comes from Xestia xanthographa, assembly GCA_905147715.2. NCBI lineage: Eukaryota > Metazoa > Arthropoda > Insecta > Lepidoptera > Noctuidae > Xestia > Xestia xanthographa. The sequence goes on from LR990648.1 coordinate 23,987,829, forward strand.
AAGTTTTCTTCAAAGAGGATAAGTCTTGTACCGTAATCGCGTAAGTACCCTCTTTTAGAGGTAACACTTTTATGAATTCGTACGTGATCTAAGTTTTTAACGGTTTTTCCGTTCGGATCACTACTGTAATTTTTTACTTTTGAATAATTACCAGTAAATTTTCGTAATCAATATTTTAATTGTAACTGTGCTGTGTAAAGTGTTATAAATCCACTGCAAACGTAATTAGTTTGCAGTGATGGAGGATAACAACTCCAATACCCAGCCCCAGGCCGTGGCTGGTCCAAGTGGACTGAATCGCAAGCGAGATCGTAGTAGCAGCAGCAACAGTAGTGCTACAAGTGTTAGTTCTTCAAGTACGTCTACTTCGGGCAGCAAACAAGTGCGATCCAAAAACCGCCGCCGCCGCCATAAGAAAAAGAAACGTGCTCGACATTCCAGTCAGATGGACAAGCTCTTTAAGGAAATCGGTGAGCTTCGCAAACAAATGAATACTACAAGTAACATTGATACAGCTTGTTATGATAACGCTTCTGTTTTTTCCGGAATTAGTGGTCAACTTTATGAACAAATTAGTGACGAGGATAGTTCAAATCAAGAACATCAAAGTTTAGATTTCACTTTTGACATTGATACCAAGCTTAAAGAACCATTAGTTCCAAAAACCCCAGAAAGTTTTTTGAAGAAGAAGTTGGTAGATATCCAGCGTTTTGGTAGTACTTCTTGGTCAGAAGTGAGATACGCCGATACACAAAAATTATATAATCATACTCCTGGATTTATAGACCTGGAAACAAATGAGGAGGTAAAAGCATATGACACCTTACGTCATCTGGCACATTCTGACAAATCGTACGCAGCCATAACCTACTGCATATTAAAACAAAGACAATCATTGCAGGAAGGTATTCGTGATCTTCTTTCATGGGCAAAAAATACAGAATGTATCAATTTTGATAATTTAAATGGGAAGATTGACGAGTTATTTCAGAAGGGTGAATTTCATAAAATATCCTCAGACCTTTTGCAATTAGCCTGCGGCCATAGAGCTGAAACTATTGAAATGCGTAGAGAAACTATAACGAGTCAAGTTAGAGATCCACTAGTGAAAGCATTCCTGAATAAAATACCTCCTTCAAATGCCGAGCCCTTTACCTCTACTTTAGAGAAGGCTGGCGGGGTCCGTAAGGCTTTTTGGCCTCCAAAAACTGAAAGGTCTTCACAAAAGCCTTACCAACCTAGTAGCCGCCCCTCGCGGGGGCAAGGCGCACGAAAACAGACAGTTCCATCGCGTGGAACTCAATTTAACGACCCAGGATCGCATATGCATACCTGTCGTAACCCACCCTCGCGGGGTGATTACCATGGTCAGTGCCAACATACACATAGCTCTTCCAGAGGTAACTCCTCGAATCAATGTGATCACTTCAATACTAGAAGTTCATTTCGAAACCGAGGCTCGCGGCCCGAACGTGGAAGTACACGAGGACGTGCAAACTCCTCAAAAAGTTCCAGGGGAAAATGGTATAATCAATGACAAGACAACGTTTCGGGCGGGTCGGTTGAAACACTACCAATCACAATACCTGGACGATTGTTTGCTAGTACATCACAATATACAGTTTTTTGACATGCTCGCGAAGCGTGTGAACCGCTTCGCGAGCATGTCAAAATAACTGTACATACATTACAGAAACTGGGGTGGCAAATAAATTTCGAAAAATCTGTTCTTTCTCCTCAAAAGAGTATAATTTATTTAGGGATACTATGGAAGCCATGGGAAAATCAAAAAACCCTACCAAAAGAAAAGGCTCAGGGCATCGTCACAAAGATAAATCACGCTCTCGAACAAGAGCAGTTAACTTTGAAGGAGTTGCAGAAAATAGTAGGTCTTCTAAATTTTGCCACTTTTGTTGTCCCTCGGGGTCGGCTGAATCATCGACAGTTATTAATGTTAATGAATTCGCTGCCAGTTCTGCCATCAAAGTCCTACCCACTACCACAAGGTGTCTTAGAGGAACTAAACTGGTGGGCCCAAAATTGTCAAAAGTCAACACCACTTCAGTACCCTCCACCAATAAATTTTCTGACTACAGATGCGTCAGATCAAGCGTGGGGGGCACAACTAAACAATTTGGCCTTGTCAGGAACCTGGTCGCAAGAAGAGAAAACACTGTATTGCAATCAAAAAGAAATGCTAGCAATATTATACGCTCTTCAGAACCAAGTTCATTGGCTCCATCAAAGTTCTCTCCTCATTCAAAGCGACAACAGAACAGCGGTCACCTACCTACGAAAGGAAGGAGGTACGAGGACATTATCCCTGTTGGAACTAACCTATCGAATTCTGAATTTGTTAGACCAACATCAGATACATTTCAGCATACACTACATTCCGGGCAAATACAACAATCATGCGGACCATTTATCGCGCCTTCGCCAACCTCCAGAATGGCACTTACTACCGACTTGTGTAGAAGTAGTGTTTGCAAAATGGGGAACCCCAGTAATAGATATATTTGCCTCGGCGACTGCTCACGTAGTATACAATTATGTGTCTCTAGATCTAAGAGATCCTCAAGCTCTGTTCCACGATGCCTTCAGTGTCCCATGGAATTACCAGCTCGCATGGATATTTCCACCACCATTCCTAGTCCCCAGAGTCTTGTCTCACTTAAACCAGTCGACAGGAATATTCCTCATAGTAGTACCTCGATGGGAGAGGGTGTTCTGGCGTGCGGATCTCAAAACCCGAGCGCTCGCGGCCCCATTAACTCTGAGAAACCTGCAGAGATACCTAATAGACACGTCGACGGGACTCCCACCGCCGAAGGTCGAGAACATTGTCCTCGAAGTTTGGAAATGTGGGGGTGGTCCGACGCGATAAAGACATGGAACCCTCAACAACTATCACTGCTTAAAAATTCTTGGCGAACATCTACTCTAAAAACCTACGAGGTAGCCTGGAAGCGCTGGACGTCTTGGTGTCGTAATAAAAACCTTGACTTAATGAATCCCTCTGGTTCACAATTAGCGCAGTTTTTATGTGATTTATATTTAATTGATAAGTTGTCCTATAGTTCAGTACTTTTACATAAATCGGTAATATCTACACTATGTAACGCTGAAACTTCAAGTCGGTTAAGTTCACACGTTCTAGTTAGACATGTTTTAAAATCAATTGCCCTAAAGAATCCAAAGGTAACTAAACCTCCAGTTTGGGATGTTGGTGTATTAATTTCATTTTTGACTAATTATACAATTGATTCAAATAACCTATTTCAAACGTCACGCCATACTGCTGTTTTATTGTTGCTATGCTCTGGTAGGCGAATACACGATCTAACTCTACTTGATATTGATCCTAATCATTGCATAGTATAATATTCTGGCCACGGTTTGGCTCCAATGACAGCAGTAATTATAGGCAGTCCGGCTGGAAATTGCTTTTAAATACCAATAGTTCAAACCTTGACCCTATATTCTGGATAAAAAGAACAATAGCATTATTGAACGACAGACGTAATGAGGCAAAATCAACTAATTTGTTTATTACGGTAAGAGGTGTGGCTAAACCTGCTTCACGTACAGTCATTGCAGGGTGGGTAAAGACCCTGTTTGGGGAAGCTGGCATTGCAGCCACTCCAGGTAGTACTAGAGATGGGTAGTGGGTTAAAACCCATTATTCCCATTTGGGTTAAAACTGGGTGATTTGGGTTTTAACCCGGTTTTAACCCATTTTCACCTTTTTTACTGGGTGATAATGAGTATTGTTAATTATTAAATAGTGTGAAGTAGAGTTCACTAGTTACTTGTCAAAAATAAAAGCCTAAACACAAAATCAGATACATTTATTATTTATTTGGAAAATACAACAAACTAATTCATCAACTAATCATCATCATCATCGTTTGCATCGGAAACACGGTTACAATAAAAAAAATGGAAATTGTTAATGTGGGATGTACAGTCACGAACAATAAAATGTAAACACGTAGCAAAATTCAAAAGCGATTTTCTCGTAAAACAACGGTTTCTTCTTTGAATAAGACCTATTTCGTAATAGTATGGCTTCCAAAATACTATGTATGTAGAAACGTAAAACGTTAATCAGTGCAATAGGAGAAAATCGTGTTTGAATTTTGCTAAGCGTATCAGCTATTTCATTGCTCGTGACTAGGGGTCACAAAACCGCAAGTATTTTAGAAAACCGGTTTTTCGATTCTTATTTCACCACTAAACCGGTTTTCCGGTTTTTTTTTCGGTTAATTCGATTATTTTTAATTAAAATATTTTTGCAATTTATTCAGCTTTGGTCAATGTCGCGACCCTTGGGGGAGGCTAAGAAAGATGAAAAAAATGATGATGATGATGAATCAGCTTTAGTGTCAAATCAGAGAACACATTTTTAAGAGGTAATAACTAATAATAATTTGTAGCTTTGGTAATAATAAAACCAAAAACTCCTTTTTCATGTTGAGTAAATAAACTAAACAAACAGCAACAATTTTAACATCTTACGTCTGATAATCAACAACAAAATATTTGACTTAAAAAGCGACGATGAATTAAATTCCGATTTTATTTTTGGTGCATTGGTAATGCGACCGTTAAATCGAAAGAATGTCTAGTGTGTTGTATTCAGCGAGGTTCTTAAATGGTTACCTAGGTAGCCGGCTGATGAAAATATTCTTTCAGACTTGACGTCGTGGGAGGAACTTTCAACAAGTTATTGTAAACCTGCAAAAGGTATTTACCATTTTTGCCTCCATTTTCATAAAGGGCCCTATCTACTCTGATGACGGCAGATAAATCGTTCTCAAATTCCATATCTAAAGTTTAGTGGTGAACGTCCTGTTAGGCGGAGACTGAGACATGGACTCTCCCGCATTCCCCAGGCAACTCGCGATCATGGCGAAATAACGAGAGCTCAAAAGTAATACTAATCACCAGTGATAGGAATAGGTAGTGCTTATTAGCCTAAACTTCGAAGAAGAACAGAGAAAAGAATCGGAGACTTCCTTAGACTATATTTTATTATGCGACCACGGCGAGTTTTTTTTTGTAAATTCTAAGAGTGCGTACCTAAGAGAGCGTATCATAGTTTTATGATGAAGAAGTCGTTTCCAAAATGTTCTTAAAAAGAAAACTTTCAGAAATTTTGATGGTTGTAACGACTGTGTTATGTTATGTCTAGTCGCAAACTTTAGGTAAACATAGACCAATTACTTATTCCAAATAACATTAATTTTTGATGTACTTACGTGATGTCCCGGAAAAAAATATAGTCTAAGGAAGTCTCCGATTCTTGTCTCTGTTCTTCGAAGTTTAGGCTAATAAGCACTACCTAGCTACCTACCTATTCCTATCACTGCTAATCACGGAAGATATCCCGTACAAGTTTAGTTAAGTTATAAACCGTGAAAGCTTAAAACATTGTGTGCAAGATATTAGTTCGTTTGTTTCAAAGCTAAATATTCTTATTTTATTACAAAGAATCCTTTTAAAAACAGCTGAATTGAATAGCAGACACACACTTGACATTGCACTTGACTGAGGTCTGTAAGTGTGACTGAGTTCAGTAATCAGTGTACTTTATGTCAATGACAACACCATCGGCGCCTTGCATTTGCAACTGTAAATGTGAAAATATGTTAATGTGTAATTTTGAAAATGTCATATCGTTTCACCAATTATTATTAAAGACCGAAAAAAACGAAATGTCGGTTTTCACAAAATTTTAAACCGGTTTCTGAAACATCTTCCAAAACCGGTTTAACCGGCTTTTTCGATTTCGGTGAAACCGGTTTTGTGACCCCTACTCGTGACTGTTGATGGTTCAGGGCTATTTGTACGTGGCGACGTGGTTTGTATAATATCTCCGGGATTGCAGGATTTGGAGTATTGGTGGTAAATCAGGCATTCAGTCCTTAGTATTATCACTTAAATCATCCATAATTATGTTAGTTTTGCTGCTCTTTCCGTCGTATGAGCACTAAAGCATCGCTCTACAGTAGCAGAAGTGCACGGTCCTGCAAGAATACGAACAGCGACTTTGTTCAATGCAGTAGACCCACATATTCCCTTCCACAAGATTGATGCGCTTACATCGTTGACGTTAGCTCACAGAAATCTCCGACTACAAAAACCATCTCTTGCTCTATACGGTGCCAAGTTTGACATTACATTCAAACCGATATATTGTTGTCCTACTTAGTAAATTAACTTCTGATCGTCGACTTCTTCACTTTCGTAAAGTTTAGATCCTTGGTTTATGGGGTCTAATAAGTACGCTGCAAAGTGAATCGGTTTCAAACACATTTCGATTAAAACGTTTTCTATTATTGTGACATCCGGTAAACTGAAAAGTAGTTTCGATTTCATGTTTTTTAATGTCAAAAATAGCTTATGAATATTTTTATCATTTCCTTCTAATTTAAATATTGCATCAGAAATAGGTTCCATAATACTCAGGTCTCTCATTTTCTTTATTACCACTTGGTTGCAAAATCGTGTTTCCGACTGCAGTTATTGACGAAGTTTGCGTTAAGGTGGATGCTCAAGGGTAGCCCGCGAAATTTAAATTTTCTTACGTTTTTTGCAATTTGCAGGCCAGTGCTAGGTTGTATGTTGATTAAAATATTGTTTGCGACTGTAAGACGTATGTAGTAACACAATTATAATCATCAAAATCATCAATACAACCCTCCAAGTTCATAATGGTGCAAGAATGATTTTGACCTTGGAAAAGTAATTTTGACACCAATATGAACTTTGAGGGTTGTATTGATGAGTTTGATGAATATAATTCTGTAACTACATACGTCTTACAGTCGCAAACAAAATTTTAATCAACATACAACCTAGCACTGGCCTGCAAATTGCAAAAAACGTAAGAAAATTTGAATTTCGCGGGCTACGCTTGAGCATCCACCTTAAGTTTGCAGTTTTCGGGGCAACGAGGACATTTTTGTAATTAGCTAGCCATTTTTTGCAAGTTAGTCTTGTATTTTATCTCGCAATATGCAAGTATAGTGTAGCCGATTTATTCTCACTCTCTCGAAAATGTTTCCATGTCATTTGATTTTTTGGTCTCACCATGTTGCCCTAAAACAATGAAGTTTAATAAGATAGCTATGTAATGTCTAAAATTTTAAATCAATTGGTCATTTACAAGTATCTACTTTATGCTATTTAAACCTAAATGACACCATATTAGTTAATATCCCGTGCGAAGCCGCCGGTCGGTAGCAAATTTGAACGAAAATACCTATTATATAGTTACTACTTATTTACCACTTGAAATACTAGAATAAAACTTTGGTGATCAAATTAATGTACTATAACAGTCAGAAGTCGACTGCCAATCTTGCAACACAATGGCAAAGCAATATTAGTTGTACTTATGACCTTCTTCTATAAGAACGTTTGACAACACTTACACATTAGCAACTTGTTGCCCGCTTAAGATTGTTATTACAAATTTCAATGAGTTGTGTAAGTGATACGGTGGCCAAATTGGTTAGCACTGCGCCTCGCATGGCGAGTGTTCGGGTTCGAGTCTCACATCAAACATGAAAAACATTTTTTAAGTATTACATGTGAAATATTGCCGAGTTGTTAACAAAATATAATGTTAAAATATATTCCACAACTAAACGAAGATTCTTTCGTTTTACAATAATTTTCAATCTTAGCGTCGTTATTAAAATATGAGGGTAGATTTGAAACAAAGTGATAAGTTCACTTTGTTTCAAATCTACCTGCATATTTTAACTACTTTACTAGTTCACATAAATTATTCCACTACAATAATAACATAAGTAAGTGTAAAGGACTTCTTTTATAAAAAATAAATAATAATATTACTTGTTTGTTTCATTTATTATCATTATTGTAATAATAAATTACCTTTATAATATATTTATTATAATATCTATTTGTTCAAAATAACTTACAAAAATAAATTATTAAACATAATTAAATAAAACATAAAAAACCGGTCCATCTTGGATTCGAACTCACATCTATCCCGATCACACTAGCCTCGTTACCGATCTAGCTAATGTTAATTTACGCAAACTTGTCAAAATTTTGCATTACTATGAAAAAAATAATCAGACGGTGATAAAAGGAAGTTACTGATATTGTCATCCTTGTCTAACATTGACCACATCTATATTATTACTCGTAGCGATGCTACACGACATGTTAATTTGTTAGCGTTGGAACATCACTCACACGGATAAATATGCGTATGTGTGTATAGGCGCCGCAGCCCGTATAGCGCAAACGATAATGTGCATTGCGGTGGAAGTGGAATTTTGACTGTACATTGTACCTAATATCTAGAATACATTTTTTTAAAATATATTAAATATAATAAATAGTAATATTTCTTTTACTTACGTAGATTGTTTTCTCGTGTTTATAAATTCAGTTCATAAGCAAATCGTAGTTAATGTGTTCAATGTGCCAAGGCCAATCAGGTAAAAACAGGATCAGATCGCAATATAACAGTTCCGGGTCGTAATAAAAAACTCAAAATTCACTTAAAACGCGCGCACTCTAACCAGCGAGTTAAACTAGAATGACAAGTTTGTACGGGGAAGGGGCGCGGGGATAGCTGCGTGTGGGCGACATCCCTTCCCCTCTCGGTCTTGCCACCCCGCACACCAGCCGTAGCGCGCTATAGGTTTAAATAATAAATACAAAATATTTTCGTTTTCACCCAGCCAAACCACCCAGTGGGTGGAATGAAACGGGTGATAACTGGGTTTTGACCCACTAGTGGGTTTTAACCCGGGTGGTTACCCATCTCTAGGTAGTACCCGGTCTGCTGTAGCCTCCAAAAGCTGGTTTCAAAATCGGCCCCTCGACGAAATCTTGGCTCGTGGAAATTGGCGATCAGCTAATACATTCCAGCAGTTTTATAGACGAGAAATAATGAGTAGTACCGATTCACAAAACGTCACACAATTGTTCAATCCAATTGATTAATATTGCTGAATAAATATTTCGAATATTTTGTTTACCTAGAACGGATATTCTTAACTTGGTTGTTCGTGATTAGAATTTATAATTTTTCATATTTATCAAATAATTCGTATGCTAATTAGATTTGTGAGCTGTGTACACTTACCTATGTACTGTCATTGAATTGCTATAAATATTTATTTAAATAAATGCATAATTATTAATATTACACTTTGTTTAATTTCATGCTTTATCACATTGGCCTATACCTAGTATAATAATACATACTTCCAAGTATATACATAAATCAAAGTGGCGTCACCAGGCGATAACAAACAGATCTCATAATAAAGCTTCCAGTGACGGTCAAGTAGTTTAATAGCAGCGTTTTACCTGAAATAAAACGCATATTAAAATACTTACCTCACTGGAAGCTTTCACTTTTTTTCTGCCTGGTTTTATGAGACAATGAACAAAAATGGCGCAACACTATTTTACGAAAACTAAAAACTGCCCGCAACCACCAGGTGGCGCCACTGAGCCGGAAGTATAGAGGGGTAAAAAGTAAAACTGGTAAGAAATCGGCGGGAAACAGAAATGCCATCTCATAATAAAGCTTCCAGTGAGGTAAGTATTTTAATATGCGTTTTATTTCAGGTAAAACGCTGCTATTAATATTTTGACATTAAATGTATGTATTTTGTAGCATTTTTCTGCTGGGGACTTTGTTCTGTATCAATAAGAATATTAATGTTTGTAAAGTTAGTATTTTTAATTTAACAGACGTTCTAACTTCGATGATGGGTGAGGAACGAGGATACTTATAATATTGTTTATGTGCTTATGGTGTGTACCTATACTGTGTAATTTTTTCGACACAAATGTATTTTGTTATGAAATAAATAACTTGAACTTGAACACCTCGATGTACCGATAATCGATTTGGCGGCACCGTTGGAGAGACTGCAGTACAGCCCAAATCTTGATCGAATCGAAGGCTTTCTCGTAGTCCACAACCCATCGCGTGACATGTCGCTGTGTGCGTTTATTTGTGTGTGTAGGCGCGCTTATAGGGCTGGTAACAGACGGGCTGCGTTTTAATACAGGTAGTTTACACTTACCGATTTCCGTAAATAAGAAAAATGTACACACCCATTTTATTATTTATTCGGGTCGAGAATCATTAGCATTATAACTCCTTGAATTGAATGAAGATGCAAAGCGACACCTTGTAAAACTGACAAAATGTGAGGTACACCTCTACCGAACACTTCGCGGATGACTGGCGTGGCGTGTTACCTGGGGCCTTTCAGCAAGGCTAGCGCGTCTCTGAGGTCGGCTGCAGCGTTGGGCTTGCTGGCTGCGGCGGCCTGCGCGCACCCACACACTGCGCCGCGGAGACCTTCCCACATTTCAGGACCACCGTCCAATCTGAGATATTGAAACAGTTTTGAGGTATTTTAATGACAGTAGCTGTCATTTAAACGACTAAAAGGAGGAGCTGGTTCTCTACCATGTTTGTGTTGATATTTATTTAATGATGTTTACGATAACTAGTGTTTGGCTTATGGACCGACACAATTTTTCCAGGGATTTGGGGGGTCACTAGCTATGTTGTACCCATACACCCTATGTCCTAAATGTCATGGTTGGTTACATATGTTTTTTCTTTTCAAATAAAATAATACCCAAAATGTTTCATTTAATTCCAAATAACTTTTTCGTTTGTGAGTGTAATGGCACAAAATAAATTTTGTTGTATTCTCCAAAGTCTTCTAAATCTAAATACATCTTTGTTTGATAGAATTGGTTTCAAGAAAATTTCTTACGGGCTACCAAAGTTATTTTCTTTTTTAAATGTATTAAATTGTGCAACTTAAAAAAAATTATTAAAAAAAAACTAAAAGCCATTTTGAACTTAACTTTATCTACAAAAGTTCTTTAGTTAATACCCTTTCTAACGGTATGCTACATGTCAGAAAGAAAAATTCATTAAGTAGTCAAAATGTTAGTTACGAGAGTCAGGATTAAGAAAAGACTTATAAATGTTTTTTTATGTTTTTATAAACTAAAGTTATAAATCTTGTTCAATTTTTGATTCAAATTAACCCAATATTTATTTTGTGCCATTACACCCACAAACGAAAAAGTTATTTCAAATCAAAGGAAACATTTCGGGTGTTTTTTTCAATAAAAAAATAAAACATGTAACCAACCGTGACATTTGGGACATAGGATGTATGGGTAATATTGGGTTCATTTGAATCAAAATTGAACAAGATGTATAACTTTAGTTTATAAAAACATAATAACATTTATGAGTCTTTTCTTAATCCTGACTCTTCTAACTAACATTTTGAATACTAAATGAATTGTTTTTGTAACATGTAGCATACCATTAGAAAGGGTATTAACTAAAGAACTTTTTAAAATAAAGCTAAGTTCAAAATGGCTTTTAGTTTTTTTTCTAATAAATTTTGAAGTTGTACAATTTCATACATTTAAAAAAGAAAATAACTTTGGTGGCTCGTAAGAAATTTTCTTGAAACCAGTTCTATCAAACAAAGATTTATTTAGATTTAGAAGACTTTGGAGAATACAACAAAATTTATTTTGTGCCATTACACTCACAAACGAAAAAGTTATTTGGAATTAAAGGAAACATTTTGGGTATTTTTTTCATTTGAAAAGAAAAAACATATATGTAACCAACCATGACATTTAGGACATAGGCTGTATGGGTAGAACCTAGCTAAGGACCTCCCAAATCCCTGGAAAAATTGTGTCGGTCTATAAGCCAAACACCCTGTATTATATGTAAGTATTTTCTGTCTAATTCGTAAAGAACCAATTTAGTCACTAAAATGAATAGGTACCTCTAACTAAATGGTTTTCCACAATGGGGAGGCTAGCTAACTGTGGAACTAATGGCGCTAGCATCGTTAGTACCCAAACATCGTCATTGGTTGAAAATGTGGTAATGTCATTTTATATTTCAAAATAGCTTAACCTCATTGGTCAAATTAAGACCAACTATGGTGGCGCCATCTGAGATTTACTTTGCCTTAGCTACCCCATTGAAAACACAAAGCAGTAGGTAGGTACTTAGATGTAGTTAGTATCAATTTCAAGAAAGTATTTCAGTACACATTAAATCCGCTCTAATAGACTGATCTGTGATAATTGGACTCGTTCACTCACCTGTCAAGCATGTGGAAAGCTTTGGCGGCGACTAGGAACTGTCCCATTCGGTAACTGTCGTTGGCAACCAGTTGCAACAAAGCGAAGCTGTCGGGAGTGCCCGCTGACTGTCAACCAAATATGTACGACTGTACTGATTTAATACATTACTAAAGGCATACAATAATAAGGGCTATTTGGTAGCGTATATACCAAAATCTATAAGATTTTTGCATCAGGAATTTCTCAGAAGCAGCCAATCAAAGTGTTGCTAGAGTTTGTAAAATAACTACTACCATACACCAACCAATATTTTTGTTCGAAATTCTGGGTCGTCCCAAATAGTCCCGTTTTAGGGTAAATAATTTTCTCTAAAATAGTTTGCACCTTAGTTTAGTTTATTTATTAAGAGTCCGTGCACAAAGTTCAGTCGCTAGAGTTTAGGCAAATTCGTTGCGATTGGTTAGTGTGCATTGTTCATACAGATACACGCACACACGGGTGAAGATCGAGCGTAGTGATCGCTTAAACCATTTTGATCCTGTAGACGATATTATTTTATGATACAATAATTATAAAGTCAGTACGGTTTAGAAATAAAAGTCTGGAATGTGTGTCTACTGTATATTTATCACAATCAAAATAGAAAATGTTTAATTTTGTATTAGAAGAATTTAGATACATATAAACATTTTAAAAAATGATAAATAAAAGTGCGAGTTGGACTCGCGCACTGAGGGTTCCGTACAAACTTTTTAAAGGACAAGTTAATTTTTCTGGATCTGGGACTTTAGCGCGAAAGACACTTGCGCGAAAAGACAAATGCGCGCATGGACTTTTGCGCGATTGGACTTATGTGCGAACGGACTTTTGCGCGCCTGGACACTTGCGCGAATGGACTTTTGCGCGATTAGACTTATGCGCGAACGGACATTTGCGCGCCAAGACACTTGCGCGAATGGACTCTTGCGCGAAAGGACACTTGCGCGACTGGACTTTAGCGCGACTTAATGGCCACTGAGGTTCACTCTGTAGAGTAAACATAACAAACCCCTGTTATTTATACTTGAAGGTGATTTTTTCTTTTGTTTTTTCTGTCATGGGTGTCATGTTCATGGTTAAGGAGTCGCTGATAACGAAATGAGATCAAAATGAAAATCCAAGATGGCGCCGAGGAAAACTTCTGTTTTTTCCATCATGGGTGTCATTTTTATGGTTTTCGAGGTCGCTGATTACGAAAATGAGGTCAAAATGAAAATCCAAGATGGCGCCCAGGAAAATTTTTGTTTTTTCCGTCATCAGTGTCATTTTCATGATTTAAGTGGTCACTGATAACGAAAATGAGGTCAAAATGAAAATCCAAGATGGCGCCAGGGAAAATTTTTGGTTATTAAGTCATGGTTGTCGTTTTCATGGTTTACTTGATCACTGATAACGAAAATAAGGTCAAAATAAAAATCCAAGAGGCGCCGAGAAAAATTTTTGATTTTCCGTCATGGGTGTCGTTTTCATGGTCTTTGGGGTTGCTGATTACGAAACTGAAGTCGAAATGCAAATCCAAGATGGCGCCGAGGAATTTTTTTTGTTTTCCGTCATGGGTGTCGTTTTCGTCGTTTTTGGGGTTGCTGGTTACGAAAATGAAGTCGAAATGCAAATACAAGATGGCGCCGAGGAAAATATTTGATTTTCCGTCATGGGTGTCGTTTTCATGGTTTTTGGGGTTGCTGGTTACGAAAATGAGGTCAAAATGTAAATCCAAGATGGTGCCGAGGAAAATTTTTGATTTTCCGTCATGGGTGTTGTTTTTATGGTTTTTGGGGTTGCTGGTTACGAAAATGAGCTCAAAATGAAAATCCAAAATGGCGCCAGGGAAAATGTTTGGTTATTAAGTCATGGTTGTCGTTTTCATGGTTTACTTGATCACTGATAACGAAAATGAGGTCAAAATAAAAGTCCAAGAGGCGCCGAGAAAATTTTTTGATTTTCCGTCATGGGTGTCGTTTTCATGGTCTTTGGGGTTGCTGATTACGAAACTGAAGTCGAAATGCAAATCCAAGATGGCGCCGAGGAAGCAAAAAAAATAAAATAATCAGCGACTTCAAAAACCATGAAAATGATACCTACGTTGGAAAAACCGAATTTTTTTCTCGACGCCATGTTGGATTTGCATTCGACCTCATTTTCGTAACCAGCAACCCCCAAAACCATGAAAACGACACCCATGACAGAAAAAACGAATTTTTTTTTGGGCGCCTCCCTGGATTTTTAGTTTCACCTCATTTTCGTAATCAGCAACCCCAATAACCATGAAAACGACACCCATGACGAAAAATCAAAAATTGTCCTCGGCGCCATCTTGGATTTTTATTTTGACCTCATTTTCGAAACCAGCAACCCCAAAAACCATGAAAACGACACCCATAACGAAAAATCAAAGATTTTTCTCGGCGCCATCTTGGATTTTCATTTTGACCTCATTTTCGTAACCAGTAACCCCAAAAACCATGAAAACGACACCCATAACGGAAAAACAATAATTTTTCTCGGCGCACTCTTGGATTTTCATTTTGACCTCATTTTCGTAACCAGCAACCCCAAAAACCATGAAAACGACACCCATGACGGAAAATCAAAAAAATTCCACGGTGCCATCTTGGATTTTCATTTTGACCTCATTTTTGTAACCAGCAACCCCAAAAACCATGAAAACGACACCCATGACGAAAAATCAAAAATTACCCTTGGCGCCATCTTGGATTTTCATTTTGACCTCATTTTTGTAACCAGCAACCCCAAAAACCATGAAAACGACACCCATGACGGAAAATCAAAAATTTTCCTCGGCGCCATCTTGGATTTTCATTTTGACCTCATTTTCGTAACCAGCAACCCCAAAAACCATGAAAACGACACCCATGAGGATAAAACCGAAAATTTTCGTTGGCGCCATCTTGGATTTTCATTTTGACCTCATTTTCGTTATCACCAACCCCAAAACCCACGAAATCGACACCTATGAAGAAAAATATCACTCGCTCACTCGACCCCGCCATACCCTTCTTGTGGTCTCCTACTACACACACACAACAACATACGGCATTTTCTTACGTGACGATTTCTACCAAATCGCACTTCCAAAATAGAAAATTATCTTTATTTCAAAATCAAATTGTAGGTACCATAGGTTACCATGAAAACCAATAATAATATGAAGTAGTGAAATCCCCTAAATGAAAGAATTTTCGGAATCGGATCAGTAGTTCCGCAGATTATTACCCTTACATACAACATATTAAGTACAAACAAAGAAACTTAACTTTAAATAATATGAAGACGAAATAAATCTTAATAAACAACCAACGTCAAAAAAAACTCTTATCTTAATACAATCAAAAAGTTTAATAATTTGAATATAAATACTGGATCGAAATGTGGTAGTCTGCGTATATCTCGGAAATATATTCACGTAATAACTCGGGAGCGCTTGCGAAGCAAAGTGATACGTGCTCACGCTGGGAGAGCCCTTTCTTTACTGACGGGAGCGGGTTTGCGCGGTCGATAATATAGCTCTCTTTGCCATTAATTTACGAAATGAAGTTATTGTTTATTTATAAATTAAAATTCAGATTCAATTAAAAAGCTACCTTGAGATTAAGAATTATTTTTTTAATTTTCTTTAAAGTGTTTCTAAGGTATAGAAAAAAATACTTATTTGTCCCGGCGTTTCCCACAATTTACGTTTTTTCAACATTTTTTTTCTGCTATATTTCGTATTGAAATCGATAATGTTTCTTGCTATGTTACGTGTAAAGGATCTCAGGCCGCACGGGTTGATTACAAGAGAAAACAACAGAAGATGAACTGATTTAAACACTGTATATTGATTTACTTGATTAATTACACTGATTTTACAACTGATTTTACACTGATACGAAATAGTTTTTATAAAGACACAGAAACACACAATTATCAATAAAAGTTTGCAATCACATAGAAAATACAGTTTATAGAGAGTACACAGTTAATATAGTTCAATACTTTTACCCAATTTGCACAGAATTTACGACGACTTTTACACTAGTAAGTTATAAGAAACACTGAGGACTGCTGACTGAAGACTGGCTATGCTCAAAAAAGTCGCCTATTTTATTCACATTTTTATTAGCTCAAGTAGTGGCTGACCTAATACTTGGTATTTATCTATTTTCCTATCGGTAGCGTGGAAGCCGGCATTTCCCGTCCCTCGACTCCCCTTTCCTCACCCCTGTGACCTACTTAACTTTGATTGGCTAGATATAAAATACTAAGGGGGCTCTTTTAGCCAATCAGCTGACCTGAGTTTATACATACTTAACTACCTACAAATAGTTATTATATGTTATTGCTGTTTTACATAATGTTATTATCCTATTATTCTGAGATGACCTAGGTCATAGGGTATCTATTCAAGCTAGGTAATCTTAAAACTACGATGTTATTTAAATAATTTAAACAAATTAAGTTTCAAATGGCTGTGCTTCTCAACAATTCCACCCCCTGTAGAAGGGTTCAACCGACTACACTTCCGTCTGTAGGAAGCACAACCACCTTCACAACGGGTCGGCGCAAGACCCCATGATTCGTTCTTATATCTACCACTCTTATTATAGAGTCCGCACCTGGATAAACACTTTTAATGACCCCTTTGGTCCACTGATTTCGTGGTTTACTATCATCAGTAATCACTACCACGTCACCCACTTTCACATTTGGAATGTCACTTGACCACTTGCTGCGTCGTTGTAGCGTCGGCAGGTACTCGCGCAGCCAGCGTCTCCAGAAGAGATCGGCCAGCGCGTTCACCCGTCGCCACATGCGGCGGGAGTCCAGGTCGGCTGGATGTCGACGTGTGCACGGAGCATCTCCCGCGGCAGTGCCCAGCAGGAGATGGTTTGGAGTCAGCACCACTGGGTGCTCGATGTCGCTGCTCACGTACGTGAGAGGCCGGCTGTTGACAATCAGCTCGGCCTCGGCAAGGAGGGTGTAGAGGACCTCCTCGCGGGGGGCACGCTCTCGTAGCGTCGCCTTTAGTGCGTTCTTGATAGAGCGCACCAGTCGTTCCCAGCACCCGCCCATGTGTGGGGAGGCCGGGGGGTTGAAGTGCCAGGCAATCCCACGCCCGGTGACTTCGCTGCTCAGCTTGTCGTGGTCCATGTCGCGCAGAGCCGCGCGCAGCTCGGTGTGTGCACCGACAAAATTTGTGCCACGGTCGGAGTACATGTCTGATGGTCGCCCGCGGCGCGCAATCAAGCGCCTCAGGGCCAGAATGGCTGAGTCGGCACTCAGTGATGCCGCCAGCTCCAGGTGGACGGCGCGGGTGGTGAGGCAAGTGAATAGCACACCCCACCTCTTCTCCCTGCGCCGACCGATGGCGACTTCCATGGGGCCAAAATAATCGACCCCACAGTGCACGAAGGCTCTTCTTGTGACCTCCAGTCTTGCTGCTGGAAGGTCACCCATCTTGGGTGTCACCGGCTTGGCTCTTTCTAGCCGGCACCGCTGGCAGGTTGCAGTGACGGCTTTAACTGTTGACCGTAGATTAGTTACCCAATACTTCTCTCGGACTCTGTTTACCACAGTCTCTTGGTTTGCGTGCAGCGCCTCCACGTGGTACTTGAGTAAGAGGCGCCGCGTGAGCGCATGCTTCCCATCTAAAATGACAGGATGGCGCTCCCCGAAGTTGAGCTCGCTGCAGGCGCCCAGCCTGCCGCGCACTCGCACCAGCCCGTCGTCAAACAGCATAGGATCTAGTGCTCGTAGCTTGCTGTTGTGAGGCAGTGGGCGAGCTTCTCGTAGTGCTGCTATGTCGGCTGCGTAGCTCTCTGCTTGCGCCAGACGTAAGAGGCGCAACTCGGCCTCGCAGGTCGTCTGTTGACGGTGTGGTTGTCTGACGCCTCTTGCGGCATCGTTCTGTGAAAATATGTACACGTGCCATAACATTAACAGCGCGTGTCCATGTGGGCAGCCGCTCGTACCGTAGCAGTGGGTCGGCCTGTGCTGCAACAGTGTGCACTCGCTGCACTCTCTCCAAATCTTGCTCTGCCACTGCGTCGAGGTCGATGTCAACCGGCCACTGCTCCTGTGGACAGCGAAGAAAAGAGGGACCCGCCAACCACTCATCACTATTACTAGGCCAGTCCATCCGGGTGGCCTTGTCAGCTGGGTTCATCGCCGATGGAACCCAGCGCCAGCTTGTTCTCTCTGACCTCCTATCTATCTCAGCTAAACGGTGTGACACGTACCTTTGAAATTCTAATGCGTCTGAATTTATCCACTTAAGAACAGTTTTACTATCTGTCCATAAATGTACACTACTAATTTTTGTTCCTAAATCTTTAACAACTGTGTCGGCTAGTCTGCAAGCTAGCACAGCTGCTTGCAACTCTAGTCGTGGGATAGATGTTACCTTCTGTGGCGCTACTCTTGCCTTACCTATTACTATGGCGACATCCCTATTCCCCTCTGTATTTATTCCTACTATGTAAGCTACCGCCGCGTAGGCGGACTCGCTCGCGTCACCGAATACATGTAGTTCTAGGTGCTCTAACTGTAAACCGTACCACCTAGGTATAGATACCTCTTTAAGGTGATGTAGGTTATGAAGCCATTCAAACCATATTTTGGCTTCTGCCTGTTTCAATTTTTCATCCCATTGAATACCCGTGTGCCATATCCGTTTCATGAGGATGCGCGACTGTATGACACATGGATACAAGAAACCTAAGGGGTCAAAGATCGACATGATGAACCGAAGAAATTCTCTTTTTGTTGGAACAACGTGACCTTCTACTATGGCTTTAGGTAGCCGCTTAAATGATAGGTCAAAGGCCAACTGATCTGTGTTCGGTGACCAAATCATTCCTAGTGTGCGTTCCGTAGCACCTTCACCTTTATCAAGTGAAACTCGGTCAGGCATTTCTGTTTTCAATTTATCGCGCAACTCTGGAGAGTTGGTCACCCACCCCCGTATATTAAACCCGCCACTGGCGTGGACGTGAGTCACCTCCTCAATTAAATTGTTGGCTTGTGCGGCCGACCAAGTACTATCTAGGTAGTCGTCCATATAGTGTTTTTCATGTATGGCGGCTACCGCGTCGGGGTATATTTCTTTATGTTGGTTAGCATTCTTATTAAGTATATAAATTGCTGAAGTTGGTGACGACACGGCCCCGAATATCATAGAGTTCATCACGTACACGTCAGGTTCGTTATTCCCATTACAAGTCCAAAGGAAAAGTTGTGCCCCTCTATCTTGTTCTCTAATCAAAACACGTAAGAACATATCGGCTATGTCACCAGTGAAGGCAACAGGCCCTAATCTAAATTTAAATAACACGCCTAACAGGGAGTTGAGCAAGTCAGGCCCAGATAATAAATTATCATTCAAAGAGGTCCCATTGTAGCTGGCCGCGGCATCAAATACCAATCTTAATTTTCCCGGCTTGTTAGGATTCGTTACTCCGAAGTGGGGTAAATACCACACCGAATCGGATTTGATACCGCCGTCCACCTTACTCGCGTACCCTTCAGCTATCAACCTATCTATTTGTGCTGCATAGGCTGATGCATACACAGCGTCTTTACATAAACGACGCTCAATTCCCGCTAGTCGTTGACGTGCATATTTATAATTGTCAGGTAACTGAATGTCATCCCGACGCCACAATAATCCTATTTCCCACGCGCCGCTCTCTGTTTGACGGCTAGTGGAATCTAAAATAGCTTTAGCTCTCTCTACGTCTTTGTGTGTTCTAGGCACTTCCGAAATACCTATAGCTTCTAGCTCAAATTGTTTTTTAACTATCTCGTGTAAGTCAATAGTTGATTCTACTACACAGTTCAATGAATGTTCACTAGTATCTAAATAGCTACCTACAGGTCCGTGCACAACCCACCCTAAACTGGTCAAAGAGGCAACTGGCTTACCAGATTTCCCTCGGCGAGTCTCCTGGCTGGTCAGCAGCTCCCAGTTGTCTTGACCCAGCAATAGCAGCGGTCTGGCTCCTCTCATTTCTTCGCAGCCCAAGTCGCGGATGTGGGCGTGCTCATTTATTACTGCAGCTGGCACTGTTTGCGCGGGTAAGTCTAGGCTTTTTAGTGTGCGACACTTCACTGTGTGTGCTTGCCCGTTAGGTCCACGCACTGACACACTAATTATTCTTGATGTTTCATCTACAATCTCTTGGCCGCGCGCACTGTGTAGAGTCAATGGTACTTGCTTTCCATTTATATTTTTAGCTAACGAGTCGTCTATCAATGATACGGTTGCCCCGTCATCCAATAGGGCATAACAATGCTTGTCAACACCGTTCACTGTTACACACACAGGCATTATCTTCAATAACGCTTTCCCAGTGTAATCACTAACATTCGTGACGCTCTCGCTCTTGTTCTTCTTGTCGGCATGTAACAATGTGTGGTGGGCGTAATTACACGACGCGCACCTACTTGCACGACAGAAATTCTTTCCATGTTTCTTTACAATGCACTTAAAACACAATTTATTTTGCTTGACGTGCTGCCATCTGTCGTTAACATTTAATTTAGAAAACTTCTCACACTTAGGTAGCTTATGTTTTTCTCCACATAAAGTACATAGCTCCTCTGTTTCCTTGACTGACTGTTCATTGTCTGAGTGGACGTGTACACGTTGAATATTTTTAGATTGCTGCTTTACAAACTGTACATTGGGTCGGTTCTTAGCGGCGTTAGTGTTCATTTCCATTTGTACATAATAGGATGTGGCTCGGGCTAGATGACTTAGGAATTCTGCGAGTATTTCTAGGCTTGGTGAAACTCGCACATCTATGCCCTGGTTGGTTGCCATGCCCATTGCAAAATCACCGTATTGAGCGCGCTGTACAGCTGTAAGCTTATTTAAAAGTTCACTCACCAGTTGAGGATTATTTAGATAACCGTTAGCTCGAACACTTTTCAGGAGCGACACACAATTTCTTACTGTTGTTGAAAACTTTCTAAGTTCACGACCACTCTCAGTTACCTTAGGCAATGCACGCACTTTATTTAGGGCACACTCAAGCACTAGATTTGGGTGCCCAAATTCTTCATCAAGTGTTTTCATGATTTCAGCTGGATTAGTAGAGGTTCGTAATAAATCCTCCACAGCTATCTTTGCGTCGCCTTGCAGCGATGTTTTCAAGCGCGCTAGGTTCTCGTGCGGCTTGAACTCGTACATAACTGTTGTGTCATGGTACATATTTTTGTACGACAACCACTCTGCTGGGTCGCCTTTGAAAAACGGCAACTCGTATGCTTGTCTTGGTACCGGTCGCGGACGTGCTAAACTAGTTATAGCGTCCGCCAACTGATCTATCTTCCTATCTCGTGACCTGCTTCTGTCTGCGTCGTCAGCGAACGTGTTGCTCCACTCAGGCACTTCTCGAGCCTGTTCTCTCACTCGCGGGGCACTGGTTGTAGCTGGGGTTGTAACATTCCCTAGGTACGGCGGTTCGCGAAACTGTACGGACGCGGGCGCACACTGTGGGGGCGCAGGTATATATTCAGACGGCGGCGCGGGCGCTACTACCTCTCGGGAGGGCGCGGTAACTTCGCGAGAGGGCACGTACACTTCGCGGGAGGGCGCGGGCACTGGACGCGGCGGCGGCGGCGGCTCGCGACTTATAGTGGACGCGAGAGTTTCTCTATCACCGGGTGCTGTCTCTGTCACCCATTCTTCCACTCGACGCGTTGTTCCCTCGTCCTCTGACCCTGAATCTTCGTCAGCAGCGGCGTCTATCTCAGCGAGATCGACCTCAAGCTTCTTCTTGACTAAATGCTCTTTCATGCGCACCAACTCTCTTTCTGCCTCGTATTCGACCCTCCGACGAAGGAAATCGGCACTTCTGTGACCGCTCTTCGAGGAGACGTGGCTTGCCCCTGACCTTGCCCTGTGTGACCTCTCCGATCTCATTGGCGTGAACGTGTCTCTGTGGTCATAAACTCGACCTCCCGCCCCTGGGATCACAGGTATAGGTATAGACATTGATGTAGGTGCGACTGAAGGCGAGCCGTGTGCCCTTTCGGATGGCACCCCAGAGTCAGCTTCTAATTCTCGCCGCTTGTTCATGTCTGCCTCTAATTTACGCAACTTACTTCTCGTCGTAACTGTGCTCATCTTCTTTAGCGAGCTCAACAGATCCGGCTCGACAGGACCAAATTGTAAAGGATCTCAGGCCGCACGGGTTGATTACAAGAGAAAACAACAGAAGATGAACTGATTTAAACACTGTATATTGATTTACTTGATTAATTACACTGATTTTACAACTGATTTTACACTGATACGAAATAGTTTTTATAAAGACACAGAAACACACAATTATCAATAAAAGTTTGCAATCACATAGAAAATACAGTTTATAGAGAGTACACAGTTAATATAGTTCAATACTTTTACCCAATTTGCACAGAATTTACGACGACTTTTACACTAGTAAGTTATAAGAAACACTGAGGACTGCTGACTGAAGACTGGCTATGCTCAAAAAAGTCGCCTATTTTATTCACATTTTTATTAGCTCAAGTAGTGGCTGACCTAATACTTGGTATTTATCTATTTTCCTATCGGTAGCGTGGAAGCCGGCATTTCCCGTCCCTCGACTCCCCTTTCCTCACCCCTGTGACCTACTTAACTTTGATTGGCTAGATATAAAATACTAAGGGGGCTCTTTTAGCCAATCAGCTGACCTGAGTTTATACATACTTAACTACCTACAAATAGTTATTATATGTTATTGCTGTTTTACATAATGTTATTATCCTATTATTCTGAGATGACCTAGGTCATAGGGTATCTATTCAAGCTAGGTAATCTTAAAACTACGATGTTATTTAAATAATTTAAACAAATTAAGTTTCAAATGGCTGTGCTTCTCAACATTACGAGTAGACCATATAATGATGTTATTCATATTTTTAAATGTTCAGAATATTTTGTAGTTCTTTGTTCAGCGAACCACAAACATCACTCGCTCGTTACTTTTGCGGAAAAGGGGTTTTGAATATGGGTGATTGCCATTAATATATACATTATTTTTAAAAATTGTTCAAGCAGTCGACAAGATGAGGAACCTGTCTCTTATAATAAAAATAAATAAGGTTCAAATTCTTCTTGCCTTTCCCACAAGTAGCGATCAAAAATGTTCAAAATGTCTTAATTTTGTGCACGGGCCCTTAATAATTATTAAAAATTACAGGTCGGATTTTGAGGAGTATTGTGTTGAGAATGTTTTGTCACAAAATGACTATATTTAATATCACTTACTGAATGCATGGCGAAACTTCATTGTCACTAAAACGAGAGAAAACAGAGCAGTCTTTGGGGACTGCTGATAGAAGTGAAAACAAAAAGTACACAGCCCCCCCCCAGTCGTAGCACTGGTTGTGCCCCGCGCATGCCTATGTGGTGCTACGCCGTAGCGGATGCTACGACTGCTACGGACGGCTACAAAGCGTCACCGCACGTTACGTTACGTGACGATGAGTATAATGTTTTTCCTTCACCAAAAAAGTGCTCAACGCGCCTAAAGAAGTTTTCACTTTAAAAAATCTTGACGGGAAATCGCACAAAGCTGACATTATTTAGTTTACCTTAACACACATCTCCCACGCGAGCGCCGCGTCCTTGTTCATGACGTGACAGCGACACAGACACGCGAGGAACGTGAACGAGCTGCGGATATTCTCGTCTTGTATCGTCAGAAGACTCTCCTCAGCCTCGCGGTAGAAACCCGTGGCTACTTTAGCCTACAAATAGGATTAGAAAAACAAAGAATAAACTGAGAAAATTGTCAATTCAATAAGTATCTTATACCCGATAATGAGACTATCGTTTTTGAGCTGAGCAGATGGCGCCACTGGCGAGAAAGGTCCTCTTGCCATTAGTCCTGTTATATACTTTTTGACACACTTGCTCATAAAATGGCTCTAATTTCACCGCATGTTATCAAACTGTGACTTTTTCATTGCTATTACTCACAACTACTCACAAGTGAGTTACTTATAGGTTTTTTATGGTTGAGGTGCTTGTTGCTTTGTTCCTAAAAAGTTTCGATACAAAAAAGATCGTGTTTAATAGTAAAAATAAATTAATGTACAGCCTATTGCTTGCTTATTTCATGCAACATCGTATTTAAATAGGTAATTTCAACTTCTAAGTTTTTAATAAATAAAACTTTCACTCAAATATAACTTTTGTTTTCTCTGTATTAAAGAAAACTTTGAATTCCCCATTTTGTACGTGGCTAAAAAACGCTATCCGCGAAAAGCCAAAAAAGAAGAAACCTCATTCTTTTAGTCTATGGCCGATAGCCATTGTTAGATGCACGCGCATAGAAAATCTGATTATTTTTTCCCGCCCTTGCAAAAAAATATTCACAACTCGTTTTCACTGTTGAAATTAGAGTTATTTATTAATTAAAATGGCCACAAGTACTAGTTATGAAGAAAATTATTTATGTTGTAGGTACTCCTCCCGATATAAGATGTGAAGCCCTTAACGTTATGGAAAGTTTACTACCTGAAAATTCCTAGGCCAAATATGTATTATTTACTTATTAAAATGATTTTTAGTATTATTTTCTTCACAAATGTGTTGAAAAACGTCGTATGATACACGTGTGTATTGATGATTACCGTCCTCGGCTCTCTGACCCTCGCCTGACGGCTCGGGTCTCAATAGCGCCTCAGCGGTAATCACCAACATTACACACTTGTACCATAATGTACTATTATCACTAAGTACCAATAACTTCATGAAAGTTTATTTAAATAAGTAAGTATAACAACATGGTGTTTTTTTGATTGTCCCTAATATTGGCAAGCATGAACATTTAAAAAACAATTCTATAATACTTGAAATTTTCACGTTAAAATTAATCAGGAAAGGCACAAGCCCACAAGGCACCATCATCTTCCTGCCCTTATCCCATGTTACTTGGGGTCGGCGCAACACGTTTTCTTTTTCCATTCTCCTCTGCCAACCGTCACGCAATCATTTACACCTTTTTCCCTCATATCATTCCTCACACAATCCATCCATCTTTTCCTTGGCCTTCCTCTCGCTCTCCATCCATCCACATTTATATTCATCACTCTTTTAGTCACATGCGATTCTTCCCTCCTCATCACATGCCCATACCAAGACAGTCGATTCCCTTTTAACTTTTCTGTAACTGCCGCAACTTTCAAACTTCCTCTAATGTACTCATTCCTTATTTTATCCATTCTTGTCACACCACACATCCACCTCAACATTCTCATCTCCGCTACATGCAACCTTTTTTCATCCATCTTCTTCACAGCCCAACATTCCGATCCGTACAGTACGACAGGTCTAATCACGGACTTGTATATTTTCCCCTTTAACTTGAGAGGCATCCGTGGGTCGCAAGTTGTTCCAGTGACCTGTCGCCATTTCATCCATCCTGAGTTGATCCGGTGCGTTACGCCACGGTCTACTTCACCATCGCCTTGGACAAGCGACCCGAGGTACCGGAAATCGGAACAGATCGGTATGGGTGTTCCGGCAAGAGTTATGGGCGTAGGACTGGAGAGACCGCCGAAATCACAGAATAGGTATTCTGTTTTGGACCTACTTAATTTCAGGCCAACATTCTCCAATCTTTGCCACCACACCTCCAATCTGTTCTGGACCTCTAGGCCACTCTCGGCAACCAACACAATGTCGTCGGCAAACAGCATACACCAGGGAGCCTCTTCCTGAATGTCCGACGTAAGTGCGTCCATTATCAGCAGGAAGAGGTAGGGGCTTAGAGCCGACCCTTGGTGCAAGCCAACAGCCACATTGAAGCTAGCGGTAGTGCCCGCTGTAGACCGGACTTGGGTACTACATCGACTGTACATCGCTCGAATCAACTGCACATACTTCCCAGGCATACCTTTCTCTTTCAGGGCCCACCACAAAACCTCACGAGGGACCCGGTCGTATGCCTTTTCGAGGTCGATGAACACCATGTGCAAGTTTTTGTGCGCACTTCTGTATTTCTCGCACAGTCACAAGGCACCACAATCGTAAATTTTATTAAAAATACGTGATAAACAATCACGCAACGCGCGAACACTTTATGAAATCAGACATTTCTGAAGACCTTACCCGGATTTGAACCCCCTGCCTGGGAGCCTGGGAGCCTGGGAGACGTGATAGCACGATGTAGTCATCGTGCTATCACGTCTCCCAGGCTCTTATTTACCTGAGCATAATTAAAGTTGAAGGTATCATCATTGACGAAGAAGCTCTTGATGGAGTTGAGGTAGACCAGCACCTCCTCATAGTGTCCCGCTAGGAAGTAGGAGGAGGCCATGCACTGACGGCCGGGGATTGTGTCGCATTCAGAAGCTGAACTGCCGACCAGGTGGAAACTCTGCTGGGCCAGTTTTAGTTGCTCATCCTGCAATAGGGTATATGCATGTTATTTTTTATCATTCTAAACAAAGCTTATCTAAACAAACCATATCATCTGTCCAGTGGTGGACATTTGGAAGTTTTACAATAATTAAAACCTCAGTTTCTTCACAAACAGCTTTAATCTTGGATTTTCTTGAAGATTACAACGAAATTGCGTTTTATAAAAGAGAAATCGACGCAGCCGTGTACTCAACTGTTGTGCAACTTGATGCTATTGAAAAAGCGTCAGGCGTAGATGTGGCGCAGACAACATCAGAAATAGCAAAGTGAAATTATTTTTTTAATATCTATAAAAAATACTAAGTTATAAGCATTTGAAACTGCTGATTAGACAGAGAGATCCGATATAGCGAATGACGTCGTTTGCTTGTTTTGTTTATTTGTATAGTACTTTAATAAAATCGTGTCAAAATAAAAAAAAATATGCATTATATTATTGTGGAACAGAGGCTGAATGAATAGAATATTTTGACAGAGTCAGTATGGGTCTAGCCTGATAGAAACTGTCCTAAACTACTGTAGGTTTTATGTAGTTTTGCTTTATAAGGTACTAGCTGATGCCCGCGGCTTCGCCCTCGCGGATGTTGGTTATCGCGACCAAAAGTAAAGCTCCCAGACGGCTTATTTTTTTCCGACACCTCCAAATATCATTATATTTTAGCCAATGTATACAAAACGTTGACAAATTATATACTAAAACCTTCCTCGAAAACCACTCTCGACTCTATCCATTGGTGAAAACAGGATGAAAATCGGTGCAGTAGTTTTTGAGTTTATCGCGAAAAGACAGACAGACAGACGCGGCGGAGGACTTTGTTTTATAATACACACATCAACACGGTCTAGGGATATTTCATACTCATTTAAATAACTCGAAAAGTACTGGCCGCATTGGAATCTTT
The DNA here is from genome assembly GCA_905147715.2 of Xestia xanthographa. Taxonomy (NCBI): domain Eukaryota; kingdom Metazoa; phylum Arthropoda; class Insecta; order Lepidoptera; family Noctuidae; genus Xestia; species Xestia xanthographa. The sequence goes on from LR990648.1 coordinate 24,015,372, forward strand.
TATACACCGATTTGTTTGTAATTTATCTCAGACTAATTCCAAATTCAAATTTTTGAAAATTATTTTGTTTCGGTGGCATAAAAATGTCTTGATGTATAGGAGAGGGAATTTTCATTTGTGCGAAATTTAGAAAACAATACGAATTACGTTTAGTTACAGTTTTTTTTCATTTTTAAACGAAAGATAAAGTTAAAATTGAGGTATTGTAGCCATGCAACGCCGACATTTGACGAGGGCGGAGATGTTACGAGCTGTGGGAATGCTGGAAGCTGGATCTGTTCAGCGTAATGTTGCTGAGGCCATAGGGACCCATCAAAATGTAATTTCAAGATTGTGGACACGCTATCGTGCCACAGGTGAAGTAGCGGAGAGGCACCGGGGGCCAAGTCGCATCACTACCCCCAGACAAGACCGATTTTTGCAAATTACTGCGCGAGCACAACCAAATGCAACGGCGACTCAATTGGTCCAAAGGCTGCGAGTGGAACACCAAGTGCTTGTGAGTGACCAAACTGTAAGAAGGCAAAGGCAACAGGCAAAGCAATCAAGAAGGCAGGCATGAAAGCAATCTACGCTCTCGTAGACCACTCCGGGTCCCACCTTTACGGACAGGCAATCGTGGACGACGATTAGAATGGGTTCGGAACCACGTGGACTGGGGCCGTGACCAATGGTCCAATGTGCTGTTCACGGATGAATCCAGGTTCGGCTTCCATCCAGATTCACGAAGGACGCGTGTTTGGCGAGTTCCTGGACGATGGAGCCGTCTCCAGAACCCTCAGGAAGTTCACCCATACCAAGGAGGAACAATTATGGTTTGGGCAGGAATTCGTCTTGGAGGACGGACGGATCTCGTTTGGGTGCGGGGCAATATGACGGCAGAACGATACGTCCAACAGGTGCTGGGGCCCGTAATCTTGCCCCACAGAACACAAATGGGGCAAGATTTCCTGCCCATGCACGACAATGCCCGGGCACACACGGCGAGAACGGTAGCAGCTTGGTTACATACACATAATGTTAGGGCCTTAGACTGGCCTGCTCAATCGCCAGATCTAAATCCCATTGAGCATGCGTGGGATATGCTGCAAAGAAGAGCTCTGAAGGAAGTTCCTGAAAATCTGCCTACAGAAGATCAACTTTTTGCGCACCTCAGAAGGACATGGGACAATATTCCGCAGCAAGACATTGACAACCTTGTTCTGAGCATGCCGAATCGTTGCCGATGTGTTATGAACATCATGGGCGCTTTCTCAGACTACTAACTTCAAGTTTATAAACACAAATTAAATGATTTTTCTATTTTTTTCAGTTTTTACTTACAAATTAAAAGTTCATTCATATACGGTTTCCGTCTATGCTTCATTTTTTTCCCCTTAAAATCCTGAAATTTTAATCTATACCTTAACCATTATTAAAAAATGGTAGAATATTAAATAACGTATCTTTTAAATATATACATGTCATATAAATAATTAACACATTGATAGTAATTCGCTTTTTTAAAAATATCCCTAGACCGTGTTGATGTGTGTGTGTAGTCCGCGTGGATGTCAGTTATCGCGACCAAAATGTAGGCTTATTTTTTTCCGACATCTCCAACGAATATCATTATATTTTAGCCAATATAAGTATACAAAAACTTGACAAATTATATACTAAAACCTTCCTCGAGAACCACTCTATCCATTGGTGAACAAAATGAAAATCGGTGCAGTAGTTTTTGAGTTTGTCGCGAACAGACAGACAGACGCGGCGGAGGACTTTGTTTTATTATGTAGTCCGCGTGGATATCGGTTATCGCGACCAAAAGTAAAGCTCGCCCAGACGGCTTATTTTTTTCCGACACTTCGAATATCATTATATTTTAGCCACTGTAAGTATACAAAAACTTAACAAATTATTTTCTAAAACCTTCCTCGAGAACCACTCTATCCATTGGTGAACAGCACGAAAATCGGTGCAGTAGTTTTTGAGTTTATCGCGAACAGACAGACAGACGCGGCGGAGGACTTTGTTTTATAATTTGTAGTGATACTGCCATGGTTTTTACGAAATGTCATCATGCATGATTAAAAAGATCTCCTTCTCTACAGGCGTACCATTTAACTGAGACGATGCTTGAGGTAGCTACACGGTGTAGGATACTTTACTTGATACTTTGACAGCAGATTCTGAACTGAGCAACACGACAACACATCCAACATGCCTAACGAAACTACCTAGGGCATGGTAGTACTTGACGGTGGGTCTTGTAGGATATGATAAGAGTAGACAGAGAAATAACATTACAGATGAAAATTATTAACAATCAATCAATAGCCGAGTCATCATTTTAGGGGCGTTCGCTATAACTCGCACGGGTTTAAAGATCGGAAACCCCAAATTGAAGCATTAGGAGCTCTGTTAAGCTATCACTTTCGATCAACACAGGCTATCCATCCTATACCTTAGGAATTCTTCTTCTTAACGGTCTACTAGTTTGGCACATTCTTTGCGTCCAAGAGACCCACCGAGATGAAACCCAAAGTCGGCCACACATAGATGGACTTAACGCTTATCGCCGAGATCTGTCACCCAAAGCACGATAACGCAGTGGTTGTTGCTCCCGGCGTAACCATACTATCCACCTTAGGAGTTATCTATTTAGTCAAGTTTCGACGTATAGCACATCTACTTACATCACTAGTTTCATTATACAGTTTCACTGCGACCACAGCCCTCAGAATGTAGTGTAAAGGCGAGGTGGGCTGCAAGGGTTCCAACAAGGTCCTCGCTTCCAAAGGCTCTCGGTTCCGAAGGCGGTAGCCTGCCAAGTTGAGCCGGGCTTCTGGTACCACGTCCACTAGTTCCGGTAATACCTGCGAGAAAGGAAATGTGAATTCTGAAAACCTTGAAACTCTTTCAAGTTTATACAACTGAACAAATGGAACCAGGAAAAGGACGTAGGCCCCGGTTGTATTTAAAATACAGTAAAATGAAGTTGCGGGCAGCTAAGTAGTTTTAATTTATAACGTCACGTGTCAGTATGGTTGTACAAGGTAATCTCCGAAACCATCCAACCGACTTCAATGATTCAAAGCTTTATAAAAAGGATAGTTTTGGACCCGATAGCTGGCGCGGTTGTCGCATTATCAATCTTGATGTTTTATCACGTTTCCTTTGCAAAGGGACGGGTTGCTATAGTCTGCGCCAGATAAGTAAGAATTAAAGGTCATTGCTCTTTGTAACTTAATTTATCTGCGTAGGTACCCCGACAATACATTATGAATCTTTTTTATTACTAGAAAAAGTCAAGGATCACGATAAAGGACGTTTCGGGGTAAGTTTATGTCATTATTTCTGTTTTCGGAATTATTTATTTGAATAAATGTATGCGGGTTAATGACCTTTAATTCCTACTTTATCTGGCGCAGACTATAGTAGGTCATATTTACGAAAGTATTTCCCGAATTTGGGAAATGCCTTTCGTAAATATAACTATCGGCTCCATCGTGCTTATCTTGCTTCGGAGAAATTACGTACCTTCAACGCTCCTTCACCATTTCTGAACACAACCAGATTATGCTTGACCAGATCTTGGCCGAAAGTGTGCTGGTCTGAAGTCATTTGTTTCAGCTCGTTTTCAGCTGCTTTACCGTTGTACAGCCTGAAAATGTAGAGTATAGTAAGTAAAGCTGCAAAATTTTATTGTTTCCTTTTGAGGATTTGAAAGTGGCTAAAAGTGGAGTTTCTCCTTACAATTTCACGTTGCGAATTTGAGAAGCGTTGAAAATTTTGAAATTATTAAGTTAACTAGCTATTGCCCGCGACTTCGTTAGCGTGGAAATTGTGGAGGATGTGTGGGCAAAAAAATTCCAATGTGCTATTCCAGATATCTCTGTGCCAAATCTCCGTTCAACCGTTCTGGCGTGATTGAGTAACAAACATCCATCTATCCAAACCTCATTTATTATAAAGATATTATGTAAGATGAGGAGGTTGCTCAAGACAGGAAGCAATGGAAACTACTGGAGGAGGGCTTTGCGAAAAGGCATATTGAGTTGAGAGACATCCTATAGCCAAACGCACCAAACGACACAGCCATAAAGATTAAATCTCTCACACAGTTTATGGGCTAAATAAATAAATAAATGTAAGATGAGTAACCAGTCGAATGGAACCTCCCTAAAGAAAGTAGGATCCTCTGACCGACGGGCGGTCTGTTTGGAGCCGATTTGCCCGACTGTTGCTGTCTGGCTGTTGCTGTTGTATTGTAAAACCTGGTTTTGCCGATAACTCTGCTTACACCATGTAAGTGTACGGCCTGAGTGCAATAGCGTCGGGCGTTCTGCGGCCACTTACGTATAAATGCATGTGTTTGACATGAACTCTGCACGACCAAGGGTTTTTTCGATTCAGCCGAAAAACACCCTAATCCGCTGATCTCCTCAGCAGCCAGTTATGCCCCCTCTAACATATCTAGGATTCGTAGACCCAGACTTACCCTTGTCACTCCCGATGATCCCATCACCCTTTATCAAGAGAGCTGTAGGGAAACAAGTACACTACGTAGGTACAAATACAAAAACCGATTTAAACCGCGAATCCGGTCCCGCCGGCGTGGACCCCCGCGACCCCCCAGTAACATCACTGCCCGACCCCAGCCCGACATGCTCGATGAGCCAATTAATGATCCGACCCAGCCTGTTGTTGTCCCTTGCTGCCCTCTTGCCAATGACCCACTAAGCCGAGGCCCGAACCCCACAGGGGGTGCCCTTAGTGACGGTTCATTTAATGTGTAATTCCTGTTAGTTTGTAAGCCCTGGCTGGGGGCCTTAAAGTAATTTTTGGCCACCACAGGATTGTCCGGTTAAGCAGTCAAGCAACCGTCTAGAGTTGCAACTGCGAGTGGTCCCTCCTAAAAAAAAAAAAAAAAAATGAAGTCTGCACGAGCCGGATTCGAGCGCCCACTGTGTTCGAACACTAAGATTTGCGTGACGTCGGGTGCGATGCGTAATTTTTACTTACAAAATATTCCAGAGATACCAAAACAATATTTTGTAACCAGCTGATCCTGCTAATAAAGAAGATTTACCTAAAAAGGTTGCAAGCCTTCAAGTTCCCCGCGACAGTGGAGGTGGGGTGCTGAGCCAAGTAGACCCCCAGCACCTCCTGGGACACGTCGTAGTAATCCAGCTTGTAGTAACACAGAGCCACGTACACGTTCAGCGCCATGAATGTGCTGCAGGGATGCAAGAAGAGGGATCATAGATGAATAGAAAGATACAAGAAGAATCCTTAATGCTTTTATAACTCTTTTGCCTAAACTGCTGACTCGTTCAGAATGTAAAATATGCAACTCTATAATAAGATACATATATATCAGAGTACAATCGGCTTATGAAAACTAATTACAAATTTAAAACTTTGTCAGTAACGTTTTAATGAGTCTACCATAAAGAGACCAACAAAAACTTGACAAAACTAGTTAAATAAAACCAAGGCGCTGCTGGCCTTTCTCGGGGAGTTAGGGTGGATCGAATAAATTTCCCACTCGTACCTACGCAAAATACGTGCTTTGACGTGGAGTTGCGGACACTAGCCCGCTATACAATACAATACAATTTATACAATAATATAGTTAAATAAATGTTTAAAGTGATCAACATTTCCGACAGGTGATTGTTTTTTTTTTTTTTGTTTTTTATAAAACATCGATAGTTATATATAAGTACGTACGAGTAACATTAAATAGGTACAAACTATCCAAATGAATTACACAAAGTTTACGCAACTAACAACATCTTAAGGTGAAAGCTTCAGGGTAGCCCGTGAAATTCAAATTTTCTTACGTTTTTCAAAGTTCATAAAGGTGGAAAAATTACTTTTCCAAGGTCAAAATCATTCTTGCACCTTTATGAACTTGGAGGGTTGTATTGATGATTTTGATGATTATAATTCTGTAACTACATACGTCTTACAGTCGCAAACAATATTTGAATCAACATACAACCTAGCACTGGCCTGTAAATTGCAAAAAACGTAAGAAAATTTGAATTTCGCGGGCTACCCTTGAGCATAACTACCTTAAACTAATGAATCGAAGAAACGAAATAAAATAAATGTATCCTGCCATATTCCTGATGACTGTTCGCTAAGCTAATTTAATTACCCGTCGATTGTAGACAAAATTTTAATCCAATCCATGTCGTCTTCCTTATCGTGTCTTTTATATCTGAAAGACGTCAATAAAATATAAAATGAAGCTATTTTCTTCATAATTTAATGCCCGTTGAACCTTTATTTTCTGTTTTAAGAGCCCTATTACATTTTTTTTGCAAATTTTAGATTTTTACTTCCTGGATCAAATTATTTCGATCGGCGTACACGAGTCTATTATAATAGCGATCTCCGGAGCGGACGATTGTCGATTGTTATTGATGAAAATTAGAGACGAGACTGACATGAGACTGAGGAGCGAGCTGAATTGACACAGAATTTTAGTACTTCAATTTTATTTATTGTAATTTTGTCTTATTATATTGACAAACGAAAACGAATGAAGCGTATTCATTGTAGATCGAAGTTTTATATCATATTAATTTATTTGATAAAATTGAGTTTATTTGGAATATAATGGACGCTGAATCAAGACATTTATGGCTTAAATTACGCTTTCTTTACGTTTTTTTCCGTGAAAACTCAAGGAATTTAAAGAAATTCTAGAACTCCAATATACAAGTAAAACATTCAACGTATCTTTTAGTATTTTAGCTTTTATAAGCATTGAATCTAACATGTAAATTTGAGCGTCAAAATTCCATCGCCGACGGTTTTTCTTGCAGAGTTCGTAAAATATTTATAATAAATTACACGAAAAAAAAAAAAAAAGTGTAACTCCAACTTACAAGAAAGAGAATGGCACTATCGTTATTCATAAGCAAATAATTAAAATATCTTACTGCTGCTGAAAACTACTGCGTCAAAAATCATGAATTTGCGTAAAAAAATGAATAGGACTCTTAATACAGAGAAAGCGGTGATAAAGTCGAAGTGCTTCGTCTGGCTGTCACTTTAATCTGCCGAATATGTGTCCACTGCTGGGACTCACGTATACAGTACATACGCGTGTAGTTGGGAAAAGGCTAGGCAGGTGATGATAAGGCCTCATTACAGAATTAGGGACTGCTCACATTTATTCAGCTCTATTCAGGTTATGCCCATAGAAAACAACGATTTTGTATGGAGACGCGCGTCTATTCAGCTTACGCGGCAAACAAAATATACAATGAGGACAAAATAATGTGTTATTATCATGCGAGTGCTATCTAGATAGAGTTCAGGTCTGTTCTGCAACGTTCAGCGCTGTACACCAATGTGGCGTATTCTCCAGCCAAATTTCTATTTGTCCACAGTGGTTCGACCCACTGTCGTTTGCGTATTATTTTTTACGTTAAATAAGCGAAACGATAAAATATCGCACATAGAACTGTCCATTTTGAAGGCACGATACTAAAATGAGTAGCTTACCCTCTTCGCAGTATACTTATTCAGCGCCGCGGCGTACGCAGTAGATAGAAGCGTTTTTCTCATTCTTACGACGCATGTACGCGGCTGATAGAAGCAGAACTGTATTAGTGTGACCAAAATCGTTCAGCGAAACGCGAATGGAGCTGAATAAGTGTGAGTAGTCCCTAAGTGTGAGTAGTCCCTTATATCTACCTACTTTCTACTTACCGCCTTTCAAGCAACAGCTTCTTATACACATCAATAGCCTCCTGGTAATGTGCTCTCAGGTAGTGCACCGAAGCTAGACACAGTTGATCCTCTGGTACATCCCGAAGAGTCGCGTGTGCGCGCATCAGGGTCTCTTCGTCTCCCAGCTTGTGTGCCAGGTGGAATTGGAGACGCGTCTGGAGAGGAATTTGAAGGGTATACGCCAGGTGCTTTTTCGTATCGTTTTCTATACTAATTAGGTTGAGGAGGTGATTCGCTCCATGTGGATGCAATCCGTACATACTAATATTTGGTTAAACGAAGTCGTCCCCCAATGTGACTATGAAAGTCTAAGCAGATGATGATATCGGTGCCCTTCGTATAGAGAAAGTACCTACAGGCCTACCACTTAACACAGACGATGCCTGAGGTCGACCTTGGGTACTCGTCTGCTGGTAAATTACTGAGCTCTCATTACCCCGTCCCGCAAGGCGCAGCCACCTCAGACGTAGTCTCAGTAAAGTGGTTGGCCAGTGAACCCTGTGGTAGATGTGTGAATAGAAATTTATAGAATAGAAGAATCGCATACCTTTAAAGAGCATTTCGGTGCTTCTTCGGCTGCTTCTTGCGATTCCTGGTACATACCTGTAAATGTTCAATGAATTGATCTATTTAATTGTTAACTTAATCTATCTATACTAATATACTAATAATATTATAAAGAGGTAACATTTGTTTGTAAGTTTGTATGTAGGGGGTAATCTCCGGAAGTAATGAACCGATTTCAAACATTCTTTCACCATTCGAAAGCTACATTCACCCTGAGTGACATAGGCTATATTTTATCCCCGCACTCCCACGGGAACGGGAACTACGCGGCTGAAACCGCGTGACGTCCGCTAGTTTGAAATAAAATTAGACGCCAAGTTTTTCGTTTTTTGAATCGTCAGTAATAAAATTATTTTTCATGATCCTTCCAACTAAATGCCATCCGCATAGTCCAGTGTTTTTAAAAAACCTACAAAAGGGACTCGATAGGCCGATACTTACGAGCTTTGTCTACATGTCAGCGTGAGATACCACGCTGACATAATAAGAGGACAAGACACCCCACAAACCTAAATAAAAGTAGCAGACAGCGATGTCCATGGTGATGTAGTCGGAGACGCGTGCGTCGAGCTTGTCCCTGGTGCGTATGCGCAGGTATGCGTCCAGCGCGCGCCGGTACTCGCCCAGGTGGAACCAGCACCATGCGCTCCAGACGTCTGACCAGACGTCCACGTTGCCCTCGTGTTTGAGGAACTAAAGTGAATATACATATAAAGTTTTTTTTAAATTTATTGGCTATAAAATCTTGCGTTCGACATACACATAGGGCATACAGCAGTATGCCGCATACATATAGTAGTGATGAATAGATGATGAGTGCTGACGGTGGTCAATGCTTGAGAAGTCATAGATTTAACGGTGTATGTGGGACAGCGTGAAAGTTCCTTATCGTGCATAGAAAAGGGAGGAACCGAACGGTTAGTGTTTCTCTGCTACATCCCGACGCGGCGACGGCTAAGTCGGGTTTCTCTAATCGCGCGAATAAAGGTGCAAGTTGGCAGCGGTCGACATGAAGCCGCCGCAGACGACGTGGCGTCGCTTTCTTACGCCGCGACACGTCGCCGCCTCAAGTCGCTGCAGTCATATTTTCGAACCCGGCATTTCGGCGTCAGCGACACTACTGATCTGCGGTCGGGCGACACTTGCGCCTGCCGCACAACGCTAGCTTCATGTCGCTTGCTTCGGAACGAATTTCATAGAAATACATAGAAACCAGCAGTCGCGTCGCGGCTTCGTGTCACCCGCTGCCAACTTGCACCTGTGTGCTAAGTGCGAGTTTTACACTAAAATTCAAGTAATGTGTCGACCGCGAAAACCGAGTTTACGTTACCATTTACGTCGTCGGTAATGACAATAGAATGCCTCTATGAAAATGAGGTCCGTTTGGAGAACATCGCTAACGTTTGCATGCTATCGCGAGTGCAAGTTACAATTTTGACAGTTTTGACAGCTCGAATACGAAACGCGAGCGTGAAAAGTTTTCACTTAAGATTTTGTGGTGAGAGCATCATGAGAGTGGTGAAATAACAAAGTAATTTAATTTAATTTCGTATTGTGAATGAAACTTACCATGGAACCTCGTATTATTTCGTTTGGACAATGTTTGAGACCGCAAAAGCACAAGATAAGCGTAATATAACGCCTCAAAAAAGTAAACACGGTTACGTAAACAAAGATAGAAACACCACCACAAACCACTCGGGCAATAATAGATCATTTGCTTAGATCTCCATGCCTAAAAAGTAACAAACTTAATTTTACAAACTTAATTTTACACTTCACAGATGGATCAAGGTCACTCACTACACACCAAAAGATATAAATTACACTAACTGCTCCATTTATGTCACCAGCATTTCAAATTGGGACGGGCTAGTCTTTATTTTTAACAATAATATTCAAAACTAACACAAACTTTCGTAAACACAAACAAAACTAATGACCATTGACCACAGATAAGTAATGTCTTCTAACTTCGTTCTATAACCACCACTAATTGAATAGGCAGTCGCTTATATTATGAACACAAAATACGAATGTCAACTTATTTTGGCCGGTTATTAATGTACGCAACACAAGTTACGGTGAATTAACGCGAAAACGGACGAATGTATTCTAGGATCTCACACTCGCAAGTTAACGATTGTCGATGCGGCACTCACACTACATAGTTCTGACATATTACGCTAGATGGCGCTACCCCAGCGCCATACAAATTTGCTTATACGTTAACGCGCTCGAATGTGGTGAACGAAAATAACAAATCTCGCACTAAGTACACTGAACTCTACTCTTATGGAATGTAGGATTTTGCGTAACGAGTAACAATGGCGTTATAGATGCCGTCAGTCCACCACAAAGTAACTAATTCCTTACAATTATGTTAGCATGCATAACTTGTCAAAATGTATGGAATATCTGATTTTTTTTTGCGATTCAGGGTTTGGTCCCTTATTAAAAGTTGTTCATAATGATGTACCGGTCGAAGTTAATCGATATCGTCCGGAAACATGGTGTATAACCAGTGAGGCCAGACATTACGCAGCACGGACTTACCTCCAGCAAAGTGAGAGCCCCGACATAGTCCCTCTTCAGCAGAAAATCCTCTAGTTCTGGAAAGCTTTTCTTAGCGGAACTGCTGCCCGTGTTTACCCTGGTTTCGGTCGCTGGTTTGGATCGAGAGAGAATCTAAACGAAACAAATTATTATATTTCATGGTACATAGGTACTTGTTTTATATACAGTTTAGATTGTTCTTTAAGTACATCAAATATGTTGAAATAATGCTTACCATATTTATTTATGTTTAATAACGATTGCACAATTTTGTTTACTTCGCAACCATTCGCTACGATCCCGCGCTTTTGTTGACATAACGTTGCCATAGTGACGCTATGGAATCCAAAGAGGTTCGATAACCAAACATGCTGTCCGGTGGACAGGTGCTGCCATAAAATCATGAAAAGAAAATAACTGTTGCCTAGCAACAAACAAAACATAATTGACAATTTTTGTACAACAATTTTCATTTTCAATCGTGTGCTTGAAATATACATTGTTTTTTTCTATAATTTAGCGCGAAAGAAACCGAAAACTGAGCTGAAATGTCGGAAACGGCAAAGTCAGGGTCTTCAATGCCCTGCGTTTGTACTGAGGACAGTACGACCGAAGAATCGCTTAGTGAAAGCTGTCTGTTCAGGCCTGAGACGATTATTTATGATGTTAGCTTTGATTATATAATGTCTAGATGGAGCGTCGCCGTACAATCAAAACGTAAAAAACGAGCCAACAATTTCAAGCCTGTGTGCGTGCAGGCGGTGTTTTACACTGCCCTACTGTGTCTCTGTGTGCGTGAATAATGTTACCAGCGAGTACAATAACTCTCCCATAAGTCACATATTAAAAATAATAGACTACTTAATTAAATAAGATAAGTTTTAGGTGTATGTATGTAGTAGGTATTATTCAGTTTTAGTAGTGTATTTTTATTAAGTATGTACTTTCTTCGATAAATAAAAAAAACACTATTTAAATTGAAGAGTTGTTGAGTGTTGTATTAAATCAGCTAAGTTAATTAAATTAGTATTAGAATTGTGCCGATTCCCTTGTTCACAAACTAAACTAAAATTAGAATATTTCTATCTTTTTCTCTCTACAGTAGTTTCTCAAACTACATTAGTTTTTGTTGGTTTCCACGTGGCATCTCCGCGGCTTTTTTGAATGCGATCTATCCATCGATTCCTGATAATAGGATTATTGGGTATTCTAAAAAATAAGATGTTAAATGTTGATCACCATATTCTACTCATTCAATAATTATGTTTGATAAGGGCTGATTATTCATTAGTCGGATAACTTTTATCCAAGGAATAAAAATAGTGGTTAAATTACCGATCTAATACTTTTAATCAGTGCCAGTTATTAATAATATATATATATAAATGAATTGCCGTTCTTCGCTCTAAAACTCGAAAACGGCTGGACCGATTTGGCTATTTTTGGTCTTGAATTGTTTGTGGAAGTTCACGGAAGGTTTAAACGGTGAGAAATAGGTAGGTAGGTCGTAGGTAGGTAGTAGGTAGGTAGGTAGGTGGTAGGTAGGTAGGTAATAGGTAGGTAGTAGGTAGGAAGGGAGTAGGTAGAGAGTAGGTAGGTAGATAGTAGGTAGGTAGGTACGCTCATGTGACGCAGACGATGTTGCGCGGGTCAGCTAATAATGACTAAAATGTGAACATGAAGTCGGTATCAAGTAAAATAATTACCTAGCTAATATAATAACAAGTTTTACTTGGAATCGACCTCAAAATCATAGAAAGACAATACGAATTTATGAACTCCACCTTTTTTTTAATTCGATAAATAAAGTAGACCAACTAAATAATAAAACGTAACCCTAGACTAACTAATTTACCCACAAAAAATGACGTTCTGTTGGGAGAATGAAAAAAAGAAACTGGCAACACTGATAAAATATGGCGTAATTTTATGTTCATAAAAACAAAACAGAAATATATAGTTTTTTGGTTACTTACCAAACTATGGATAGGATAGGCGATGTGCTTGGTATTTTTTACCCTTCCTGTATAATTCCGGCACAGTTTAATATCACATACCGTCATTTTATCGCTGTTATTTGTTTATTACCTAACGCGCGCAATACGTGGTGACGCCAAAGCGGCACGATCGGCACTAACCGGCGAGTAAGAACTTGTAAGCCAACAGTTGGCTGATATTTTTTGACACGTTTGCGCGCACTTGACGCTCCATCTAGACATTATATAATCAAAGGATGTTAGTACATAACTTGATATACCTATTTATTTTTCGTACGTCATTATTATCATCATCATGTGAAGTTTTACAGCTGGATCTTACCCTGGTCGAGTTCATTTTTCCATAGTGACCTATCTCTGTGGCTTTTCCTCTCCAATTTCTTACTTTTTAGGAAAAGTGCCCTTACCTAGGGGTCAGGGCAGCCTACACCTTAATTTTGTTAAAAGCCTAAATAAAAACGCACTGATGTATTTTCAACGATCAGCACAGGCCCGATGGTCGAATTTGCGATATTTCAAACACATTTATTTTATTTTATTTACCCGTTCATTTAGTGTCGCTTCGTAGTGGTTGACAAAACGGGCGTAAATCTGATCCGCGCCTTATTGAGTCTATAGCATTGATTTAAATAGTAAAGATACGGTCGTCCGAACGTTGGCCAAACGCGGTCACCATACAGAAACACTAACGCCATCTATTAGAACTACCATGAACTACGATGTCAATCGACGTGGTCTGCCCCTAGACGTAACCTTGTAAGAGCGGGTATTTTTAACCGACTTGAAAAAAAGGAGGAGGTTCTCAATTCGTCGGGATATTTTCCCCGATTACTCACTCGAAGACGGCTGGACCGATTTGATTTTATACTGAGATTTTATACTTCAAAGTTGGTCCCATTGTCATTTGGTCACGATCTGATGATGAAATCTTGGAGATCGAGGGAACTCTTCAAATATTATAGGCACATCTATAGCGATTTAGGTATTTTTGATGATCAGTTGACATTAAGCTATTGTAACTTAGATAGATAGACAAACCAACCCACTAAAAACTGAAAAATAATAATACTTACAAAAAACACAACCGACTTCCCAACGTGAAAACTACTCAAGAACACTTTCCAACAAAGTGAAAAATAACTTTAATTTCGGAAGTCGGTGTCAAAAAACTAAAATACACTGATCCAGAGACACCGACTTCCGAAATTAAAGTTATTAAATCTTTTCATTTCATCGGCTAAAACGCGCGCCGCTGCAAAGTTATGTCTAACTTTTACTCGGCTTCGCGTCGTCTTTGCCAAACGTTGAGACAAATACGAAAGAAAATTGTTTTAAATAATGTTAGAAGTTGATATAATATATTTTTTTTAACTTACCGGTGATAAGAAATGTTATCATTTATTTTATTGTGCTTTTTGTCGTAGTTCACGCATCCCTTCACGACACAACTTGGCATTTTTGCTTGTAAAATTTACGACCGCTCCCGAAGACAGCCGAACGCGTTCTAGTTTAGTTCGCTATAGGGAAGACCATTTTGGGACCACGTTCGAGGCGTCATTGTAACATGCGGTCCACCCAGTCCTTACGCAGTAATATATATGTCAATGGTCTATAGTCTATGCCTCTGCCCGGAAAACTCTTCCTTCTCCAGGCGCATTAAAATAAACTTAATACTATGCTCTCAACTAAAATATTTACATAATCGTTCACCTTCAACTATATTTTATTTATCACTCTGTGAAATTTAGCCCATTCCCTCTCATAGAGAGGAGGCGTGTGTCCCAGCAGTGGGAACATTATAGGCTGAATATAAGCTTACGCTTTGCTTCACCTAAAACTTTATTTTGATCAAGGAGCCTGCGATCTGCGAATGCGAACACCCTCCATTTGATGAAGAGATCTGCCCCTGCGTGTGCGCATGCCCCAGGGACAAGTGCCGCTGCAATAAGTCGGGCAGGGAGGCTTTTGACAGGTTAGTATCCACTTGTTTTAGAAGTTAACTACCCTTGGAATCTTCTATACTATAATCTTATAAAGCTGAAGAGTTTGTTTGGTTGTTTGTTTGAACGCGCTAATCTCAGGAACTACTGGTTGGAATTGAATAATTATTTTTGTGTTGGATAGCCCATTTATTGAGGAAGGTTATAGGCTATATAACATCACGCTACGACCAAAAGGAGCGGAACATAAATGAAAGATGTTGCAAAAACGGGGAAAATGTTTTCCTTTTGTTAGCTTTTTCTCTCTTATGTGACGCAGACGAAGTTGCGTGGGTCAGCTAGTAATATTATAAAGCTTAAGAATTTGTTTGTTTGGTTGAACGCGCTAATCTCAAGAGCTGCTGTTCCCAGCCCATTAGAGCCCATTTATCGAAGTAAGCCATATGCTATATAACAGCAGGCTACGGCCAATAGGAGCGCAGCATCAATGAAAAATATCTCTCTTATGTGACGCAGACGAAATTGCGCGGGTAAGCTAGTCTAAAAATAAAGTGTACGACACTTTCATCACCTGCCTAGCCACCTACGGGGTCGGCAACCAGTCTAACCGGATGCAGCTGAATAACGTATTGTTCCATGGAGCCACTGTCTATCTGACCTCCATCTCCCAGACGGGGCAAAATCCTTGGCAAGACTGGTTGTCAGTCTGTCAGACCAACAGCTAAACGTGCTTCCTGAAGCACAAGAGGAGTCTGTGACACTTTCAACAAGAGAAATGTCCTTACCTATATAAAGCTTAGGCTGCCAACAGACCAACTGCATCGCAGCAACCGCGCGCAGTCGATATATTCTACTGCATGCAGTTGTACGGTCGACTTCGTTCAGTCATGATATCAACATCTCGCGGCCGTAGTCACACGACCGTAGTCTTAGGTTTTTTAAGATTGCAGTCCAATGTAGAGGCTGACTAGTGTCTACTTATACAGGGTCAACAGGGTGTAACAGAAAAAGCACAATACCTCATAAGTGGCGCTTCAGGCCATCA
The DNA here is from genome assembly GCA_905147715.2 of Xestia xanthographa. NCBI lineage: Eukaryota > Metazoa > Arthropoda > Insecta > Lepidoptera > Noctuidae > Xestia > Xestia xanthographa. The sequence continues at coordinate 24,031,217 of LR990648.1, forward strand.
AACTGAACCGCCGCCGCCGGCGCCGTCCCTAAGGAACATGGATCGAAATAAATACAAAAAACAAAATGGACTTTTCATACAAAATGTCGCATCGGCTGACGCAAAGAGAAAGTTGTCCAATTTGATGGTCTGACTCACCAGCTATAGTCTCCGCCAGATAAGTAATAATTAAAGGTCATTGATCTTTCCTTAATTTCTCTGCATAGGTACCCCGACAATACATTATGAATCGTTTTTTATTACTAGAAAAAGTCAAGGATCACGATAACGATTATTTCTGTTTTCGGAATTATGTATTTGAATAAATGTATGCTGGTTAATGACCTTTAATTCTTACTTATCTGGCAGAGATTCTATAGTCTTCGCCAGATAAGTAAGAATTAAAGGTCATAGACCTCTTTAGACAAGGTGTAAGTAACAGAAAAAGCGCAATATATCTACTGTGTTGCGCTTTTTCTGTTACAGTTTGTCTAAAGAGGATTCAGAAGACTGAAAGTCAAGTATTATCCGCCGTCATTTTCATGATGTTCATAATTTCATCATAGTTAATTTTTTTTCGTACACTCAGATGGCGCGCCGAGCGTGATATTGGCGCGTTGCCAGCGGTGCTGGAGTCCTCCCACCCGCTCATGCAGAAATTCCAGGATACGCTCAAACAGTTCCTGACTAAGGAGAACGCCCTCGCCGAAGAGCAGATAATTAATTTGGTAATTTGGTAACGTGATGATGATACTTGCAAGAGGATCTTTCAGTAGGTACTCAGTTAAAAAAAAATGATTCTTTTGGAATAGTTATTTTGTGACTCTGACGTGCCTGAATAAAAGTGCCAATAATACGAAGGTGAACGCACACTTGTCCGCGGCCGGAAGAATCGACTGAGCCGAACGAAACGTTCTATCATCGTAAGTATAACGTTATAAATTCGTCTGATTCGCTGCGGATAAGTGTGCGAAGTTACATAGGACTTCATACAAGTAATTTTAAAATTCGATTCTTCCGGCTTTTTCGTTTCCTTCGGAAGGTTCTTTGATAAGTGTGCGTTCACCTTTAAGATGCGGTTGGAAATTAGACTTAATTTTTTAGTTAATTGAGGTCCATATTGCTCTACTGGCTCTACGCTTCACCATCATCCAAATGCATCAGATTTTATTACAGACTGATACGTCTGTCTTTTTTTTTCTAAATCAGCCTCTAGATAACTGCTAAGAATCGTGACTACGGGAAGTCAAGATTTGTCCAACAGTTTTTCGTCGCCTATCAAGGCATCACAGGTTGCTCTGATTGTTTTGTCTTAACATTTACCATTTTGGACATCTTATAGGTCTCTTTAGAGCCAATACTACCTCAGATTAGCAACTCTATTTGTGGTGGTTCAAACTTAGTTTGTAATACTGTTAGAATAAAGTTCTAATCAGCTTGCACTACAAAGCGGTTGTTACGTCAGCCACTGCGGCCGAATAGTGCGAAATGAGTGGTTTTTATTCTTTACTAGCGGACGTCCCGCGGTTTCACCCGCGTAGTTCCCGTTCCCGTGGGAGTACGGGGATAAAATATAGCCTATGTTACTCGTGGATAATGTAGCTTTCGAATGGTGAAAGAATTTTTTTAAATCGGTCCAGTAGTTTTTGAGCCTATTCATTACAAACAAACAAACAAACAAACAAACAAAGTTTTCCTCTTTATAATATTAGTATAGATAAAATCAAATTTTCGTCTTTTGGAAAAAATAAAAAACAAGACCTGCTTTATTTTTAGTTCAGTTAGTGTGCAAAGTTTCATGATCTAATTTGAAGTACTTTTTGAATACCAGCGGTTTATTGTTCGATTTGGAGGTAACTTTGGGATTTTTATCTATCGAGAAAATTTTATGAAATCGTGTTTTTGCCAAACATAAGACCTAACATTAATCCTTAACTTTACCATATATTTATTTCAAAATTAATGCTACAGCATTTTAGGCGTAACGGAGGATCATGCTAAGCCATTTGAGGTAGTATAGGCCCTTAAGCGGATCTTTAATAACTATCAAATACCATCGAAAGTGTTTGAAAAAGTATTTTAAATTACGGATAACTACAAGTTAAATCTGGTTTTTTATTTTTTTATCGACTAAGTATTTCTTATGTTACAGCGTGAAGACCTAAGGCTGAGTAAGCTCAAATACGACAGGGACCTGGAGGCCATCTACCGGCACGACCATGACACCAACGGGCAAAGGGTACGTGCTTTAATAGTAACATCGTTACGGCTTCCTTGCCAAGTATCTTGTTACATCATATTTATGGCTAAACTGCCTGTTGCAGTAAAGGTTAGATTTACTAAGACTGATTTAAGGCGACTACAGGAGTTAAATGAGCAACTCTATTTGTGGTGGTTCAAACTTCGTTTGAAATACCGTTAGAATAAAGTTCTAATCAGTTTGCTCTACAAAGTGGTTGTTACGTCAGTCACTGCGGGCCGAATTGTGCGAAATGAGTGTTTTTTTGCGATTTACAAAAATTATATTGATTGGACTAAAAAAGTAAAACACTATGATGCTAATTATATGTTGCTTGTAGAATTATTTGCCAAAAAATCAGAATGATCGCATGTATTTTAGTATGGTTTTACTCGATAAAATATTTTTTTAGAGATCATAATGTTCGTGATTTTTTTTATCGAATAAAATTTGTGTTTTCAAAACACTATCATACTAGCATATATCCTTAAGAATATCATATATTTCTCTGGTTTTGTTTATTGCAGTGAATCATATGCTTTTGTTGCATTGGGGTCATGGGGGTCATGACCCCCCCCTGGGCTTGGTTCAGGACCTAGGTGGACCACTAATAAAAATTATTAAACATAATGTTAAAAATAATGTACCAGAATAGTGTCAAGACTAATACATAGGGCCAATAACCAACCTGCTCAATCTGCGGAAGAATATTTCCGCAAAGCCATCTAAACATCCCTCTTCTGGATTTAATAAAAAGTGACCTGCAGGACCGTCTCCTGAAATACTCATTTTGTTTCAGCTAATCGTTTTTTATGCCAAAAAGTGAATACAGTAATCAAGACATTGAAAACTTTGAAACGACTAGCAACCGATTATATACGTACATTGTTACTAGATAATACTCCAGTTTCTGTCGTAAACGAAAACGGCTGTGGATGGTGAAGTGGCAGCGGAGTCAGAACATACCGCAGTTGATTTCTGACCATATTCTAAACTGCGATATTGAGATACTTATATCTTATAAGAGCCCCTTGCCCCGAAGCCTTATATGCAATTATAGCATAATTATCTTAGGCAATTAAGTAATAAATTGCGAGCTCACTTCGCTCGCTCTTGTTGCCTAGTTTTTCTTGAGTCTTAACTTTGTCTATAAGAGGCCCAAGTAACTCCAGTAGATCGAAACAATTCTAACCTGTTCAAGTGTCCGTTTCAACCGCGCGGCCATGACGTTTTTATTAAAAATAAACTATGCCAAGTTTTTGTAAAAGTTTGTAAAAGTTGATTCCCAAAACCATAAATTTGTCAAAGTTATGGTTAAAAAGTTATAAGGGTTTGAACGTGGCCGCGCCATCGAAACGGAGAACCGCGCGGCCACGGAGATCTTTAAAACTAAGCGTTGCAGACACCTGAAATTTAGGTAAATAACAGATTGAATTTGTAGAAAATTTGTAAAAATATACAAAAAAATCCTAGGCTTATATTTTAGGAGCTGTAAGACTAAAACCTCATGGCCGCGCCATCGAAACGGTGAATAACACGTTATCGCCGATATCTCGCTGAAAAAGCATCGCAGAGGTCTGAAGTTTTTTGTAAAACACAGATTTGAATTTGTCAAAACTGGTAAAAATACTTCAAAAAGTCCTCGGGTTATATTTTAGGTGCTGTAAGAGTACAAACCCATGGCCGCGCCATTGAAACGGTGAAAAATACGTTATCGCCAATATCTCGCTGAAGAAGCATCGCAGAGGTCTGAAGTTTTTTGTAAAACCTAGATTTGAATTTGTCAAAACTCGTAAAAATACACAAAAAATCCTAGGTTTATATTTCTGGAGCTGTAGTACGGTATCGCTTATAACCTTCAAAACGTTCTGAATGTTTGGTTAGGGTGACCATGACTTATTGCTTACAAAAAACTTCCACCTATTACATTAAAAAATATTTTTCAAGGATTATAAATTAAATTAAAATGATGAGATACAAAAACATTTTTATTTCTTAAAAAATCACATGAATCACAGATTGCTAACTTACATATTTCTGACAAAACCACAAATCACAGATTATTTACTTACACTAAGAATTTTTTTTATATTATATTTTTTTAATACGACTGTGAAAGTATGGTGTGTTTAAAATTACTGTTTTTTTTTTAATTATCTTAATCATCTATGTATAGACCATAATTATGTTAGATTATGACATGTATTGTCATAGGTTGTTCGGAACTTGCGTGCATTTCGGTTTTACCATCGTCATAACAAATCATTCTGGAAATACTATGCATATTTATGCAATGACACTTATTTCTGTAATAATACATATATTTCAAATCCTTTAGACAAATTCAAAACAATTGCTTTTTTAATTTAGATGCTTTTTCAGCTATTAAGCAATGGACCCCTTCATTGCTTGATAGCTGAAAAAGCACCTAACTGAATAAAGTGTGATTTAAGTGTTTTTTTTTAATAATTAAAAAAATAAATTAAAATGAAACGATAAGATCATCATCATCTGTCTATTAATGTTCCCACTGCTGGGGCACAGGCCTCCTCTGAGAGGGAATGGGCTATAATCCACCACGCTGGCCACGTGCGGATTGGTGGATGTTACTCGATGTCAACCAATATGTTACAAAAACATAATTATGTTTATAGGAATGAACATACGACTCTTCATTTTTATTTAATTTAGGATCCTTGAGAAATAATTTCTAATACAATAGGCGGAAAGTTTTCTGTAAACAATAAGTCATGGTCACCCTATCGAAACATTCAAAACGTTATTACAGGGTTTGTATTATAAAAAAAATATACTTTTTTGCCTACTATCGTTAGTTCTACTTAATTAGGTTTTGTTTACAAAAAAAAATCAAGTTAATACTTACTTTCTTCGATAAATAATCACGACTTATTTCTAAGCGATACCGTACTACAGCTCCTGAAATATAAACCTAGGATTTTTTTGTGTATTTTTACGAGTTTTGACAATTCAAATCTAGGTTTACCAAAAAACTTCAGACGTCTGCGATGCTTCTTCAGCGAGATATTGGCGATAACGTATTTTTCACCGTTTCAATGGCGCGGCCATGGGTTTGTAGTCTTACAGCTCCTAAAATATAATCAGAGGATTTTTCTAAGTATTTTTACCAGTTTTGACAAATTCAAATCTGTGTTTTACAAAAAACTTCAGACTTCTGAGATGCTTTTTCAGCGAGATAACGGTGGTAACGTATTTTTCACCGTTTCGATGGCGCGGCCATGGGGTTTTATGTCTTACAGCTCCTAAGATATAAACCTAGGATTTTTTTGTATATTTTTACAATTTTTTTACAAATTCAATCTGTTATTTACCTAAATTTCAGGTCTCTACAACGCTTAGTTTTAAAGATCTCCGTGGCCGCGCGGTTCTCCGCGTTTCGATGGCGCCGCCACGTTCAAACCCTTATAACTTTTTAACCATAACTTTGACAAATTTATGGTTTTGGGAATCAACTTTTACAAACTTTTACAAAAACTTGGCAGTTTTTTTAAAAAAAAAACGCCGTGGCCGCGCGGTCGAAACGGACATCCTGTTCAAGAGGTCGGTATAGGTACCTAATGTGTAAAAATTTTCGAGCTCGCTTCGCTCGCTCTACTGTCTCTTGGATTTATCTAAAAGTCGACCAAGTACAGTTCCCGGCACGTAAGTTGGCAAGGTTTTGGCGTAGTGGGGGCAAGTTCGCGCATCGTGCACCTAGTGGAACAAAAAACTGGTCACTTTTATTGATTGGCATTATGGTTATTGCCATCATTTATTTTTAATTATGTAGTTAAACAAAGCAGAGGAATAGAGGAATTCGTGACATTTATTAGGTGTTCTAGATAAAATATAATATGCATTTTTTTTATTAAGTATGAAAAAAAGGTATTATTATTAAAAATTATAGGTTCTCGTCGTCACTATCGGTTAATAATACTGTTACCCCTGGCATCAAATTAGAACTACCACTTGAACTGGCATATTATGTAATAAACATAACAAAAACTAAATTTAAAACAATAACAACAACTCGTAACAAAAACTAAATTTAAAACAATAAAAATAACTCGTATCAAAAACTTAATTTAAAACTAAATCTGAACTCGTACCTAAAAGTCAACAAAAACAAAGGGTACAACTTTCGTGCACGCAAGTGTAATCGGGAGCGAACGGAATGTAGGACGCGGTGCGGGAGGCAAGGGTCGACTGACGCACCAATCGCGCGCTTTGATCGGCGCTACGTCATACCCCGCGTCCCGCTTGACCACCAAAGAGACCTAAAAAACGACGTCTGCGCATCTAACGACTCTTGCCAAGTTACGTGCCGGGGACTGTAACTCCTATATGAAGGATCGAAACCATTCTGACCTGTCCAAGGCAAGGTGTCATAAAAATTTCGAGCTCGCTACGCTCGCTCTTGCAGCCTACTTCCTCTTGAATGTTGACATTGTTTGTCTGAGGGTCGACCTAGTAAATCCTCTATGAAGGGTCTAAACAATTGCAACCTGCCCAAGGTAGAGTGTTAAAATTGTTGACCTCATTTTGCTCGTTCTTGGAGCCTTCAAAAAATCAAATCGTGGCTACGAAAAAGCTTCAATGGTTGAAGAACGTGTAACCGGACTGACACTTCTCCACGTCCATAAAAACGTACCAATTGAAGTAGATGAAGTGCTATCACTTCATCTAGGTACTTCAATTTTTCGGGAAACGTTTCGGGAGAAGACGTACCTAAAGAAAAAAATGATTTTGTTATTTAAATATACTTATGTAGGTATTTTTAACAGTAGGTACTTACTTATAAAATGCCTACTTTTAACTTGTATCTATTATTATCAAAATTAAATTGTAACTTCTTGTGACTTGACCAGGACAATGTGACCCTCCCCTGGCGCCAAAGCTGGATCCGTCCTTGCAGTGGTCAAGGAGCTCTGCTCTCAGCGTTTGTCTCCAAGTTCAGTAGATACACTTTGACAGAGATGCTATGCCTAAGTAGAATTTCGGTTGTAGGTGCTGATAGAGGAATATGAAGCAACTTTAGCGCAGCGCACTTTGGAACGCGAGGCAGCTGAGAAGCGTGCCAGAGAGTCTCAAGAGAAGCATAGGAAGGCCACGGCTAAGCTAGACGAGAATATAATTAGAGGTAGGTACTTATAGTTATTCATAATTTCGATTAGTTCTGGTATATTACTAATATTTATTTTAGTCATATTACTTGGTAATGGTATTGTCTCAAACTGCAAAGATATGCTGTCCCTGACGATTCCTCCTAATTTTATTTTTATCGGACTTCTAAAAAAGGAGGTGGTATGTATCCGGCCGGCATTTTTGTTTCATGATACAGGTAGGTAATGCTAGAAGAAGTAAACTTAGGTTTATCCGGGTTAACTAGTATTATACCCAAGCTTTTTGGGTAAAATCTGAATAATCACGAAAATAAATTTAAATTTGGAGCCGATTGACGGATTGGTTGCATCAAATCGCCAGCAAAAAGAAAGGCAAGAGACCATGGGAGAGAAAATGGGTAGGTCCGGTTAGAACAATGGCCACAGACCAATCTGTGGCCATTGTTCTAACCGGACCTACCCATTTTGTCGGTGTGCCCTAGCAATGAAAAGAAACACCTAAGTTAAACAAACTGATCACTAGGCCGATCCACATGATTTTTTATTTAATTCGGTGGAACAAGCTGCATATATTTTTATAAATTTTGCTGCTGAGCAGTTTTTGAGTTTGCTTCTTTATTGTTTTTTGTTAACAGAACGTGAGGCTACAGAGGAGATGGAAGCTCTGTCCGCACTCGTCCGGCAGCTGGAGGCGTGGCGTGAGGAGACCGACTCGGACCTGACCGTGAGCCAGCGCTTGTCTGACAAGATGAAGGCAGAGAAGAAAGCCCTCGCCGCTGAGAAGAGGCAACTGGTAGGACACTGACAAGTTACTCTGATGAGATGCTTCTTATTTATTAGAAGCACTGGAGTTAGCTAGTTCCTGGGTAAAGGGTTCGTCCGATAGAGTACCTAATAACTAGGTAGGCAAACGCGACTGTTGAACATGGGGTGCTGAATTCGAATCCCGAAGTCGGGCAAAGTGTTGTTGGGTTCCATTACGAAGTTACCAGTAGCAGCCACAGATTCTTGATTTGTCCCGTTGATGGCTATAGACAGAACATCAAAGGCAAAACGTGGGTCCTATTATATAGGTTAATACCGTGTTAATACACCGTGTTTCCGGACGACATCGATAGACTTCGACCGGTTATTGTACTCATCATTATGAACAACTTTTACTATGGGTCCAAACCCTGAATCGCGAAAAAAAAATCAGCTGTTCCATACAATTATGTTCGCATAACTCGTCAAAATGTATGGAACAGCAATTTTTTTTTTTTTTTTGCAATTCGGGGTTTGGTCCCATAGTAATAAAAGTTGTGCTTTGATGAGTACAATGACCGGTCGAAGTTTTTTGATATTGTCCGGAAACACGTTGTACATGTAGGTACAGTACTCCCAAATTAATAATGCGCATGCAAATCTTCGCTAATTGTCGTATTCCCGGAAACACCCGAATCATTGAATCGGAGAGAGCCCTAAACAATGCACTTGCATTTTGTACCTTGTTCGAAAGAAACAGGAGTCAATGGTGCCGATTCCCTTGTTTACAAACTAAACCAAATTTAAGTTCAGTGCATCTTTTTCTTTCTATTTCATTATGAAAAGGACAGAAGTTAAATTTTAGTTATGTTCTGTCAAATTAATCAACGCCATAGAAGTTTTAGACGCGATTAAAAAGTTGACTACTAAAATTACATCAAATTACGTCAGGTGCTGACTAATTTGACAGGATTAAACTAATATTTATCTTCTGTCCTTTTCATAATGAAATAGAAAGAAAAAGATGCATTCAACTTAAATTTAGTTTAGTTTTTGTACAAGGGAATCGGCACCAATGTCATATTTCAAATCATGTGAAACAATTGAAAACAATTCGGGCGATCGGTGGCTGTCGCCGGTCAGTCAAAGGTCCGTCAGTCGTCTTTATACATTGGTGGTGACTGCACGTGTTCTCTCTGTGTGGAATTATATAGAGCTGCTATTACACACCCTTCTTGGTTTTGTTTTCAAAGGTGAATTTAATTTCAACTTACAACAACTCATTATCTTACTCAAATTGAAATAGTTTTTTTTTTTTTTTGTAATTGTAATATTATTCTGGAATGATCAGTGCTGTAAATACTTTTGAACTGAGATTTTAATGATTAGATTTTAATGTAAACCTGTGTTTGAATACCATTTTTTTTTCTTCTAATATAAACCTTGTGTTATTTAAACCTTCTTTTCTTCCATCAATACACCAGCTTCAGTATGAAGCAGTAAATCAATTCAACAAAGATTGTAGCATATTCGCAATCGTGTCGTTTTCCTCGCTATTTACTTACATCGAATTATCGAATCAATTTCGTTACTGATAAATCAATATTTATCTCTTTTAGCACAAAACACATAATTCTACTAAATTATGCATGAAGAAAATGCACTTAACCACTCTATATACATATCGTCTTCCGACGCTCGGGGAATACGACCGTTGCCGAACAGTGACGAAGATTTCTATGCGCATTATTAATTTGGGAGTACTGTATGTCTATATACACACCTCTGTCTAACTATATGGGGATTACAGACGTGGTGGTATGTTGTAGTATCACAATAGGATATGTCCTTACTTTGACGCCTAATAGCAATTCGCCTAAGATTCAGATAGATTGGGGCCATAAAACGGAATTGGCTGATCTTAGGTACCTAATACTCTTGCAATTTTGTTTTCAAAGGTTCAAGTTCAGCAGAAGTCCATCAAGTAAAATATGCTTTTAACGCCTTGCAGGATATGTTCCTGTTTGGGCTGAACAATGAAGTGTGGAAGCTAGAGTCCAAGCTGGAGATGTTCAAGAAACAGCTGGAAATCAAGAGTAACGAAATGGAGAAAATCAACGATAAGGTAAGATAGAATTTCATTCATCCGTTCATTCAAAGGTATTGGAAAAGAAATCATCATCATCATCATTTCAGCCGAAAGACGTCCACTGCTGGACAAGTGTCGCTACATTGACCGATCCCGTGCGAATCGCATCCAGCGGGTTCCCGCAACCTTTACTAGGTCATCGCTCCACCTAGTGGGAGGCCTTCCAACGCAACGTCTTCCGGTTCGCGGTCGCCACTCCAGAACTTTTCGGCCCCATCGGCCATCTGTTCTGCGAGCAATATGCCCTGCCCACTGCCACTTAAGTTAGGCAATTCTTCGGGCTACGTCGGTAACCTTGGTTCTCTTGCGGATGTCTTCATTTCTGATTCGATCGCGCATGGAAACTCCGAGCATAGCCCTCTCCATTGCCCTTTGGGTGACTTTAAGCCTTCTGATGAGGCACATTATTAGCGACCACGTTCCGGTCCCGTATGTAATCACTGGCAACACACACGTCATAGACTTTCGTCTTGAGACACTGCGGTAAGTTGGACGAGAAGATACCGCGCAACTTCCCGAACGCTGCCCAGCAGAGTCGGATTCGACGATTGACCTCTTTCTCGAAGTTAGACCTAAAAAAAAAGAAATAATAATAATAATCATTTTATTATCAGGTAACTAAGACCCATAGAAAAAATACACAAAATAATATTTAACAACAATAATAATATACTAATACATATTTTAAACCATAAGAGACTAAAACTATACACGCAACGTTGTCGGCGTCGTGTTTCGCTGCGTGGTGTCGCGTAACCGCCCTCGGAAACGTCGATATACGACACCCTTCGGCCAAAAGTCCTCTTTCAAGCAGGTCTGTAGATGGTGGGTTGGAACTTGTACCACGAATGACTTGAAGTTGATGTTGTGGCGCGATTCCAACCTTTTGACCCTCAGAGTACAGTTGGTCTTCACTTTCAAATACTGCACCACTTCCTCAGTTGTGGAGTGATGCAGACGTGAAACGTACAGCTGCGTCGTAGGCACAGCAGGACGCAGCAGCATGTTAGGTCCACTCGGTGCGGTACTGCACAGGTTACGAGAACAGGGCTTCTTCTTCCTCCTTTCTACTTTAATGAAACCCGAGGAGGGTTTCATTAAAGGCAATCAACTTGGCTCGTTCTCGGCACAGAGCTACGGACCGCAGCCAGGGCAGGTTGAGCACCCATATTCAATTTTTCCCCTTTCCTGGTTTGTCGCTTAGGCTGCGACGCATCAGTTTTACCGCTGGTGACGATAGCAGCATAGGCACGTGTAGGGGTCGACGTACCTACGCGTGACGTATCCGTAGCCAGTGTTGTGGCGCGTGCGACGACGGCGGCGAGCGGCGCTTGCTCAGCGCTATCGGCAGCTGGTGACGCACTTGTGTTCGCCGATTCAAAACTGAGGATGCTTGCATTTTGCGCCTCTCGACGTGTGTTCACCTTTGAGGCCTCAGGTGACCCAATTTCCGAACCGACGTTGCGCAATAATGCTATTTCCGCACGTAGTTCGGTATTTGTTTTTTCTGAAACCTCCATTCTTGACTGCATCTTGGTCATCTCCGCTTTCAAGGAAGTGATGTCCTTTGCAGCCGTGTAACGTCGACGTGGTCGAAAGTGACGGGAGGCAGTTTACTTAGCTCCTTCGCCACGAAATCTGGCACGTCGTCCGGGTCAGTCTTCTTCAACATATCAAGGATATCCTGAAGGCTCTTCTCGGTTCCATCTCTGCGTCGAGAGGGCATCTGGTCCAGTTTTCCAAGAGACTGGAACAGCAAGAGTTTTCCGCTGCTGATGTCGTCCTCCTTGAAATTGGACCGGCAAATCTGCAGTATGCTAACCTCGTCCATGTAGTCGATGGCATGGACTAGGAATGCCAGCAATTAATTTACTATAAGTTGTTTTGAACTCATAGTTATAACGGGCAGCGGCTATGGCCGCGCAACACGCGAATAAAATTCGGGCTGTGCACAGTGGAAACACGTCCGTGTTCGAGCGCGCATCGCACTGCACTGCCCATCTTGAATATTAGTTTTGGTAACTAACCAAAAACAGCAAAGCTAGCACACAAAGTACTTCAGAATAGGACTGGATTCATCAGTTTTGAACTAGCCCTTTTAAAAGGCTGCCTTATTTATTAGATTATACTCACATCCACAAAGTCCTACAACATAATTGTACAGATTCACAATCGAACATTACCGTTAGGTGACAGCATACGCAGCTGAGCTGGAAGACCTGGAACTTGACAAACGCCGTCTGGTCAGCCTGTGGAACACCGTGATCGTGAACATCACGCAAAGGGACAAAGTGTTCGACTCCGTCAGAGATGATTATAGGTAAGTTTTCTAATGAAGGTAGGTACCTATCCATAATAGGGTAGGTAAAAAAAAGTCTAGAAAAATCGGGATTTATGATTGTTCTTACCCTAACAGATTTAACACATTGTGTAACGCAAAAATATATTATGAATAATAGGGATGATGGCTGACTAAAAAAAATATGATTCTGTTTAGTCCGTCAGTTAGATTATCGAAAAATATTGGACACATATTTTTTCTTTTTTCACGTACCTAAACAAAAAATGTAGACGACACAAGCGCGTCGAAAACAACTCGTGTGACGTCACATTTGAGTACATTTTTCCCCCACTCATGATCTTTGACACGTTTTATTCTCGTATTTTTTTATTAATTTGATAAAACAAAAAACACGTATCCAATATTTCTCGATAATCTGACGGACTAAAAATAGTCATATTTTTTTTAGTCAGCCGTCATCCCTGTTATTCATATTATATTTTTGCGTTACACAATGTGTTACATAAGGGTAAGAACAATCATAAATCCTGTTAGGCCACAGCAACAGTTTGTTCTTATTTTAATAACACGTACGTTTTATTTCTTCAAAAGTGCTTATTTTAATAACTCGTACGTTTTATTTCTTCAAAAGTGTATTGAAAAACGTCGTTTGATAAACGTGGACATTTGTTATTGCAGTTCTCGGCTCAATAACAAACTTTCTCCACTTGTATCAAAATGTATTCTCATATTTGGCGCCCTAAACTATATTAAAAGTGTGGGTGACCAGGGTGACCAACATTTATTCATTCATCTAGTTTTTTACCATTCACAGAAATCTACAAGACAGCTACCGCACGTTGGTTTACTCTCTCGAGATCACTAAGAAGATGTTGATGGAGGAGATGAACAAGGGCAAAGAGATCGCCATGAATAAGGACAAACTTATCTATGATATCGAACATGCTACTAAGCAGCGTGAGTATATTTAACGGCTCAAACATTTTAGGAATACACATTTTAAGTATCGCCATTTTATTGAATCACTAACTGCAAACAGAGGTGGTGAAGAACTGCCGGGGTTGCGGGACTGTTCGACAGAGATACCGTGGCCCCGGAACACAAAGGGCGATGAAGGAACATGGATGGGTTTTAGTCAGTAAAAGTCTGACACTCCCTCCTGCTCCGCCCAGAGCAGGAGGAGTCATTTGATGATTTCCCATCCGAAAAAAAAAGGTGGTGTAAGAAGGGGCCCGGGGGGAATGTTATCTAAACTGGAACAAATATTCACTCAATTCTGCATTTACCTACAGCTGGTATTTAATTTATCAATAACTACCTTATGCAGTAAGTAATAAACGACATTTATGATTCCTACAATTTCTTGTTGTGATTTCTGATATATGTATGTATTTGCAGGAAGAGGCTCTTCCGAAGTTAAGTTTTTCTGAATCAATTAATGTTCACAGATGACGCCGAGGATGTGAGGCGGCAGAACTTGGAAATTCAGATCAATCAGCTGAATGAGTCGATCAAAATGACTGAAAGAGATCAGGAGATGATAAGAACAGTACGTGTGCTTAATGAGCATTTATTGATACTACTGAGAAACCTTTCTTGAAGAACAAGTAACAGAATTAGTCAAAAAATTTATAATACTATTGTTACAGCACATGCTTTTATTATATTTTTTTTTACCCAATCAATGATTGGGTTTACCATGTTAGTTATTCCCCATAATCAGTACACTACCACCATCAGTTCTTTCCATGATAGACCTAATAATACATTTACATGAGGCGGGATTAGGGCTTGCAATCCGGATATCCGGATATCCGTATTATCCGGATATCCGCCGATTTTCAAATCCGGATTTTACTTGCATCATTATCCGGATTTTTCGGATAATACGGATAGTTGTATTTTTATTTAAAAATTGAATAAAAAGCTGTAATCTGCAAAGTGCATAACTGTTATTACGTTATTTATTATTTTTCAACACACTTGCTCATAAAATGGCTCTAATTTTACTACAATTAGGTACGTAATGAGACCTATAATCAAACTGTGACTTTTTCATTACTATTATTCACAAGTGAGTTATAGGGTTTTTTTTTATAGGCTGAGGTGGTTGTTGCTTTATTCTTAAAAAAGTTTCGATACAAAAAATCATGTTCAATAAATACTACTACTACTACTATTGCTTGCTCATTTTATGCAACTTCGTATTTAAATAGATAATTTAAACTTGTACGTTTTAAATAAATAAAACTTTCACTCAAATATAACTTTTGTTTTCTAACTATGAATTCCCCATTTTGTACGTGGCTGAAAAGCTATCCGCGAAAAGCCAAAAATAAAACTTCATTATTTTAGTCTATGGCCGATCGCCATTGTTTCATGCGCGCGCATAGGAAAACTGATTAATTTTTCCCGCCATTGCGAAACATTTTTCACAACTCGTTTTCACTGTTGAAATTATAGTTATTTATTAATTAAAATGTCTACAAGTACTAGTTATGATATAAGATGTAAGATGATATAAGATGTGAAGCCCTTAACGTTATGGAAAGTTTACTACCTGAAAACTCCAAGGACAAATATCTTTTATCTACTAAATAACATTATTTTTTAGTATTATTTTCTTCACAAGTGTGTTGAAAAACGTTGTATGATACACGTGTGTATTAATGATTACCGTGCTCGGCTCTCTTAAGACCCTCGCCTTACGGCTCGGGTCTCAATAGGGCCTCAGCGGTAATCACCAACATTACACACTTGTGCCATAATGTACTATTAATATAGAGCTAATCACTCTTGCAAGTGTTTATTCACTTCACAAATCACAACACAATAATTCAATTTAGTGACAGAGATCATAACAACATTGACCACTTGTTAAAGTTAAACTTACATCCATAGGTACTGCACGTATTTTCAAGATTGTATTGTATTGTATCGCACGCACGGTCGCTTCTCAATTAAAACCAGTTCTTGTTCTAAAGTGATATTTTTATTTAATTATTATGTTTTAAATAGGTTGATTTGATTAGGATTTTGTGATAAATGTAAGATCTCATTTTTAATTGGAATTGTTATAAGTATGAAAAGAATAGATACAAATTATTTGTGCGGTATCGGGTTTTCTATTGTATAATTTTAGAGAGTGAACTAGTTTTCTTAGGTAATTGTTACTTGAAATATTGGTATAATTTATTATTTCTTTGTCATTTTGCTTGAGAGACTGATTAAAACGTGTTACAAAAGTGTATTAGTTTTATTTAGAATAAAAACTAAAAAATATCCGTATTATCCGTTTTATCCGGATAATCCGGATAGTGAAAATTTTGATATCCGTATTATCCGGATAGTAAAAATGAACGGATATTGCAAGCCCTAGGCGGGATTGCTAAGAGCAGGCTCATCAGATAAACTTAAACGAAAAAAATAGAGAATATAGTACAAACTTGATTTCCCAATGTCGTATTTTCAGGAAAACCAAACAATGAACAATATACTGAAGAGCACGTGCAAGGAGTTGGAAAGGAAGGCCGGATACAAGATAAAGTTAGAGAACGAGATACTGGTGAATCTTCAGGAGTGCTTACTGAATGATAAGGCCGTGGAAGCCATGGCCAACGGCATTCGGAAGATGAGGGAGATGTCTAGAAAACAGGTAACTATGTAATGATGACTTAGAAGATAAAAAAAAAATGAAAGTGTATTTAGCAAAGGCTCAATTGATGGACATTTGAAATGGTCATGCACATCGACGGCGGATATTTGAAACGTCACTGCACGCGCTATGCAATTTGTAAGGTTCTATCAGCGCAGTTCTTTTATTTCGGCTGGAGCGATATGGGTAATGTCAAAGATTTGTTAACGGAACATTTTGGTAAATAACAGATTATTTATGCAAAAAATGTTCTTGAGCCCTAGAAAGCCATAGAAAAAGGTAGAACTCTTCTTAGTTAATGTGAATTAACTACTTATCTTTCTGAAATAATCGATTTAAAAGTTTGAAATTAACATTATCTTGCAGGAAATATCTCTAATGACAATGGAGAACCAGCATGCTAAAGTGGCGCTCGAAATAGAAATACTGCGGGACCGTCAAGTGAAGAACAACAAAGTACTAAACGAGAGCCAGAACAAAATGATGGCGAAGGAGAAGGAGATAGAGAGCCAAGAGAGCGAGTACGACCAGACGACGTCGCTCATGATGAAGAAGCAGAGAGAGTTGGATATCATACAGAAGAAGTATGCTGTACTGAAGGAGTTGTTTGATGTGAGTGAGACACGTACGACCATGACTTGGAATAAGATATTTTTATCCCGGGTGTAAATCCCGTGGGATAATTTCCAACCTACATGTGAGGAAGCCGTATCTATCTATCTATACAGGGTGTAAGAGACAGCTCTCCGCAGACTGAAGTATTCAGTATGTCATACTAAGATGGCTGGTACACTAAATTATTTCAGGAATGTTATGGGAATTCAATAAATTTGATTTGTTTTATTTCCTCATTCATACCCAATGTATCGTTACCGTGGCAAAAAACACGTAGCGTACGGCAAGCGCGACAACGAGTTCGATGAACTCTGTAGCTAAGCAAAGAAACAGCTGATTTCACGCGTCGTTCGTTAGAGTATTTCAACATCTATTGTTGTTATTTTTTATTTTAACCGTATTATTTACATAAATGGATTGCTGCGTACAGAGAATGTAATTTTACATTGAAATAAAGGAATGGTAACTACGATAAAAAAATGAAAACATTCCTGAGAAAAATTCCAGGGGAATGATTCACTGAATGTACCCTGTCCTGCCTTCAACTGTTACTTACTCGATTCATGATCAACATATGTCCCCAGAGCAAGTCCCCTCAAGAGCGTCGTATAGATGAGCTGGAGAAGCAGGTGAAATGTTATCGTGAGCGGACGGAGTTCATGCAGCACGAGTGGCTGCGGCAGCAGGGCCACGTGGTCAAGCTAGCTGATCAGCACCACACCATGATCACGGATATCAACCTTATCTGCAAACGTAAGCACCAATTCATAGCTTAGCCTCATTGGACTAGTGGTTGACTGCTGAGCATGAGTCCCCGGGTTTAATTCCCATTTCGTACAATATGTTATTGTTTTTATCAGCTTTTTCTGAGTAACAGGCCAGAGTCAGCCTGGCTTTGTTCGGTTGAAGATAAAGGTTTGACCCTATTACATGGGTAAAAATATAGCTGGCGAAATGTAAACCGATATGTGTGTTTATATGAGTTACATGAATAGATAGTTTGGAATATGTGGTTAAACCGGAACACTTTTAAGTTGAGGCGAGAAACGTAACTGTGTTTAATAAATACTTTGCCCGACTTTCCTCATGCGAAAAGTATTATACTAAATCACCAGTGCAAAAACCACAAACAAAGATGTAGCTAATCTAACTACGAAACTAGGTAAGCCTTAATTTACTAATCCCATCAAATTTATCTCATAACTTTTTCAGAGATACAAATCTGCGAACAGAAAATAATGCGTATTCAAGCGGAATCCGATACGGTGGAATCTGACAAGAATCGCGTAGATCGCGCGCTGAGGACGTTGCGCGGTAAACTGCAAGTGCTAGCACATACGCGTAAGGACGCGATAGATAGGAACGAAGATGCGCAGAAAACCAATATGAGCATGACACATGAGTATTCTGCCAATCTAAAGGTAAGAACGAACTTAGAAGGTTCGAAAACTGCATAATTTAGGTCTGATTGACCTGAATCTAAGGCATTCAACACACATCATGTTCGAGTTTCGGTACAGGCGCCGGTGGACGATTTTGCTTTGCTAGCCGGCCCAACTTTGTCTGAACATGTATTGTGTGTAGCACCGCTAACATCTCTAACTGCAATGCACATAAACTTTACTACTTTTCTTAACCCACTCGTTCCCATCAATTACTTTAAAGCTTATAAAACCATCAACGAAGGGGGGTTGGCCACCAAAAAATAGTAGGCGGCTAACATCTTAAAATTTCCAACAGGATGCAGAAACTGAAATAATTCAACTAGAAGAAGATATAGAGCAGTTGGACAAAGATAAGATGAACCTCACACAGGAACTGGATCGCATTCAGAGGGAAGCTCTCATTTGGCAGAGGAAGGTCAGATTAAACAGCAGTACCATACAGGGTGGAACATGACATCGACGCAAACACGGTTACGAATTCGCACATGGATCTAGTTCCCCTAGAGTAAAAACTTCGATCGATGTCTCTTCCAGCCTGTATAGTGTATATTACGGCATGGTCCTCAGTTTATCATTCAATCATAGGTCCCACTGCCGCAAAAAAAACTAGCAAATAGAATAGAAACATCTTTAGAGCACTATACGTATAAATACCTAAGTAACTACACAAATCGATCGATCGTCTACCGATGCCATCGATCGATGGTAGAGAGAGTGGATTAGTCGACGTCGATCGATAGTTTCTCTCTTTCAACTAATCCACTCTACCATCGATCGACAATCGATCGATTGTTGTGGTAACACCCTTAATTACTATCTTACATAATGAGCGAGAAAGTAGTCGATAGCTACCTATGTCATTTACCTATAGGATTTTTATACCATGTTTTGTCTAGGGAATTTTGGCCGTGGAACTGAAGAAAAGCATGAAGAGTGCTAAATCAGCTGCTGGCGAAATTGGAAAAATGAGGAATGAAATACACAGGATGGAGGTTTGTTTTTAGTAACTACTAGCTGATGCCCGCGGCTTCGCCCGGCCGCAAATTATATATTAAAAACCTCCCTCTTGAATCACTCTGTCTATTTGAAAAATCCGCATCAAAATCTGTTGCGTAGTTTTAAAGATCTAAGCAAAAGCATACATAGGGAGACAGACGCGGCGGGCGACTTAGTTTTATAATATGTAGTGATGGTGACGAGATACCTACTACTGGTTAAACCCGAAACAGAAGTGCCTTCTTAGATGTTAGTTGAAAATAACTACTTTACACGTTACGTCGCAATATTATCTGAAATCCTAGTTTCAAATGTTATGGCTGTGCATTCTAGAATAGAGTAGAGTATAGGGACTCCATTTTCCGCACTTAGACTTTCATTCGGTCCGTTGTGCATAGGTGTCCTAGCCAGCCTAGCTCCGCCCAGAAACAGAAGTTTCCTGGGAGTCAATAGGCTTTGCGGAGCGACCTCACCGTTCCGAGGATTTGTTTGCATTGGGTAGCCACGGCCTCGCATTCCAGGATGACGTGGGCGGCTGATTCTTCGGCGTCAAAGCAGCACCTGCAGAGTGGGCTGTCCGTGGCGCCTATGTTAAAGAGATGTTTGTTAAGGGGGCAATGGCCCGTTATTGTCCCTATTATTATTCTGAACTAACCCAGCTATCTATACTTATTATCGAATTTCCTAACATTTCGGTTTTTTTTATTTGATAATTATTTTTTTGTTGCCAGTTACGTATGTGTACGAATATTATGTTTCAACATGAAATCCTAAAATAAATTAGTACCTAATACAAAAGAAAAGCCGACCAAGCCGATTTAGAACAATTTTCATAGAGACCTAATTTATTTTTGGATTTTCGTGATTCGTTTTTCCTTTTCGATTGGAGATTCCGATGGAAGATTTTAAGAGGTCTGTGCTATTGATATCCGGGGTTCGATAACTTGTTATTCGGTTTTTCCATTTGTTATTTATTAACAGCAGCCTGAAGTCTAAAATTCTTGCCGTTTTATGGCATTAGATTCACTCCTATTTCATGTGACTTTAACATAATCGGCGAAATGAGAGTTAAGGACAATACCTTCGCCCACTACAATTAGTATAATATATTTTTCGGCTCTAGGTTCGCCGAGAACAAATCCGTCGCACAAGCGAGAAGCTGGCTGATGACCTGGCTCTATACGTGACGCGTCGCGATACTGTTACGGAGAAGACCAGGGCACAAGCCGCGGCGGACAAGGCGCACCCGACGGGCACCTCGCAGACCAGCTACCATCACAAACTGAGGCTCGCTAAGGCAGACGTTGCTAGAGTTACCAAGGTATACGATCGCTCATCACTGATAATAATGATTCTTCAGGGTTTATGGTGCAATCTGGTTGCGGACGATCGTAGTACTTTTAAGCTCATAGCATTTTTACAAGCTGATCCCCAACCGAGGCATTGCTGTAACGGTGCGCAGTACCATACATACATAGAAAGAAGCCCGAACTGCTCGAGTTCAGGCGATGCTGATCGCGTTCAATGTTTATAACTGTACCAGAGCACAGTTCATTCTTCACACCTTTATAAGTAGGTATACACCTGGGTCGCGAACGTCATGCGTAGCAGTTCTTGCGGCCCATTCACAAAGGCGACTGTAGGCTCACGCCGGTGTTTTTTAGTGGATGCAAGCCCCACATAACCAAACCGTCCCCCGGACGGTGCGGTATGCGTTAGGCATTTTCACCGTTTAAAAAAAAGGTATATAACACACTACGGTTAATCAACGTTAGTTCGTTTTTATATTAATGGTAATTGGTGATGTATGGTAGTGAATGTACCACACAATACGATTTATTTTTTATATGAGCTAGGTCAACATAATACCAGATCAGACCCCGTTCAAGAATTGGTTGTTTACAGGATCTCACAGAAGCGAAGCTCCACATGGAGCTACTGCTAAAGGACCAAGAGCGTTTAGACCGAGACCTGGCAGAGACCAATGCGACCAACCAGCAGCTAGAGGAGCGCGTCGCCGACCTCATCAAGGAGACGCGCGTCACGGAGAGGACCAAGCACTGGGTCAGTATGAGTCATCGTCATCATCTTCGGACCGAGGGCTGGTGGAGACAACCGTGACCAAACAGCAGCAAGCACTGGGTAAGTATATGAGTCTTCATCATCTTCGGACCGAGAGCTGGTGGAGACAGCCGTGACCAAGCAGCAGCAAGCACTGGGTCAGTATGAGTTATCATCATCATCTTCGGACCGAGAGCTGGTGGAGACAACGGTGACCAAACAGCAGCAAGCACTGGGTAAGTATATGAGTCTTCATCATCTTCGGACCGAGAGCTGGTGGAGACAGCCGTGACCAAGCAGCAGCAAGCACTGGGTCAGTAAGAGTCATTATCTTCATCGTTGCCCCGAGAGCTGGCGGACACAGCCGTGACCAAACAGCAGCAAGCACTGGGTAAGTACGAATCATCATCATAATCTTCGGACCGAGAGCTGGCGGAGACAGCCGTGACCAAACAGCAGCAAGCACTGGGTCAGTATGAGTCATCATCATCATCGTTGCACCGAGAGCTGGCGGAGACAGCCGTGACCAAACAGCAGCAAGCACTGGGTCAGTAAGAGTCATTATCTTCATCGTTGCCCCGAGAGCTGGCGGACACAGCCGTGACCAAACAGCAGCAAGCACTGGGTAAGTACGAATCATCATCATCATCTTCGGACCGAGAGCTGGCGGAGACAGCCGTGACCAAACAGCAAGCACTGGGTCAGTACGAGTCATCATCATCATCTTCGGACCGAGAGCTGGTGGAGACAACCGTGACCAAACAGCACCAAGCACTGGGTCAGTACGAGTCATCATCATCATCTTCGGACCGAGAGCTGGTGGAGACAGCCGTGACCAAACAGCAGCAAGCACTGGGTCAGTACGAGTCATCATCATCATCTTCGGACCGAGAGCTGGTGGAGACAGCCGTGACCAAACAGCAGCAAGCACTGGGTCAGTACGAGTCATCATCATCATCGTTGCACCGAGAGCTGGCGGAGACAGCCGTGACCAAACAGCAACAAGCACTGGGTCAGTACGAGTCATCATCATCATCTTCGGACCGAGAGCTGGTGGAGACAGCCGTGACCAAACAGCAGCAAGCACTGGGTCAGTACGAGTCATCATCATCATCTTCGGACCGAGAGCTGGTGGAGACAGCCGTGACCAAACAGCAGCAAGCACTGGGTCAGTACGAGTCATCATCATCATCGTTGCACCGAGAGCTGGCGGAGACAGCCGTGACCAAACAGCAACAAGCACTGGGTCAGTACGAGTCATCATCATCATCTTCGGACCGAGAGCTGGTGGAGACAGCCGTGACCAAACAGCAAGCACTGGGTCAGTACGAGTCATCATCATCATCTTCGGACCGAGAGCTGGTGGAGACAGCCGTGACCAAACAGCAAGCACTGGGTCAGTACGAGTCATCATCATCATCTTCGGACCGAGAGCTGGTGGAGACAACCGTGACCAAACAGCACCAAGCACTGGGTCAGTACGAGTCATCATCATCATCTTCGGACCGAGAGCTGGTGGAGACAGCCGTGACCAAACAGCAGCAAGCACTGGGTCAGTACGAGTCATCATCATCATCTTCGGACCGAGAGCTGGTGGAGACAGCCGTGACCAAACAGCAGCAAGCACTGGGTCAGTACGAGTCATCATCATCATCGTTGCACCGAGAGCTGGCGGAGACAGCCGTGACCAAACAGCAACAAGCACTGGGTCAGTACGAGTCATCATCATCATCTTCGGACCGAGAGCTGGTGGAGACAGCCGTGACCAAACAGCAGCAAGCACTGGGTCAGTACGAGTCATCATCATCATCTTCGGACCGAGAGCTGGTGGAGACAGCCGTGACCAAACAGCAGCAAGCACTGGGTCAGTACGAGTCATCATCATCATCTTCGGACCGAGAGCTGGTGGAGACAGCCGTGACCAAACAGCAGCAAGCACTGGGTCAGTACGAGTCATCATCATCATCGTTGCACCGAGAGCTGGCGGAGACAGCCGTGACCAAACAGCAACAAGCACTGGGTCAATATGAGTCATCATCATCATCTTCGGACCGAGAGCTGGTGGAGATAGCCGTGACCAAACAGCAAGCACTGGGTCAGTGTTGCCGATTCCCTTGTTTACAAACTAAACCAAATTTAACTTTTTCTTTCTATTTCATTAAGAAAAGGACAGAAGATAAATTTTAGTTACGTTCTGTCAAATTAAGCAGCGCCATAGAAGTTTTAGACGCGATTAAAAAGTTGACTACTAAAATTACAACAAATAACGTCAGGTGCTGACTATTTATCTTCTGTCCTTTTCATAATGAAATAGAAAGAAAAAGATGCATTCAACTTAAATTTAGTTTAGTTTGTGAACAAGGGAATCGGCACCATTATGAGTCATCATCATCATCTTCGCACCGAGAGATGGCGGAGACAGCGGTGACCAAACAGCAGCAAGCACTGGGTTAGTATGAGCCATCACATCATCATCTGCGACTAACCAGTAGCTAGCGGAGCGCGTCGCATAGCTCATCTAGGACACGCGTGTCACGGAGATTCAAGGACTGGGTCAGTACGAGCCATCATCATCTGCCTAAGATTTTCCCAACTATGTTGGTATCAGATTCCTATCTAACCAGATGCAGCAAAACTTTCTTCTTCTTTCCGAGGCAGTGGTGCCCTTCAGATCAATAATGGGCCCAGTAGATGAACATGTTATTAGCAGCGTTAGTGGCGTTCATTACCTAAATCTTCAAAAAACTATCATCATCATCATCAGCCTATTACTGTTCCCACTGCTGGGACACAGGCCTCCTCTCTATGAGAGGGAATGGGCTATAATCCACCACGCGGGCCCAGTGCGGATTGGTAAAAAAAGTATAGTTGTATGGAAACTGACGACATTCCAGTACGGGATGGGTCATGCTTTGGACAGCACCGCCCAATATTGGGTAGGTATTGGATGGTGATGATGAACTAAGAATGTCAGCGTGGATCAACTGCTTAACGTGCATTCCGAGGCTCGGAGGCAACTCGGTATATAATGGATAGGTCGCCCATCCACGGACCAAACTAGGCAACAACTGCTTTACCATGCAAATCGACCCGTGTGCTGTTATTATTTAGTCAGGAGCTCCTCTCTATACAGGGTGAGTTTTCAATGACCGGCCAAATTTTCAGAGATGGTTTAGAATCGATAATATTTTCGATATAATTAAAAAAACCGGCCAAGAGCGTGTCGGGCCACGCTCAGTGTAGGGTTCCGTAGTTTCCCGTCCGTCACAATAAAAGGTGGGTATCCATTATGTAAAAATGCTTGCATAATACGAATATACTACAAACAGTCCAGAAATTATTTTGTACAATTTTTTGTCTTTTTTGTACAAAAACTGTTATTTCCATCAAGTTCAAAATGATTTTCCTAGAAAGTCCTTATAAAGTTCTACTTTTCAGATTTTTTTCATATTTTCTAAACTTATGGTTCAAAAGTTAGAGGGGGCCACACATTGTTTTTTACTTTTGGAGCGATTATTTCCGAAATTATTGACATTATCAAAAAATGATTTTAGGAAACCCCTATTCATTTTTATATACCTTTCCAACAATATATCACACGTTAGGGTTGAAATTAAAAAAAAAATCACTTCCCACTTTACATATAGGGGGGCTACCCTAATAAAACATTTTTTTCCAATTTTTATTTTACCACTTTGTCGGCGTGATTGATATACATATTGGTACCAAATTTCAGCTTTCTAGTGCTAACGGTCACAGAGGTTAAGCGAGGACGGACAGACGGACGGACAGACATGGCGAAACTATAAGGGTTCCTAGTTGACTACGGAACCCTAAAAAGAACATATTTTTTTTAAATATGGTTTGCGGTGCATGCACGCACACAAGTGCATTGATTCCCACTAGATTTTTGCTAGTCATTGAACAATAACCCTGTTTATAAGCCCTATGGGACCATTTACAAAATAATAATTCTCCTTCCAGCTACTAGAACGCGTTATTCGCGCCCAACGCTTCGGAAACGAGCTCTCCATCGCCATCAAGCGCCAATCAATTCGCACTAAGAAACCTAAGGACGTAGTGCTGGCAGAACAGGCTACAGCTCGACTACTCAACGAGCGCATCAGGTACATCGTCGGCACTTTACAACGGGAGTTCCCTCACCATGAAGATAGACTAGAATATATTTGGAATACCTTGAACATTTTCTCACCGGAGGAGTCCCCCAAACTATATGAACCTGGCTCCTGCAAGTTGCTTACGTCTGGAAACTTCGCTCTGACTAATGAAGAAATTATTGAGGCAGCCAAAGAAAAGCTAGGACTCCAGTATCCCTGAAAAACCCGTACCTACGAGCATGGATTTCATATCAAACAATATGCAATAAAGTATTGTTTGGTTCCTTTTTTTATAATTAATCATTATTTTATTTGTGTGAGTTTGACGTGTTTATGAATTTACTTAATTGAATAAAAGAGTGTGTATACCAAAATAATTGTTTGGTAGCGTCCTCATCTGTAAAAAACCAACAAAGTGACCAACATGTTAGAAGGAACGTTTATTTACAGTGTTAGACCAGTGTAAGATAACTACACAAAAGTATATGCGATCGAGTCGAGATAATGCGCGAGGCGACGCTTGACGTCCGCATCGATATTCCTTTGATTATATAATGTCTAGATGGAGCGTCGCCCTACAATCAAAACCAAAACCGAGGCAACAATTTCAAGCCTGTGTGCGTGCGTGCATGCCGTGTAATAATGATACCAGCTACTACAATTCTCCCGTCACATAGTAAAAAAATAGACTAATTAAATAAGTTTTAGGTGTATGTATGTAGTAGGTATTATTCAGTTTTAGTAGTGTATTTTTATTAAGTGTGACTGACACTGGCTTGGCCACCATCAGGGAGTTTAATTTTGATAACACAAAAAAATGTCGCTAATTAGTCGAAATTAACTGAACTGAAGTTAATTAAATTAGTATTACAATTGTGCCGATTACCTTGTTCACAAACTAAACTAAAATTAGACAATGGTGTCGATTCTGTTGTGCTCTAACTAAACTTAATTTAGGCTATTGCTATCTTTTTACTAAAAGGTAGTGCGAGAAAAGGACGGCTATAGCTATGAACTAAGTTATAGATGTCAAACTAGTTTAGGCCTTGCGCATCACTGTGTTTTTAGTCGACATGTTTTTACGTGCACCCTTAATTTGTATGGAAATATTAGTTCCAACTAAATTTGACAGCTCTTAATTACATCCGTCTCTTTTTCGTTTTATTAGAGAGAAAAAGATAGCAATAGCCTAAATTAGGTTTAGTTTGTGCACAACAGAATCGACACCTATTTCTATCTTTTTCTCTCTACAGTAGTTTTTGTTGGTTTCCACGTGGAATCTCCGCGGCTTTTTTGAATGCGGTCTGGTCTATCCATCGATTCCTGATAATAGGATTATTGGGTATTCTAAAAAATAAGATGTTATGTTGATCACCATATTTTACTCATTCAATAATTATGTTTGATGAGGGCTGATTATTCATTAGTCAGATAACTTTTATCCAAGGAATAAAAAGAGAGGTTAAATCACCGATTTAATACTATTAATAATGACTAAAATGTGAACATGAAGTCGGTATCAAGTAAATTATTTACCTAGCAAAAACAATTTAAATAACAACAATAACAATTAACAATAATAAAAACAATATAATAATAATTATTGTATAATAACAATTTTTACTTGGCATCGACTTCAAAATCATATAAAGAAAGACTTAATACGAATTAATAAACTTCACCTTTTTTAAAATCGATAAATTATTAAGTAGACCAAACCATAAACTAACTAATATACCCACAAAAAAATGACGTTAAGTTGGGAGAATGAAAAAAAGAAACTGGCAACACTGGTCAAATATGGCGTTGTTTTATGTTCATAAAAACAAAAAAAAAATATGTAGTTTTTTGGTTACTTACAGACAGATGATAGGTGATGTGCTTGGTATTGTTTACCCTTCTTGTATAATTCCGGCACAGTTTAATAGCACATACCGTCATTTTATCGCTGTTTGTTGTTTATTACTTAGCGCGCGTAATACGTAGTGACGCCAAAGCGGCACGATCGGCACTAATCGGCGGGTAAGAACTTATAAGTCAACAGTTGGCTGATATTTTTTGACACGTTTGCGCGCATTTGACGCTTCATCTAGACATTATTATAATCAAAGCGATTTTCATACAATTTTCTACTTTAAACAATTATAATATGATCCTATTTTCAATGCAGATTGTTAATTGCGCGAGGATTTTTCCATTCTGTCTGAACTGAAGTTCTGTTTTTTGGTTAAAATCAAACTACAATTAATAAATTCCCAATAAAAACTTTATAATATTTAAACAAACATTTTTAATTTATAAATCTTAACAAGAGTTTAACAACCAAGTTTGACAATTACTGTCGAAGGACGAATTCTGCGTGGCCAGTTACATACCCTGACCTTCGCAGAAAGAAAATAACATTGCACAATTCTGTATTATCTATCTAATGACTATTGAAATAAGGTTCATAGTCACTGAGTTGAATAACCCGAAATACTGGCCAACCAAGTGAAATAGATCACGGGACAGAATGCCTCCCCCCACCAGCCTTTTATATCCGTCAAAATGTATCCGTATACAAGGTGGTGACGACAAAACGGCAATAAATGAGAACACTGGTACCGACTAGTTCATAGGAATATTTTTAAAATATCAAATAAATTCCAAAATGTTAGTTTCTTAGGTATCATCATCATTTCAGCCGAAAGACGTCCACTGCTGGACATAGGCCTCCCCCAAGTGTCGCCACATTGACCGGTCCCGTGCGACTCGCATCCAGCGGATTCCCGCAACCTTCACCAGGTCATCTGTTTACTTCTTAGGTATAATTTTCACTAATTCGCATCTGGAAATAAAGTATGTAGCGAGTTGGCAACATGTAAATAAATAATAAATAAATATTGCTGGACATTGCACACAGCGCCATCTAGTGCCACACTAAGCAACGAGGCTTGTGTCGTGGACACCAGATAGTTGATATACTACATATATACTTTTTGTTTGTAAATACATACTTATCTATCTATCTATATAAATAAAAACAAAAGGCCTGACTGACTGACTGACTCATCAACGCCCAGCCCAAACCCTTGGACCTAGAAAGCTGAAATTTTGCACAGAGGTTCCCTTTATAATGTAGACAAGGATTAAGGAAGGATTTTTTGAAATTCAACCCCTATGGGAGTTAAATAGGGGATGAAAGTTTGTATGAAAGTCCGTCAGTTTTAAAGTTAGGATCTTCAAATTTTGTACTTAGGCTGACAATTGAAAATTAATTTATACGTGTCTCAGCGTTTTTCCCAATTCTACCCCCAAAGGGTTAAAAAGGGGGATGAAGTTGTGTATGAAAGTCCGTCAGTTTTAAAGTTAGGATCTTCAAATTTTGTATTTAGGCTGAAAATTAAAAATTGCAACAGTGTTGTTAGAATTTCAATCCTTAAGGGGGTGAAAAGGGGGATGAAATTTTGATTTTAATTAAAGTTCTTTATTTTTTAAGTTGAAATCACTAATATTTCGGCTTACGGTTGGAAACTAACACAACGTACATTATTGTTAGTTTTATTTTAATTTCAGCCCTTAAGGGGGTGAAAAGGGGGATGAAGTTTGTAGCAAATATTTGTATTCAAAACTTCTAAATATATAAAAGAAGAAACTGACTGACTGACATATCAACACACAGCCCAAACCGCTGGGTCTACAGATTCCAAATTTAGCAAGTAGGTTCCTTATGTGGTCTAGGAGAGCATTTTGAAGGGGTTTTTCAAAATTTAACTCCTAAGGGGATGAAACAGGGCTCCAAAGTTTGTTGTATGGGAAAACAAGATTAGTTAGACAGTAGACTATATTATTAGAAACTTTACAGCAGTAATCCTATTGATAAAAAAGAAGAAACGGGTTTCAGGTTTTTTCAGAATTCAACCCCAAAGAGGAGGAAATGGGGTGACAAAGTCTGAAAATCAACATGGTTATTGTTTGTATGGTGTATCGGGTCGGGTCATCGGGTGTGTTACATAAACAACGATTTTAAGATTTAATGAGGCGGACCTGAAACACCATCATCCCCTGTTGGGGTGCGATGGGGTTGAAATGTCTAAAAATCAATATGGGTGTCGATTTCGAGATTATCAGGGGTGCTGATTACGAATATAGCAATTATTTTGAGATCCAGAAGATTCAACTTCTATACAGGGTTATGGTTGATTTATTGTGAAGATTGTGATAATGATGATGATGATTGTGATTACGATGATGATGATTGTGATAATGATGAAAATGATTGTGATTACGACGATAATGATTGTGATTACGATGATGATTGTGATAATGATGATGATGATTGTGATAATGATGAAAATGATTGTGATTACGACGATAATGATTGTGATTACGATGATGATTGTGATAATGATGATGATGATTGTGATATAGATGTTGTTGATGATAGTGATAGTGATAGTGACAGTGATGGTGTTAGTGATAGTGATAGTGATGGTGATAGTGATTTTGAAAGTGATTGTGAAAGTGATTGTGATAGTGTTTGTGATAGTGACAGTGGTGGTGATAGTGATGGTGATAGTGATAGTGATTTTGATAGTGATAGTGATAGTGATGGTGATAGTGATAGTGTTTGTGATAGTGACAGTGATTGTGATTGTGATGGTGATTGAGATTGAGATAATGATGATGATTGTGATGATTAAAATTGTGATTATTATGAAATTTAGAATTATTTATAGATAGTTTATAACCTGGATTAACATGTAGGATACTATTTATCCCTTTAGTGTGATCCCATGGGACAGTTACCGAACTGTACGCGGGCGAAGCCGCGGGCAACAGCTAGTTATACATATAAACATCCATGACTCGGAAACAAATGTCCATGCTCATCACACAAACATTTGCACCGACCGGGATTCGAACCCGTGACCCTAAGAACGTAAGGCAGCCTCACTACCGCTGCGCCAATCGGGTCGTCAAATGTGTTAGTGTTAAATGCAGGGGTCGTTACTCTGTCGGTGCCAGTGTCTATTTATTAATCATTATATTTCATTTTAAGCCTTTTCTAAAAATTTAAAATAATTATTACCTATTAATCATTATATTTCATTTTAAGCCTTTTCTAAAAATTAAAAATAATTATTACCTGTGACTAAACTAAATCGAAAATATGCGAATTTTTGTACGCAGACTAGGAACGTCACGATGTATCCGCAGTATAATTTATTGTCGTATTGTCGTCGCCACCCTATATATAACAGTACCACATTGACACTACCTTAGCGGGCCCGGGCTAGTATCTGTGTCATGTATCCCGTCTGGGGCCGAGGGTCACGCGGTGACGAAGTTCTTCTCATGCGCCGTGTACTCGTGGCGCTTGCGATGGTCGGAGCGGCCGAACTTGATGCCGCAGTACTGGCACGGATGGCGCTTCTCCTTCGTGTGGCTTATCATGTGTACGCTGAGGTAACTGAGGATTATAAAGTAGCAGTTGATGCAAGGTAGCTACGCGTCGGGGCTGCGGGACTGTTCGAAAGAGAGGGACATGGATGGGTTTTAGTCAGTAAAAGTCTGACACTCCCTCCTGCTTCGCCCAGAGCGGGAGGAGTCATCTGATAATTTCCCAACCGAAAAAAAAAAGGTAGCTACGCGTTACGGAAGGGGTGTTAACGTCAGCGGGTGAATGCAGACGAGCCACCTATTTATTGGCCGATTGCGTGTCCCACTGTTGGTAATACGAGAAAGGTTCTCCTAGCAATATTCCCCGCTTACAAGATCTATTCGAGCTCCAGAATAATGTCCAAAGTAGCGCTTGATTGACGTGACATATATGTATGTGGAAATATTTACGTTTATTTCCGCCAAAAACTAGTGTACTTGGATGCAGAACGCCGCATCTCTCGCGCAGAAAAATATACACATGCAAAGGTCCAAATTGAAGCTCTCATTTGTGTAAAACGTTTGTGCCTTCTGAAGTCTTGGCCATAAATTAATTATAAAAATTAAAATTCTTTAAAAACATCAATGATTTTCTGTCCAACTGTACCTGTTGGAATTACGATTGCGTACATAAAAAATAAAAGTTAGACGCATGCGAAAACTTGTATGGATGTTATAAAAGTTGGACTCATAAGAAAGTTGAACTCTTGCGAACAGAGGCGTTATCTGTGCCGCGTTATTTCACTCAATACAAAATCAAATTTATTTCAACGACTATAAGGTATATTGTGTATTACCCAAGTAACACAACAACCCGAAAAAGTACTAAGATACTAACTTCTTCTTCTTGAAGCTCATATCGCACATGGTGCAGGCGTAAGCTTTGTCCTCCTTGTGGATCTCCCGGTGACTCTTCAGGATCGAGGTGGTGGTGAAGAACTTGCCGCATTCAGGACACTCGCAGGGCTTCTCTTTTGAATGGCTCCTGGAATGAAAAAATCTATATTATCAATTGACATAGAGCATCACTTGAGAACGGCTAAACCGATTTTTTTTACTGTTTTTTAGGGTTCCGTACCCAAAGGGTAAAAACGGAACCCTATTACTAAGACTTCGCTGTCTGTCCGTCTGTCCATCTGTCCGTCTGTCCATCTGTCTGTCTGTCAGTCTGTCCGTCTGTCTGTCATCAGGCTGTATCTCATGAACCGTGACAGCTAGACAGTTGAAATTTTCACAGATGATGTATTTCTGTTGCCGCTATATCAACAAATACTAAAAACAGAATAAAAGTAATATTTAAGGGGGGCTCCCATACAACAAACGTCATTTTTTTGCCGTTTTGTCTAATGTATAGATAATGGTACGGGACCCTTCGTGCGCGAGTCCGACTCGCACTTGGCCGGTTTTTTTTTGTTGTGTTCGTTATTGTCAAAAGAAGAATTTTAATTATTAGGAAATTGCATTCCTGTGAAGCAGGGTCGGGTGCTATACAGGGTGTAAAAGACCTCATCACGAAGCCGTCAACCAAACATTCTGTACATCAAACTAAGTAACTTTACGCAAAAATTATTGCTGGGAAACGACTTTTTTTTTGGGTGAAAAATCTTGTTTTGTGGTAGAACCAATGATATTCTACTATACAGATATGTTGTGAGCTGGCTCTGCCCCGCGGCACACTTTTTTCGGTGGTTTTGTAGGTGTATTTGTTAGAATATCATTGGGTAGAACTCAATGTAACGCACTCAAAACATTGTGCTGATGGATGGATTGAATAGTACGGGGGTCGTGGAGGTGGTTAAAGTAAAAATCTTACATTAAAAACCTATATTTAAAAAAAAAACTTGTCAAGAAGTTAGAACTTTGACCCCCAATATCTTCGTAACTAGAAGGTTCTCAAGGTATGGTCACAGATAGGTATGGTGTAGAACAAAAAAATTATCGCATTGACATGTTTTGTACCATTGACATTAATTGATTTGATCAGACATTTATTTGTTTCTAATGTTTTAATTATCTTTGTCATTGAATTCACTTTATTATTATTATTTTTTTAATTATTCAATCAGCTGACTAAAATTGACAAAAATGTTGTTTATGTTTTGTATCTAATATGGGTCAATGACCTGAAATAAATGAATTTTATTTTATTTATAATGACGAGGAGAACAAGTGCCTTTCGGCTTCGTTAAGAGGTGTTTTACACCCTTTATAAAGCTTTGGAATGTTAGTCCATTGAATGAACTAGTTCTAATTTATTGTAATATAATTAAGGACTAATTAATCAATCCTCAACACATAGTACGGAAATCTGTGATCAACAGATTGTAATTTTTATGGAAAGTTTTCTAATCATGAAGCAAATAGGCCGTTCAATCTCCAACATTATAAGCAATGTCGTAGCTTTAATTTAGGTCTAGAAACTTACCTTAAATGTATTTGAAGATGATATCTCTTGAAGAAACTTTTTGAACATAATTGACATAGGTGCGTCTTCTCTTTATCGTGAACTGAACGTCTAAAAACGATAATAATTTTAGTTTTAGGTACCTACATAAAATTATAACTAAAAATTAAAAAAAAAAAAAAAAGTTTATTTCTCTTCCACAAATAAAAACCATATAATGTTGTAACATATATATATATACAGGAAAAGGGACTATTTTAGGACACCCTGGTCAACTTGCTAAACAATATCATCAAAACATAAAGATTCATGTTTGAAGACCATTGATATATTTAAAATAAAAACCTAGATGTACAGTTCAATGTTCAAAGTTCAATGTACTATCGTCTTTTCCGCCTGAGCAGTTTATTTTTTTTCGCTAAAATCATGCGTAGGCGCCGAGCCACGCCCCCTTAAAGTTTGGGCCTATTAGGAAAGCGTCAACTTTGGCGCGCAAAATAACAATAACTCTCGTTTGGCGTGCGTAGTCCGTGCGCTCGGCCGATTCGTTATCTTTTCATTCATTATTTCTATACAAAGTCAACGGGGCGGGGCTAGAGAGTGTTTCTATGTTGCGAGTGCAATAAAAAAATTAGCTTAGTGGTGGTCAGGCGGGAGTGTCCTCGATAGTACTTTGTGACACTTTTCTAATTCAATTCCCGAAAAACAATGTCTGTCACAAGTTCATAGAAAAAGTAATCTTATATCAACTCACTTATGGATCATTACTCTTTGTTTAGTGGAGAACTTCTTATCACACTCCGGGCAGGGGAAGGGTCGGTCCTTGGTATGTGTAGTCATGTGCAGTTCCAGGCTCGAGTTGGATATGAACCTGCGCCCACATGATACACATTCATGGGGTAAGGTCCCACGGTTGTGCACCAAACGATGGTGCTGCTTTAATGACGTCACCACTGAAATAGGCAGGTGAATGGTTAAGTTAAAATTAAGTCTATTTGACTTTTTTAAGAGGGTCATATTAAATTACATAAGGAAACTTGAATACATGAGTAATTAGATTAAATTCAAATATCTGTCTAGCTTTTTTCCAACCATGCTGGGGTCGGCTTCCAGTTTACCGGATTCTGCTGAATACCAGTATTGTACATGGAGCGACTGCCTATCTGACCTCCACAACCCAGTTAGTACCGGGTAATACGATACCCCTTGGTAAGACTGGTTGTCAGACTTTTTGGGCCTCTGACTACCTAATGACTGTCAAAGATCTACAAATGACAGCCAGGACCCACAGCTTAACGTGCACAAGGCACGGAGGAAACTCGGTATGTAATAGGTGGTCACCCATCCACAGACCAACCTAGGCAAACAGAGCTTAACCTAACGATCGACCCGAGCGGCTGTTATTATTTAGCCATGAGTTCCTCTTATTTTATATTATTAAATTTAAATTTAATATGATGAACAGTGATAGGAATAGGTAGTGCTTATTAGCCTAAACTTCGAAGAAGAACAGAGAAAAGAATCGGAGACTTCCTTAGACTATATTTTATTATGCGACCACGGCGAGTTTTTTTTGTAAATTCTAAGAGTGCGTACCTAAGAGAGCGTATCATAGTTTTATGATGAAGAAGTCGTTTCCAAAATGTTCTTAAAAAGAAAACTTTCAGAAATTTTGATGGTTGTAACGACTGTGTTATGTTATGTCTAGTCGCAAACTTTAGGTAAACATAGACCAATTACTTATTCCAAATAACATTAATTTTTGATGTACTTACGTGATGTCCCGGAAAAAAATATAGTCTAAGGAAGTCTCCGATTCTTGTCTCTGTTCTTCGAAGTTTAGGCTAATAAGCACTACCTACCCCTCATACATCTTCCTCCGCCTACTGCTCCCCCCCCGGTGGCCGTCACTGGTCATAGTGGTCAACCGGCGGAGACCAGCACCACAGGTGACGCGTTCGCGCTCACTTGGCAGGTGCAGAGAAGCAGGCGCAAAGGCAGGAAGGAGGATTCCGGCAAACAACGCCACTGCGCTGAACCCTCAGTGCAGGCTGCCCCGGTCCCTTCAACGGGTAAACCGAGAAGGAAGAACAGGCCGTCCCTGAGGCAGCGGCAGACACTGAGGACGGGTAAGTCCCCTCAATCTATACAGGCTAACGCCACGAGCCGGGTTAAACCGACCCATGGCAATGTCAACTTCTCCGCAGGCAAGCGGTCGCAGGCCGCGGCCGGCAGCAGCCGACCGGGACCCAGCCAACCAGCAGCCAGCGGCGCGAGTGGACCAGCCACGCAAACGCCACCGCAACCCGTTCGGATGGATCAGGCCGCGGCCAAGCGAGCCCTCAACGAGACTTTAACACCTCGAGGAGAGCGCAAGCGGCCGCGTCTTGATAAATCCAAACGGGACGCTAAGCGTAGCTACGCCCAAGCTGTAAGCTCCGACCTTGATGTCGCAGTCACCTGCGGCCGTACGGGGCACATCAGCAAGGAGGTGTCAACCTTGGTTCTCGCGGCTATCCAGAAGAAGATACTCGTCGAGGCCTCTTCTCCTACACAAGACTCACCTGCACCGACCTTCAATGCGAGGCCGGTGTTCAGCAGCGGGGTCCTCAGACTGTGGTGCGGGAACGACCACACCTTAGCATGGCTAAGGAAACTGATCTCCGAGTTGCCTCCCCCCCCTAGCACCCTGCTAGTGGTCAGGAGGCAGGCGGACATCAAGCGCCGGGTAAGATGCGGCATCCTCATTCCTGATGAGCAGGGGATCTTCGCGGAGCCGTCCGACATCGGGCGTGCTCTGTGCTTCCAGAACTCTTGGGTTGGCATCAAGGAGTGGGTGTTGCTGGGCGCCAACAAACAGGCCGAAGCGTGGTATGTGATGGTCGGGGTCCCTGAGGACCAAATTCCGACCCTGATGGAAGCCGAACGCCGTCTCTCATTTGGTGCAGGGACGGTGTACGTTAAGTTCCAGGGTCCGAACGGCAGATTTGTCGACGTCCCTCAGGGATATCCGGGCGCCCGCCAGCGCTGGGACACAGGTGGAGGAGGCAACTCCCCCCCCAACAAACACCGCGGAAACACCCGCGGTTGAGCCTGCAGTAGCAGCGCCAGCCGCCCCTACCGCCGCTAGCGTGGGCGCCGTCCTCTCGGGGGAGGAGCTCGAGGACATCATCCTGTCCTCGGCCTCTGACCTGGAGGGGGACGGCTTCGACGCGGGCGACCTGTTTGCTGGGCTGCGGCTGGCAGGTGACGAGGAAGGTACGTCCAGTGATGGCGTCCCCTTCGTCGACCTGTAAGGTCCTGCAGGCCAACCTCCACCACAGTCAGACCGCGACGGCTCAGCTGCGGAAGTGGCTGGAGGTACAACATACGGCCATTGCCTTGATCCAAGAGCCGTGGATTAGGGCGGGCCAAATACAAGGACTCTCCAATCTTGGTGGTAAGCTCTTAGTAAGTACAGATCATGATAAACCAAGATCGTGCATCTATGTGACACGTAACATAAAAACACAGCCACTAACAGATTTCTGTTGCAGGGATGTCTCTGCAGCTAGGCTACTGATACAGCGGGGGGACACAGTAGCAACTGTGGTCTTCGCCTCCGCTTACATGCCCGAGGCAGAAGAGCCGCCGCCGCATGACCTCGCCCGCCTCGTGACTTACTGCGAGAGCACTGGGCTGGAGCTTGTCATAGGCGCCGATGCGAACGCTCATCACCCTCTGTGGGGCATGGACACACAAAATGCAAGGGGTAAGGCGCTAGTAGATTACTTATTTACAACTAACCTAACCCTACTAAATACAGGTTCCGAACCAACCTTCGTAAACAGACGTAGCCAAACAATCATAGACCTCACTCTGGCATCGGAGGGTGCTGCGGCCATCACCACCGGCTGGCAGGTCTCCAAGGAGGCCTCCTGCTCGGACCACAGGTGGATCCGCTTCGATATTGAGGTCTGTGTGACACCAACACTGCCACGGCGAAACCCGCGAAACACTGACCGTGCTGCTTATACACGCATCCTCGAAACCAAACTTGCGTCAGTAAACTACGGAATGACCTACGAGGACACGCAGCAGATCGACGAGCGTGTAAGTCATCTCACAAAATCAATGCTAGACAGCTACCATTCATCCTGCCCGGAGACCACTCCGCCCACAACACCAGGGAAGCAACCATGGTGGGGTGCGGATCTGGAACGTAAGCGCGGGAAGGTAAGGTCAGCCCTAAACAGAGCCATGAACACCTGTGCTGATGAGGATTGAGACGCGTACTACGCGGCCAAAAAATCATATAAAAAATGCATCAGATTCAGGAGCTCCACTGGATGGCGCAAATACTGTGGCAACATCGAATCCTGCCAACAAGCAAACAGGGTAAGGAAAATATTGGCACAGCAGAACCCGACTGGGCCTGCTGTCCTCCGTAAACCTGACAACACACTTACCACCTCACCAGAAGAGGCGACGCGCGTCCTTATTGAAACTCACTTCCCAGGCTGCGCTTTTACACAGGCTATCGACTGGACAGAGGTAAATCAAACACCGTCAGAAAACGACTGGCGCTATGCACACAAAGTCGTCACGCTGGAAAAACTCCAGTGGGCGATTCGGTGCTTCCATCCTTTCAAGGCGGCCGGTCCAGACGGGGTCTTTCCTGCCTTACTGCAGTGGGGTGGGACCTCTGTCGCCAACAGACTGGTACCCATAATGAGAGCGTGCCTGGCCTTCAGATACGTTCCAAAAGGATGGAGGGAAGTGAAAGTCATATTCATTCCTAAGCCAGGTAAGAGTGACTATACCAACGCCAAACACCACCGACCAATCAGCCTGACCTCCTTTCTCCTTAAAACTTTGGAGAGAATTTGCGAGAGAGAGCTGAGGGACGGCGTTTTGAAAACTATCCCAGTCCACACTAACCAACACGCATACAGCTCGGGCAAGTCCACTGAATCCGCCCTCCATCTAGTGGTCGGCCGGATAGAAGAGGAGATTCACCAGAAGGGCATCTGCCTGGGCACCTTCATAGACATCGAAGGAGCCTTCGATAAAACAAACTTCGCCAGCATCAACACCGCGCTCTCCCGTCACGGAGTAGAACAGGTACTGACAGACTGGATCACCAATATGTTAAGCAAACGAGTGGTTCGACTTGAAGGGGAACAGCAGATGGCCTTGATAGCCAGAGGCTGCCCCCAAGGTGGAGTACTATCCCCGCTCCTCTGGAATCTGGTGATAAATGACCTCATCACAAAACTCAACGCGAACCATTTCTACACAATAGGGTATGCTGACGACCTCGCTATCCTCATTTCAGGTAAAGTGACAGGGACAATCTGCAACCTCACTCAACAAGCACTACGCATCGTTGAGCGGTGGTGCAGAGAGTTCGATCTCTCAGTGAACCCCACGAAAACTGAACTAGTCATGTTTACCCAAAAACGAACACTAGGCCCTTATCGCCTACCCAAACTTTTCGATACGGAACTCCAGTTAGCCGACGAGGTCAAATATCTGGGAGTCATCCTGGACAGTAAGTTAAATTGGAGTAGTCACTTAGATAATAAAATAAACAGGGCCTGCATCACCTTTTGGCAATGCAGGAGGATGATAGGTAAGAAGTGGGGCCTATCCCCTAAAATTATACTTTGGTTATACTGCGCGGTTATCCGACCTATGATCACTTATGGGGCAGTGGTCTGGTGGCCCCGTACCAAACTAACTACAGCCTCCATCAAACTGCAACGCATGCAAAGGCTTGCCTGCATGGCGATCACAGGCTGCATGAGGACTACCCCGACCGCAGCTCTCGAAGCCATGCTGGGGCTCCCACCGCTTCATCTGTTCATACAGCAGGAAGCGACGATGACGGCTGTACGCCTTAATACACTTCAACTATGGGGTAAGAAAAAAACACAGCACACCGCGGTACTGGAGGGATTCCACAACCAGTTCCCCCTGACGAAAGCAATAAACGATCGGATACCAAAACAATTCGTATTCGATAAGAAGTACAAAATCCAGCTCCACGAGGATCACCGCTGCGAGGGATTAAACCCCGCGGAACTACGGATCTTCACGGATGGATCTAAAACAGGTACTGGCACAGGTGCTGGAGTCTTCTCCGAGGATCTCAACATCCAGATAGCCAAACCTCTGGGGGCCCACAACACGGTATTTCAGGCAGAATGCATGGGCATTTCCCTGGCGGCATCTGCCATCTTAGCCAGGAAGGTTGTGGACCACTCAATCCGTATACTCTCAGACGGCATGGCTGTACTGCTGGCACTAAACAACCACACAGTCAACTCTGGGTTAATACACGAGTGTCACCAACGCCTGAACCAGGTTGGTAATCTCAATAATATAACCATCCAATGGATTAAGGGACACAGCGATTCCCGTGGCAATGATGCCGCGGACGAACTCGCTAGAAGGAGATCGAGCATGGCAGCGGTGGGACCCGAACCTATCGTGCCACTCCCTTTCGGATACCTACGCACACTGGTAAGGAACCGAACTAGTGAACAACACCACAAGCTATGGCTAGACCACGGCGAGTGCAGGCAGGCCAAGGAAGCACTTCCTACTATCGACGGCCGCCGCACTCAACGCGCGCTTCGGTTGA
The DNA here is from genome assembly GCA_905147715.2 of Xestia xanthographa. Taxonomy (NCBI): domain Eukaryota; kingdom Metazoa; phylum Arthropoda; class Insecta; order Lepidoptera; family Noctuidae; genus Xestia; species Xestia xanthographa. Next base: position 24,071,114 of record LR990648.1, read on the forward strand.
CCAAACCGCAGCTGCGCACAGTTACAGCTGCCATTACTGGACACGGCTCTTTTAATAAACACCTCTTTGTCATAGGAGTCACGGACAGCCCCCTGTGCCGTGCCTGCATGGAGGAAGACGAGACAGCAGCCCACGTGCTTCTGCACTGCCCAGGGGTTGCAACATACAGGGCAAAGTACTTCGGTAACCCAGGTATTCTCCGCGAGATTGTCAGCAACACCAAGGCGCTGCTGGCCTTTCTCGGGGAGTTAGGGTGGATCGAATAAAATTCCCACCCGCACGCAAAATACGCGCTTTGACGTGGAGTTGCGGACACCAGCCCGCTATACAATACAATAAGCACTACCTATTCCTATCACTGATGATGAAACAAATAAAAATTTATGATGAGTTTTTTTTTTCCTTAATTAGGCCTAGACAGAGATGGCAGAATGAGCTAGACTCCTTCAACAAAAACTATATAATTATTATTATTGTAGTGCAGTGTAGGCATGTGGGCCATGGTGGGGGTTGTTGATCATACCAACCAGCCACCTCCATCTCCCACCAGAACAGCTCAAAAAATCTGGGTGACCTGACCATTATTGTCCTAAGACTTGTTCATACGGCTTTACATCAAGGGAATGTGAAAGAGAGCAGAGGTCTTTATCTACCCTGCAGTGGGACATTAACGGCCCTTTATAATAAAAACATTGTCCATTACTTACATTTATTACACAGCAAACATTGCTGCTTGAAGCCTAAATGTTTGATCTTATTATGTTTGTACCGTGCACTGTGGCTGGAGAACAGTTTGTCACACAATTTGCATTGGATGCGTTTCCGAGATGCCACTGGTAGGTGCAGGTATGAGTGAGCCTTTAGATCATTTACAGTTTTTCCACATTCTTCACACATTTGTTTAGAGGGCCTGGTTTCTTTTTCATGTTTAACTTTGTGAATACCCTTAGTTCTTTTTCTTCTTTTGAGAGGTTCTGAAGGTATGGTAAAATTACCATTAAGGTTTAATTAAGGTTGCTATTATTTAAAAAAAAAACTTTTTGAGATTCTAAATGAACGGATCAATGGAGAAGGTTAATGATTCTTATTGGAATCATAAATTGATTGAAAATATGTTTCAATTTATGACTTCAATTTGCATTTTATTCAAACATGTTCAGTGATTAGAGAATCAAACAGCTAATAGTCTGAAGTAAGGTAGGATAAAATGATTTAGATGTATATTTATTAAATACATACCCTTTGGCTCCACACTTCCATTTTCTCTCTCAAATTCATATTTAATATTTTTTATTACACTTAGGAACTCATCGTCAGATTCATAATCATGCGTCGAGTCTTCATTTTTCAAGTAGAGCACATCTTTTGGTTCATCCTTCACAGTTACATCTAGAGAATCATCACATTCATCACTCAAGGATATCTGCTCACTTTTAATATCGTCTTTTAAAAATACCTTATTTTTAACATAATATTCTTCTTGCACACATTTCAAATATGCATCGTTTTCTAAAGCTAAACTTTTGAACTCATGGAATGATAGAATTTTCTTATAACATTTTAAACATAGTTTTGTACTAATTTTCGAGTCTTGCTCAACCTAGGGACAGAGAGAGAGTATACTCTTGTATTATCGTGATGTAAAATCGACAAGAGGACACGATTTAATATTCCAACAAGACATTGTTTACCTGTATGTCCAAACAAAACATAAAAACATCAGAGAAACTTTTGTCACCAACATTTTTAGCAGTTTGGGTCTGAAAAATGTCTTTGTGTGCCCCGTCTGTGAGACAAATTCTACACAGGTTCATAATTCATTATATTTTTATAACTACAACAAAATTGTTAAATCCTAAAACTACTAAAGTAATACAACATTGACAGCTTGGCAGTGCAGTGATTTGATTTGACACTTGATGACAGCATTTATGGTGATTGCCATGTTCAATATTCTGATCAAAAAACAGCATTTTGGGACTTTTTTAGGCTGACATCAGAGGGTCTAAAATGGCCGCTTTAGCAGAATCCACGCAGAATTTTAATATTTTTACGTGATACGTATTACGATTCCGCTAAAGCGGCCATTTTAGACCCGCTGCATGCAGTTGTACGTTAGACTTCACAGTCATCATGATATCAACTTCAGGGTTGGCTGCAGTCTGCAGTCAGTCATAGAATATTTGCCACGAGCCCACAATCGGGACCAAGTATCTATTATTTCCATGATCGAAACTAATGCTGCCATGTTGCTTATTTTGTGAAAACACAGTCGGTATTATTATTCTGTCAATTCTGTGGCATAATCTGTGGTTATGTTAAATAAATTCAGTGTTGCCACCTTGGTGGTTGTCCCACCGAACTGGTGCTTTTTCAAGGCTTCTAGTGGTATTTTTTATTCGTTTAGCGCTTTATTTTTTTTTGTAGTTTTTAGCGGTTTTTCAATAAGGAATCTGTCATCATATTTTTAAAAGAGAAATCTCCTACCGTTTCTTTAGTTCACGTTTGTTTAATTCTCTTGATTCAAATGAACTGTTTTAAACAGACTCTTCACAAAGCCTTCAACCAAGCATTCTGAATATGTTTAACATAATATAACAAGTGTAAAAATATTGCTGCGAAACGACCTTTTTTTTTGGGGTTTATATCACGAATTACGGTTAAAGTCAATGTACCGCACTCAAAACATTGTGCTGATGGGTAGATTGAATAGTACGGGGGTCGTGGAGGTGTATAAAGTAAAAATCTGACAAACATGCATTAAAAAAAACATATGGAAAGGTTGGAATTTTGACCCCCAATATCTCTGAAACTAGAAGGTTCCCGAGTATCATCCCCGTCTTTGCGATCATTTTTTGTTCTACAAAAAATGATCGCAAAGACGGGGAAATCAAGTGCCTTTCGGCTTTGTTAAGGGCCTACATCGATACCTCGCACCGGGCGACTGCTCTACTAAGCGAGCGAAAGTGATGCAATTATTACTTTTGAAACGCAAAAGAAGAGAGATGGCTATAATGTGCGTGCGCTCGGAGTAAAACGACGTATGTGCCAAAACGAATTTACTCTTTTTTTTAACAAAATAAAGAATTAAATTTAAAAACTACTTTGAGTAAACTTTGATCCAATAATTATCTATGTTTTAAAGTAAATTCCATTGAATAACCCGTTACGCCGTGATGTCGAAAAAAGTAAAAAATTAGATATAACTTTGCAATTTTTTTGAATCGAGAAAAAATCATTTAATCGTGTATTGCTTTTACACGATACTACACCAAAGAGTCAAAACGCGTATACCAAAATGTTAAATCCGTATTCCACATACTCAACAAGTTACACGAAATAAAAAAACACATCTTTTTCAACATATCACCTTAAGGTTTTTTACACCCTTTAGAATACTAGGTACTTTTGGCAAGTTTTACTGAATGTAATGTATAAGCTTGGTTAATAATGTAAGTAAAGAAAAAATGTAAATAAAAACTCTGCACTCTAGTATAAATAGACAAAATTTATAAAATACTTAAAATTGTATGGATTAGTAAGAACGACCAACAATTTAAAAAAAAAGGGTTTTTTTCGTCTGAGATTTAAATGCAATAAATTTAGCGGAATTTAGTGGGTAAATCTGGCGACATTTTACTCTTGATCTAGCGCCTTTATAAAATCCAAGGTGGCAACTGGCAACCCTGAATAAATTGTCAATGTCAGTTTTTGATAGCTGTTACTGTCTGTGAAAGCTGTGTATTTTTCATTAGCAGTCGAATTTCGTTTCGTGTTGTTTTTTGTTTTCTTCGTTCTTGTTACATTAGGTATTTATAATGCCGAAAGTGATAGATCTTGGTGTAAGAGAGATCGTGTTAAAAGTTAGAGAGCATTTTTTAAAAGAGAAGGAGCAGGTCGATCCAATACCATTCGGGAGGGTAAATGATCGACTTGCTGCTGCTACAGGTAAGTGTTACCATCCCGATATTGGGGATCTTAGAGTCGTACCAGACGTGCAGACTCTTAATAGTACCCAACAATTTGCACTAATCTTAGAAATTCTAATCAACGAATGTACTGTTAAAATTAGGCTTTGCTTATGGTTTCATTATCCCCAACTTAGGCCGGCATAATGTCAGTGTATTGCACTTGGGTTTTTCAAACCCAATGTTTAAAGTAATACTCAATGAATGATAGAAACAGGTAATATCTTTATTCTCCAGGTCTTTCTTTACGTACGTTATCAAGAATCGCAAATGAAACAAGTATGCCTGAAGCATCAGTCAGTAAGACTGAAAAAAAAAAGAAAAGGAAAATCAGACATAATATTATACCGAATGAAAAAATGAAGAAGAAAACTATGGCAAAAGGAACGCTAGCCGTCGTCTATTTAGATGAAAGAAATTCAGGTCGTATGGGACCTGAGTTGACTGAAGAATTTTGGCAGAGAGCCAAAGAAAGAGGTACTATGATGTAATATACCTTAATTATTTGTAAGTCAGGGGGACTAAGTGTCACATTTACAGTGGTCTATTGACCATGCTGAGAGGTCCATTGGCATTGTTATGCTGAGTGATAGTCATTAGTGTAAATACATTCACTAACGCTAACGGCAATCACTCAGCAAAATGCTGTGTCACCGATCCGAATCGATTAGCCGAGGTGGGTAGGTGGTGGTGGTGCCTAAACTCACAGCCTTTTTTACATACAGTAAAAAAACATAATGTATAGCATTAGGTAGGCTATTGGGGTGGTCTGAAACACTGCATGGCTGATTCAGAAATTGTTTATATTATATAAAATAGTCACCATACATGAAACCAGGCTAATGCGAGCCGAACAATACCGTCACACACATAACTAGCGCAAGCACGGGAAATATCGTGACACCGCACAGCACGTCTCGTAGAGCACTGAAGTAATATGCGCGCGCATCCGCGCGTGAGTATCACAGCCGCGCACTCTATCGGCAGCTGGGGAAACAACTACCGGGGTTGCTAACTACACACGACTACAGTGTACCAATGGCCTCACGCTATAAATGCCACTATGTCCACTTAGATCCACACAACATACATCATGCTATAATTTATTATTGAGGTTACTAGTTAATTGTGGCTCTCTTTATTGCTTTGAAATTTTGAGAATAGCTAGGTCTTATTCTAAATTGGATTATTCATTTACAGATCTACTCTCGGACCCTATTATCCCCGAAGACCAAGAATTTGTTAACAGCCACATTAGTGATGAACCAAGTTCTGAGGAGGAAAACCCTAGGGTATTCACAACTGAAGTAATAATTGAGGCATCCAAGTTTTGAGGAAAATGACAAAAATTAAAAAGGATATCTTAATATTCAGAAAAGAAGTAACAATTGAGGCTGAATCATACAAATGACAAGAAACGGGATTCTGAGATGTTAGCACCAATTCTATAGTAGCCCATTCTTATTATTATGGTTAATGGTCCATATTCAGCATTTAATAGAAAGGGTGTAGTCATTTGTGAGGTTCTACATGACATCTGATAACTTTTTGACAGTGCGAGTCATAGGCCCAGCGCACACCGCTGGAGGCGCGGCGGAGCGCATTTCCTTAAAACGCGCGGGCGGATCCGCGGGCCCCGTGCGGCGCTGAGTGCCCTCGAGCGGAGATCTCTCGGCGGAGACAACTCGCTCTCGTAGTGCGGCGGAGCGCAGAGCAGCACGGTGGCGACTGGAGCAGTCGCGCGCATGCTCTTGTAGTAGCTTGAGGGCGCTCCGAGCACCGCGTGTGAATTTATTCTTATATTGACCGTATGTCAAGGTATTTAAGGTTTATATTAAATTGCGCTCCGCCGCGCCTCCAGCGCGAGCGGTGTGCGCTGGGCCATAATTATGGTCTCTTCTTTGCAACATTTTACATGAAAATGTTTTTGGTATGATTATTCTTTTGATGGTCTATAATACATCGATACAAATAAATAAAATTGAAGTGTCTGTTTGTTATTTCAAAACAACCGTTTTTTACTAAATGCATTTTTTTGTATAAATAGATTCACCAAGCCGAAAGGTACTTGTTCTCCCCGTCATTGCCATAATTTTGTTTTTGTTCTAGTAGACCATACCTGGGAACCTTCTAGTTACGGAGATATTGGAGGTCAAACTTCCAACTTTTTCAGAAGTATACTTATTTTTATGGTTGTAGATGTACTATCGAGGACACTCCCGCCTGACCACCACAAAGCTCATTTTTGCTTGCACTCGCAACATAAAAACGCCCTCTAGCCCCGCCTCGTTGACTTTGTGTAGAAAAAATGAATGAAAAAGATACCGAATCGACCGAGCGCATTGACGACGCACGCCAAACGAGAGTTATTGTTATTTTGCGCGCCAAAGTTGACGCTTTCCTAATAGGCCCAAACTTCAAGGGGGCCCGGGCGTGGCTCGGCGCCTCCGCATGATTTAAGCGAAAAAATTGTAAAATGGTCAGGCGGAAAAGACCACGATAGTACTTTAAATACTTCCATGACCCGTTTACTAGTCAATGCATCCATCAGTACAACTTTTTGAGTGTGTTACATCGAGTTTTACCGTAGTTTTTCACCCCAAAAATAAAGTAGTTTCCCAGCAATAATTTTTGCGTAAAGTTACTTAGTTTGATGTACAGAATGCTTGGTTGACGGCTTCGTGAAGGGTCCGTTTACACCTTGTATACGGTACTTACTTAACAAAAAAATATCGTTTTAATTTTTGTCTTTTCCTGTTTGTTCTGGCTGATCTCCGAAATGCTGGACCGATTTTGACGGGACTTTGCTATATAGCTGATGTTTCAAGGAGTAACTTAGGTTATAACTTACGGTTAGGACTTTAAAATTATTTAACAAGATCGATTCGAATAAGGTCATATTTTATAATAATTTCACGCGGATGAAGGTCCCGAGCAACAGCTAGGTCTAACATACGGCAAATTCCTCCCATAATGGGAGAGGCTTATGTAAGCCTCTCCCATTATGGGAGGAATTTGCCGTTATCTCCACGCTTGGCAGGCGGATTGGAGATCGCAGTGATGAAAGACTAACAGAAAACGCTGCTGCCCATTCTCTGGTCTACGGAGGCGCAAGGTGTTCTGCCTCAGACATTAGTCGCCTTATACGACACCCATGAGTGTAATGGGTTGGTTCTATTCTACTCTGCCGGATACCACACGGCCACCCTATGCTATGTACCTTAGTAATGTGTGTTTATTTTGTATCACATTAATTAGCAGATACACTAGTCATGTTAGGTTTAATTTATATTAATTAGAATAATTCTAATTAATATAAACTCGTAATTATTACGAGTCACTAGTATTGTGTAATAATGTATGTAGCTACAAGTGTTCATATTTGCATGCCAAATGGTAAAAGTACCTAAAATATCTTTATTTACTGTTCTGGATAACTGCTGTAATCTATTGAAATAAATATTTTCATTAGCATAATTTATTGTTTTCTTAGGAGTATCATCATCATCAGCCTATTAATGTTCCCACTGCTGGGAAACAGTCTTCCTCTCCATGGATACCAAGAGTATACTTAACCACAATTACATATTAGTATAATAAACTAGAACGACTTTAAAGCCGCAATTTAACGCTGTTTTGAAAGATTGGATCAAAAGGTATGCTTTCATTACAACCAAAATTAAAACAAAAAAGTTCCATGGCTTATCTCTGTTTCTTCACAACATGGAAACCTAAATGCCTCCACCAATGTCTCATTTCGACAAGATTACATGAAACTCATTTCATTTCAATGATTTATGGCCTAAAAACAAGGAAAATTTATTAACTGGTAACTGGTTTGAGCAGGTGCAATAAAAAACACAATGTTATAGTCTTAGCTTTTATTTTCTTGTAAGAATGTTGGATACAAATTGCTAATTTCGTATCAAATGTTTAATAAAATGCCACAGTATAAGGAGAAAAATTGTATATAATATAAATAGAAGCATTTTGGACGCCATACGAGTACCCTTGACGCTTCCTACAGTAAATGTTACTTTATGTATGTCGATATGGCCAGAAAGAGCCCAAGTATACCAACGAAAAGACAGGCACATTAAACTTATATCTATGAATAAAATATATGTCTAAAACAATAAATCAATCCCCTTAGATCACGACTTGTGATGTGTAGTAAGATGTGCTTGAATACGTTCGCATATTATTAGCTGCCATTGCTTGTTTAAAACAAAACAGAATATTCCAATTAAGGTACAAAATAAAATTGCAAATTGGTTATATAAAATACAAAAAAAGTATTAAAAAGCTAAAAAAATATTGCATAAAACTTTCATTCGTACAACATTATAATTTATTAAAATTAATATTTACTGAATATACAATTCAATTTAAGTGAAACACTGCAAGGTAATACAACAATTATTCTTCATAATATTAATATAAAATTGGCAATAAAAATGTTTACTCCAACTTGCTGTGGAAAATCTAAATGCTATTCATAATAAAATATATTCTAGTCATTACTAATTGTCAAAAACGTTTCTAATGCTATCACCTAGATACAATCTTTATTTTTATTAAAAAAGAAATAAATAGGCACATCACATTCACTCCGAATGTTCGAAATACTAACTTAACGAGCTAAATTAGAATATTAATTTCACATTGTTCTCTTAACTATAAATTACTTAAACAATCCACAATTTTATTGTAGTATTGCTGGTTACAACAAATGTTGCTATGGCTTTCCGGATTTTGTACTAACATAAACATTAATCATTATATTTTGTCGTAATGGATGAGTCGCCTGGTTGCTAGTAAGCTATCTTGTAAACATACAAAGCTTGAAAGCTTCACCGTCGGGTTGCCATGTTAAAAATAGACCTTAAGAACAATTAAATAATGAAGTTAAGATAATCTCATTAAATAGAAAATTCTCATGATACTGTTAAGTACAGATTAAGCATCTATTTATAATTTTAACTAAATAATACACAACATTGCAAAGAAAATTACATCCAAAGTAGTCGCCATAATATAAACATGCAAGCCATATAAATCAATAGTAAATAATATTAGAGTTAACATAATAAAATGCAAATATACCTTAAAACACGAAGGAATTAATTAATACATAAATGTACAGAAAATGCTCTTAATCGGATATTTCTGTATACCTAGAGTAACCAAATTGACTTTAATTATTAAGAAGAAGTGAATTCATGGCAGTACCTTTAGCTGTCTAGGCATAGAAGAAAAATTTAAGGCTCTAAATACGTTTACAAATTATACTAATTGTAAAACTAAACGTTGTCACTCTTGACGCAATTTGTCAAATTATAAAAAGTACCGGTATTACGTTATGAATCGGTGGTCTGAATACCGGCTGAACGATGTAGAAGTACACGTTGGAATATAGACAAGTGGCGGAATATTGGACCGGTATTAGGACCGGCAGCGTAGCGAATGGTTTCGAAGAGCGCGTGGCCGCGTGCGTCCCGGCTAGTTGGTCTCGGCGGCGGTCGGCGGCGGCGGCACGGGCACGGACAGCGGGGAGCGTTGCCGGTCAAACATCTCGAGGATCAGCTTCGGGTCGGTGCCGGCCGGGACCGTCACGGTGCCCGTCTGTGTGAACAGCGCCTTATGAGTACCATCTTACGTTCTTCTCGGCAACCCGTGACGTCCGCGCGTGTTTACCAGGGTCTACTGCTGAATTATTGCCAAAAACGATCTCGTTTCAAACTTTTTCCTTTTTTTACTATAATTTAGTCATGATGATGAGTGATCCCTGAACGAACAACACACGAACGGACGCCACAGCATTGCGTATATGTGGTTAGTTGGTTAATACACAATTGAAATTTAGTTATTTTTAGTAGAGAAAGAAACTGGAAATAGAGAATCTTATAGGTTAGTAACAGAGGCATATGAAGCTAAATAATTGGTAGAAAGGTACTAGAATACTTGGTATCTATAGAGAAGGGCGTTCATGCAAGGTCATGTAGTAGTTTGTACGTAAGGTACTATGAAAGCAAAGTGTGAGGTACCTCGATGCGCGTGATGACTCCTTCCTCGCGACTGTGCTCTAGGACTACAAACAAAACACAAAGCGCCCGTCAAACACAAACGGATAAACATTTAACATAAACATATAAAATGGTGTATGAAGCGATTTAAGTCTTATGGTTTCATTTGTAAATTTTAACAGTATACAGAGTGGTAGAAAGTGAACGATTTCTGTTGGAATCAGAAGGGTGAAGAAAGTTTTCTAATACTAACTTGATTTCATTCAATATAGTCTATGGCTGTGCAAGGATATTTTGCGTGTGGCCGAAATTGGAACGAATGCTGTCGGCTTACTACTAAGTACTATGGTAACTTACTGGGTCTGCCTCAGTTTATAACTATGTTTGAGATAAAATAAATATTTTTGTATTTTATTTGTAACCGATTTTAAAACAATGCTGGGCTGTGAAGAAGATGGATGAAAAAAGAACGCATGTAGCGGAGATGAGAATGTTGAGGTGGAAGTATCTAATGGATAAAGTATGGAGCCAGTATATTAGAGGAAGTTTGAAATTTGCGCCTGTTACAGAAAAGTTTCAAGCGAATCGACTGTCGTGGTAGGCATGTGATGAGGAGGGACGAATAAGGGATTTTCCATTTCAACTCTTCCCTAGTCGCTAGATGGCGCTGAACTTGGTAAGTTGTAAGGAACGGAACGTCACATAATTTCACTTGGATGAAATGATTATAGGTATTCGAACTTAGGCAAACGAAAGTGTCAGTCAACGAGCGTATGTGACGTGACGCAATGTTTTTTTTTTCCAAGCGTTTTGGCTTTGGCACCTAGTGACGTAGTCAGTTCTAACGCCATCGACACAGTTCTTGGAAACTATGTTTGATGGATGGAGGTAGATGAAAGAAAAGATGGATTGATTGTGTGAGGAATTATAGGAAGGAAAAAGGAGTAAATGAGATAACGGTTGACTGGGGAGAATGGATGAACAAAACGTGATGCGCCGACCACAAGTAACATGACACAATGGCAGTAAGATGATGATTCACCAACAGCCATCCTCTATCAATGTCATTCGAGCCCCAAAAGATCCTTGCATCATTTTCGTTCTACTAAACATTTCTGGAAGAGTTTCCATCTCAAGTGATTTGATTGGTTCATTTTATTTTCGCTAGCCACTAATAGCAGCACGTTTTTAAACTAACTTTAAGAAATAGTTCAATTTCTGTAACCATAATTTAATAATACAATAAAAATATTATTTTGCGCGTTTTGCAAAAGCTTTGCATCATAATATAATTTGTATACAAAGTAAGCCAATTCATAGCGCATATGTCGCTTCCATGCAAATCATATTTTTATTGGTGGGGGAAGATTTAAATCCTGAAATAAAAACTAAATTATATATAGGTTGTTTTAGTTTTGGAAACTACTTGTAAGTTTATTGAGATTCGTGTGACTATTCATTGTGTATTTATAACATAGAATGCTGAAAATTAAATAGAATTTTCTCTGATTAGTGTGAAAGGTATTTATCTGAAGGCTCTTCTGAAAAACATCTATTTGTTGTCAGTATAAGTGTGAAGAGTACCTACAGATCAAACGTCACACATATAAGTACTGGAAGGGGTCTGCATCGCCTGACTTCACCAGTTAATAATCAACCAAGCGACCACTCAGCAGAAGCTCTGCTACGACTTGGGAGTTGCTTGCAATCTAGCTGCTCTCGACCCGAAGTTAGGACTGTTTTGTGTGTAGTATGAGTATAATAAAGGGAGTAAGAAACCTCTTAAAGAATTCGAGAGGCACTTGTTCTCCTTTTCATTGCAATATTTTTTTGTTCTACCACCATACCTGGGAACTACTTACGGAGATATTGGGGGTCAAACTTTCAACTTTTTGACAAAATTTTTTTTTAATACTAGTTTTAATGTAAGATTTTTACTCCTCCACTCCACGACCCCCGTACTATTCAATCTATTCATCAGCACAATGTTTTGAGTGCGTCACATTGAGTTCTACCTCTACCACAAATCATGAAAAAATCATCAGTCGTTTCCCAGCAATAATTTTTGCGTATAGTTACTTAGTTTGATGTACAGAATGCTTGGTTGACGGCTTCGTGAAAAGGTTGTTTACACCCTGTATAACCGAAAGCAACCGTTTTGTGATGGTGAAAGGTGAACGCGCATAAACCAGAGCACCGGCAAAATGGTCAGAAGCGATCAAGAAGGCTGTTGTAGGCAGCATATACCGAGCGGTCCACATTACCATTACATAAGAAGACCGTTTAATTTGGAGACGTGTCATATACAGACTGATTCTCTAAAGTGGAACAATTAGGTGAAATCCGAATCCATAAGAGCAGTCATGAAGAAATATTTTTGGGGTAATTAATTTTTTGGTCAAGTGCGAGTTATCCATCAAAATGAGTGAAACTAACCAATAATTTTTTCAACCTTGTTTCGTGTAAGGATCATTTCATTGTACGGTAAGAAAAAAATCGGGACAAGCGGTAATAGGGTAGATGACTAAAAAAAATCTATCTAATTAGTCCGTTAGATAGAATTCCAAAAAATATTGGACACGTATTTTTTCTTTTGTTACGTAAACCAAAATTGACGAAGATACGATGCTTTTAAAATTCTTAATACGTCACGCCGTGGTATAATTTTTAGTGCGTTGTGACGTCACGACCCCCCCCACTCCCGAGTTTTGATGCGGTTTATCTTTGTCAAAATTCATTGATTTACAAAAACAAAAAACAAAAAACCTGTTCATTACTTTCCAATACTCTAACTGACGGACTAAATAGATTTGCAATTTATTGATAGTGGAAACTAGTCTATTGGTCGCGATCCTGAATAACTCTAGTTGAAGCGATACTAACCCCGTGCAGTACTTATACGCGTGTGACCGTGACGTCATCCATATATCTCATAGACAAGTGTTCGGGTGTTCTAGGTGTCAGTGACGTCATACTCACTGTTCTCGCTGGTCGAGTTGCTGGTGGTCGTCGTGGTGGTGGTGCCGTCACCGTTGGTGTCGTTGACCATGGTGCGCGTCGTCGTCTTCACTACCATTGAAGACGTGTTCACTTGCGAATTCTGAACGTACACATTTTGGTTAATATAAGAAAGAGTTTTAACTTCTGTCCTACATGTAGCATTTTGTTGGAGCTCCTGCAGCCTGTGATACAGGATAATCCTAGTACACGCATCATACATTATTATACCTACATTGTTAGTTTTTAGATTCATATTGTATATTATATTCTTTCTTTCTTTCTATTTTACCTTTTGATATTCTGAATAAAGATTTATTTATTGTTTTTATTATTTTAGTTTAGAAATGTTATTTTCACTTCTGTATTAGCTTTGATGGAGGTTGCAGGTCCATTTTGAGAGGCAGGTTTAAGTTCGCAGGGTTTTTGATTCACTAGCTGACATTTAAAAAAAAATCAGTAAGTAAATTGGTACCTATAATAAAATATTCTATGATTGAAAATGCATCTAAAATGTTGCGGTATCAGATAATTACAGAGCGGTACGATATGTAGAGATTTAGGTCCACCATCATCCCCAGCTTGAGTACAGGAGTCCACCCTACCCAACATCTCCACGCTCTTGGGTCAGTCATCCATGTTCTGTCACCCCTCAACATATAGCTCACCTGTAAGTTAATGTTGAGCTCGGGCGGCGCCTGCGGATCGGGCACGGCGTTGGTGTGGTCGCGCACGGAGTCCACTGTAATGTCTGCTGACACTGCTGTTACGTCGTGAGGCGCTTCTAAAGTCTCCTCCTGTAATAAGAACATGTTGGTTGAGCAGAAGTGTTTTTTGATTTTTGATGTGAAACATCCATAGGCGCGGGTAAAACCAAAAAATGGTGTGGCGACGCGTCGCCAGCGTGCGTCGCCACGCCTGTCAACTGTCAAGTTGTCAACCCGGCCCGAACAATCCCGAATATTACCGACCTGTTGAAGCAGTACAAGATCTACTTATTCGCCACGATTTACAACAAGCCAGCTGGTCTCGGGGCACAGCGCTGGGTTATAATTAGTGATATTTTATTTTTTCATTAAGCCATATTTAGTTCCTGTCGTAATCTGTTCTTATAAGCATATTACTTGTACAAAATAATTTTGATGTTTCACATCTGCCAGGCGTCCCGTGACGGCTCACATTTTATTTTTTTGTGAAATATTCAAAATTTCTCACAGACATCATTTAAATTAAAAAGAATATAGTAAAAAAGAAGTGTAGTAATTTTAATATGCAATAATATATTTTTATGGACGCGAAAAGAGCAAACACAAATTCCGGTTAAGGCTTGATATTTAAAAAATACAATGAAATTACTACCTTAAAGCAAGAACATATAGTTTGTTCTTAGATAAACTTACCCTGTGTTCGCCGTTAGTTAGCGGGGCCTCTTCTACCGCCCCGCGCAGTGCGGCCGCCCAGGGAGACAGGATGATATGGCATTGGGCGATCGTTACCTACAACACAGATTACAGATACAAGCTACTACGAGTACTGAGCATGATTGTGGCTCTAGTTCTACGTTCTAGATCAAATTAAATATTTCTTTCAGTAGCCGTTTGATTTCTGCCCGGATGGTGACAATATAGGGTGACTGGTAATTAGTGACCGATACTTAAACACGTGCTAACAAACAACTTTTACTATGGGACCAAACCTGAAATCGCGAAAAAAATCTGCTGATCATTAAATTATGTTTGCCTAACTGGTCAAAATGTACGAAACACTTTTTTTTGCAATTTCAGGTTTCACTATAATCACGTGTTTAGGTATCGGTGACTAATTACCAGTCAATCTATATGGGTACAACTCTGATCACCATTCGGCGGTTATAGCAACGATATTATGATACGAGCTAATTACACAGTATAGCTACAGGTTTTTTCAATTGGGATTCTATAATTTTCTCTAATAGACTCTAAACTTCTAGATATACATACCTTTGTAGCGGAAAGTGTAATCCGTTGTAATTCGGACGAGGAGTGCAAGTAGAGAGCTTCGCCACGTTTCGAGAAGCATAAACTTGAAATACCACTGAAACAATAAAAACTAATGTTCAAGTTACGGCTCAAACACCAAGACATTGTTGTAAGTTGTAGTACTAACGAAAATGTAAAACACTTTTTAGCTTATTCAACATTTTTTTTTCAATTAGTGTATTGTTTATTTCTTGGCAATTAAATGACGCGGGCGCTGTTGGTAATTTTTAGCTAATGAATTATATAATTATTAGTCGCTCTCTCCATGTCGCCATGAGATCACGCCGGAGGTCTGTCTGTGAGTTCCCCCCGGCGTAGCACCTCCGCGCGCCATTCATACAGGCACGTGAGGACTATCGCCTCCAGATCCCATGGCGGCAATCCGGCAAGGAGGCTCGCCGCCTCGCGGGAGATCGTGCGGTACCCACGTTCTCCACGGCCAGCCTTACGGTTTCCACCTGCCGGGGCGCGTTCAGGTAGTGGAAGGAACGTGCCCACACCGGGGCCCCGTAAAGGGCCATGAACCGCACAAATCCCGCGTAGAGCAGGAGGCAGGAGACGTTTGGCCCCTCCAGGTTGGGCAGGAGCCGCCTGAAGGCAGCCCCGGTCCGTTCCAGTTTGGGAGCCAAACACCGGAAATGCTCCACGAAGTTCCATCGGCTGTCGAGGACGAGTCCTAGGCACTTCAACGTCGACTCGACGCCGACGAATACCCCTCCTACCGTCAGTGAGAATCCCGGCGGTGGCGCATTCCGAGGCCCATGAAAGGACATGGCCTCGAACTTGTGCAATACCACCTCGAGACCCAGTTGCCGGATCCTCTCAACGACTATCGCAACCCCGCGTGTCATGATTTAGGCCGCCGCCTTGTGCAACCCCCCCGTGCCAGCACCAGCTAGTCGTCTGCATAGCAAACCACGCTGACGCCACTAGGGAGGTCGGCGCGCAGCACCCAGTCGTACGCGATGTTCCACAGGGGCGGCCCTAGAACCGATCCCTGCAGAACACGGCACGACATCTCTAAGTGTTAGCTATAAGTGTGTGGGCCTCACTTGATGTCCTCCTTGCGCACGGCGGCGGCGTTGAGCTGGCGGCGCAGCTCCGGGCTCAGCACCAGGCAGTCCCCCAGGTTGGTCAGGCACAGCAGGCACCACTCGCGGTGTCTGGCACCTGACCCGCCCACGCCGGCAGAGACCCCTTGCCCGCACTCGAACCACGCGAATGCTGTGCGACGGACCTGTATACAAAAAGATGAGTTTAGAAGTCGAATAACGTTTAGTATATTTTCATCCTCGACCCCACTTGTGCATGCTTGTTGCTAAACGGTATAAACAAGGTGTCCTCCACCTGCTTCTGTCTCCTAGTGTTAGATGCGTACGTACCCTGGCGCCCTCGTGCGCGGTGAGCTTGTACTTGTTGTGCGGCTTGAGCGACGGCAGCGAGAAGATCTTGAACTGCTCCTCCGACGTGATCACCACGCGGTGTGTGCCGCTCTCCGGTAGCGGAGACACGCCGCGCTCCACCTAAAGAGATACATCATGTTATGCGTTGGTCGATCATTCAAAATAAAAAAAATGTAGATTATACCAGTTAAGTGAAGAAAACCGGCCAAGTGCGAGTCGGACTCGCAAACGAAGAGTTCCGTACCATTGACTACATTTAGTATTTGTTGTTATAGCGGCAACAGAAATACATCATCTGTGAAAATTTCAACTGTCTAGCTGTCACGGTTCATGAGATACAGCCTGGTGACAGACAGACGGACAGACAGCGAAGTCTTAGTAATAGGGTTCCGTTTTTACCCTTTGGGTACGGAACCCTAAAAAGAACACTTAATTCGAGGTCCCTCGAATTAAAAAAAATAAATTATTATTATTTTTTATTATTGAATTTTTTTTGTCGTAATTTGGATCCCGAGAGCAGCGAAGGATTCTAGAGTAGAATCCCGAGCGTAGCAAGGGATTCTAGAGTAGAATCCTGAGCGGAGCGAGGGATACAAGAGCCGAGATATTTTTTTTTTTACGAGTTGTGTACACCACTTTTTACCATTGACTGATAAAAGTATAGTATTTATTTTTCTCGTGGATTAATAATAACAGCCAATCGGGTCGATCTTCAATGTTAAGCCACGCTTACCAAGGTTGGTCTCTGGATGAGTGACCACTAATTCATTACATATCTCAACAAAAAGATATCTGCTTCTGCATCTGAGATTAAGGTATGTGATCTTCTATTTCTAGAGGAATATCTTGTACAGTTTCGTACCTCTAGCGGGTCAGGTAGCGGTACAGCGGCGCCGTCCAGTACGGTGATGCCTATGACGGGAGCCCTGTGCTTCAGCTGTATCTCCTTGGCTAGCTGGCAGGTGACGGGCTCGTCTTTCCTCTTGTTGGTGTTGGGCACGGTTATCGTGAACGCGAACACTGTGCCGTTGTTTG
This sequence comes from Xestia xanthographa, assembly GCA_905147715.2. Taxonomy (NCBI): domain Eukaryota; kingdom Metazoa; phylum Arthropoda; class Insecta; order Lepidoptera; family Noctuidae; genus Xestia; species Xestia xanthographa. Next base: position 24,088,561 of record LR990648.1, read on the forward strand.
TGCCCGCCCAGAGGGTCGGCGTTGAGTTCTGTGCTGTAACAGAAAGGTACTGTCAGTAAAAACATTATCGGGTACTTCTTCTTCTAGCGTGTCGATGGCATTCTAAATTGTGTCGGCCCAGAACTAACCTACAAGTTTAGTGCATTCGGTAGCGTCCATCAATTCCTGTAGTGAACAAACAACAGGACACGCAAGACACGATAAATCCCCCCCATCCCCATCGTCCATCCTCCCATCCATCATCCGCAGTCCATCATCCCCATCGTTAGTGGAACAGCACCACATTTACACTCCAAGTGTATCGGGTATTGTCAATAAATGTAACTATGTGAAGGAAGGACAGTTGAAGGATAAGTATACAATGGATATCTCTTGTTTCTCGGATATTCTTGAAATACAAAGCAATTTAATATTTGTGTCGTTGAAAACACCAATTTCTTTTCAAATCATATTCATTCAATATCTATTGGTGTTTTAGTAGACGGTAAGAATTGATTACAGCCATACTGATAATTTCTAGGAGCCATCAGTTACCCTCGGATTCTACTTCTACCAAAGCGGAGATGAACGGGAATTTGTAATCGACCAATCAAATTGGTAGAAACGCATATTGCGTCTTTCGGTTTGCCGAATCTTGAACGTCTCCTGTCCATTACACTCGTCTCCGCTTTGGAGGAAACCGGGCCTAAAGCTTTAGAGTTGATACGTACTGTTGATAAGGAACGTCCTCGCGAAGTACAGACAGCGCACCATGGACCCGAAGCCATCGTCTGCTGGCCGCGCTTCGATTGCGCGCTCCACCGGCTTCAGTTCCGCATCTGTATCCGAAGCCGCTTTATCTGTTGGCTTCTTCGGGATGGGCTGTAAAGGGTAATCACATCTTTATTTGTGGCCGATAGTGAAGGCCTCACAGAAGTTCTTGAAACTCCAATTAAATCCCTGATCAGCAAATCTTTGCGATTCGATTTGGAAAAATATAACAGTCCTTCAAATGAAACACCATGATAGAAGTGGTGGCCCATTGATAACGGAACCGACGAGTTTTAGGTTTTTAATTCAGATATTCTGGAACTTTATATCATTCATAAGCCTTTTAAAACGGTTATATCGAATATTTCGCGAGGACATTTACCTACCGACACGCACAGGGCCCGTGTGGTGAATAGGTCAATTGACGACCATCGACTATTTTCTCACCCAAGAAACGGGCGGTGAAAGACAGTTTCAAGTTTCAGAAGTAAATAATAAAGTAAAAATAAGTGATTTGAGTGACTGTTCCTTATGAAGTATTTAGATTACTCGATTTTCGGTCAGCTCAATGATTATTGTTAAACAAAGTAGTTATAGATACTCACTTGTGTGGGTGAAGTGGGGCTGGACGTGGTCGTTTGTCGTCGTTGTGACCTTCCTTTCCGCAGTCTTCTGAACGACTCCCGCAGCGACTTCTTGAACGACTTTCTTCTTGATATTGGCGTGTCGCCAGCACCGGAATGATCTGGACGAAATGAATGTATTATTTATTAATTCCACATTGAGGCAAACATTATCATTTGCATATCGCTTTCAACAAAATAAATACATCAGCAATAAATCTGCAGTCACTCTTAGTGTGGCGAACAATGTTGTTCCCGAAGCGGGAACAAATAATTGCTAATGGCAATATTAGATCGGAGTACGACGCTGCTTCAATTATCGTAGGGCAGTTTAAGATTGAACGTGCAGTTTTGTGACAAAACCAGGCACCAACTTCGGTATATTTTCGATGTTGATGTGTGGGCAGATTTGGCAGACGTTTTACGTGGTAGCAATGGATGTTTGATGATAGCCCAGTTAGCCAGACCACTGACCGTGCGGGTTGAGCGTGCACTTGTGCAGCAGCGCCTTGGTGTTGACAGCATCGAGGAGCGCCAGGCCGTGCGCAGTACCGCCGCACACCAGGCCCCACTCCCACTGCGCGCCAAGCGCCGTCACCGCCGCTGGCGGGACCAGCTGGACCACTGAGCTCGCCTAACGGGGACAATCATGATTACATCTTTGAAAAAAGAAATCACATAATAGCTAAAATGCATGTTTAGAGACCTTACAGCATGCTAAATGTCGAATATTCTCAATTTTCACCCATATATCCTGCGTCATAAGGTTGAAAAGAGGTCTACCGTCAGTGGGCCCGGTAGTAGTATATACATTATGACGAAGCAGTTTGTATTCTAAAGTTATAGTCGTACATATAAGCGCATGAACTTCGCTCTGACTGGTGACGAATTTTAAATAAACATACGGTTCGTCTTTTAAAAGACATTGACCCTGGCTTAAGGCCTTAGTAACAAGACATCCACAGAATAGCCTGGTAAAGACAACCTCCCTGAGTTCACCTGCGAAACATCTAATGAAAAAGACACGTTCAAACTTATGTCTATCTATCTTATAACTAATCCCGAAAATATTATAATCTTATTGCATAAAATACCATGTAATATAACGACACTCACCTGGTATCCTTGTGGGAACGTAAGTGATCCCGATCTCAGCGTCAGCTGATCGTGTCCCTTCCACACGAAGCCGTCGCGGTCTGACACGATGTTCACTGTCACAGACTGGGGACCAAACATTTACATTAGACTAATCAATAGTCGGTCTGACACGATGTCACAGACTGGGGACTAAACGTTTACATTAGAACAGTCAATAGTCGGTCTGACACGATGTTCACTGTCACAGACTGGGGACCAAACATTTACATTAGACTAATCAATAGTTGGTCTGACACGATGTCACAGACTGGGGACTAAACGTTTACATTAGAACAGTCAATAGTCGGTCTGACACGATGTTCACTGTCACAGACTGGGGACCAAATGTTTTTATTAGAATAGCAATAGTCAATAGTCGGTCTGACACGATGTTTACTGTCACAGACTGGGGACCAAACATTTACATTAGATTTTAATGCAAAATTTATTCGATTATTCTAATGATTAGAATAATCAGTAGTCGGTCTGACACAATGTTTAAGGTCACAGACTGAAGACCAAACGCTTACATTAGATAGTCAATAGTCGGTCTGACACGATGTTTACTGTCACAGACTGGGGACCAAACATTTACATTAGATTCTAATGTAAAATTTATTCGATTATTCTAATGATTAGAATAATCAGTAGTCGGTCTGACACAATCTTTACTGTCACAGACTGGAGACCAAACGCTTACATTAGAATAGTCAATAGTCGGTCTGACACAATGTTTACTGTCACATACTGGGGACCAAATGTTTACATTTCAATAGACAATAGTAAGTACCATGGCAAATCTAAACATGTTTGCTGTTGAAGTGAAAGTGTACCAAGATAAGTATCCTATACCTTCAAGTTAACCAAACAAAAAACCGGCCAAGTGCGAGTCGGACTCGCACACGAAGGGTTCCGTACCATTGACTATATTTAGTATTTGTTGTTATAGCGGCAACAGAAATACATCATCTGTGAAAATTTCAACTGTGTAGCTGTCACGGTTCATGAGATACAGCCTGGTGACAGACAGACGGACAGACGGACGGACAGACGGACAGACAGCGAAGTCTTAGTAATAGGGTTCCGTTTTTACCCTTTGGGTACGGAACCCTAAAAATGATCACTATGTGAGGACAATTATTTTATTGTCTTCTGATCGCACTCAGTAATATGGCACATTCAAGCTTATGATAAGATCGGGTTTGTAAAGAGTGATAGAGAGACGTAGACAGTGAGAGAGGGAGTAGTAAATGAGAAAATACAAAATCTAAGCCCACCGAACCAACGACGCTATGACGCAAACGTAAAGGGACAACATTTAAATATTTTTCTTTTTAAAGGTTTTAATGTCAGAAGTCTATATAACGTTAAATTATTCTTTTACACTCATTTTATGAAGAAGATTAACTTTATGTAACGTACCTTAACTTCAGCAGTGTTGGAAGACGTCTTGAGGCTCGCGACGACTATGTGACCCGCCGCACCGCCGATTGTCAGCATTCCCGATAGTGGACATAGGATTACCTAGAAAACACAGACTTGTTTAGTCACAATATTTTGTCAAATATAAAATGGGTTTTCAAGGGAATCTACCGTTCCCCAGTGTTATGTTATTAATGCAAGCAAAATAAAAAACAGACTTTATCAACATCAAAGCTAGCAAAAATATTGGCCAATCAATCTTGATTGTTAAAGCACCTAAAATGGAACAATTCTTTGGATTTTGATCTTCAAAAGTATGAATTTACAGGGTGTAATATAACAAACGCAACACCTGTGTTTTATTTTAGTTTTACCATACACATGTTGTTCAGCTGATCGCGTCAATTCTTGTAGAAAATCCATTTTTTTTTGCAAATTTCAAGAACTCGTAGAACAAAAGTTGTTCAGTTTTATTGTCCGAGTGGTCACGGGAGGTCTTGCGTTAATTGTATTACACCTTGTATATTCAACAACTTTTAAAATACTTGAAAACACGTTAAGGGCCTGCGCAGACGAGACTTTTTGTGTGGATGAGTCTGTGGCGCACAAAATGTCTGCATGACATACAAAAAGTCCGTCGCGGATTTTACGCGGACTTAACGCACACGACGCACATCTTCGGTCATTCTATACGTATTCGAGTGCAGATTGCAAACTAAAAGTGAGCCGTCTGCGTTAGCACGCGTTGAAGCAAACGTTCTATTTTTTTCGCGCACTTTTGTGCGACGCGTCGCGGCGTAATCTGCCAGAATGACACGGAATTTTTGGCCGCCGGACTTTTTGCGCGTCGTATGCGTTACTGCATATAATTGCTTAGGTTCTATTTTCACAGACTAAAAAGTGCGTCACGGATAGTCTGTCGTCTGCGCAGACCCTAATAGTTATTCTTACCCTTTTAACAGCAAGTCGTGGATCATCGCTATAAGGATCGAAAGTGCCGACCCGTCTGAACGGAGGCCATTCCTCTTCGTCGGTCGGACTGTCGTTGTGCTCGCCTATTTCTTCACCACTACACATTACAATAATACTTTGGTTATTTGGCAATAAAGGTGGGTAGCGAGACCCTGGCAAAAGCGTGGTTGAAGATGTAGGGTGAAATCACATATACACAGATCAGAATTTTCGAGTATCTCTTTCTAATTCTGCCACGTAAAGACGTCTTTTGGTGGAGCGAGAAGTCTGATCGCAACCATGTTTATTCGCGTTGCAAGAACTTTAACGTGTAATGGGACCTCTCGTTTTAGTGAGTTACAATTCTATGTGACAGAAAGGGAAAAAAAATGCAAAAAAAAAACTGATCTGTGCGTTTAAATGTGATTTCACCTGTAAGCAAATTAACGTGGCTGCGTAAATATTGCGCGAATGGATACCGCGTTTCGCAACTAAAGTTAGCGTGACAACTGCGCGGCGTGACTGCCAGGGCTAATAGTAACGTAAAAATATAAGTTTGTATTCTATTCTCATTAGTTTAAGTTCCATTTTGCGATACTCAGTGTGAAAGAGGTCTTCGGGGACCACATGGCACAAAGTTTCAGGCCAAAATTATGAGAATGGAGGGTATAAGGGGTAAAGAAGTCAACAAAGCGGAGAAAAATTCAATCGGAAAGTATGGCTTTTTTTTCTCGGCTTTCATTGTACAAATGTTATGATTATGTTATTTTAATAGTTGTGCTAAATAAAATAAGTTTATTGGGTATTCGCAACGTTATGAGTTATGAGAAAAATAACAGGTTACAACGAGAACAAAGTGACGACAGTTATAGACGCGTAATCGGCTAGAGCCCATCATTTAGAGCTTTTATGTCCATGCAGTAAAAAAGAATAGTTCGACGCGGTGTCTAGCGACGTCCTAACCAAAACAAGGCTTATGATGTCGCTTTCGTTTAATAGCAAAATTATTTCAGGCCGATTACATGTCGACAAGTCTGTTCACTTCCTCAGAGAGAAAAAAACAGTATAGAATGAAACATTACCTTAACTATTTATAGAAAACTGGACCAATAACATTCTTACTATTGCGTGCATTACTTTTATAAAAAATCGACAAAAAAATGCCAGGATTTAATGAAAAAATGAATAAAAGAAGCATGCAGCTGGCAATAAAATAATTTTCCATGCTTACAACATTAAATGTTACCTTGTGGTCGACCGTTTGAGCCCACTTCGTTATGAGCAAGCAATAAGCAGAGGAACATATCGTTAGCTAACGTTAAAGGCGTGACACACAGAAGGTATTAGGGTCGTAAGACAGAAGTGAGTCAATAGCATATTCTTGGCTTTTATTATTAACTAGTGGACGTCACGCGGTTTCACCCGCGTAGTTCCCGTTCCCGTGGGATTACAGGAATAAAAAGTAGCCTATGTCACACGGGGATAGTGTAGTTTTCCAACAGTGAAAGAATTTTTCAGATCGGTCCAGTCATTTTTAAGTTTATTCATTCATCATCTGCTTAGCCTTTTCCCAACTATGTCGGGGTCGGCTTCCAGTCTAATTAAATGAAGCTGAATACCAGTATTTTACATGGAGCGACTGCCTACCTGAACTCCACAACCCAGTTCATACTGGGTCCACTGGGTCGATACCACTTGGTAAGACTGGTTGTCAGACTTTTTGGGCCACTGACTACCTGTTACTTACGACTGTCAAAGATGGACAAATGACAGCCGGGACCAACGGCTTAATGTGCTTTCCGAGGCACGGAGGAATCCCGGTATGTAATGGGTGGCACCCATCCACAGAACAACCTAGGCAAGCACAGCTTAACCTAAAGATCGACCCGAGCGGCTGTTATTATTTTAGCCACGGGCCTCCTAAAGTTAAGTATAACCAAAAAAAGATTTTGATAAAATGTTTCCCGAGTTTCCTCCGTGCCTCGGTAAGCTCGTTAAGCTGTTGGTGCCGGCTGTCATTTGTAGATGTTTGACAGTAGTTACAGGTATTCAGTGGCCCAAAAAGTCTGACAACCAGTCTTACCAAGGGGCATCGTATTACCCAGTACTAACTGGGTTGTGGAGGTCAGATAGGCAGTCACTCCATGTAAAATACTGGTATTCAGCTGTATCTGGTTAGAATGGAAGCCGACCCCAACATGGGAAAAGGCTAGGCAGATGATGTTGTTTCCCATAACAGGTATCTACTAAAATGTTTGGTGTTAAAAGACAAGAACATTCCATTAGAACATCTCCACAACTTTCCATCTCAAATACAATCTGTGTGTCGACGTCTCTATAGCAAGCTATGAGTGACTTTAGCAGGCTATGTAATCATTATTTCGAAGAAACTAGATTTTTGTTAAAATATCTTAGACAAAAATTAAGTAAGCATGTAGAATTTTAACTATTTCGACTTTATTAAAGTTATTTACTTATTACGTTAGTAGTAATATTAATTTTAGAATATGACTAACAGATTATTCAAAAATAATATCTATTATTTTCTGCCCTACATCCAAGATTGCCTTGTAAATATAATTTAAATACTAAAAGGCCTAATCGTGCACATCCGTGCCGTATCAGGGACGTAGCCGGGGCATGTGGCCTTCTACTCACATTAACAGAAGTGTGAACGACTTCATAAAAACACAAGTTTAAAAAAATCACGTACGGTCGAACAAGCTATTTGGTTTAATACAATGTAATTTGTTGTTTAAACTGTAAACCAAATAATAATAATAATAATTTTATTGTCAGGCGACTAAGGCCCATAGATAAAATATTAACAACAATAATATACTAATACATATTTTAAACCACAGGAGATTAAAACTATACACGCAACGTTGTCGGCGTCGTGTTTCGCTGCGTGGTGACACCCTTCGGCCAAAAGTCCTCCTTCATGCAGGTCTGTAAATGGTGGGTTGGAACTAGTACCACAAATGACTTAAAATTGATATTGTGGCGCGATTCCAACCTTTCGACCCTCAGACTCCAGTTGGTCTTCACTTTCAAATACTGCACCACTTAGATTGCTTGCTGGCTTTTAATAGCTTGTTCGACCGTACGTTTGGAAAAAAAAACATTGTGTAGGTACAATGATTTTTTTGTTTTGGTAACACCACGCCCACCAGCAGCCCAAGTTACGTAGACGCGGCACAGATGTGTTTATTAAGACTTAAATTAATCGCATATTATGCAGTACACTCACCTAAACAGCTGTGACGTAGTATACTTGTACAGCGGCGTCATAGCGACGCCAGTGACGTCCCAGAAGCGAACGGATCCGTCCTCGTGACCCGTCAGTAACAGTTGTCGCTCGACGTGTTCGGTAGACTCCGTGATGCCGCCCGAGATCGGCCACGCGCTCTCCGAGTACACGTTGTCGCTTTGCTGTTGACCTGCGAGGTAATTTAAATCTTATAGATAGGACAAAGAAGGACAGTCAAAGTGCGAAATGGTCGAGAGATTTTCAAACACATTTGATTTCCGTATATTGAGCGTTAATAACTTTTTCGGGGGAAAAACATAAGCCTTAGGGCCTGCGCAGACGACAGACTTTTTGTGAGTCTGTGGCGCACAAAATGTCTGCATGACATACAAAAAGTCCGTCGCGAATTTTACGCAGACTCAACGCACACGACGCACATCTTCGATCATTCTATTGGAGTGCAGATTGCATACTAAAAGTGTGCGCCGTCTGCGTTAGCGCGCGTTGAAGCAAACGTTCTATTTTTTTCGCGCACTTTTGTGCGACGCGGCGCGGCGTGATCTGCCAGAATGACACTGAATTTTAGGCCGCCGGACTTTTTTGCGCGTCGTATACGTTACTGCATATAATTGCTTAGGTACTATTTTCACAGACTAAAAGGTACTTCATGGATAGTCTGTCGTCTGCGCAGGCCCTTAGGGTCAGCACACACCGAAACGCGACGCGACGCTGCGCGCAGAGCGACTCAAAATATATCTTTATTTACTACACGAAAAGATACAGTTACTGTTCCTGCAAGTAATAATTGACCAAGAGATTAGCTGACCTTTTCATTTCTTGACTGTAAGTTAATCAAGAGGAGAGATTTTAAATGTCAACACACTCTAAATTTTTGGAATGAATTGTATTTTTTTCCTTGACAGATTCGGATGTCTATGGGAGATACGAGGACAAACCTAGTTGTACTCGAAATTGTAGATCACATTGGGATTTTAGCCTGAATAGGGTAGGTAGATGACAAAAAAAATCTAATAATAAACGTTAGATAGATTTCCAAAAAATATTGGACACATATTTTTTATTTTTTCACGTAAACAAAAAATGAAGACGATACAGTGCGTCGAAAACACGTGTGACGTCACAATTGAGTACATTGTTTACTCAAATGTGACGTCGCAAGCCCCTACTCATGATATTCGACACGTTTTATCTCCGTCAATTTTTATTAATTTGATAAAACAAATAACACGTATCCAATATTTTTCGATAATGTAACTGACAGGCTAAACAGAATCATATTTTTGAAGTGAAAACTTCTTTAGGCGCGTTGAGCACTTTTTGGGTGATGGAAAAACATTGAACTCATCGTCACGTAACGTGCGGTCACGCTTCGTAGCCGTTCGTAGCACTCGTAGCATCCGCTACGGCGTAGCACCACATAGGCATGCGCGGGGCATAACCAGTGCTACGACTGGGGGGTCTGTGTAATTTTTGTTTTTTTTAGTCAGTCGTCATCACTATTCTACGAGGCTCTTATGCCAAATGTACTCACCAGCAGCCACAATATTGTCGTACACGTTGGAAGCCACATTGTCGACCAACTGCGCCGTAGTGACGGCAGACGCGTGTATGGACACGAGGTAGGGCAGACGGAGAGGACGCCAGCGGTCGTCGCACAGGTCTATCACTACTAGCTCTTCTTCAGCTAGTACCACCTGGAAAATATATAAGTGTCAGTTCGATATGTTTACAGTCCAGGCCCCTTATTCACAACGCTTCGATTCGATTTTCGATTCGGTAAGTCGTATGTCCATCTTTTTTTGACATTACGAAATCGAGCGAGATAGACATACGACTTTCCGAATCGAAAATCGAATCGAAGGGTTGTGAATAGCTCGCCGCGGGAGACGCCCCGGGCGTCGGGGGCCACCACCACGTGGCCCCCGGCCACCGTAGGCGCGGGCCTGTGGACGGTGAGCTATGGGCTAGCTCGCCGTCCGTCCGTCTCATGACGACAGGCCGTGTCGACGGCGCGTTCGTGTTCCACGCGCGCCTCAAAGAGAGTCAGCAAAAAGGAAGGGGTCCGTAAGGACCGATGCCTGCCGGGGTTGCGGGACTATTCGAAAGAGATACCGTGGCCCCGGAACACAAAGGGCGATGAAGGAACATGGATGGGTTTTAGTCAGTAAAAGTCTGACACTCCCTCCTGCTCCGCCCAGAGCGGGAGGGGTTATTTGATGATTTCCCATCCGAAAAAAAAAAAAAAAAAAAAAAAAAAAAAAAAGGGTTGTGAATAGCTATGCTGGTCATGTTTTAAACTTGCGCACTTGTAAAACTGCAAATCATTTGTTAACATTGACTATCACAGCACGCACACGCGCGTCACGTAACTCTAGCGCTGAACGAAACGTGGAGGGGATAGCTGCGCATGTTATACGACTGGAGAGCCAATCGGCGCAGCGCACGCCCCAAGACATTCTTATTTTTTACTTCTGCGCAATAACGGTCAACGCTAGAGTTACGTGCCGCGACCTGTAGTATGCAGTTTAATATCTACTAATGCAGTTTCTAAAGTCTTTAAAAAAACAATTTCAACTAAAAAAGAGATTTTTACATTATTCAGATATGGATACTTTGAATTAAACGGTTGGCGAGGAGCACTTAGGTATTGCATTTAACAAGTAGAAAATCGTCTACGTTAACAAGGCAAGTATGAAACTTACCAAAGCTGCGGCGACTTGGTTGACGGTTTGTAGCAGCATCTGCGCGGGAGTGTCCGGCCGGTCCTCTTGTAGCGGCACGCCGTCCGGCGGCACCGGCGTCGTTGTGAAGAAGTCGATTACCTGACGGACACAAACAGATTATAAAAGACGACTGAAGCTTACGAAGACTCAATAAAACAAGATGGATGGATTATTTGAGGAATAACAGGTTCGAATGGAAGACAATATAAAAACGAAGTGCGCCGATACCAAGTTATATGAGACAACGGTCGGAAGATTGTGAGGAAGGTTCATCAATACCCTTATTCCAATAATTACGGCTCGTCGCAGCATGTCAGGAAAACTCATTCAAACATGTCTGTCAGCCGTCATCTCAGTGTTATTATTTGGTGAGACACCTTATCAGTTAAACTCTTTGTAACATATTTTTTGTTTATTGAATACTTACTCGGCTAGTAAAATCGAAGGCGACGTGTTTCTCTCCCTGTTGCACTGTGACTGTGTATTTGTCGGAGTATGAAGCTCGCGGCATACCACCTGCAAACAAAATACTATTGTTTAGACCAGCAAGAAAAAAAAATAGTACTGTAGTGTGAATGGTGAGACACAGGCAAAGATAATCTGCGATGGCGCCACCATAGCTGGGGGTCTAAAATGGCCGCATTAGCAGAATCCACGCAGTATCTTAGTAGGAATCACGTTAAAAATTTAAAATTCTTAAAATGGACTTTATCATCATGAGCATAAAGTCCATTTTAAGGATTTTAAATTTTTAACCTGATTCATATTTCGATTCTGCTAAAGCGGCCCTTTTAGATCTCGAGGTCTTAATTTGACCAATGAGGTTAAGCTATTTTGAAATATAAAATGACATTACCACATTTTCAACCAATGACGATGTTGGGAACCAGCTATGCTAGCGCCATTAGTTCCACAGTTTCCTTCCCCATTGGACGCGCACACTAGTTCACACTACGTATTCTGTTTTACCACACAAAATATGTGAATTACACAAAGTTTGACGTTTGTGTGCAAAACAGTTCCCAAAATTAAAAAAATATCGGCCCCGGTTACGAAAAGTCGATCTCATCTCTGATTTTGTCAAATCTCATGGGCCATTGTAATTGGCTGACATAAATAACAATCGTACAAACTGCCTTGGATTTGATAATAGATCAGATTGAACAGGTTTTTCGAAGACAGTGTTTCATGTTTGTGAAATCCTAGTTTTGCAACTATATAACCTCCTTACACAAAACTCAGTATATTCCTGTAAATAGTTTACTATGGATTTTTGAGGTTTAAAATGGTAAAAAATACCTTACCTGCATAAATAGTGATCTCGTCGCCATGGACGCTGGTCCTGTTCAGGATTTTATTGATGGCCTTGCAGGGGTAGGGTCCGTATGGTGTGATGGGCTCCTTCAGGGGCCGGTCACTAGCCGCGCCAGCCACTTCCCAAGTCACGTACGAGCCGTCGTTGTGGGATGACGTGAAGTGCTCGCCTGTGGAAACAGTTGGATAATTTAATCGTTATAGGCATACCAATGTATCTTTGGACAAAATACAGGAGACAGATCCATCGATACTATCGGTACTCATCACTCTGGTATTACTTTCTTTTGTAAAATTCGTAAGATAATTAAGTTAACCCTTATTCAATTCGAAATAACGTAAAAGATTTATCATTTCAGTGATTTCGCTAGTATTCAGTCATGCAGTTTTAGTTTTGCAAACTTGGGAAGCCTTCAAACCTTGAAGGCTCTGATTGGACACGCGAACTCCTGTGCCAGACTGTTCTAAACAAGCCGGTTTACAACAGTGCGTCAACAATGCGTGCTGTTGTAAAACCGCCGGTGGAGACCGATGTGGAGGTGTGTGGAGGACTTGTTCACAACAGTCTGGCCCACGCTTAAGTCAGAATGGTGCATGTGACCAGACCTCAAATGTCTTGGGAACCTGGACGCAATAGTAAAGTCTTTATAATTTTTGTTTTTTCAAAGATTCCTATTACTTATTTTAAAACTTATTTCTACTCTACTTTCTGTTACTGCTACATACCCTCATCATTCCAACACAGGCTCTCGAGCTGTTGATTGGACACGAAGGTGTGCGTAGGCGCAGCGGCGGCGCGGTCCCATAGCACGACGAGTCCTCTGTTGTAACCAATCAGCAGGCGGGACGGGACCTTCGGGTGCTCGCAGATGGCTTCTACCGCACCTGGGTTCACTTTGAAGTCTTCTGGACAACTGGAAATTAAAGAAAAAGGAGGTGAGTTTTTTTTTTAATGAAAACTTTAGTTTATGCCCGCGACTTTATCTGCTTGAACATTGACTGGAATAATCGTGTACCAATAGGGTAGATGACAAAAAAAAAACTAATTAGTCCGCCAGATAGATTTCCAAAAAATGTTGAACACATATTTTTTATTTTTTCACGTAAACATAAAATGAAGACGATACAGTGCGTCGAAAACTCGTGTGACCTGACGTCACATTCGAGTACATTTTTTACTCAAATGTGACGTCACAAGCCCCCACTCATGACACGTTTTATATTCGTAAATTATTAATTTGATAAAACAAAAAACACGTATCCAATATTTTTCGATAATCTAACTAACGGACTAAACAGAATCATATTTTTTTTAGTCAATCATCATCCCTATCATCATCGAAATCGTTCGTTCAGGCGTTTTTGCGATATTGAGTAATCATCTAAACAACTTTCAAAATTATAATATTAATAGGATCAGCCTACAGCAGTCCACTGCTGGACAAATGCCACTTCAATTGCACGCCGTTTAATATGATTCTTAACAACTTTTCAGCCGACCACCCTGCAAAGACCGTCGCTCTACCTAGCCTAAGGTGGTTGTACCTTCATCATCATCATCAGCCTATTAATGTCCCCACTGCTGGGACACAGGCTTCTTCACTGTAAGAGGGAGTGGGCTATAATCCACCAGGCGAGCCCGGTGCGGATTGGTAGATGTCACATGTCTTCGAATTTTTTGGTTCTAGGACATGCCGGTTTCCTCACGATGTTTTCCTTCACCGTTTTGAGAGCAGTGGTGATGAAATAAATTACACAAAGTAATGCGCCTGTCTGCGTTAGAACCTACGCGGCCACCGCTGCTACCTTACAATATGCCAAAAATGAAGATCTATCATTTTTAAACCTTATCTTTTTCTACTCGAGACAGCTTTCAGTACAAATCCGTAGCTGATCGTAATTATGTGTATGAATACTACTATAACATCAGTATATGTAAACCAAGCGAATGAATGGATATTGAAAGACGGCCGGAAACTACATTCATAAAATCTTTCATGTGTAACACAACAGACCGACACCTGAATCAGAAATAAATCAATCAACATTTATTTCACACAGAAATATCGTTTTGTTAGTAAACGTTTGTAAAAACATAAACAATTTGAATAATTGTTGGATGTTTCTGACTGGATTAGAGGAGATTTGTTTCAAACAATCTTTTGGACTGTTGACCCAGTGAAGGTCTCGAATTCTTACGCATTTCTTTATTCATACAAAAACTTGTTCTTACAATTTGCACTGAAGCGTACGCAAACCAACAACGTAACATTAGAACTTTTCAAAATCAAAAAACAAAGCCCGGAGGAACCGCTGAACCGGATTTTTTTTAATTGCTCAGGAGCAACCAGTGTTTACTTAGCATTGACCGCTGGGTGACAGTAGCACAAGACCTGTCGTTGGGGCGATGCTCGGGGAGGCTTAGGGGCCGCCTCTACGAGCGAGAGAATCGCGGCGATTCAACGTATTCCTATACGAAGATATCGCCGCGATTCACTCGCTCGTGGAGACGGCCCCGAAGAGAGTGTATAGAAAAAAGTGGTAAGGACGATAATATCGCCGCGATTCTCTCGCTCGTGGAGGCGGCCCCTTATGTGCAGTAGTGGTGTCTTTCGGGTGACATTATGTCAGAGGATCTCATATCCCTACCTTTTAAGGAACTGCTACTTAAGTGCAGGTCTGACTCTGTCCTCTATTTCAAATAAAGTAGTTTTACTTACTTTTGCATAACAACATCCTGATATATCACATCTTCGGTGACGGAGAACGTGTTAAGGTCCAGGTTGTATACGTTCCCTCCCTCGGTACCGATCAGCAGGTGCTTGCCCGTCGACTCGACGCACAGCGACGAGATCTTCTTGTTCTTGCCCTCGAATATGTATGACTTCAGGTCCACTAGAGATTTTTCGTTTATCTCCCATAAGTGGAGGCTGTTGTCGTCGGAGAGTGATATAAGACGGCCTGTGCCTGAAAGGAGAATGAAATAATGGATTATATATATTTTTTTTAAGTATTGTTATACCTTCCTGGCCCTTTATCTTAAATGTGGTGTTCACTAGAAACACTAGTTAGGGGCTAAGTAGGGTTTAGAATAAAATCACCAAATTATCAGTAAGTAGATGAACCACTTCAAGGGTACGTGCACTCGCTGCCCGGGATAAGTGTGGACTGGTCGACACGGAACCTTAAAGCTCACGCTACGTTTATTAGTATATTACATCATTTGGTCAATTCAGGCTGTGGATGACCACAGCCTGAATTGACCAAATGCTGGGTATAGGCGTCTCATTTCTTGTACCAATCTCCGCGGTCGTGTGCCAGCCTCATCAAGCTTTTCCCCCGATGGCAAATATTATGTCGTCTGCCCATCTTGGCCCTTACCCCAATGTATTTGGGGCCAACGCAACACGCATTTTTCGTATCAACCGTTACTATGCATCATTTTCCGATTCTAACCGCCTCGTACATTCAGATATATATATTTTTGTGTCGTATGCAAATAAAAAATGTGCTCCTAAAGTAGTGCTCATTTTAGTTTTATCTGTTGATTACGTGATTCCCGACAAAAATAGTCGACTTCCCGTTTTGCTACTAACTGATGCTGTCATCCAACATCCTGGATGACTTCTCAAACGCAGATTATTCACAGTAAGTAGGTATGTTTCGGGGATGTTCAGGGCCGGATCTAGGGGGGGGCAAGCCGGGGCCCATGCCCCGGGCGGCAAGTTTAGGGGGCGGCAAATTCAAGCTTGGCTGACTTACGGTCAAAGTTGCGATAATGATGAGTTGTAACGATACAACTCATTGATTTCTATCCGACTGGAAAACTGTTCCTGTTGAAGAAGAAGGAGCGCCCTGCAGACACCCCATATGCATACTAGCCCATCGATTTAGATGAGGAAGACAAACTCTGAGAGCTAAACTGTAAACCGCCTATTTCAGCACCTGGCTACTGAGGATCTGGCGGACCCGCTTAGATGCCGCTGCCTCGCAGAGCAACTGCGCAGTTGTCAGACTCCTCGACTCTCCCCATAGCTCAGGATTTCTACCTCGAGAAAAGATTGGAGGCACTCCTATACCATGCCAAACCTATGCCGTACCAACTTCTGCTGCATAATCAGGGCCTATCGGAGGAATAGAGATATCATCTATGTACGACTGGGCGCTTCGCGGTTAGCTTCTTCATGGTGTTTGTGTCATCTGTTATGCTGATGACACGCTGGTGAAGGCAAACGTTTCGGCAGGTCGTCTCTTGTATCTTGGCGACAGTTCTGGGGTCGTAGATGGGATCCGAGTCGACGATGAAGTACCTGGGACTTGTCCCTAATAGCCGCATTTTCAGTAGTTGACACCCCGGTTGATGGGCACCGCGAACTTAATCTCGTGGCTACTGCCCAATCTGAGGGGATCCAATTTCTACAGAAGATTATGGTATAGGATATATGGGGATCGTACGGTCCATAGCGCCCTATGGAGTGCCAGTATGGGCGAACAACTTGACGACCTAAATACTGTAATTTAGCGATGAACCCAGAGAGCGATGGCCGTCAGAGTGAAGAGAATAAATCAAACGGTCTCCTTCAAGGCGGCGAGCTTTTTGGCCGGATCACCACCATGAAATCTTGACGTTATAGTCTTTACACAGAGCAAGTACCTGATGCGCCGCCAACGACATGATGTCAAGGTGTACAGGGCTGTGCTCCACCAGTTCCTAGTGGTGGAATGAGAAGTTCGCCAACACAGGTCCGAAACCCAGTGCACATCACTTTTACGGCGATAAGACCCGTGACGAAGAAGTGGCATAAGAAGACGGCATGGCGCTCTCATTTTCCGTCTGGCACAGGTACTCTCCGGGCATTCACTACTGTGGAGACTGCTCCGAAGTCATCACAGAACTTATTAAAAATTATTTGCGATCATCTATGAGCCAGGAACGTTTGTCAAGTCTCGCAATCTTAGCGATAGAAAATCGAATGGCACATGAAATAAATTATGACAAGGCCATAGACTTCTTTGCAGAACAAAAAGCTAGAAGAGTAAAATGATAATTTCAATTTGAAGTACAATACAATAATACATCCAACTCGTTTTGTTTCAAAGCACAGGGTAGGTGCTTTCATAACAACAATATATGTCCTACACGTTCATGTATGTAGGTATATTTGTAAATATATAGTGTAAACACAGAAAGAGCAACGCTAGTTAGGTCCTTGTGGCATTCTATCTGCGAGGCTTATGCAGGGACGGAACTATATAAGGGCTTTTTGAGCTGCAGCCCAGGGCCCCGCGTGGATATAAAGGGCCCTCAGTCACCTTTTGCAAAAATTGGAGCATGTGGACATTTTGATCTCAAGATCTTTCTCTGAGGAAAGACGTAAAATTTTCGAGCTCGCTTCGCTCGCTCTTACAGCCTTGTTTCTCTTGAATTTTAACTTTGTCCATAAGTCACCTAAGTAACTCCGGTAGTTCGAAACAATTCTAACCTGTCCAAGGTAGGTAAACTGTTAAGTTTTCCAACTGGCTTTGCTTGCTTTAGACTACTTTCTTTAGACTTTGTCTAAAAGTCGACCTGTTACCCATTCCTGTATGAAGGATCGAAACAATTCAAACCTATCTAAAGCAAGGTGTCAAAAAATTTTCGAGCTCGCTTCACTCGCTCATGCAGTCAAATTCCTCCTTAATCTTAACTTTTGAAGTCAACCAAGTAACTCCTGTATGAAGTGACGAAATAGTTCTAATCTGTCCAAAGTAGGGTGTTAACATTTTTGAGCTCGTTTCGCTCGCTCTTGGAGCCTTTTCAAATAACTCTTCAAAACCTAAACTAACCAATCCGAGGTCACGGAGGTGCTAACATTTTTGAAGTGGCTATATGTACTTCAGCTGCATCCGTAAATAGTAAACTTAAAAATCGCACCCTTCTGATAGGCCCCCCTTCTGGCCCAAAAGCTGGCGACGCCCTTGGCCAGGCCCCCAAGTAGTATTAGCCCAGGGCCCAACAAACTCATGGTCCACCCCTGGGCCTATGGCCATCATTAGGCGTCTGATGACTGAAATAATGATGATGATAAAAATAAAAATATAGATGGGCGGGGGCGGCATTTTTCAGTTTTTGCCCCGCCTCGAAAAAATTCAAGATCCGGGGCTGCCAATTTTGTGCCGGGAACTACGACACAGGAGTTGCTAATGCCTGACAACTGTTGATAACCTCGCCCTTATCACTTGGTAGGAACCGATCAATGAACTATTAGTTTTGTCTTTAGGATATTCTACAACTACCTAAGTACCTACCTAACCCCAGAGTCCAGGTTTTGCTGTTAATTCATTGCATTCTTATCATTACTGCCAAATATTATCTTTCGATAAGATCTGTCCAAATTAAATATCGAAAACTTCGACGCTTAATATGTTTATGTTTGCATTTTCTTATCAAACACAACTAGGCCCTAAAATATGTAATAATATCTGATATCGAATATTATACATATATGTACCTACTTTAACATAGTGCTAAAGTGCAAGCGTAGCGTACAAGTGTACAGTCATGCGCACTAATAAGCATACGCCTAGCAACATAAATAGTGTTTTTCTCCTATTGTATTGATGGTAATGTCATGCTGTTACGAGCATGGTACGGTTTGAAGCTAGTCCTCGTGACTGTACATGGAGTAATCTAAAAAAGGGCGTAAATAGGTTCGTGAGTGTGACACAGATGAATAATGTCCTAAAATAATACGTTATCAAAGTCACTGGGTGTGACTAAACGTTTCATAATAAACTGAATGCGTGGGCGCAGGCAAGCTGCTATGAACTAACGAAATATGTGTTTTATTTCTATCTGTGGATATTTTAAGACGAATAAAACGTAATTTAATAGGACTGCTCATGGTTTCGGAGAAAACTACTGTTGTGATGTTTTTATGGAGTTAAATTAACCGTTTGAGATGTTTTCTTTTAAGATTTTTATTTCAGTAAATACTTATCAGAATAGTATGTAGATGTTCGACTAAGATATTCTATAGCATAACAACATCATTTCAATTTATTAGTCATCAAGACCCTAATCAGATCCAAATGATCAAAATAAAATAAGTCATCCATTAGCTGAAACATTATCTAATCCAGTTAGTGGCTCACCTTAAAATATTTCACATAGCACAACTTTATAATGTTATCAGTAGTCTGTCATGTTACTGTGCCATGTCTGATTGTATTTAGCAACTTTTAATTTTATTGCACTGAGGGGTTTCGTATAAGGCGACTAATGTCTGAGGCAGAACACCTTGCGCCTCCGTAGACCAGAGAATGGGCAGCAGCGTTTTCTGTTAAGTAGTCTTTCATCACTGCGATCTCCAATCCGCCTGCCAAGCGTGGAGATTACGGCAAATTCCTCCCATCATGGGAGAGGCTTATGTCCAGCAGTGGACGTTATGGGCTGTTGTAGTAGTAGTAGTAGTAGAGGGGTTTCACTATTCAGTCTACTGCGATTGCAGGCCTTTAAAAGAGTCGTATCTCATCCTACCATCTCTTTCATATGTTCAAGAATGTTTACAATAAATGCACTCATTCTACATTCTGACTATCTTCAGCGAAATAGCGTTATTCTTCGTCAGCGTCATGGCGGTAGTGTTCTGTTTACTTCATCAAATCATTATCTATTTAGCCTTTTTTTTCCAACTATGTTAGGGTCGGTTTCCAGTCTATAGGCTCCGCCAGATAAGTAAGAATTAAAGGTAATTGCTCTTTCCTTAATTTATCTGCGTAGGTACCCCAAAAATACATTATGAATCGTTTTTTATTACTAGAAAAAGTCAAGGATCACGATAAAGGTCGTTTCGGGACAAGTTTATGTCATTATTTCTGTTTTCGGAATTATGTATTTGAATAAATGTATGCGGGTTAATGACCTTTAATTCTTACTTATCTGGCGGAGACTATAGCCAGATGCATCCAAACACAAATATTTTAGATGGAGCGACTGCCTAACAATAACCCGGTTTTTGGGTAACCTTGGCAAGAGGTACTTCACCGACTGCTGGGTCTGTCCTCTCTTTGTTTGTGCCAAGATCCACGTTCTACAGCCAGCCTCATCCAAGAGGTACTTACCAGGTATAAAATGTATCTGTGTGACGGCCGAGTCCGAGTTTGTGTGCTGTCCATACAGTTCGACGCCGGGTCTGCCGTAGACCTTGAGAGCGCCGGTAGCTGTGCCGAGGGCCACCACTCGCAGGAGCGGGTCCCATGCTAGCGCTGATGCTCTGTGTGGGAAACCGTGCTGGACAGTCTGTGGACAAAGAAGAATAGACTAGTTAGCTTTTTGTTTACGGAGGAGTTATTCCCCAATATGTGGGAGAATACACAAGTTCATTAAAAAAATGATGGTTTATCTTTAAGGTGGTAAAATTAATTTTTGACTGGCAACAATATAACGTTCCCACTGCAGGGACACAGGTCTTCTATCTGTGAGAAATCGTGTGGTGAATCAAGGCCCAATCTATCATGGGGTTTTGGTTTCCGCACTTAATCCTTAAAGTGGACCATTGTGCGTGTAAGACTATCTGTGAGAAACCGCGTGGTAAATCAATGCCCAATCCACCCGTGATTCACCACGCGGTCCTAGTGATGGATGGTGCAAAAGTAGGTTTGTCTGCTCCGACCGAGGTATTAATATTTGACGTGATGATGAAAACACTTTATTTGCAAGCAATTTCAGATAAGATTTTGTCAGGAAAAAACAAGTTATTTACAAGTATCTTTCCTTAAAAGATTTTGTCAAGAAGAAACAAGTTGTTTACGAGTATCTTTCCTTAATTTAAAATTAGCCACTATTTGTCACCATATCAGCACATAAGCGACGAGAAATAAAGCCATAGGCATTTTCTATCGGTGCAATTCCGAAAAAAAAAAACGAATCGCACTAGTTTATATTCCGTAACCTTCCCTAAATAAAAAAAAAGTAAAAAGGAAACAGCATAAATTATCAGCAGGATTGCCTATTTATAAGCCAATTACATCCTACAAATGTAAATAGGCGGGTAATTAAGTGATAGAATGAGGTTTTTGTTGCCGTTTTGACACCTCCAACACAAAAGGCTGACGTCACGAAACGTGCAAAGATGTCTGACTCATACTAGTACTTGTTATGTAGTACTTGGTATGTACTAGCAACTGGGAAGTGTTGTGGGCATCGATATAGCAAAAAAAAACGGTTTTTCCTTTACTAAACTTAGTCTTTTGACGGTTACAAAATTAATTATTCCTGTGTTTTGCATGGTTACCTACTGAGATTTGAACATATTTACACATTGTTTATCTAAGAAAGCCATCATTACTAACTTTTACTGCCCCTCCATATCTCCCTAAATGTCAACCAAACATCTGGTTTAGATACTAAAACATACGCCTCGACTTGAGAACCTCTTGCTTTTTTTCGTCGGTTAAAAAAGGGGCAGTAATGGAGTAATTAAATCCTTTTAGGACACAGCTATCATTTTTTTGTATACCATCGCGTGCCTGCAGTCATTGAGTGTTATATCCAAACGCATAATTATCTTGCACTTACGTATTAACAAACGGTTACTATAAAAATATAATGACGCTTAGTTATCGACTATAAATAGGGACGTGGGAACTCGCATGGACAAACGTGTCGTCGGTAAATTGCATAGGTATGTGATACTCCTGCGAATACCTGAGTATGCGAGATAATTATGTTATGTATGAATTCTTACGAATGTACTTACTCGTACGTAGCAAAGCAAATCTTAAGCCAAGGGATTTGATTACATAAGCATAGCAAAATCGGCTAGTGGAGTGCCTAAGAGTCAATTCCGGTAATTATAGGGTAAGTCGATAGGGGAAACAGCTATAAGATTCCTATTGCTGGGCTACAGGCAATTCCAGAATTTAACGTTTGAGTTAGTTGGTATTTTGTTGTCCAAAAAAAATGTAAGTAGCTATATTTATTATGCATTTTTTTTGTTTTTTTTTTTTTTTAATGTAGTTTTTTTATGTTTATTTATTTATTTTTGGACGAATTAAGAAACCTCCTTTTTTTGAAATCGGTTAAAAACTAGGAACGAATTACGTGATTATCGAAAAAAGATTTGTCGATTTCAACTCGCGAAGTGATTGAAGACTTCGCGAGTTGAAATTAGAAATGTTTCGACGTTTTTGAAGAAAACGTTTGCGAGTCGAAATCAGAAATGTTCGACCGTAGACAGAGAAAACTAAATCTTCTTTTGGTAGTTCCAATGGTAGTGTATACGTGTATTTCAGAGACCAAAAACGTCATAAAATTTTCGGCATTAAACCCTTCACGAATACGGCCTTTTTTAGAACTCAACAATAATTTTGTCATGCATTGTTGTCATAGATTAACTACGTAAGTATTACTTTACTACGCTTCTATAGCGATACGTGGCTAATATGAACTATTTTAAATTAATCACGTACAATACAACTACAAACGTTACGTCGTGTAGCTACAATCAATTTTACTTTTTTGCTCATTTGTGTGTTGTAGAGTAATACGAGTATCTGTCATTTCAAATCCTATTAAAACTTGTGTAATAGAAGCTAGGACGTGCTAAATGAATGGCAGCTATCAATTAACTGAAATAAACTCTGAATTAAAAAGATGAAAGGATTTCCATGTCTACTACGCATTCCGATATTTCGGGAGCTTCAATGCCCAATATTTTTTACATATCATCGCGCTTAAGTATCACCGTGTAGTAAGTAGAGCTGCCTCAATGAGTAGCAGTCATTACAGTCAATGTATCATTCTCGCATTCAAATGCAAAGATAGAGGAGTAATTACCGCTTTTGTTGACCGATATTTGACCATACACACATCATGTTGGTACCACCATATCATTATACGAAATTCAGGCCACGTGAAAGCCAGTCCAATTGAATACAATAGTGAAGGTATTCCGATGTACTAATGACACCTTCTAGCTTTGCTGTCAAACATTTGACGTAAAAATATTAATTGCGATGACTTTAAGAAAACCAATTAAGGTTATTATGAAGTTCACGTTATCGTATAAATCAGCAAAAACCATAAGTAAACAAAACGTTTCTATAATAGACACAAGCATTTATAAATAGTGTTCTAATTAATTTCTATTTAAAGCAGAGGGACGCTCAACCCAATCTTGCACGTTATAGCTTTAGAAACAAGGTGTATTTTCGCATTGCGGATGCTCTGACAAAAGTTCACAGTTCGATGGGTGCCGATTCGGAATGCTGTCGCATTCCTGATCGTTGCCAGCGTGACCGTCGACCTCAAATGGTTGCTTATCACACAGGTATTGTGTCATCTTCGGTTAAAACAGCTGCTGTTTCATAGAATAGACGGCTTTGTTTGAACTGTAAAGTTTCCTTGAGTCTGTGGGAATTTTCCCGTTAGTCTAATAAATAATAATAATATATCAAATAATATATTTTATTCTATAAGCTGTAGACAGCTATGGGACAAGCCAATCCAATGATCAATTCAATTTTTATATTCTCCTTTATCTTTGGGGCGTTCAGTCTATCCAATTGAGCTGAATACCAGTATTTTACATACTGACTGCCTATCTGAACTCCACAACCCAGTGACTGATAATACTGTAAGCCTTGGTAAGACTGATTGTCATGCTTTTGACTATCCGTTACGATTGACAAAGTTCTACGACATGACAGCCAAGATATACGCCAAAAAAATCTTCAATTCTTCATACTTCTCAAGTTAAAGTACTTACGGGATAAAAATCACGGATATTAACTCGTAAGTACTTTCAAGTGTAGTGAAAAACCATGAAAGTCTAAAACAGTATATTAATATTAGTATTTTTTTTTTTTCAAAAGTTACGCTTCGCCTTTCAATATAACAGTACCTTCCCAAGCTAACAACAACAGTCAACACACAACAAACGAGCTGGTCGGAACAGCCACTGGCGTCCATTGTCCAACTCCGACCACGATTGTGCAACAGAATCTGCTTGTAGTCAGTACACGTGCACTCGCCTACTAACTTCGATAGATAGCTTTTCTGGACCGGTTTACAATAACGGTGGTTCTCAAAGTAGAAGCCAAAACTTGTCTTAAAGTCTAATGAAAAACCTGTATAATGTCACCGAAAATAGCAGAATATTGTAATGGGGAAGGGAATTGTGAAACTTATGGCGCTAGCATAGCTGGTTTCCAACATCGTCATTGGTTGAAAAACTGTAAATGTCAATTTATTTTTGAAAATAGCGTGCTGCGTGACATAGCTATTGGTCAGGTAGGACCTAGCTATGGAAACACCACCTACGGTGAGCTTTGACCGACCTTCCCTATTATGACGAGATTAGACGAGGTCTAGAATAAATCACACAACGAGGGCAAAAATTATGCTGTATGAAACAGACAAGGTCAGAATACCTCGTTATTTCAAGGAGGACATTAATGAATCATAGAGGTGGCTACATACTGGTCTAACACAATTTGAGTTTATCGACACTTGAAGAAGAAGAATAGAGCAAAAGCATCGGAATTTAGAAGAATATTATTTTGAAACATTATCAGGAAGACTAGACGATTTTTGCGAAAAATAGAATTTTTATATAACGCCTTCGCGTATCGAGAAAGCAAAAGTTTGAGTACCCCTGTCGTACACCGTTATGGGTCTTTTCCGTCATACAGCAACTTTAAGGATACAAAGCTCAAGATATGGGCATTATTACGAGGTACGAAGAACCATATTCTGTTGAAAACGTTCTGTTTACCGAGATGATCGCTCAAATCTTGCTTTTTTGGCGCGGTGCAATGCCCTAAGAACGTGATGTTGTTTTAGATGGTCCGAGATCACAGATTTGCTAAGGTTTCATAAAGACTTATATGGAGTTTTGATAAATCTTAGTTAGAGCAAATTGTTATTTTCAGGGCGTTTTCTCCCGATAAAATGACAACAAGAACTCGTGGAATATGTTGAGTGTTTTTAAAGTTTTGTACAGTTTCCTGTGTGCCATTGATAAAACTTATACTATAAAGTGGTTTATATTGGCCCATTGACTTAACTTCCGCTGGCGAAGAGCTTCATAGCATACAAATCGATACGCGAGCAGTATTACTGACATAGCTTTCTGGGATGCCTGAGGCCTGACCAGTTACCAGGATTACCCTAGACTTATAGGTATATTATTATATAACTTCACGCCTTTTATCACCCAAGGGTTAGTCCGAGGTAGTTCACTAACATTTAGCCAGTTACGTTTTAAGTCCCATGTAACGGGGGGCAGCCTATTACCATCAACCGAGCACAGAGCAAATTCAGACTACGTGGCTGCTACTGGGAAATTCCTGATGGACCCAATAACACTTTGCCCGACCTGGGAATCGAACGTAGGACCGCATACTCAGAAGAAGCGCTACTACATCACCGAGGTAGACACATGCATAATTGCCGATAATGTCATAATACTAACTGATGCGATTATTACGAACGTCGTTCATCAATTACGGATAATAGCTGAATGTAAATGACATTGATCATTCATATTCATGATGGGTGAGGAATTTAATCAATGTGCTAACCACATGGGCAATTAGTGTTGCTGTTTGTATATCTGTGGTCATTATGCGTCAGGAGTTGGGCAATTTGGGGGAATACGTTATCAGTTGGCTTAGCTTGATGAGCTTGAAATGTGGGTTTAGTGCAGGGTTGAAGCTTTGAAAGCAGTATATTATAGATATTTTGATAAAGGTATGGATGGATTGTGTAAAAGATGATATAGATGGAAATATGGTGATTACCTAACACAGGATATGCCTCATCTTCTCTCCTGGTCTCCTGTCCATTGTGCATAATTCATTGCATTCTCCAGAACTTTGAATGAGGCAAACGACAGAGCTGTCCAGACTCCAGGTCGCTAAGTACTGGTCGGACAATATCTGAAGAAGCTGATGGAAACGTGTTGAAGAAGACATGAGGCATCCTAATGAATTAATATATGAAAAGAATGATGACGACAGTAAAGAACGTGTTGAAGAAGACATGAGGCATCCTAATGAATTAAGATATGAAAAGAATACTGACGACAGAAAATAACGTGTTGAAGAAGACATAAGGCATCCTAATGAATTAAGATATAAAAAGAATGATGACGACAGTAAAGAAAAAGTGAACAAGATTTTAGTCAAGAAACAGTGAATTATTGCTTCTAAAAGCTTATGCGAAACCGTACAAAATGTAAAAGCATTCACACATCGTCTAAATATATCGCCTCTTATCTAGCAGTCATCCTTAGTGCGGGTGGAAGTCATGAAACCTAGTCAAGACCTAGATCTAGGTAACACTGCACCCATAAATCATCAAGCACTTGGTTTACGAGGAACAATCCGCTCGTAAACTTGCATATCACATTAGCCCCGGTTAACTGGAAGTAATACGATTGTCCACATCAAATTGCACTGATATGCCTACGCACCTTGCAATGATGTCACTGTGCCATTTTACAACTGCGGCTTACGTGCCAAGTGACGTCATTTTATGAGGGCGAATTAACACTCGAGTTCCAAACTTTTGTCGATCGTTTTTTGTTTGTACGGCATGCATCGTTCTAGTTTTTGGTCCTTCCGGGATCGGATTTTGTTAAGTAGGAAGTGGTCAGCCTTTCTTTTCCGTCTATAAGTCGTGCTTGGATTATCTATAAAGGAGTTATGGCAGGTGGATGGACAAATATGTCTACTTGCGTTTCAATGACGTCATGTTCCAAAAATCTGGTTGGCCTTACGATTTGGCAGTTGTTTTGCGTAAAACCAGAAATTGGTGATTAAGTTCTTGGGACCAACATTTTTATGCCAAAATCTGATCAAGATGTTGTAGGGACGGGTTAAAATATCTTTCAATGCCAGAGAAGACAGTGTCTATTTGTACACCACATTACGACCAAACCCCGATAATTGGTGAAGAGTACCAAACACGGGTACTTGGGTAGCAGGCATGTAAATAGACAAAAAATGAAGTAGTAATTTGGAGAGATGGTAGTTAAAACGACCGGATAAGGGGCCACGATTGTCTCGAGTCGAGCATTTCAAAAAGGACCAACAAAAGTTTATGGTTGGACGGTTCTTTAGACGAGTCAATTATTTAAAAATAGACGTCTAACAAAGAAAGTTTTACTCTCTAGCGTTTCAATTCAAGTTTAAAGATTTTAGATAAATATCATTTCGGAAGACATTAGAGGGCAAATTCTCCATTACAAACGTAAGTCTAGTCGCAATCTGATCTTAACGACAATCAATGTCAAAAAATTGCCAAAATGGTTTGGGATGACTGGAGTAAAAATACGGGAATTGTTTCTCAGACATCCTACAGTCTCGTTCTCATATCTGCCCTTATCAACCAAGAGATAACCTGCCCATGTAATTATATAGTGAACAGTGATTAAATAGTCAAAGGTGACGACCCTGGTAGTGGCCTTGACCATTACCGCAGGAGTGCCGATAGTGTAAATATAATTAACGCGCCCGGAATATTTATATAATGTCGTATGAATCACTCTGTTCCGGATAACAGAGAGTTTATTTATTTAGATATGTGTGATGTGCGTGTCGTCACGTTATTCATCCGGCATTTGGACGGGCCTCATCTAGAAAATATACATTGGATGTAGATTGTAAGACTTATGGCTATTATTATATAAGGTACGATTTCTGCACTTTTTAGATGGCGCATCCCAAGAAGACAGTTTGTTTAGTTGTTTATTATCTATATTTAGATAGAAGATCTACTTATCGTTTTTCAACTAAGAAACAAAATATTTTGATTTTTTTATTTCTGAATGGAAACCTGAGTCTCTGTAATATTTGCAAAATTAATTGTGACACTAAAAATTCAGCGCAAACTATAACAAATTCAGGTCTTGCATTAAGAATACTATACGTATTAAAAAATATTGTAAAACTTCACACGGTACTCATATGGCTTCGGGAGGAAACGGAAACCTAGTCGACGACGCAGTGCGAATTCAGGCGTTCATTACAATGTCAACGACTTCTAACAACTGTAGAATAAAACCTTTTTGGTGTAACTGTAGAACGAATCCATTTTGGTACATCCTTTGTGTTTTCTCTGCCTTCATTCCATCAAAGAATAAGACTTAAATTTGGACGAGAGACCTTAAAAATTGTTTGTGAAACAAGCTCTTCTCAGAAATCATTTCGCAAGTTTACAACCACTTCAAAAGTCTGTGCTCTTAATGGCAGACGTAATGCCATCAACTAGGAATGATTGAAAGTGATTGATTTACACAGGCCAAAAATATTGAAGAGGTCAACGAGGCCAATTCTTAACTATCAACAGAGCTTTGATAGATGAAGACAAAACTAGAGCCGATACATTTTGTACATTCAATTCAAAGTTAATGTGGATGAGGAGATGGGGGAAAAGCAATCTATACTTCTAGCATATTAATGAGTGGTCAAGTTTGCAAGTTATTATGTTTGTGAGTTTGGATGTCGGGTGTTATTTTCGGAACTGGGAACAAAATGGGCAAAATGGGAAGCTAAATTATCCCCTAAATGTCATGGGCTATACTTAAAACGTTCCCGAGGGATAATTTCCGTCCACAACGCGAGCGAAGCCGCGTGGAAAAGCTAGTAACCTCAGACCAAATAAAAACCAAGACACAGCGCTGCGAACAATAAAGTGATGCCGGTTTCGTAAACATGTGTGCATTTTTTGAGCTTAGTTTAATTGTAGTTTGATGTAAATGTGTGCGTGTGAGCGTGTACGCACAGAGCGGAGCGTAGTTTTGAGCTGGATTCACTTTATTGTTCGCAGCAGCGCTGTCTTGGTTTTTTATTTGGTCTGAGCTAGTAACTGAAAAAAATTGTACAGACAAGGTTGATGTGGATGATGAGAAAAAAAAGAAGACAACGAAGAAGTGCAATTGTTGACAGCAAATGATAAATGGAACAGGAAAAAGATGCATCGGATTGCTAACGATGTCTTCACATCAAGATTAGTACTGGTTCGGAATAACGGTGATGGCAAAGAAGAACCGTTTCATAGACAGGTGCCTGTATACCTGTCAAAACAGACTCCATAGACAAACATTTGTAAGTGCTTCGCTGAGCTACTAAATTACTTTTTAATAATATTTTCTTGTTTTTATTTTTATTATCATAGCGGTCTGTCCGCCTGCCAACAAAACGGACGTCGTACGTTAAACGTTCGAGAGGTTCGATTTTTTATATCGAAACCACTTGAGAAGCAACTTGAGGTATTTTAGAGGCTGTCTGGCATGTGGGCGAATGTTGTAATACATATAAATAGGATGGAATATGTACTATGGAGGGCTTTGCTTATTGTTGGCATGTAATTTTTCGCTTCGCTGGTGGAAAATGTAGATCAATGCGAGTTCAACAAACTTGCGAATGGTTAGCATCAATAAATCAGATGTGTCAGTACACTGATGAGTTATTTGATTAGATTGTAAGTTTTGATGGATGCATTCCGACTGCGGAGGTGAGTAGATAATCCCTAAAGGCCATTTACAAAACTAGCAGCTTTAAACCTTCCTGACCCTACAAGACAGTAGGTCAGTGGGACAGTAGGTAGGTAAAATTAGTTGGTTCTTCCATGAAAGTTCTTCTTTCCGAGTAGATGATAAATGTGAATAAAATATGATTAGGTACGATAAATGAGTTGGCCCCACAAGGTGGCCACGGCAATTGTGGCACCAGTGGAGTTTTTAGGGTTCTCTGAAGTGTCCACGAAACTAGAAAAAGTTAAAACCCGTTATCATCTGCTCATTACCAAAATGAGCATGCACCGAATGAATGAGTATGACGTCATCCACGCTACGTAGCGTACGTCTCGGTGTCACCAGTCACTGGCCGGCTTCCTGCACAACTTCCGCACCCAACGCGCAGGCGTCGCGCGTCGCCGCCATTGTTGCCATCGGCGCGGGCGCACTGATTAATCGATTGTCCGTGATAACTGCACGGTTTGGCGGATTTATCAACTTGTCTACGCTGACGATTAGAGTTACGTCGGGGGACTGTTGCGAGTATTGATTATTTAATGAATAGTTTGCGGCTTCGCCTACATGGCAGTCAGGAATTATCCCATGGGGACCGGGAGAGACCGACAGGGTTCCTTTCGCATTTATAAACACACCACACCACACCACACCACACCAATGGGTGTTGATGGAGACTAATTGTATAAAAAAAATGTACTTATCGCTAATTTAAACATACATTAATTAGCGTAAAGGAAATGAGATAAAACGACATTTAGTAGGAAAACTTTAAACCCATAAATAGAAACTGAATAGAAATTAGAGTCCTTATTCAGTGGTTTAGATTGACAAGAAAATACCCTGGATAAACCCTTTTAGACTTTTTATAGAATCAGCCACTTATTTCATTTAGCATTAATAAATAACGATAAAAGGCGCTCAAGCTGTCCCGAGTTAGTTAGAATAATAACAATGAATAAATAAACGGTCAAGTCAATTAGCTTAGGTAATACCAGTAATAGGTGTCTACCCTTATATGGGTAGCGTATTTCCTCTCTATGGCGGTGGCTATACTCGGGGGACTGCATTCGTCCGTGATTGGTCCGTCCAGTTGCGCCGGCGCCGGCGCTTCGATATGTCATTCATTGATAATGGTAGGATGTTTATGTCTTATATGTAGTGAAATGGTCTGAGTACAAAGAAACAGCATCAAGCCCTGGGTTCGATTCTCGGGTCGGAAAGTGTTATTGGGTTTTTCCATCAGGAAATTCTCGGTAACACCCACGGAATATGGATTTGTGCACGATTGTTGGCAATAGGCTCGCCCCCTAACATAACTGGCGATATACTACTATGAGGTACACCTCTGCCTAAACCTTCAGGAATTACAGGCGTGATGTTATGTCGTTTCTCCTATCTTCCCCTTCCTGCATAACACACTTGTATATACCTTCCAAGATTTAAGCGAAACCAATGATAGAGCTGGTGGGGGCTACGCACTGGTCGGATAGAATTTGAGTGAAATCAAAATGTAAGTAAGCAAAAGTTGTATACAAAATAAATTTAATTAAAACAGTGATTTATAAGGTAAATGGTGTTCATTGATAAATAGTGACGCATGAGGTGCTGTTTCTAACTACACTTTGAATTAAAAATAACATTATAAATACGAGCAGCGGTGGCCCAGTGGTGGCGGCCCCGACTTACGAACAGTAAGTCGTGGGTTCGAACCTAGGCAGGCGCATTACTTTGTGTAATTTATTTCATCACCGCTGCTCTCAAAACGGTGAAGGAAAACATCGTAAGGAAACATGCCTAGGCATGTCCTAGAACCAAAAATTCAAAGACATGTGACATCTACCAACCCGCACTGGGCCCGCGTGGTGGATTATAGCCCATTCCCTCTCATAGAGAGGAGGCCTGTGTCCCAGCAGTGGGAACATTAATAGGCTGATGATGAATAGGACTCGTTTTCAATAAATAGGTAGGTATATACCGTTAATTTTAGGTCGTTCTGGAACCGAAAGCCATAAATAAACTTGATCATTGAACTCGGAACGATTTGGACAGTGTAAAAAAAAAAATTAAAAAAAAAAAAAAAACCTGTGTTTTTTTAAAAAACTAATAACAACAAAAATATTTTAAAAAATCACGAAAAGTTAAATTTATAATATTTTATTTTGTCTTTTTTGGATATATGCAACAACATAGTAAAATTAAACCAAACATACAAAAAGATAGTATTTCACATTTTCTTCGAAAACCATTGTCTTTGCAATTCCGTCAGGTAAAGTATCAGAAATCGATAGGCTTGCGCATTCATTCCAAGTCAGGGACATAAGCGATTACTAACAAATTCTGCAAAGAGACATTTTTATCTTATTCTCAGAAAACCGCTAATCGTATATTTCCAGAATCCTTTGATACAAACACGGATAATGCTTGGAAATGTGAATCAGGTACCGGATAAGATAACCTGTCCTACAATATAACGCAATGAATCAACACTAACACACCTTTATCAAAAAACAAATAGTAAATTCTAAATGCACCGATTGAATCAAAATCTCCTCAATACATCTCCGGTTAGATACGAATGATTGACGCTTCCGTCTCAACAAGAACTTCAATGTATTGTTTGTGGTGTAACAGTCATAGATAATGGCTCCAATCATGGAGCAGCGTGCAGGTGATTGTGGTATGAGTCAGATAGCTATTGACATTCTGCATGAGTGCACGGCTTACTGCTGTGTTTCCTTTGCCTGCGACGGCTTGAGGAAAAAAATACTAAGTTTTGATTTAGGTTTTTGAGTGGATTTGCGTGCAAAGCTGAATAAGGCATTATTTTTGTTGTATTTTTAGGTTTGCTGTGACGTATATTATTACGCAAACATAACAATCTATCGTTAACCTTTGATTTGTCATTCATGAGTAAACAAGGTAAAGTTTCTCCAATAAATACACTTTTAAACGAACTATCAAAGGTGACACCAGCCGTATAAGGCTGGCTACAATGCAACGATCTTCGTACGGTGAAACTTCGTGAGTTCGTGCAGCAAACAGGCGGAATACCGTTGCTTTTAACATTTGAACCTACATCCGATCACAACCTCTTTTTCAACATTCACCAATCCCACATGCAATTATATAAACCCTATTCCTTAGTCAATAAGGCTGGTCTTCGAATGGCTTAGCTTCAGGCAATCGTAAATATCTTTGCGTTTTGTATCTCTAAATAAAGACTTGACGGTTTAATAAGCTAATGAACACTTAACGGTACAGTATTGTATATTTAATTAATTCTTGAGATGACAGATGTTGCGTCTCATCCTACTCAAAGGGTCAATGAATGGGAAACCCATTCGATGTAGCGGGAAATGATCATCACGACAGCAAAACGTGAAGGTCTGAATGGTTGCGTAGGTAGGTAGGTACCTATACCTATGTGAAATCTGTTAACAGTATGGGACGAAAATAAAGATATGAATATGTAGGTATATCTTAACCTAAACACAAATACACAGGAAGATGTGAATTATTATAAATCAGCTGTTTAACAAAATACAGCATTCACAGAAATAATTCAATACATTGTACTGACTGTAACAAAGTCAATACCGTACCTACTGTCAGTTTCGATCTTGGTTAAGCATTTAAAATAAACATTTCTATGGAATCGAATCCACGCGAAAGTGAAAATCGATTCTCGTATGCAATGCGATTGAATTATGCAATGAGTAGGAAATGGAGCACGCCGTGTGATCTCGATACTGCCTAGCGGAACGGTAGGCGCGGTTGTTATTGAGAATACTGCACATATTGTACTAGAACCATGTATGGCAAAATTAAGAAATTAGTAAAGCTATATTTTAATATTTAGGAGTAATCCGATTGACTACTTTTTTCCGACAATCGCCAAAAATAGCCGAAAATCTAACCGTCCCTAGCAGGACACCTTTGCTGATAGTAGGTTACGCAAAGCTTTTAAGAGACTTCAGGAATTACAAAGCCAAAAGTCTTCTCAAAAAGTATCCCTTCTGATCCTCGACGCAATCAAAACACTCACACTCTACAACAAGACTATTTTTAACCTCACCAAACTTGCAAACCAAGCTTCCATTACATGGAAAAATGAACCAACCAACATCGTGGCGGCACAGCACAGCACCCACGTTTCGCAAACAAAACACGGTGCATAGCAACGGTCATAAATATTCATGCTGATACTGGCACGGGTCGTAGTCAGCTATGAGTTACGATAACATACCTGGTCCGACCTTCGTCAGAAGCAGACGACTAAATGTAAATAAGCGCTGACAAGGCACTTGAAAACGTATTGGATGTCAATATGGGAATTGAATGATTGTGTGTCTTCTCTAGTAAGCTTTTGTGGACATACATGAGGCAAACGACAGAGCTGTCAAGTCTCAGGTACCGGTCCGACAAAATGTAAGTCATCGACATGAGAAGAGGATAAAGCTTATGTAGAATGAGTAACAGCCTTTGTCTTTTTAAATATAATCAAACAACAAAGTAGGTAATAAAAGAACAAATCGACAAAAGTTACATACCCCAATGACCCAATAAACAAAAAGGCAAGAAAAAGTTTTAAGAGCTAGGAGTTTCGAGCCAGTTCCAACTTTATTCGAGATAGATTTCTTATTTAGGACTTAAAACTTCTTAGCAGTTCCACGAAGTTACGTTCCAGGCACATCTTAAAACAAATGTAGACAGCAATAAAGTTAAAAACAATTTAGCTTATCTTAGAGAAAAGGAATGAGCTTTTTTAAAAATTCTGCACAAGATATAAATGTTGAAGAGGTTGAGGTTGGTTGGTTACTCTCGTGAACCCTTTTCTTGATACACCCGCCGGGAAACCTAAGCAAATACCCTAGCAGCTTGTCCGAAGGGAGAAAAGATTTAGAAGCTTCGGAACAACGACCCTATGCAAGTAGACTAGAGAAGATGAACGCAGAAAGCTGAGATCCGCTTACTTGAGAAGTTGTTATACAGAAAAGTGGAATTGCTACACTACATACGATTTCCAAAGTCCCTCACATCAAAAAGGTGTAAAATATGGTTCGATGGACCAAATTCTCCCATTGTCTCTGAAAGTGGCCGTGTCTGTTCGACACCATTTTCGTTACACCTCAAATATTGATAGTGAATAATATTTACGTACTTGTAAGTGCAAGCAGTGTAATATGCTGTCAAATATATCACTATGTAGCAAGATTGGAACAGACGTTAAGCAAACCAGTTTGCACGTACACAATTTACGCTAGACAAACTTTGATTTATTAGACTGGATGCTCGAGGGTGCAATGTCTTCAAGGGGTGTGAAATACGTAAAATGTTTACCAGGGAGTGTACAAAGAAGATAAATACGATTTGCAGATATAAATGGCAAGAGAATTTGCAAGAATACTCCAAGGTACATTTTCTTTACCAACAAAGTTTTGGAGTGTTTTTCTCACCAAATTGTGAAAACTTGGTGGAACATTTTAATACAGATTTCAGTGTCTCTTGAGGGTTATGATACTTCTGCAAGAGCTGGTCTTCAATCCATTACATAATAAGTATTTAACATTTATTATGGACTTGTTAATGTTTTTATGAATTTTAATCATGATAGTAATGGGAGTGCCGCAGTTTCCTCTCGCAATTATGTTTTTAAATAAAATTGTTTCAAGTAGATGTCCTTAGTTGCTTGACAATAATTTGCATATTTAAGGGCCGAAGCGACCATGATTTTGTTCAGCAAAAACATGTTATGAACAGCAATTTCAATTGTATCAGATAAAGAGCTCACTTCAAGAAATATTCATCTAATGGAACACTTTGTCATCGTTTACGAACCCTTAAATGACCACTTTACGGTCCCTTTAGCTTGACGGCTTACACGAACGGATAAACGTATGCAATACACACAAATTCCTTCATCTGGGCGTTTCTTGTTCCCAAGACGTTTTCGTTAACAAGTTTCTAAGTGATGAGAGTTAGTAGTTTATGTTTGGTTGGCATTATTGCTGTGTAAATTCTTATCGAAAGCTTTAGTTGGGTCCAAAATTAAGATATCCATTTATTATCCACAGAGCTTATCTCTCGACACTTTCCTCACCTTCGAGAGACGTAAGAGGATTTAAACTTAGCTACAAAAGTGGAGGCTTCGTAAAGCCAAGTGTCGTTCAGAGCAACGTTACAGAAAAGAGGAATGAGGACGATGATGAACATTCCAGTAATAACATATTACCTAATAACGAAACACACGGGCAACCTCGGTCTCCTTCAAGAAGGGCGCGTAATCGACGATACTATAGCCGATTACGTTAACAACGAAACGATAAGAGTACAACGAAGCAATCAATAATTTTAGAAGTAGGTACACATGTAGTGCTATGAGCCGGATCACTTGTTCTAGGTAAATGAGTCATGGATGTTGTAAACGATAATGTTTCATCAAGGATTCCATTGATGTAATATAAATGCTGCATATTAAATGCAGGCACTTGTAAATGTGATGAAGACGTAGACAGTTTTGACTTGAACAGGGATGCAAACGTTATACCAGGCGATCAAAGTGTCTATGAAACAGACGGATTGAAAATGTTTGTTAACAGAAGTATCTTATAGAACAAGGAAATAACAAAACACTAAAAACTGAACCAAAATACATAAGTCCCAAATAATAATATAACGCTTGGTAAACAAACAATAACACAGTAAAGTTAACACGCGATTCTCCAATAAGGAATCGATACAGGGACGAAGACAATAATGGCGTCATAAAGAGCCGCACGAAACATCATTCATTATGCCAAGTTACGTCACAAATAAAACTTTAATGGAGGAGGAGGTGTATTCTCGTATTAGCTAATAGGAGAACCATAAAACAATCGTAAATGAGAAGTATTTGACCAGATGGAAACAAAGTCCGAAGCTTTCGATATAGAACATTGAAAGCGAATGTTCAAAATTTATAAGGCGAGTGGTCTGTTTATTTTGTGGGAGTGTAAATGTTGTTAACTGCAGTTTATTTGGGTACTTTTATAACCAGGACAGGGAATAAAATCAAATAACACGTGCAAGTGGTGGTTTTGTGATGTCTCGTCAGTGTGAAAGTTGACGACCAATATATAATCCATATATCTTCATCCATGGAAGCTATGGAGATAATTATTATAGAGTTAATATTCATCACTTCCCGAAGCCAGTCAAGAGTTGAAAACATAGGAAAAAATTGAAGATAAAGAGAACTTTTTTTTACAATACAAGCTGTAATTAAAATTAATATCCAAAACCGTTAGCTGCAAAGAACCAAACACTTTCCTTATTTATAAATGCATGCAAGACTACTATTAATCTCTACACATAAACTATTGCACGCTTACCAGTGATGGTGGAAAACAGCTAGTCAGCAAGGCACGTTTAAATTAGATATGCAAACTAAACAGAACTGTTTACACGCGAATTTAATTATTGATGGCGGTTATGATATCATAAAGGATGGAGTTGTGTACTTGGGATTGGGAGTTAGAGAGGACCAAAACAAAGACTATGGGCAATATAACAATTTTGAAGCAAGAGGTAAAAGACGTCATGTCAGAATATTCGTACGAGAAAGCAACACAGATAAAATTCATAATATCTCAAAAATAAGAAACAATTTCTCTCAAAGGCAAATGTTTTGTTTCCTTTAAAATCTAGTCTAGTCTGCTAGACAAAACAACATTTACTACAAGATTATTCACGTGAAGCGTAAAATAAAATGCTCGCTTCCAGACAAAAGTGTATACTAAACCCACACCTACCCGGTTATGTTGATAGTCTAGCTTTCCAGACACTACCTACGTGAGCTTTTACGACCCTATACAGTAATGTATTGTATCTGTGCAAAAACTAGACTTAGCGTCTGCAAGCAAATTGCTATAAGACGGTACATTTCCTGGACTCAATTTATGAATTAAAGGAGATACTAGCATATTGTTTTCATTTCTATTGAAAGCTTTAAGACACTTCATATATTGGCTGCAAAACAAGAGCTCATGCAGCATCTTTAAAGTGAGTACGTCGTAAGTATGCCCCATAAGACAAAAAAAAGGAATTTAATAAAGAGTCCATCTTCAACAAGAACCAATCTCTAACGGCCACAGCACAAACCCTTTAGTCACACCTTCAAAATAATTTTTTTCTTTAGCCTGAACAGTTTTTTTTTTTCATTTTAAGGTAGTCAGTTCTACACTAGCTTGCAATATACTGTTAGGTGGGGTCAAACCAAGTATAATTAGCAAGAAAATCGATACTGAGAGCGTCGAACCTAGAGTAGGGCTTCCAAAGGCTTAGCCAGGTGAGTTCTGACATCCAGCCAACTGTTAAGGCTTCCTTGCAACCGATTGTGCAATTTGTGCAAGGAACAATAAGTTTGTTTGTTAGTCTCATGTAATGTCGCATGTTTTGTAGTAATGTGGAGATTATAACTTTTACTTGTACTTCTTTATTTACTTCAGATAATTGATATTTTGTCGCATTACAAACTTTGCAATAATACAATTAATTTAAAGGATCAAAGCAATCAAGAAAAATGATATGTCTAGTAAGGGGTAGCCTACTGACTCTGCCGGGGTTGCGGGACTGTTCGAAAGAGATACCGTGGCCCCGGAACACAAAGGGCGATGAAGGAACATGGATGGGTTTTAGTCAGTAAAAGTCTGACACTCCCTCCTGCTCCGCCCAGAGCGGGAGGAGTTATTTGATGATTTCCCATCCGAAAAAAAAAAAAAAAAGGGGTAGCCTACTGATATGACGACTAATAGAGAAGTATGGAAGAAGATACTGCTTAGACCCCAAATAAATTGGGATAAGGTCAGAATCATGATGGTGACGTCTGATTTCTCCTTAAATTTTCGTAGCATTTATATAGTTAAACAATTCATTGGTCTCTACCAAAGCAATCGAGTATTGAAAAGATACTCCTATAGTACAAGATGTACACGAAATTTCACTTGGCATTGAGAATGCCAAGTGAAATTCGTGCATACACTCGTACAGGTTTAAGGATGAGCATGTCAATGTTAGGCTATAAATAAAGGCTCGACCTTCGCTGAGGTGATCGTCCGGTCACAAAGGCCTAGCTGGTACATTCTAACCTATCTTTTAATAATACAATCATACAAAAAAGAAAATGGACAATATAGTCTCGTTTTTGTTACGATATTAATGGAAAGGGTAACAACGGGTGATTATTTTTTTTGGTAGAGTGATGACTATGTGATTGAATACGTTGAAATTGATATTGGCATTTTTTTGTTCAAGTTATGTACTTACAATATTTCAATCTATGGTAGGCATTCGTTTTATTTTGAACATTCTTATCAAAGGTTTAGTACGGCTGAATTTAAATGAAATGGAGTAAGGGCTACACGCACATTAATAAATGTGCGTGTACAACCATTTGTGTATTCCTGACATTTGTAACAACGCACCCACATTCTTGTTTAATTACTAATTACTTAAATTCATTAACAAACACGACCTAATGCGTTCATTTCTTGGTTTGGGTTTAATTTTGAAAGAGAAAATTGTCAGTAGTAGACCTAAATAATGAAGTAAGAAGTAAGTATTAAGTCTTGCCATTCAGTGTGATTATTTGGTTTCTATAAGTCCAACAGTCTGGAACGTGTCCATGCATTGATCAATCGCGTTACTTTAATAATAATTGCCGTACCATTCATCTGTACTTGTAATTCTAACAAAAGGCACAGACTAGGTTTCCTTACACTTTCAGGACCACTCGAAAGCAAAAACGAAAATCTTTAATAAAAACCGT
Source organism: Xestia xanthographa (assembly GCA_905147715.2). Taxonomy (NCBI): domain Eukaryota; kingdom Metazoa; phylum Arthropoda; class Insecta; order Lepidoptera; family Noctuidae; genus Xestia; species Xestia xanthographa. The sequence continues at coordinate 24,128,082 of LR990648.1, forward strand.
AGTGACGCAATGGCGTAAGAAGAGGTGGTTACGGGTAAACACTGTTTGGTCAAAATTACATAAGTATCAAAATTGATTTAAAAACAAAATTATCAGATAAATTAATTCTAATCGAAAAATATAAATTTAATCTTATGCATTCGCCATAAAAAGCAGCATACAAGAGAAAATGGAGAGAGGCAATACGAGAAACGCTGGTACCATTAATACGCGAACACAATGCGAAAACCTCGGCATTGTGGGATCATCTCACAGTAATTGTCATCGCTTACTTAATGCTCCGTGCAAGGCACTGAATGAGGCTCAAAAGCGCCTTTTATTAAGGCTATTATACTTATTTCTTCATTACTTCGGATGTAAATAGGAAGATTGTGATACTTTGGGTATTAAAACCCAATTTTCGTATCTCGCCAGAAAAGTTGGTTGACATTTTATGAAATTAAACCTCTTCACTCTTACTGTCTACGCAATTTTGATTATCACTGTTGGAATTCGACCAGTTCAAAAAGCATGAATGTCCACATGTACAGCATTCCGCATGGCAGAACCCCGGACCTCGCCAACGCGATTAAAACAAAAATCTAAAGAATGCGGACCGGTGCAAATAACGCTTTCTAAGTCAAGACTAAACAATATGCCATAGACCTATTATAATTTGACAGCTGTCATATTTGACGGTTGCAATATTTTAGCGCTAATTATGCGAATATTTTAGCACTTGTGTGTCTCTATTTTAAATTCAGCAATAAAACCATGTATGAATAATAATAAATCGTAATCGAAATTGATTTAAAAAGGATTTGGACTATGGAATTTACATAATAATACGTGTCTTATTCAAATAGTTACGTCGATTTTCGTACAGAATATTGTCTCTACTTATTAACATTGTTTTTAAAATGCAAAACAAAGTAATGGGACATTAGGGTAATGGGTCTACAAGTTTTTGAATGGAAAAATAACGCAGACTGAAATTAAAGCATTATTTGTACATGTAATCATTTTTCTGTATCAGATGGAAGATTTGCTTTTTAAATATGATACTAAGATTAAAATATAATTATGTCGATGGCGGTCGGTTAGGGCCGGTGAATGAACCTAAAACCTGGCTTATCGTGCACCGGCTGGGTCGCGGAAACGTTCCTCAATGCAAATATGTGTACGTGTAATCTCTCAGAATATACACATTTACACGTGGAGGATTTGTGTTGAACAGTTTATGTGAATGTTCTTATTATTTGTGAAGCAAGAACGGATATTTATAGAGTTTTTTTAGATATTCTAGCTAAAGTTAATGATTACTCGAAAATTCGAGCAGAAATAAGTCAATTCTAAATGGCGATCCCATGCAAAATCGCATTCAATTTACAACACGGTATTTTTTATCCATTTGCAAAACCAGTAGACAAAACGCACTAAGATTTTACAAAAAAAAAAAAACATACCATATTGAATAAGTAGACATCATTAAAATGACTCGTGACTACTAGACTAAAGTAGCGAAATATCTTGCAAGCGGGAAGCCAATCAAGAAACAGAACGGCAGCCCGAAATAGGAAATGCCACCCTCGAGAATTGGACGGGTCGTAGGAACATGTCTCCAAATGTGTGTTAAATAGTTAGCCTGAATTGGTGATGTGTGTAGCAAGTAGGAAACCGTGGGAGGCGAGCAGTTCAGGCAATGACGCGGCTTAATAGAGGTTAAGATGTGTGCCCCCAAGTAACGAGCATCGCGCCTTGTTGGACCAACTATGCTCATACATCCACTCACAGTCAAATTGGATGACTTGCTTTGTCATCACGTGAACGTTTAATGGAATGCCGAGGAGAAATGTGATTGAAATGAGTTCCATCATGAATTCATGATACACATAATAATATTACGTTTGCCTCCGGTATCAAACGTTGCTATTAGAAATGAAATGGAAAACAGTTTGATACTTTGATACCCACATCCACAATGCATGTGAAAGCATTTGAAGATAAAAACATGGAATAAAGATATTAAACGATGCATAGCATACCGGAGATAGTTTATAAAATAACGTGTGTGATAATGACGTGGGCCTGTTACTCAATCGAGAGCGATCCTACCGAGCATGTGGCCCGCTCCGGAGTTTTTATATTATCAAATTAAAATACCAAAAGCTATAATCAAATGGTGTTCGGCGTCTGGTCAGCATCACAGGTCTATAGATAGCTATAAAATGATACTAATCTACACAATAGCTTACGCGGCATTATTTTTAAATATTTATTTGTAGCTTCCGGAAAGGTGAACAGATCATCGGCCGAAGCCAGCTTGGCAGCCGGTTGGTGAATGGATATTTTCATCAGACGTTGACTCCTTGTTTAACTAACGATATTTGACTGTGAACATACACGAGCTATGTTAAATGTCAAATTATTTGCTGGTAATAAAGGTAAACGCACACTTATCAGAGCCGAAAGAATCGAATTTAGAATTACTTGTATGAAATCCTATAAATCGGACGAATAGATAACGTTATACGGAGGAGAAAATGTTTCTTTCGGCGCGGTCGGTTCTTTCGGCACGGATAAGTGTGCGTTCACCTTTAATCCTATACTAGATATAATTTCGTTGTATAAACAAGAAAATTATTTGAGATAAAGTCCTTATTAATGCTGCGTCCTACAGTACTAAAAATAATTTTGTATGAACACTTATTTATCAAAGCATCTCGTGAGGCAACTCTTGCGCAAGTATTTAGTGAGTAGTGTGTATAGAACATTCAAACAATACAAAAGAAGCACGATGTGGCCGATCGGTTAACAACTGTGCTGGCTCTTGGAATGTGGTTTCGTCAGTTCAACATCATTGAACATAATTATTAGAATAGGATTTCTGGAGTAGGCTTAGGGTATGAAAATTTATATTTAAAGAATTAAACATGAGATAATATAACGATTAATTCAACAAAGATGACCTGCCTAATGATTGGTAAAACATTTCCTGATAATGAAGTGAAGTATTTGATCTTCAAAAGCTTCGTACATTTTCTCAGGAAAAGAATGTCCGTAGGTACCCACTTTGAATGTCATTCATTGGACTGGTAAAAAAGTGTTTCTCAGTACGATGAATGGTGTTTGTTTGACCGTTACAAAGTAAATATATGGCTAAATAATTGTGCGATTTTAATTCTTCAAGTATTCAAAGGCAACTATGAAATAATAAAGAACAAGTAAAGAACTTTATAACACATTTGCTCGTAAAGGGTCTCTTATTTCACCCATTTAAATATCGTAATGTATCTCATTACGTACTTGTGCAGTAATGTAATGTACAACCACAGAGTATCTATATAGACGCACGGTTTATCAAGATGCTCCGTCAAAAGGGAACGGTACTTTTTTAAATCTTAGCAAAGAGTTTTTATGTCAGACAAGTGGTCAACATTTTATGAATAAAATTAACTGTGGGAGATGAAATATAATAAATAAACATTTAATTCTTTAATTTAATTAATTTTTACAATAAATTACAAGCATTTTCTGTAACAAAAACACAAAAATATTAATTTACTTTATTAGTAATACTGGCTGTTTTTTGTGTCTTTGCCTTAAAAAAAAAAAACCGGCCAAGTGCGAGTCGGACTCGCGCACGGAGGGTTCCGCACCATTATCAAAAAATCACGTATGTTGTATGGGAGCCCCCCTTAAATATTAATTTTATTCTGTTTTTAGTATTTGTTGTTATAGCGGCAACAGAAATACATCATCTGTGAAAATTTCAACTGTCTAGCTGTCACGGTTCATGAGATACAGCCTGGTGACAGACAGACGGACAGACAGCGAAGTCTTAGTAATTGGGTTCCGTTTTTACCCTTTGGGTACGGAACCCTAAAAAAGCGCTGATGCGCTAATTTGTGAACAAGTAAAAGATTTAAATTTGTTTAAGAAAGTCAGAGTTTTATTTATTTCCTCGCAAATATGTTATAAAACGTCGTATGACATACGTGCGCTTTGATAATTACAGCCTCTGCTTTATTAAAGCCCTCGCCTACGGCTCGAGCTAGCAATATCGCCTCGGCTGTAATTTTCAACTTACCGCACTTATATCATAATGTATTACCTACAAATTTCGAAGAAGAGACGAACGATTCTTTTAAAACACAAAAACAGGTAGATTTGCCAGGGGTTAAATTAGACACTAAAATTAGCCAGAGCCAGGAGTTTAGCGAAGTAAAATAAAAGGAACCACGATACTGATCGCAGTTTACCAAAACAGGTCTACCTGTACAACCTGTGTTATTTCGGTTTCGCCTAAGTTGCCTTGGGGTTTCCAAGAAAGGGGGCGTCAATACTGCCTGACCTGAATACAGAGACTTGTTTAAGGCGACTACAGGAGCTAAATTAGCAACTCTATTTGTGGTGGTTCAAACATCGTTTGAAATACAGTTAGAATAAAGTTCTAATCAGCTTACACTACTAAGTGGTTGTTACGTCAGTCACTGCGGGCCGAATAGTGCGAAATTAGTGTTTTTTTAGTGGTTAACAAAAAATCTATTGATTGGACTAAAACAATAAAACACTATCATGCTAATATGTTGCTTGTTGAATTATTTTCCTAAAAAAACAGAATGATCGCATGTAGGTATTTTAGTATGGTTTTTACTCGTTAAAAGAAATTTTTAGAGACAAGTTTGTGATTTCTTTTTATCGAGTAAAATTTGTTGTATTATGTTTTCAAAACACTATCATACTAGCATACCTATATCCTGAAGAATATCATATATTTTTCTGGTTTTGTTTATTGCAGTGAATTGTATGCTTTTTTGCATTATAAAACTTGCGTTTAGCTCCTGTAGTAGTCTTAAGTCAAAAGCTTTCCGATTTTATGGAAATATTATTTGACGAAGAAACAGAAGGTTTAGTTTGAAAGGCTATATGTGAAAAAAGAGGTCTGGTCTAATTTTGATGCGTAAAAAGTTGAAAAAAAAGATGAACTGAATTTGCTTATTTGTTGGACTCGCCATTGGCAATTTAGGAATGGGGATATACCATGATCTGAGTTAAGAAATAGAATAGTTTTTATCTCGGTAGGACGTTCCCGTTGGACAATTTTCGACCTCAAAGCGGGCTATGTAGTAGTCAAACGCTAAAGTATTTTGAAAAGAAATCAATGATTATTTCAACGTGTAAGTTACGTGACCACGGCATATCGATAGCAGTCTGTTAGTACAACAGTAAGAACTGAGTTTGCACGGTTAAACATGCACGACGAAGTGCAACAATATGCATTATGCATGCGGCGTGATGTCTGAAAATTTCAAGCAAAAAAAACCCGCCATTTGAATAAATAGGTCCATAATATTATGATGCAAATTTTACCTATGAGTAAACTGTAAGTTATGTCTAAGTTAACCTTTACTTAAATTAAAACAATGCTTTATTACCAACTAGCATTTGCCCACCGCTTCACCGGCGTGGGTCAAAAAATATCCCAAAAAAAACTTGCTTACTACTATTTTACATGACATTTAAAGTAGGATCATACTTGAATGGAGTGTGATTTTCAAACGCCCGTTTAAGATAATTTCATCGCCTATTTATAAGTTTGAAGAGTCTATTGCCTAATCATAAAAATTAAAAGCAGCTTTTCTGTTGTCTATTACAAGCTCAGTAGTTATAAAATTAGCATAGTCGGTAATACCGCCCTTGTTCCCACCGACGAAGGCGCGGCTTCTAGGACGGGTTTGTTGCTAACCGTATACCGTGTGTGCAGTCTGACGCCCGCTTTATGTGAACTGTTTCTTTAACATGCAAAGTGCTGGCTAGGTTAGCTAAAGCATAATGTGGGTTTAAAGTTAGAATGAGGTTTATGACTCAATGCAAAACGACAGAGAAAATGACTGAAAAGTTGCTTAATTTGGTGTTAGGAGTCTTTTTGAGTAGAGGTATTGAAACGAGCTCCATGTTAAAGTGTTTCTAGACAATTTAGTTAATAAAGCATACTAAATGGAAAGATGAAAGGAAGGCCTTTGCCATGGACACCAAAGGCAAATGATTTATGTTTTTATCTATACTAATATTATAAAGCTGAAGAGTTTGTTTGTTTGAACGCGCTAATCTCAGGAACTACTGGTTGGAATTGAAAAAATATTTTTGTGTTAGATAGCCCATTTATTGAGGAAGGTTATAGGCTATATAACATCACGCTACGACCAAAAGGAGCGGAGCATAAATGAAAGATGTTGCAAAAACGGGGAAAATGTATTCCTTTTGTTAGCTTTTTCTCTCTTATGTGACGCAGACGAAGTTGCGTGGGTCAGCTAGTAAATAATATAGGCACGTAAAACACAAGGAAAACCAAAAGGTACGAAAGCAAGGGGAAGTCCGATGACAAATGACAATATTATTTATTCCTTTTTTCGATGACGCTACCGAATGGCATGAAGAAATACGTAATGGCAACATCGTAATAGTAATGCTTCTCTTAAAGGGACTACAGGAGCTAAACGCGAGTTTTATAATGCAAAAAAGAATATGATTCAATGCAATAAACAAAACCAGAAAAATATATTCTTCAGGATATATGCTAGTATGATAGTGTTTTGAAAACATAATACAACTAATTTTACTCGATAAAAAAAATCACGAACTTCTCTCTACCAAAATACATGCGATAATACTGTTTTTCTTGGCAAATAATTCTACAAGCAACATATTAGCATGATAGTGTTTTATTTTTTTAGTCCAATCAATCGATTTTTTGTAAATCGCAAAATACCACTAATTTCGCACTATTCGGGGGCAGTGACTGACGTAACAACCGCTTTGTAGTGCAAGCTGATTAGAACTTTATTCCAACAGTGTTTCAAACGAAGTTTGAACCAACACAGATAGAGTTGCTCATTTAGCTCCTGTAGTCGCCTTAATAGGTGCTTGTAACAAAAAAATAAAATAGACACAGATTGTAGGACATCGAAATAACTACAACATAAAGCTTTTATACCCGAAGGAGTAGGCAGAGGAGTACCCAATAATACATCACACATTTCGCCGGATACATTTAAGAACCTATTACCATCAACAACACATTCAAACAATAACTCTGTATCTAAAACAATATCTAAGCCACATGAAGTTCGCTTCCAAGAAGACGATGTTGTAAGAAACGAATAGAAAAACGAGAAAAGTACTAGACTATACATAAACCTGTTGATTATATAATCCTTTATTACAGAGCTGCGACAGCCTCAGGGCATCACAAACCAGTTCCCACAGTGAGTCAATATCAGCACTACAAATCAACGCTTTCAATCTATACCACGTTGTGAATAACAAAAAAATCTAAATTGTTACACCTATAATTAAAGATACGTTTGGAATAGAGGAAAAAATGGCGATGTTAGCCTTAGCAAGTGTTTAAATGAGGCTGTTTTCGCACGAGTGTCGAATGAACAAGATTTCTTATTATAAATATATGCAAAACTGATATCCGAAGTAACATAACAAAATTTAATATCTTGCGAAATCTTGTTAAGAACTCTTTGATGTATCAAACTTGAAATTAATTTCAGTCATAATATCTTCTAGCGTAACAAACATAATATGAAAGGATTAATCAACCACGTCCTACAAACTATGGTACATATTTTGTAAAGGCGTAAACCGTTCGTTATCTTTATATCAGATATGTCTATTAGTGTGGAAGATGTACAGTCAACAATTGGATTATAGAACTAATCTATGTTACTACAAGGGTATTACCCTGATTATAGACAACACAACAATGAAGATAGGGATCTCATCTCATCTCTCTCTCATCTTATGGGTAAGAGAAGATGAGTATAATAATGAATATTATATAATATCTTTGACAGTCTTACCAAGGGGTATCGTATTACCCAGTACTAACTGGGTTGTGGTATTCAGATTTTGTGGGACTGGAAGCCGATCCCAACATAGTTGGGTAAAGGCTAGGCAGACAGACCGAGTATAATAATGAATTCTATTTTGCTCTAGCAATTAAATCTAGATGACATGCAACAGAATTTGGGAAGTAGTGTCAATAATTTCGTCTGGCCGCAAATTGTTTGCGGTTGCCTGCTAGTTTTTGGCAGCTGCACTTCATAAATATCCGTGACCGGAATTTCAGCAATTAATTAAAACCACAATTCTGGAGCTCATTTATACGGTGTCATCAATGTTAAGCAGGCAATTGGCTGCAATAGACTAGTACACGATTGAGTTATAAATGATATGAAAGGAGTGAATGTTGAGAATGTTAAAGTGTGGCCAAGCGATTTAGATATAGTAGAGAGCTACTGCAATAGAGTACATGTCGGTGTTATAAAACACGATACGAAAACAAAAGGAATGAAGATGAATGAGATAGTAAAGAGCAGATAATATTAATACGGGCAGGTAGAAACTAACGAAATCGAAAGTAGTCTATCTTACTAAACACCCTCTCAATCTCAACCACCAAAACATGGAGAACAACATCAAGTAGATAAAGAAAACGATAAACAAAGCAATGTGACAACACCAAATGAAGTCTATAAACTCCATAATTGCATAACAAGTTGAAAGCCTTATCGTAAACTTCTCAGCATTATATTTAGTGAATGCAGTCCACAACAGTTAGCATCCAAGTTTAAGTAAACTGGTGCAGGAACTGATAACAAACTTGGACACGATGTTGCGCAGAACTTGGGGAACGAAGAAATTCACTTAAATTTTCCTCCTTCCGAGATTGCGAGGAAGTTCGCCTTAAGTTGCCGATAAGAAGGCGAATGTTTTCACGCGAATGGGATTTCATGTGACTTTATTTGGCGTAGCAGTTATGGGAGACGGCAAATTAGGCGTTAGTAACAGTTTAAAGCGGCGTGTTTTAATACCATTTTCATTAGGTGAATTGTGTTATGATGATCTAAATTATACTGTGGTTTGATGGAGACTGAAAAGTTGGCGTTGGATAAGAGAAATTTGTCAATTTGATTTCAAGAGTCAGAGAGAGAGAGAGAGAGAGAGAGTTTTATTTATAAGTATTATTATCTATGTATAGCCACATCATACCCAAAATAACGCAGCCCGTTTCCCGAACATTCATTCCACTACTTAGAAAGCTGATAAATATCGACTATCAGTTATTGATAAAAATTAACGGTCAGGACAAGCGGGGTGCGGCGTTTATTGCACCTCGATCCAGATAGAGACAACTAAGCACACCACAGCGCGGTAAGGACTTGGGCAAATGGTGGAGATATCAGAACTATTGAGTGGTTCCAAACGCTTATTATAGTTCAGTTCTAATCAATTGTGTGGAGTGTATTAATAATCCACTAAGTTTAATGGTTTTGTCCTCCCATTATATTAACGTAACGTAATAGATTGTTTTAATATTGCAGTGGTAATGATTTTCAATTGGACGTATTAGTCTTAAGATGAAGTCTGACCAAAGAGCCGGCAGACGGTTGTGAAGAAGATGAACCGATGGCCTTCGATTAAAAATTAATTGTTGATCGAAGCCGATGGCGAACCTCTAAAGCAGGCTTACGTCATCTATTGGAGCGTAAGCAAGGTGTAGGACCGGTTGTAGTCCTAGGAATTTCAACAGGGTTAAAAGCTATTGAAATTACAAGGAGTTGAAAATGTCTCATTCTCGAACAGAACTGTCTAATCAAAATTCAGAGAATCAAACAATGAAACTACATAGACTTTCGAACAACAATATTACTCTAACAGCTTTTAATCGATACTGGTCCAAATTGACCAGGTGTTCGGCCAACTAATCAAATGCTTGCTACTAACATTACCAGGCAATTAACTTTTTTGCAACAATTAGTTAACGAAACTCTTTAAGTATATGACTCTATGCCTTACGCGGCCTCTATATGGAAACGAAGCACGACTCTTGGCAAAGAAAACTAGGTGTGTATGTGTGTATATAAAAAGGTACTTCGACAGTGACTAATTTTTATTTCTTTGTTGACAAAGAGTACCTATATATAGTAAATTTTCCGCTCAATCGATATTATGAACATTTTCATAAAAAACTTGAGATCAGTTCCTTTAAAATTTGGAAAATCATTATCACTAGAATGTCACTTGAAGACCAGCAGTAAAATGACCTTTGTGATAGAGGCTAGAGATAAATGTCCGAGAAAATCTGGCTAGGATATCGATGATCATCATTGCAGAAAAAAGCATAATTACCTATTATTATTTTGCTCTCGAAAACAAAATTAGGGCCAACACAACGAAGATTTTTAGAATTTAGAAAGCGTAGCTTCTAGACAAAACATACAACCAACAAGTGCTAATCTTCGGGCTATAGTATTGACGACAAACTGATATCGATTGTACGGTGTTATCTACCGGCTATACGATAAGAAGTGATAGCACATCCAGTACCTACTACACTGTTTGGTGATGTACTATCTATTATAGTAACAAAGTGAAAAACTTGGGATTGTACTCGAAGGAAAAGTATTTACGGATTTCGACGCATCTCTTTTTTGGGGGCACGTGCAAGCTTGGTTCATTTTGAATTCTTTAACGAGTTTTTTATTATGTATAAGTAGATTGAGTTCGATATTCAGATAGAATACTGATGTGAGTAGTATTTATCGTAACTGGTATTCAGTCAGTTTGCAAGTCGACCCCAACATACTTCGACAGCCTTGTTGGAGGTTGATGACATCGTGTCTCAAGCGATGATGATTTAATCAATTGTTACTCGTAACTACTCAAGAGATTAGTATGAAAGCGTAGTGTCTACTGAAAAATGGGGCAGTTGACAACTGAATTTAAACAGTAGATGGATGGAATAACTTCCAATTAAGTGTTCAAACAAAATATTTAGTGGATTTCAGCGGCTCGAATCCTCGTGTTTGAGCTCTCAGACTATTGACCTTTTTCATCCGGTTAATAGAGCCATTAAATAACTTATTTTTATTAATATTAGCTCTAGATATATACTCAAGACATTCGAAAGAAACTAGAAGCAGTGTAGCTTTAGAATCAAAACTTTCGACCATTATAACAGGAACGAACAATTTCAGAGTTCAATAACTTGACTTGAAACCCGTTTAGCTTATAGATGGGTGGATGCGATCGATCGTCATAACACTTGAATGTTGATTTGAAACAATATCGGCCGACCTTGATACCAATCTACATGGTGTCATCGCACAATTGGGACCGGCATCGTCAATAGATTCCAATAAGAAAGAGGCTTACTTCTGAATGAGCATCAATAGACTATATTAACACTGATCATTTCTATGAATTGCTCGTCATTGTAGTAAACAGTTCAATATGAACGGGAATGTAATTTTATTGGTTCTGATGTTGACCTTTGGAATTGAAGTTTCTTGAGAGCATTTGCAGGGTTACTTCGTATTTTAAAACTCGTATAAGCAGACCGCGGACGTGAATATGGATAGACTCAAACTTGCGGTGAAAAGTGAATGACTCATGACTGACAGGGGAGAATGGCACAAAAAAACGTGTTGCGCCGACCTCTAGTAATGTTACTAGGGCACGAAAATTATGGGATGTCCTACATACAGGGCATAGACAACACCAAGGTTTAAATATTTATCACACAGGTACCTAAACAAACACGATTCTGCAAACCTAATGAATCAAGATAAGTCCATGTCACAACTATGACCATGGCCCATTTTTGAACACCAAATTTTCAGGTAAGACTGTAAAAATTAAGTGCTACATCTAATCTGAAAACAAATAATGAAGGGCGATAACTGTAGCAAACAGTTTCGTAATCTGGGTGGGTTGGTTATCTTTGTGTAATATGGGGCCTAGTATTTTTTAAAGAATTTGTGTTTGATTAAATGTTTGTAATGTTCTTTGAAGCTTGGTCGAGAAAGATATGGTACTGTATGATACATGAAAAGGAATTCTAAATTGGTCAGTGTCGGAGGTGTTAAGTATGAAATAATGTAAAGTTGGAGTGTTTAAACAAAACTATCTTGAACTTGTCAACCACCCGCATATTCCAGGGTTTATTTTAAGCAAATGATAGAGCTGTCCAGGTAGCAACTTACAGTGATGAAGTATGATTAGTTCCCTATCAGTACAAAACAACAAAAAAATACATAGAGCAAATTCAATGGACAAAAATCTTTCAACAAATTGACTACAATAGACAGGGTGTGGACTAAAGAAGGTTTTAAGTTACAATGATCTGACCTTGTTGAACAATTATTGCCAACCCAAACCACACTCATCAGACATGCTGACATTTGATTGGCCACAACAATTAATCATGGCAAGAATATTCATAGGAGAGAAATAGTATGTATATTTAGCCAATAATAATAGGAATGGAGGAGTATTTATTTAATAAGAAGAAATGTGTCACAATTAGTCATTATAGTACCACAGAGGATTCTCATAGTACACTTATTACGTCATAGAGTAAAGACTAGTTTTTGTCATCGCTGACTGTTGTGAATGCAAATAATGAACAAGAGTTTCAACATTGTCATTGGTTATTTATTTTCTAAATGTTAAAAGTTTTATAGAAAACTATTTTTGTGGTTTTGCCTGTATTTGTTTACACTTTGTAGATAAACTCTTTTATCTAGAGAGAGAGACTATATCTTTGTTACTTAAATTTAATTTGAAAGTTTTGTCAGTTAAGCAGTTTATTTTTATTGGATTTTGTAATCAATAGCTTATGTAACACACTACAAACAATTTGTACCACCACCACACCTAACAAATTAAAGTTTTTGATTGACATTGTGGTCTCTCATACAAACTTATTGAACGCTTAAAAGTATTTAGAGAATAATATTCATTGACCTGTTTACTATATCACATTATGTATAATATGAAAAATACCTGAGTATAACAAGATAACACTACTATTAAGTATCTGAAGTGCTCCGTTTATCATGAAAAGGTTTACTCTGAATTAGACTGACATTCATTAGAACTTGAAAATGATTTATTTGATTGTTTAAAACAGTGTTTTTTTTGTAGTTGATACTCATACACTCTATTATTGGTACTATTAGTTAACTTTGTTTTGTTAAGTGTTAAGAGTGAACAATTTTAGTTTCATGTTATAAGTTTAGATACGTTAATATTTTTATACAAATTAATTCAAAACAATTATTTTAGTTCTTTATAATTTTAACTTTTTTACCTATAAATAGGGGTGTCACTGTGTCACATAGATAATAAGATAACACCGCTACAGAAAATGATTTTGAAGAACTTAAAAAGTTTTAAGCACATTCCTTTGCTGATAAGCTTCAGAAACACAATGTTATCAGTCTAATGACACAATGCATTACTGAAGTAACAAGAGATCAATAAAGAGAACCTACAACACAAGAGTTGTTCTTCAAAACAATAAGTTTGTTATGTTAGCATGGACATAGAAAGTCAGGTACAGTTGAACAAAGTTCTGTATGGACTTTCTAAAGCGTATAAACAAATGACTACATGCTAGGTACATACCTTGCGGAAGGCAAACAGTTCATTCTGCAGTTTCTGCCTCTCAGCAGAGGGTTGCTGCCCCTTGCCGCGTATGAACTTTAACATCCTGCCGGCCTGCAACAGAACAAGCACTTAGTGCACTTGCACTCGTCACACACAACACAACAAACAAGCAAACAGACAGCACACTACCCCCACCATTATAATTTCATGCTTTATCGCGCGAACAACCGAACACTAGTACACCGACCGGCACCGAAAAGCCGACTGAGTTTCATTGCCTGTTAACTCATACCCACCGATACGATTGCCTAGCCCCCGCGCCCAGATAATAACACGAGCTACACTTGGAATCGCAAGATAACCGGCTCTAAGATAACACAATCGATAGCCCAATATTACGAAAAACACCTCATTTAGAGCGTCTCTACCATAATTTCGAATTATGGCCACTGACCGCAGACAACGCCTGTCCGACAGGTTACACGTATAACAATAATACGATGTTTTGGGTAACCTAAGAACAAGCGTCTGAAGATAAATAAAGTTTACATACCCAAAGACGACAGTTTGAAGGGTTTTAGTGATAAAATCCAAAATTAGAGAGATGACAGACAAGTCACAAACGGCGTCAGAAATACACACAAACATGAAAAAGCACTCACAAATTCACGAACGCACGCACGCACAACGCACCCACACTAACGTCGTGAAGTGACGTGACTGGTTTTATGTGTTGCAACAAACTGCATTAAATTTACCCCAATCGTGCTAATTAAATTATCGAATATTCTAAAAATTACTTCAACACGATATGCTTCTATGATTTTAATATTTGCATTAGGTCTTAATATATAGATATTATTTGTAATAATTAAATTGCATTATAATGTAAGCTTGTTGCACATATATTTAAGTCCTTTTATAAACTCTGCACCGCAGCGTTAAATAAAAAAACTAAGTAAATATTATTACTAAGTAATCTGTAAGATTCGAGTAGCTTCTCAAAGGCCATATAAAATCATTTTAAAACCATTTATAAAGAAAATTGCACTATTTTGCTTTGTTTTTTTTACAGTTGCAACATTTTCTTGTAGTGCGTTCAAAAACGTGGGTGAAGTTGAAAACTTGGTTGTAGCAACTATTGCAGTTTTGTAAGAAGAATTTTATTCTTGTTGATTAAACCTAAAATACAGTAATATAAATAAAATTGGTAATTGTTTATTCATAATTACAAGTATTAAAGAGCAGCTATTGTTTTTTCATTTGATTGGATTATTTTAGTTTTTGAATGATCCTGCCACAGTTTATGAAACATTTGGTATTGCCAATTATTTAATGAAAAAAGGTGTATTCATAATTGTATTTTCCTTTTTTAATATAAAAAGGCCATTTCAAAATGATTAGCGACTAATTAAGCGTTACTGCTATTTGTGAAATGGTATGCGACAAATAAAACAAAGCGTTGAAGCGGTGTGATGAATTACATCAATTTAATGAAAAGTGACATAATGCTTTTATTTTTTACCAGGCGCTTTCACACAAAACAGTAAACATACAAAATAAATCAATGTTTACTCTACAGTACAGGTACTGCTGTGGTTGCGGGACCAATTTAAATTTTATTTCACTCACACTTGCACACATTGCAATTTTCACGGTGTGCGAACATCACAGAATTTTAAAACCAAACATTGTTGCAAAAAGCATGAAAATAACACTTGTTTAGTCAAACGCACCGATGGCTGCTCTTCCAGAGATGTTACACTCATTTTTATTTGTAGCAAAAAGAAATCAGGGAGGTCTTTCTCGTCACGTGTACTCAGTAAGTACTAGCAATCGATGGCAGCCGGCGTAATCCTCCCTATTTAGTCTGTGGTTACCACCCTCTGCAAATACCGAGGGGTGGGTTTTTCTTTTTTTTTTCTCAATTTCCGCAACGTATTGTTGCCTTTTGAGGGCTATGGAAGCCCTACCTAGGAATTATTAGGCGAGTTTAGATTAAATTAATGTTATGGATAGAGATATCCAGTAAAAACCGGGCGTTCTTTGTAAGGGATTTTTCGAAAATAGGTACTCACTGACTTAGTTTTGTACTGATTTATAAATATCGCGGTTTAACTATTCGCGGGAAAAACAAACACGAGAATCTTGTTGAGGGAAAACCTAGAAATAAAACTAGCTAATTTCAATAAATGCTGTTAAGAGTGGATTGACACAAGGATGATGAAGATTTTATCTAACGGTGAGTCGATTCCAACTTAGTGCCTTCTGCGGGTCTAAAATGGCCGCTTTAGCAGAATCCACGAAGAATCTTAGCATGAATCACGTTAAAACTTAAAAATCCTAAAAATGGACTTTATAAATACCACTTTAAAGTCCTTTTTGAGAATTTTAAATTTTTCACGTGATTCATAATACGATTCTGCTAAAGCGGCCATTTTAGACCCCAAAGGATTTCAGGAGGTTTCAATACGACACAGGTCTCGTTTCTGCTCTGTGAGAGGGAATAGTAACCCACCACGAGGTCCCAATAGGGGTTGCTGGTGCTAGGTTGGTGGGTTTTCTTCACGTTATTTTTTTTTCACAATTTGCAGAGCAGTGATGATGAATTACCTTGCACGAAGTAAAATGCCTGATAAAGTCTGGGTTGGGATATAGGTACGACCTACGACTCAATTCGAATTCTGGGTTCGAATTCGAATCTACCAACTCTATGTCTCACGACTTGTAAGTCGCAGCCGTTTCAGCTGAGCCACCATTGCTTGGGAACACCGTATGTAGGGTAGGTACCTATTCTCCCATTAATATGCCTTTACTTACAAACAAAATACTTACCCATTTAAGGCTCTTTAGTAAATTGATCCGTGTCCTGTGTTGTAATCTATTTAATAGTCACTTTAATTTTTCAGGTAGAAAACTCCTGACAATAATTCAATAGCAATAGTTTAACTTGACAACTTACAATAACTATTCAAGGTCAGGGGCTTTCTACCTGAAAAATTAAAGTGACTATTAAATAGATTTGAAAGGCATTTTTTTAATATAAGTAGGTCTATTATAAAGTACATCACACGTACACTTATCTCAGACACGAACCATCCATTAAAGTTGTGGATTACAGCTGATCTAAGCGTGGCCGTGCTAGGACGGATACGGTGTAGCCCGGCCACTGAAAATGGTGTATAAGTCATGAAATAATGTGGTACTCTTATTTCTCTTTATAGTACCCAAAGGTACATATCCGTACAGTCTCCTGCCATAACCATGACCTTGTTTGGCATCGTGGCCGGGCCAGAACGGAACACACAATTGATCCCGCTCATTTGGATCCCACGGGATCAGTTTACTAAATTATTATTTTTATGTCATTTTCTGCAAATCGTAACGGACATATTTACATAATACTGGGTTTAAATTAAGTCGGTATCGCTACGGTTTTGTCCTTGCATTTGAATATTTGCGTCCACATTTCAAGTTGTTTCATTCTTGATCATAATTAATTATTTATGAAGGATGTTAATCTAGTCGCAGGATAGACTCAAAACAGTAATATAAGAACAAACAGTAATTCAGTTTCAATCAGCATTTTCAGCCTAAAATCTGTAGGAGATAAATAAATATTAATGATGTACCCACTTACCTAGGTAACCACATTTTTCTACCTGCGTCCAACTTAGGTAATACTTGGAAAAGGCGACCATTATAGCAGTATAGCAGTTCTTTCTTTGTAATTAAATATTTTCGCAAAATACTGCGATTACTTATCCTTACCCCAAGTGAACAGTTGCCTTTAATGGATAGTCTGCACACTAGGGCACTTCGATCGACGTGTAGCGTCTTTATAGATCCGTTGTTACTTGACGGAACGGGTGCCACCACCGTGCCGGTGTTGACCATGATTGGGCAAGAAAAGAAAGACGATGAACTATTTATCCTGTATCTTAGCAATGTTACAGTACGATTCAAACTTAATGGCGGCTCGGAACATCGTACGTGCCGCTGCGCAGATCGCAATTTTTAGGTGTCAGCGGGACGTAGAGGGACGTGCCGGCGGGGCACATCTCCGCGCGCTCTCTCTCTCACCCGCACTCGCCCTACGCGTTGTCGCTTTAGTGTGTGAGTTACGTCTGTATTCTGCACACGCGCGCGAATTTCTGCATAAGTACAGTCGAGCTCATAATAATTTGTTGTTGTTTGTTAACTGTTTTGTTATTGTTTTGTTTAGTTTTTTTTTTATTATTCCGTTCGTTGTTCGTTATTTACGTAAAGTATTAAGACTAATTTTGGTTGTGCGGAAAATACTTTGGTATTTATTTGTAAAATGTAAAATGCCTCGCGGACGATACGTTTTACGCAGACAAGCGAGAAAAATAGTTTACAATTTCATCCAATTTCTTAACTCTTTCTTCTTTCTTTCTTAACTTTTTTCAA
This sequence comes from Xestia xanthographa, assembly GCA_905147715.2. Lineage (NCBI taxonomy): Eukaryota > Metazoa > Arthropoda > Insecta > Lepidoptera > Noctuidae > Xestia > Xestia xanthographa. The sequence continues at coordinate 24,145,962 of LR990648.1, forward strand.
GTGAAGACGAAGGAAGCGAAGCGATAGTTCCATGGAAGTTCCTTCCACAAGAAAACAAGTTTTTATGGAGGGTGTTCAGCCGTTGTAAAATAAATTTAAAATACATTTCTTATATGTTTCATAAAACCTGTTTTTCTTTGAACCCTCTCTGTACTTGACAAACTAACAAATAAATACGTACTATGGTACTATACAGCACTAAAACATTCACACAAGTTTCAGTTATAAAAATAATTAAACGAGCTTAGATGATTTTCGACTTGACTGTACATGCGCGAACCTGCACTGGCAGCTAACTTCCGAGCCGTCATTAAGTTTGAATCGAACTGTACCAGCGTATTTCCAGATTTTCGGTTCAGTATTTTAAACCACAGCAGCAGGGGTATTCTAAACAATTCGATAAGTTTCCGTGTCGGTAAGGAACCGTATTCGACAATCTCATTTCCGAGCCGAAGAACTGTCAAAACGCTATTCACAGATCCGAACGGATACGTTTTTTTCTATGCCATTGACCATTGTGTTTATGGGGAACGCTTCAAAATGGTAGTAAATAGATGACCGTAGTAGAAAATTTAAAATAGTAAATAAAATAGGTTTATTTGAATATTTAGTTCCGTTTAAATAAGGAATATACAGCTAGTAACTTAATAGACAGCAAACGATATAAAATGATTTTATTAGTAACCAAAATAAACTTTATTTCATTTCGAATAAACTTGCTTTGTAAACAGCCGTCTGTCAAACTGGCAAAGCGGGAAAGTGTTTTTTTTTTTTTAAATAAAACTAGTTTTCATAATTCATAAATAACTTTATATAACTTTGTTTTTAAAAAAGGAAAAACTACTGCAAGTATTTGATATCAGTATTATACAATTCTTGCTATTTGCTCATTGTCAAACAATAATTAAATTTCTTTGGGGATTACGGCAGATGATTGCGTGTCAGGGAAATAGGGCCTTATTTCTTCAATGAGGCTAAGGGCCATGTCGGGTGTTAGTCTATAAACCAACTGAAACCGCGGGTCGGCAAAAGTATTCGTCATATCCTTTATGAAGAGATAACGCCTCCTGCCTCTGTTGTCCTGCACGCCGACGGTCTCTGGCTCGCACAATCACATACTCCATCTACCAAAGTATCAAATAATGTTAACTAAAATCTAGAACGAATATCACATTTCTGTAAATTTATGTAAATGCGGATCTAACAATGAAATATAATACAATAATTCAATACAATAATACAACTTCATTTACTTATTTTAGACAGTGTTTAAAAAGTTAACAGTCTTTTTAATTCACTGAAATAAGCTGGAAATATGATTTATTTCTTCGTTTTAATTTTGTTCGATATGACTCCCGATAGCAACCAGCTGTCGGAAAGATTCGAGTCTTCAAATCGAATTTGATCTGTCAAAATTATTCGGTTTCGGATATGTGAATGAGGGATTTTCTTTTTAGCTCTTCCCTAGTCGCTAGATAGATGGCGCTAGGAGTAAGTATGATAGTGCAAGGAACGGAACCTAAAAAAACTGATTTTAACAAAGCGCGAGAAATGTTGGTTATATTCGGAAGGTTAAGCAAATTAAAGTGTCAGTCAACGAGAGTATGTGACGTGCCACAATGTTTTTTTTTTCAAGCGTTTTGGCTTTGGCATAGTAAGTTCAACGCCATCTATATAGTTCTTGGAAACTAAGTTTTTTTTTAAAACCTCATAAGGAAAACCTCTCATTGCGTTTGTAGGACATCTTCGATATCTTAGACGTTCGATTCGGTACGGAATCGAGTCGAATGGTTCTGAATAAGGCTGCAGGTGGGTGTAAAAGATGATATGACTACCCACTAAAAGTTATGGCTAGAAATACACACAGATGACACAGACACTTTAGCGGAACATAAAAAAGGTCTTAATGTTTTATATAAGTATATTCTCTTTTCCGACAAAGGGGGTGCAAGTAGGGCTTTCAATCCGGAGTTCCGGAGTTTCGTAACTCCAGAGTTTCGGAGCGATTTTATGGATTTATCAAATCCGGAGTTGAAATAGAACACCGGAGTTGAAACCGGTTTTCAAAAACCATGTAAACATTCTTTACAATACGACGAAAAACGCATCTTAATTCTTGAGCGAGTTGATTTTAGTTATTAGACTTGGATTCGTAAGAGTAGAAAAAGCAATTTATGACAATGGCGGATGCAGAACAAAATACCTTTCAGAAGCGTACCACTATCTGCTGTGTGTCTTGCCGACGAGCGTGGAGTCAGAACGAGCATTCTCGGCAGCAGGCTTTTTCTGCGCGAAGCTTAAAAGTTCTCTTTCTGACTCATCTTTAAATGTCTTATCGTTTCTCAAAACATACACACATCAACACGGTCTAGGGATATTTTTAAAAAAGCGAATTACTATCAATGTGTTAATTATTTATATGACATGTATATATGTATTTAAAAGATACGTTATTTAATATTCTACCATTTTTTAATAATGGTTAAGGTATAGATTAAAATTTCAGGATTTTATGGAAAAAAAATGAAGCATAGACGGAAACCGTATATGAATGAACTTTTAATTTGTGAGTAAAAACTGAAAAAAATAGAAAAATCATTTAATTTGTGTTTATAAACTTGAAGTTAGTAGTCTGAGAAAGCGCCCATGATGTTCATAACACATCGGCAACGATTCGGCATGCTCAGAACAAGGTTGTCAATGTCTTGCTGAGGAATATTGTCCCATGTCCTTCTGAGGTGCGCAAAAAGTTGATCTTCTGTAGCCAGATTTTCAGGAACTTCCTTCAGAGCTCTTCTTTGCAGCATATCCCACGCATGCTCAATGGGATTTAGATCTGGCGATTGAGCAGGCCAGTCTAAGGCCCTAACATTATGTGTATGTAACCAAGCTGCTACCGTTCTCGCCGTGTGTGCCCGGGCATTGTCGTGCATGAGCAGGAAATCTTGCCCCATTTGTGTTCTGTGGGGCAAGATTACGGGCCCCAGCACCTGTTGGACGTATCGTTCTGCCGTCATATTGCACCGCACCCAAACGAGATCCGTCCGTCCTCCAAGACGAATTCCTGCCCAAACCATAATTGTTCCTCCTTGGTATGGGTGAACTTCCTGAGGGTTCTGGAGACGGCTCCATCGTCCAGGAACTCGCCAAACACGCGTCCTTCGTGAATCTGGATGGAAGCCGAACCTGGATTCATCCGTGAACAGCACATTGGACCATTGGTCACGGCCCCAGTCCACGTGGTTCCGAACCCATTCTAATCGTCCTTCACGATTGCCTCTCCGTAAAGGTGGGACCCGGAGTGGTCTACGAGAGCGTAGATTGCTTTCATGCAGTCGCCTTCTTACAGTTTGGTCACTCACAAGCACTTGGTGTTCCACTCGCAGCCTTTGGACCAATTGAGTCGCCGTTGCATTTGGTTGTGCTCGCGCAGTAATTTGCAAAAATCGGTCTTGTCTGGGGGTAGTGATGCGACTTGGCCCCCGGTGCCTCTCCGCTACTTCACCTGTGGCACGATAGCGTGTCCACAATCTTGAAATTACATTTTGATGGGTCCCTATGGCCTCAGCAACATTACGCTGAACAGATCCAGCTTCCAGCATTCCCACAGCTCGTAACATCTCCGCCCTCGTTAAATGTCGGCGTTGCATGGCTACAATACCTCAATTTTAACTTTATCTTTCGTTTAAAAATGAAAAAAAACTGTAACTAAACGTAATTCGTATTGTTTTCTAAATTTCGCACAAATGAAAATTCCCTCTCCTATACATCAAGACATTTTTATGCCACCGAAACAAAAGAATTTTCAAAAATTTGAATTTGGAATTAGTCTGAGATAAATTACAAACAAATCGGTATATAAAAGATTCTAATGCGGCCAGTACTTTTCGAGTTATTTAATTGAGTATGAAATATCCCTAGACCGTGTTGATGTGTGTATTACAAAGAACTTCGATCTCAAAAAAAGTGGATTTTTAGGTACCTTTTAGGTTCATCATTATAATTTTATTGTAGCTTGCCAAACAAATGTTTATTTTTTATGATTGTTTTAATATTTTATAATGCGTGTTAGTTGTCTATTATAACGTCTGTCTGTCAGACAGTTCATTTTTAAATAAAAACACTGATTCCTTAACAAATAAAATGTCTATTGATTAAAATAAAGGGCCTTTTTTATTAATTTCTAAAAAAGCTGTCAACTCCGGAGCCAACTCCGGAGTTCCGGATTTGGTTGCTCAACATCGTAACTGGCTCCGGAGTTCATAACTATCCGAGTTTGAATGCCCTAGGTGCAAGTGCACCTCCATGCACCCTGCTGCCGTAGCCAATGGGTCAAAAGAGCCTTTTCAGTTTTGTTTTCCGAGTGCGGCGAACTTCGAAAGACCGGTGTTGCAATAACTAGTATGTAGGTCCTTCTGCCATCTTACTGTTTAGTGTGTCAGCTTAGTAAAGGGGAGTTTCGTGTGTTGATACCGCAGGTATTGTATTAATTTGCAGCGTATTCTCGCGTTGTGTCTACTAATCCTTGAAACAAATGAAATAAACTAAACATGAAAACGTTTCTGGAGTTTAATTTACGCTCATTTTAATTATGGAAGTGTTAAGCTACTCATATAGCCTCACACATACCTAAATAGTGAAGCTATAGTTATAAAGTAGTACAAGCAGCCAAGCAGCTAGTATAGGTAGCCTATGTCGATGTACAGCTGGGACCACATCCACCACGAGGGCCGAGTGCTGGATGGTGGATGTCACGTCTTTGAATTTTTTTAATTTCTTGCCTAACCACTTAAAAATAGGTAGGTACTTACTGTTATTTATTTATTTAGTACAAGATAAGCCATTAACACTAATTTAAATAATCCTTTTACTCGGTCTTCTCACAGAACTCCTCCAAACATTGAAAACATTCTAACATTAACAACTTCCATTCATAATCAAACAAGTCCACTCCAGGATTGGTCTCCATGAGCGCGTTGAGCATTGTACTCGTAAGCATGAGCGGTATAGGGGAAATGGATCGAGCTACTGTTATAATAATATAATGGGCCTAAGTAGTAACTAGTCTAAATAACTAAATCCCACTGGAGTTTACACCGGATTGACCTCAGACTTCAGAGTGGGGGTTAGCACAAGCAAACAAAGGCCTATGCCCAGCAGTGGGCAAAGTAGTTGCTAATTAGTACCTTAGACAGGATGACTTTTTTATCACTTTCCACAAAAATTGGTAGTAAAATCAAATGGCATAATTATTATTATAATTTTTATTTTCGTAAAAAAAAAAACAAAGAAATTCGAAATTTGTTATTTTTTTTTCAAATTTCTCTTTCTTTGTTCTATTATCAGACACCGTACAGTTACCCACACGCACACACCACAAATTAAGGGGATGGCAACTGTGGAACTAATGGCGCTACCATAGCTTGTACCAAGCATCGTCATTGGTTGAAAATCTGTCAAAGTCATTTTAAATTTCAAAATAGTTTAACCTCATTGGTCAGATTGGGACTAAGCTATCGACACGCCATCTACAATCAGCTTTGACAAGCCTTCCCCTCGAGTGACTCTCGCGGCTAATCAAATGTTTTTTCTGTGTACTTCGTAATTGGCGTACTGTTTGATTTTTTTTTTATGTTAAGGTACTGTCAGCTGTGAAGTTACCTTTTATAAAATAAATAAATATGAAAAGTTTACCTACTTGGAATTTATAGCGTTTTTTGATTATGGTTCAACTTTTTTCAAAGCTGTGGAAAAAAAAAAGAAAAAAAAAACTAGGTATGCCATTTGCTTCTACTCCGTTCACCTAATATAGGTACCCATTTTTTTTGGAAAGTGATAAAAAAGTCATCCGGTATAATGTCTGTTAGAGTATTTTGTCAGACTCAGACGTTACAAAATTATTATCTGACGCTACATTCTGTAGGTAGTTTGGTTGGGATGGAACCACACGGTGTGGTTTCCTCTACACGGAGGGGTGTGGTCCACACCCCCCGTGTTCGAAGGGGACAAGCCGGTGCTGTCTTTATTATGAAAATACTTATGAAAACAGTTACAAGTTGGAGGAGGTTTTCTAGTGACATTGACTGCAAAAAAAAAACAACTTTGGTGTCGATAAAATATGGCGAAGAAGGGTGTAATAATTACAACATGCAAACATGTTATACATGTAAGTACTTAAAAATATATATACTTAAAAAAACCATTTTAGCAGTCTGACCACGGAGCTCGATTTGCTGAGTTCGGTTCCCAGGTCGGGCAAAGAGTTATTGGGTTTAGATAAAAAATTTTTCAATAGCAGCCACGGCGCACAGTAAGTCCACTAATTTTCAGTATGGGCATACTGAAAATTAGTGGACTTAGGCAACAAAGTTCCAATATCGATGCGATTTTTTTTCATATGACGTGTTATAATATTCCTGACAACTTTTACTCTTATAAAATTTCTTCTCAAGTTGATAGTTTGTCTGAAAAAAAATCTATTAGATTTTTTTGTATGGAGCGAATCACGTTTTATTTTTTTTCTTCAATTGTACTAATATGTTGGGTGTGTGGCGTGAGTATATGATAGCTAAGGTCATTCTCTATCCACGAAAATTAAATCAGCGCCGGCCATCCGCGGCAGCGCGAGTTATCATTCGGCGAAAAATATATATTTTTTATGACATTTTTTACCATTTAAAATAAATTCAAAGTATATTTTTTGTCTCATTTGGCTGTTTTGACCTTCTTTTTAGTTAATTACATAGTTTTAATAGCACATAGGTACTTACAACTAGTCATTCTGGTAGAGATTTAGTTATTATTGCATGTTATCGGTAGCACCTGCATTGTGATTGATGACTCATTTGTTTGTGCGCTCGGCTCAGCGCATAACAAACGAGTTACCGAAAAATGCTTGTATCTGATTGGCTGTTATTTTTTTAACTACCTGCACGTTATCTATTATTGAATATATATCGTAATAAGTTTCAGGTTATAGTAATTTTGTTAATGATAGGTGAAATAATTTAAATTTGTACTGGCAAGTCGTTGATAATATCTACACTACATAATCAAGCTTATGTATATTATAGTCTAAGTTATCGTTTGTATGATCATTGAGATCGAGAAACTGTGAAGTAATTGTAGCCCTGAAAAGGGCTGTTTGTCATTTTCCTAGCCCAGTAGAGCTATTACGTATCTCTGTTGACGGCTCGAAATGATAGTAACTGGGCTCAGTGTTCATCAATTAACTCTCAAAAAGTTAGTTTCGTATTATGTATGACCAGTCGCGATCAAATATGACTTCATTGGTTGTCATCGTGGCTGATAGTCACCGTAACTCATTTTGACAGACGCTTTCGTATCGATACTTATATTATTTCGATTATGTAAGCATAGTGGACAACAAATTGATGACAACACAGTTTGAAGTGGCTTTCGTGAAAGACATTTACACCGTACCCGAGCTGTTAGTCACCGTAAAGTGATATCCACTCAGTGCGATACGTAATATCAGTATTATGACATTCTCGGTTGTCATCAAAGTTCGGTGTACAACCGAAGCTTGATAGTCACTGGATATCAGAAAGATACGTAATAAGCCTACTGATGGGCTTTTGTGGGAATAATCTAGAGATGAATCACATTATTTCTTGTTCCAGAAGTGGGTCCGACAAATTTTCGAACACTGCTATGAGGCATTCTTCTTCCTCCATAATCTCACTGTCACAGGGAGGCTCAGTAGTCGGTAACAACTAAATTGCTTTAGGCAACAACTCATTATGAACCTGTTTCGTTATTTTAGGCCTTATGTAGGATATGTGGGGATCAGAGCTTATTAGAAGTCCATGGAGGATGTCTTCGTTTGTTGCTATTCTGGCCGTTTTCCGAATGTGCCTGACGTTTCTGAAGTCTTTATTACGGGCTTCCGAAGCTTCTTCAGGTGAGGTTCACAAATAAGCAACGAGAGCGAAACTAGATAGACTTAATGAATGTCTTTGTATTTATAGTCACTGTTAATTACTCAAGTAGTGGACATAACAGTGACTGAAAATTATTCAGCCAATCAGAGACGGGCATTTTTCGATGACCCATTAGTTATGCGCTTAGCCGAGCGCACAAACAAATCAGTCATCAATCACAATGCAGGTGCTACCTATAACATGCAATAATAACTAAATTTCTACCAGAATTACTAGTTGTGAGTACCTATGCGCTATTAAAACTATATATTTAACTAAAAACAAGATCAAAACAGCCAAATGAGACAAAAAATGTACTTTGAATTTATTTTAAATGGCAAAAAATTTCAAATTAAAAAATTAAATTAAAAATCATAAATTACTCGCGCTGCCGCGGATGGCCGGCGCTGATTTTTTTTTCGTGGATAGAGAATGACCCTAGCTATCATATACTCAAGCCATACACCCAACATATTAGTACAATTAAAGAAAAAAAATAAAACGTGATACGCTCCATACAAAAAAATCTAATTGTTTTTTTTTCAGACAAACTATTAAATTTAGAAGAAATTTTATAAGAGTAAAAGTTGTCAGGAATATCATAACACGTCATATAAAAAAAAATCGAAACGATATTGGAACTTTGTTGCCTATGTCCACTAATTTTCAGTATGGGCCCACTGTGCGGCGTCTGGATTTGTGTCCGGTCGATGGCAATAGGCTCGCCCCCTATCCCACCTATACCTACCTAGACCTATATGAAACATATCTGGCGAAATGTTCTTAGTTGTACTTCAGGTAAACCTCTGCCTAGCCCTTTGGGGCTACAAGCGTGATGTTATGTTATTTATTTCCAAACACTTTCACAAATAGATTTTAACCACCGCAAACCCATATTATTTTCTCAATGTCGTTGTTATAAAAGAAAATCGACTTTCCATCCATTTTAAAGCGAAGTACACTACAGTGCACGTTTCCCGAAGATACTAAAGTTCTTATTGCAAATTACATTGTACCAGATATGATCACGATGGAGGAAGACATTGTTTTAGATTTTCCAGAATATTCTATTGAAAACAAGCTTCGAGACGTGTCCTACTGCCGATGAGGAAGCGTTAACTATCGACTGTTTTCTCGCACAAGAATCATACTGTTTTAGGGCGTGTACAAAAGATCTAACGATCCACTGCTAGGACACAGGTCTATTTCAAGCTCCTCATCCAATCTGATCCAGATGTAGCGGCACTACAAAAAGTATTACAGCACATAGAACAAAAAGTACTACAGCGCCATCTATGACAAAAATGAGGAACTAAATAGCGAGATACGTCAGATTCCTACATCGCGCAAGCAACATTAATCCGCGACTTATGAGCATAATTACGAGGACCCGACAACAACTGTCCCGACAGTTGTTGTCGGGTCCTCGTAATTAGCAGTAGCCCACCAGATATAACACTCGTCTGGTCGGAGGATCCTCGCTTTTCTATGGGAGATGAAAAACTTTACACCCTGTTCTTCATACCCCCAAAACAGGTAAGTACTTTCTTAAGGTCGTCGGTCCAACTAGCTAGAGGACGCACAACGCTGTGCTTACCGATACGCGGAACCCACTCCAGGACTCGTTTACTTCACCGCCGCCGCCGGTTCAAATAAATGAGGTTACGTAACGGGTGTAAAGATACTCTTAACTATGCCAAAAGGCACTTGTTTCCCTGTCACGCGTCATTGCGATCATTTTATTTTTCAAGACCATACCTCCGAACCTTCGAGTTACGGAGATAGTGGGCGGAGTTCAACTACAAGTTTAGTATGCTATAACTTTACTATAAATACCTCCACGACCCCTGTACTATTGAATGCATCCATCAGCACAATATTTTGAGTGCGTTTCACTGAGTCCTAGTCCGTTTAAAGTAATTTTTCACCCCAAAAAAAGTCTTTTCCCAGCAATATTTTTTGCGTAGTTAGGGTACTTAGTTTAATGTACAGAATGCTTGGCTGGCGGCTTCGTCAAGGGTCCGTTTACATCTTGCTATACTAAAAGTTGGTCATCTGACTGTACGGTCTACACCACGCCCGCGGAACTCTCTCTCTACCACATTTATACGGGTCGGGGGGCTTTTGGGACCATGACCGCGGTCCCGGATTCCCCCTAAATATTTCAGGAATGAGAGGTTTTCCTTTTGAGGTTTTAAAGAAAAAACTTAGTTTCCAAGAACTCTATAGATGCCGTTGAACTTACTATGATAGTTGGTGCCAAAGCCAAAACGCTTGAAAAAATAAAACATTGTGTCACGTCACATACTCTCGTTGACTGACACTTTCATTTGCTTAACCTTCCGAATATAACCTACATTTCTCGCGCTTTGTTAAAATCAGTTTTTTTAGGTTCCGTTCCTTGCATTATCATACTTACTCCTAGCGCCATCTATCCAGCGACTAGGGAACAGCAAAAAAAAATCCCTCATTCAATTCAAAGATAGAAAATCATTTGTTTTCTTATGATGACGAATCAGGACTTCTTGTATGGAAAAAAATTTGGTGACCAATCGGAACTGTGACGAATCGGGCATAACTCTTCTTCACACCAACAAACAGCTCATTTCCAGTTGGTAGGTCTTTTCGCTTTCCGCTAATCGTCGGCGGTGGGACCTTGGTGCTTTCGTCTTGGGATTTGAGAGCGCTGAAGTAGAAACTGGAAGCGAGGATTTGACTATGAAGGTCGGATGAGTCTCGAGTATTTACTTACAGGGTTCAAACGGGTGTCTCTTGACAATTGTAAGGTTTAAACGAAACATTTCGCAAAACAAGATTTGTTTGTTCATAAATTTTACTAAGGTTATGCTATTAGAGAAAAGCCACCTCGTTATGGTTTACCTATTTATTTAATTTTTATTGGAACAGCCTAAACAAACTGAACAATTTCTACATATAATATATTAAATATTATATTAAATACTATTTTAAAACCACCAATGTCAATATTTGAGGTAGGTACAGACGGCACTTCAAGCTACCACAATCTGTCAAATTTATTTAATAGATTTTCAACTTTATCGCTACGGTATTAGATTCAAGGTTGATTTGGAAAATTTTACAGTTTTGTGTAGCAAACTTTTAACCTAAGTGTTTACATTTGTATATTGGAAGCGAATATAGTTTCGCATAAAATTTTAGCTTCATGCAGTTTTGCACTTAAACTCGTAAATATTCCGTGCACTTTTGCATCATTATCCGCAGCGGTTGTTGAATTTGATATCTTTTCTTGTCTCTATTTTTGAAGACCTACTCAATGAAAATAGTATTTTGTTTTTAGGGTTCCGTACCCAAAGGGTAAAAACGGAACCCTATTACTAAGACTCTCTCGTCTGTCCGTCTGTCCGTCTGTCCGTCTGTCCATCTGTCCGTCTGTCCGTCTGTCCGTCTGTCCATCTGTCTGTCACCAGGCTGTATCTCATGAACCGTGACAGCTAGACAGTTGAAATTTTCACAGATGATGTATTTCTGTTGCCGCTATAACAACAAATACTAAAAACAGAATAAAATTAATATTTAAGGGGGGCTCCCATACAACAAACGTGATTGTTTTGCCGTTTTGTCTAATGTATAGATAATGGTACGGAACCCTTCGTGCGCGAGTCCGACTCGCACTTGGCCGGTTTTTTTATTTTCCAGTAACAAGTATAGTGCAGGTCAGATTAGGTAGTCGCTCCATGATTTAAAATACTGGTAATCAGCAGCTGCATCCAGTCTTGCTTTTTTTGCCGCCTAGGGCGTACCTTGGCTTAGCTTCCTCTGACTCAGCTCTAACTTGCATCCAGTAATACAAGAGATAATGAAGATGATCTCTGTTTCTTCATTCTTTGTACATTTCAGGACTACGTATGCATTCTTTCCTATCTGATCAATGATATTCTATTAAACAGATATGTTGTGAGCGCGCAATCGTGAAGACTCGAAAACAGGCCAATTGGCCTGTTTTTCCTTTATTCTGCGTCACTGCGTGTATGTGAGCAGGCTCCCCCGTGGCACACTTTTTTCGGTGGGTTTGTAGGTGTATAACTTATCTGTTTATTATAATATCATTGTATCTGACTGTTTCTTGTTACGCTCTGCCTGAGAGTTCCACTGTACTAGTTGTGATTTCAGTCGCCATGTTCACAATGGTTTTGATTTAATCAGGTAATCTAGCTCAATGATATATAAACTATAGATACGTTGTCCGCACTCTAAAATGACAACATGAAATGAAGCCAATTGGCCACATCGCGCTTAGTTACGCACCAACCTGTCGCGCGACGCTACGTTTGTTTATAATTTAATAAATCCTGTGACGTGACTGAAGATGTATATTTATCTCCCTCTCGCAACAGTCATCCCGCCGTTCGGTGTCATATTTTCTTTCTCTTTCTTCACGCTTATAAGTAGTTCTAGTATTTTCGCCGTTTTTAAGCGCCGCGATGTTGGTTCATGACGTCATCATTCATCATCATTTCAGCCGAAAGACGTCCACTGCTGGACATAGGCCTCCCCCAAGTGTCGCCACATTGACCGGTCCCGTGCGACTCGCATCCAGCGGATTCCCGCAACCTTCACCAGGTCATCAGTCCACCTAGTGGGAGGCCTTCCAACGCAACGTCTTCCGGTTCGCGGTCGCCACTCCAGAACTTTTCGGCCCCATCGGCCATCCGTTCTGCGAGCAATGTGCCCTGCCCACTGCCACTTAAGTTTGGCAATTCTTCGGGCTACGTCGGTAACCTTGGTTCTCTTGCGGATGTCTTCATTTCTGATTCGATCGCGCAAGGAAACTCCGAGCATAGCCCTCTCCATTGCCCTTTGGGTGACTTTAAGCCTTCTGATGAGGCCCATTGTGAGCGACCACGTTTCGGTCCCGTATGTAATCACTGGCAACACACACTGGTCATAGACTTTCGTCTTGAGACACTGCGGTAAGTTGGACGAGAAGATACCGCGCAACTTCCCGAACGCTGCCCAGCCTAGTCGGATTCGACGATTGACCTCTTTCTCGAAGTTAGACCTACCTAACTGGACCGTTTGTCCTAGGTACACATAATCGTCTACAACTTCGAGTGTGGAGTCTCCGATCTTGATAGGAGTGGGTGTGACATGGGCATTCAACATGACCTTGGTTTTGTCCATGTTCATTTTAAGACCCACTCTTCCGGAAGCTCCACTGAGGTCATCGAGCATTGTACTGAGGTCCTCCATGGTCTCAGCCATGACCACTATATCGTCGGCAAACCGAAGGTGAGTGATGTACTCGCCATTGACGTTGATGCCTAGCCCTCTCCAGTCCAGAACCTTGAAGACATCCTCCAGTGCAGCGGTGAACAGTTTCGGAGAAATGACGTCTCCCTGTCTCACACCTCGCTGCAGGAGGATAGGTTCCGAGGCTTGGTCCTGAAGTCGGACTGACATGGTGGCATTTTTGTACAAACACTTCAACACCTCGATGTACCGATAGTCGATTTGGCACCGTTGGAGAGACTGCAGTACAGCCCAGGTCTCGATCGAATCGAAGGCTTTCTCGTAGTCCACAAACGCTAAACAGAGGGGCAGGTTATACTCTTCGGTCTTCTGTATAACTTGCCGCAGCGTATGTATGTGGTCCACGGTGCTAAAGCCTTTTCGGAAACCGGCTTGTTCGGGTGGCTGGAAATCGTCAAACCTGCGCGCGAGACGATTCGTGATGACTCTAGAAAACAACTTGTAGACATGGCTTAGAAGTGAGATGGGCCTATAATTCTTCAACCGGGCATTGTCACCCTTCTTGAAGAAGAGTACCACCACACCCCTGAACCATGCCTGTGGCGTTTTTCCCTCAAGTATGACGGAATTAAACAGCTTCTGAAGGGCCTTAAGTACCGGTTTTCCACCCGCCTTTAGGAGTTCGGCCGTAATTCCGTCATCACCCGGTGCCTTGTTGTTTTTGAGCTGCTTCAGAGCCATCCTAATCTCGTACAGGCTGACGTCCGGGATGTCTTCGGTATAGTGTCGGGTCAGTCTAGCTCTTGGGTCGTTTGCTAGATCTACGACGGGTTTACTGGTTGACGTGTACAACTGTCCATAGAAGCTCTCGATCTCCCTCAGAAGCTCCGGTTTGGCGGATAAGATCCTACCATCGTCGGTCTTCAGTTTCGTGAGCTGGCTCTGCCCAATAGCCAGATCTCTTGCAAATACCTTGGAGCCTTTATTCCGCTCAATCGCGTCTTTAATACGCTCGGTATTAAAGCGGCGGAGGTCGCTCTTCAAGGATTTAGAGATCCGTCTATTGAGCTGCCGGTATTTGCACGCCTCGTCTGAAGACTGCAGGATCATCTCACGCCGCTCCTTCATGAGCTTGAGAGTGTGATCGGAGAGTCTCTTGTTCTGATGTGTACGACGTGCCTTGAAGAACTTAGACCCGGTCGTATGGACAGTTTCCACGAACCCATCGTTGTATTCGTCCACTGAGCTTCCTAGGCACTCGAAACGGTTCTGGAGTTCAAGCTGAAAGCTCTCGGGGTTTTGGATTTGGATCTGTGCTGGACGGAGCGTAGACTTCATCAGTCGAGACCTTTCAAGCTTAATATTGATGTTCAATGTGCCTCTTACCATGCGGTGATCGCTCCCGGTTTTCACCGAATTGATCACCGAGACATCATTGAACATTTGCTTCTTGGTTGACATGATGAAGTCAATCTCATTTCTAGTTGCACCATCGGGGCTTTGCCAGGTCCACTTCCTGTGCTCACGCTTTTTGAAGAAGGAGTTCATCATATAGAGGCCCTCCTTCTCCATAAAACTAGCCAGTTGGTGACCCCGGCGATTCCGATGTCCAACTCCAAATTGCCCCACCTGCAGCTCATCCCCGTCTCGTTTGCCCAGTTTCGCGTTGAAGTCCCCCATGACAACGGTGAAGTAAGTTTTGGAACCATGCATGGCTTTAGAAATATCCTCATACATGGTCTCCACTTCGTCGTCGGGGTGTGCCGAGGTCGGGGCGTAGACCTGTATGACCTTCAGCGAATATCTGAAGGATATTCTGAGTATAAGGTACGCCACCCTGGTTGACACACTCTCGATCTTCACCACGTTGTTCACAAGGGACTTGTGGACGATAAACCCAACACCACCTTGGGATTGCCGGTCACCCTCACGGAAATAGAGCAGGTTGCCGGATTTCAGGATTATCGTGTCCTCCCCCTCTCTTCGGACTTCAGACAATCCCACAATACTCCATCGCAGCCTGCTCAATTCCTCTTCGAGTTCCGCTATCTTCTCGTCGGTCCGGAGTGTGCGTGCGTTATACGTTGCCAGGTCCAGTCGTTGGTATTGGCAGCCGGATCCCATCCGGGGATTCTTCGCACCCCTTGCCACGCCGTAACCTCGACCGCTGCCGTAGTTGAGGGTAGACGGGCTGCCGGGCACTAGGGGCCATTTTCTTAATGCGGTATTCATAATGGGGGGGTTTTGCCATAATCGCCACGCTTGGCAAGCGGGTTGGCGATCGCAGTACAGTTCTTCCAATAGACACAGAGAGCGCTGCTGCCCATTCTCTGGTAATCCCTTAGTCGCCTCTTACGACACCCACGGGAAGATATGGGATGGTTCATGACGTGTCTATATATAATACGTCATTGATCTAGCTAGAGATTGTCTCTTCAGATAGTGCTTCAATAATGTCTCGTGTCTAGTGGCTATAATAGTATGGATATGGTTGTAATTAAATGTCAATCATTCATTGTAGCGTCTGTGGATTGATCGCCTCTAGCCGTCGGCGTCGCTTGTCTATGCGCTGGGCCATTTCTGTAGTAAGGCTTTGTCTCATGGATGAAGAGATGTTGGACGCAACGTAACAAACGCACCTAATTGGTAATTAGATTAAGTACGTATAGTATAGCTACCTACGCTATATACCTACTGAGTAGCTACACTTTAGGATACTACACTAAATAATCATGGAGGAGCTCGTGGCTAAACAATAACAGCCGCTCGGGTCGATCGCTAGGTTAAGCCGTGCTTGCCTAGGTTGGTCTGTGGATGGGTGACCACCCATTACATACCTAGTTTCCTCCGTGCCTCGCCGTTGGTCTCGGTTGTCATTTGTAGATCTTTGACAGTCGTTAGGTAGTCAGAGGCCCATAAAGTCTGACAACCAGTCTTACCAAGGGGTATCGTATTACCCGGTACTAACTGGGTTGTGGAGGTCAGATAGGCAGTCGCACCATGTAAAATACTGGTATTCAGCTGCATTCGGTAAAACTGGAAGCGGACCCCAACATATGTAGTTGGGAAAAGGCTAGGCAGATGACATCAAATAATCATGGTACTTAGTATATAATTGTGAAATACCTGTACTTACCTACTAGTTATGATTTACCATAATTATTATGCTTCTGTTTATGATTGCAAACAGTCTTTAAAAATTTTTGAAGTTACTTAAAAAAAAAACACATAAAAGAATTGAGTAATTTTGATAATAATCAACGTCTCTCTAGCTATTGTTTTAAATGAAAAAACAAATGATATTAAACAAAACGTTGAATTGAATGAACCTAACCCGCTTACTGAATATTTTCTACCATCTATGAGCGACTGCATACGTTTTGCGGTCAGAATCATGCATCTAGACCTGTCAAATAAACAACGCCGTCATCGCCAGGTCTAAACTTGGAAAGCGAGGATCCCATTCATCTGTGTATAGTTTGCCAATTTTGCGTGGGCACGATACGGTTTTTATACCGTACGATCAACGATCGTGTGACGACTGACGAGTTGCAGTCGACGAAAGAACATGTGTATTCTGAATTTCATTTCAAGTAGAATTTAGTAGTATTTCATTCGCTCCTTGTAAAATACTGGTATTCAGCTGCATCCGTTTAGACTGGCAGCCGACCCCAACATAGTTGCGAAAAGGCTATTTAGACTTATTTAGATGATGAAGTAGTCTGTTTGAAAAGTAATCAAATCGGTCGTCTCAGAACAAATAAAAAAACCGGCCAAGTGCGAGTCGTACTCGCGCACGAAGGGTTCCGTACCATTATTTAAAAACATTAGACAAAACTGCAAAAAAAACACGTTTGTTGTATGGGAGCCCCCCTTAAATATTGATTTAATTCTGTTTTTAGTATTTGTTGTTATAGCGGCAACAGAAATACATCATCTGTGAAAATTTCAACTGTCCAGCTGTCACGGTTCATGAGTTACAGCCTGGTGACGGACAGACGGACAGACGGACAGACAGCGAAGTCTTAGTAATAGGGTTCCGTTTTTACCCTTTGGGTACGGAACCCTAAAAACCAAGACATAGCGCTGCGAACAATACAGTGAAGCCAGCGCAAAACTAAGCTCGGCTCTGTGCGTACACGCTCACACGCACACATTTACATCAAACTACAATTAAACTAAGCTCAAAAAATGCACACATGTTTACGAAACCGGCATCACTTTATTGTTCGCAGCGCTGTGTCTTGGTTTTTTATTTGGTCTGAGTCGGTCGTATTACGTTTCAAATTGAAAAGTACTTAAGTACCACCAATAAAACAAAATCGCTCCAGGGTCTGAAGTGGCACCATCTTGGAAGGAAATCAGCGGAATGAAATGGATGGATTACTTTAAAACTGAAAAAACGAAGTGCGAAATTCGAGATCTCTTTAGTGGAGAAATTAATAGTGCTCTTTGCGAAGGAGCGGTAACGAGAAGGCGTTCACATAATCTACTAAGAATAATATTATAAAAAGGAAAGATTTAAAGTACTGGACCGTTTTGAAAAAATCTTTCAGCAATAGATAGCTACCTACCTACATTATCAGCGAGTAACATAGGCTATATTTTTTCCCGTACTCCCACGGGAACGGGAACTATGCGGGTGAAACCGCGTGACCATGCTGAGATAAGGGCCTTTTGTACAGGACCAATTTAATTTCATTTATTTTTTATTTTATTTTTCTCTTTGTTTAATTTTTATTAGTTTTACTGTTAGTAACACCTAATTTGTTGAAATTGATGTTATTTAAGCAGTTTTTTAAGAAAAACTATTTGTTCTAGCACGGCAAAAAAAAAAATTAATATTGATCATATTTCAAAGACCATGGACGGACTCGATACATATTTCGACGAAATCGGCTCGATAGAAAATAATTGCAAAGATTAGTCTTAAAATCATCATTAACGGTCCTATGTCTTTATTTTTTTGACGTCTGCAATTAAAAACATTAACTCAACATAATTATCAACTTAATTATATCATCTTCATCAATAAATAAACCCAGTTATTTAACATTTGGAAAAGTTTGTAGGTACTGTTGCAATAATAACAGCACATCATCGTCAACCAAGTGAAGATCGGGGGAATTCGCTGGTTGCGGACAACGCAGTACTTCTTGTTGTAGTAATCCTTAAGGGGGGCGTAGGTAGGGCACGCCACAATTGTGGCAATAAGTCCTCTCTTTGAGGAGTGGCTTGAGAGACACCACGGCGTCCTCACCTTCCGCCTGACGCAGGTCCTCACCGGACACGGTGTTTTCGGGAGGTTCCTGCACCGAATCGGGCGGGAGGAAACGCCCGGGTGTTTCCATTGCGAGGATCGACCGGAGGACACGGTGGAGCACACGGTGGAGGTGTGCCCCGCGTGGGCGGAGCACCGCCGTGTCCTCGAAGCGGCGATTGGCGGCGGCGACCTCTCGCGTCTGGCTCTGGTGCAAGCCATGGTCCAGAGCGAGACGGAATGGGACGCCGTCACCTTCTTCTGCGTAGCAGTAATGCTAGAGAAGGAGGTGGCGGAACGTGAGAGGGAGAGAACTTCTCAACGTCCCGGCCGCCGCGGGAGACGCCCCGGCCACCGTAGGCGCGGGCCTGTGGACGGTGGGCTATGGGCTAGCTCGCCGTCCGTCCGTCTCATTACGATAGGCCGTGTCGACGGCGCTTTCGTGTTCCACGCGCGCCTCAAAGAGAGTCAGCAAAAAGGAAGGGGTCCGTAAGGACCGATGCCTGCCGGGGTTGCGGGACAGTTCGAAAGAGATACCGCGGCCCCGGAACACAAAGGGCGATGACGGAACATGGATGGTTTTAGTCAGTAAAAGTCTGACACTCCCACCTGCTCCGCCCAGAGCGGGAGGAGTCATTTGATGACTTCCCATCCGAAAAAAAAGGGGGGCGTAGGTTTAGCGGTGAGTTTTTGGTGTTTTTGTGCTGAGAGAATCCTTAGCAAGATGAGAGTTGGCGTGCCTTAATCGCACTCATTTGTACACACTAAAATCTCATGGTGTAATGATGCATGAACAGAGCCACGATAATCGTATCATTTCCCGTAGAACAAGATTTCAGTTTTCTATGGTAACCGTTATTTAATTTACAAAATTACAAAAGATTTTTGTCCAATTGATTTTATTCCAACTCACCTCTCATTCATTCTCAGTACGACCCAAAGAATCGTATCGCCGATCGTCTCCAAATCGTACAGCCTAAAGGTCTTGTCTGGCTGTGGGCTGGCAACCGTTGCCATGGTTACCCACATCGATTGGCGCCGGGCGCATCTTGTGCATCGAGCAACAACCTAATAAGGCTTTGTCGGACTGGGAAGAGCGAATGAAGGGAGGTTAGGGAGGTTTCCAGTACTCGATCGGGCTGTAGAGTGTGTTATAGAATTGGCTGACGTTCGTCTGTTGAATGTGGTAGGTAATTAAGTTGCGGTTAGTTTCGTTTTGTAGATGGAATTGTACCGAGTTTTGAATGAAGGGTTTTTAGGGGACTTATTGTCGGTTGCTGATAGGGTGAAGGTTGACAGAGAAGAATGGAAAAATAAAACGTGTTGCTCCAAATAACATGATGATTGTCAGTTTCTGAAAGCCTTCTAATTCTAGGTCAACTAATTTGACTGTCCAATTTTTGATCATCTAAGATAATTTTTCTCCGTTTGATCTTGAACTTGAACTCGACTATAATCTTAAATTTTTACCAGTTACCTAGGTAGGCTACCTAAGTTAGTTTTTTTATAATTTCACATTTGCAAAGCATATAATTTTATTAAAACCAAATTACATTGATTGTTTTTAATTTTATGTAGTTAAGTTGTTGTCGTTATCTAATTGTTGTTGTTAGTTGTGTTATAGAATTTACTATACCTAAAACTGTGATTTCTGTTTAAGTATGTTTTTGGTGAGTAAGTCGTTGAAGTGCCTTATTATGAATAATTAGATTAGTTTCGTTTTTATCAGTTTCATAAATTATCACTTAATTAGGTTTTTTGCCGTGTGGTATCCGGCAGAGTAGAATAGAACCAACCCATTACACTCACGGGTGTCGTATAAGGCGACTAATGTCTGAGGCAGAACACCTTGCGCCTCCGTAGACCAGAGAATGGGCAGCAGCGTTTTCTGTTAGTCTTTCATCACTGCGATCTCCAATCCACCTGCCAAGCGTGGAGATTACGGTAAATACCTCCCATCATGGGAGAGGCTTATGTCCAGCAGTGGACGATATGGGCTGTTGTAGTAGGCTTTCCTTGTAGCTACCAAATAATGCTGGAGAATATTTTTACGTTTATGACTACCAACAAATTAAGTAGACATGCAATCAGTGCCAAAGCACTCGGCTAAGCTTCGTTTGGCTCAGAGTGAGTTAAATAAAACGTTGTACTTAATTTAAAAGAAAATTAAGTAAAAGCATTGCGAATGCTCTTCCGCGACCGCCCACAGGCAACCCCATTTGTTTTTCACTACTATCTCAACTTTTTAAAACATTATATGTATAGAAAGTAGGAAAAAGCTATGTGGCAAACGTTTTCAGACTTCACCCTACTTATCTTTTTAGGATTCGGTGCTTTATTTTGTGAATACATAATAATATACAGGGTGGAATGTTTGCATGCCACCTGGAGGGAAAGTACTCTAAATACCGGAGATAGCAAATTTTACTCAAAGAAAACATTCCTTTATTTTTAAAAAGAAATTAATCTGCATTCAAAGATTTTGAAAATTCGCTTGCCTCACTTGTGAATCAAACCGGCTTAATTCCAATAAAATGACACCCTGTAGTTTTATGGCACCAATCGATAGGGTCAATCATAAGGATCAAATCTCTCTAACAAACATGATAAATTAAATGAAAGGAAAATCATGAAATCTAAAACTTACTAGCACTTATTAGAAAAACAAAATGGCGGCGTTCATTCTGATCTTGAAAACACCTAAATATTCTTGTACCCTATCTTCATTTTGGGTAACTAAACTAAAGGTGTAGCGAAAATGTCACAATTTTGATTTAATTAAACCGGATTGTGCGAAGGTATTTTTTTATTCAGCCTCCGAAGACACCGGTGCTGCCTTGTCGGAATTTAATTTCGTTGGCTTGTGATCCTGTGGATGTTTGAATAATTTCCCAAACGGAAATCTTATTTGGCCAGGCTTACAATAATTATGAACAGAATATTGGGGATTAGCGTTGGGGATGGCGAACGTTTACTGATTTCTTCGATGCAGATTAGGTAGGTATTTGTTAGCACTGTGAAAGTAGGGCTCTGGTTAATACTTTATATTATCCAGAGTTCTTCACCAGTCATCCATAGATTGCTAATAAGAGAGAAGAAGGTCGCATTTACATTTAAAGCGTGAGGACCTTAAAGCTAGGCCATCTAGATGGCCTATAATGTCGTCAATGGTCAAAATCACCTTAAAATTTATTTAAGCGCGGAACAACATGGCTTTGTGGAGTCTCGATCCACAAATACGAATCTTACACTTTTCACTGAGTTATTGACGACAGCAATAGACTCTGGCCATCAAGCTGATGTCATATATACAGATTTCAGCAAAGCGTTCGATCGGGTCTCGCATCAAATTCTCATTGACAAATTAAGAACTTATGGTATCGCTGGTACTTTACTCTCATGGCTTAGTTCGTATCTTGAGAATAGAACTTTCTTTGTAGTAGTCAATGGCTTTCGATCAACCGTCAGACACATATCTTCGGGTGTGCCACAAGGGTCTCATTTGGGGCCGGTTTTATTTAACTTTTTTATTAATGATATTCCGAGCTGCTTCCGCCACTGTAAAATTTTCATGTTTGCCGATGACTTAAAATTCGTAAAAATAGTTAAATCTAAGCAAGACTCCTATGAATTACAAAACGATTTGAATGAATTGGTGTTATGGTGCCAATTGAACCAGATGCTCTTAAATCCTAGCAAATGTTACCATATAAAATTTACCAGGAAACATCATCATCATCATCATCATTGACCAGGATTATTATATTGACGAAGAAAAAATAAAGGAATTGGACACGATAAAAGACCTAGGTGTTATGTTCGATCGGAAATTAACTTTTATTCCTCACATAGATAATATAGTGAAGAAGTCTTCCAAAATGCTGGGTTTTGTTATCAGAAATACGAAAATATTTAAAAGCTGCAAAACAAAAATCGTCCTTTATAATAGCCTGATTCGAAGCATATTAGAATATTGTAGCGTGGTATGGCGGCCACACTATGCTACTCACTCATTGCGTCTTGAACGTGTACAAAAACGTTTTTTGGGGCACCTGGCCTATGTTGGCGGTTTTTCCAAGAAAATACGTTCGTATAGTGATAGGCTCAAACATTTTAACATGGTTTCTCTGGACAAACGTCGACGTCTGAATGACGCAATGTTTGTGTGCAAAGTTATGGCCCATAAAATCGACTGCCCGCAAATATTAAATAATTTTAACTTCCGTGCCCCCTCGAGAATTCCTCGCCGTCCTATAACGCCACTCTGCCCTCCGCAGAGAAGAACGGTTCTGGGTGCAAACTCTCCCTACGCGAGGTTCTGCAGGGTTGTGAACGGTCACAGCGATAAGATCGACCTCCATTTTGACGGTTTAGGCAAATTAAAATCAAGTTTTTATAAGTATCTCCCTGAACAATGAGTTTCTTAGCCCTGCGTTATCTCACTGTGAATAAAAGCTACATAATTATTACCTATTTTTGTATTACTTAGCTTTACTTAGTTCAATTTGTTTTAATTTAGTTTAACTTAGTTTAATTTGTTTTAGTTTAGTTTAACTTAGTTTAATTGGTCTTAATTTAGTTAAATTTGTTTTAACTTAGTTTAATTTATTTTAATTTTGTTTTTTTTTTGTTTTAAATTAATTTAGTTTAACAGTTTGTTTATTTCTATCTTTTTTAGCGAGCACATGAAAGAGCAGCACACCAAAGCTCTCGACAAACAGCCTAGAAAGCCGTCGAATGCAATCGCTGTGGTCGAAATCGGCTAGATGGCATCATTAGATATCGCATTTAGTTGATTTACTTTATCCCAAAAGTTATTTTTTGTTACAGTATACATAGTGAATAAATAGTATGCACATTGACGACAAATAAAATTTACAATAATTTCATTAAACAGACTTACGGCTTTGCTTGACATTATTCAGGACATCGATGAAAATTATACCATTAATTGTTACACAAGCGACCAATAAGAAGAATGTAAGAAACTGATATTAAATTCTTCTCCAAACATAAAGAGTGCAGAGTTTACCAAGGTTTCATTTGTATAGACGGCAAACGTACTCAGATGTTTCACATGACGAATAATAATAATAATAAATATTTCTGGACATTACACACAGCGCCATCTAGTGC
Source organism: Xestia xanthographa (assembly GCA_905147715.2). Lineage (NCBI taxonomy): Eukaryota > Metazoa > Arthropoda > Insecta > Lepidoptera > Noctuidae > Xestia > Xestia xanthographa. The sequence goes on from LR990648.1 coordinate 24,169,533, forward strand.
CACACTAAGCTGCGAGGCTTGTGTCGTGGACACCAGATACCTAGTTGATATACTACATAGATACTTTTTGTTTGTAAATACATACTTATTATACATATCCATGACACGGAAAAAAATGTCCATGCTCATCACACAAACATTTGCTCCGACCGGGATTCGGACCTGGGACCCTAAGAACGTAAGGCAGCCTCACTACCTTACTACTTGTAAATTGCATACACCATTAACGAAAACCTATTCTCATTTGTAGATCTTTGACAGTCCGTTACAGGTAGTCAGTGGTCCGAAAGTCTGACAACCAGTCTTACGAAGATGTACCGAATCATCCAGTACTAACAGAATTGTGGATATCAAATAGGTAGTCGCCCCATGTATATACTGGTACTCAGCTGCATCCGGTTAGACTGGAAGCCGACCCCAACATAGTTGGGAAAAGGCTAAGCGGATGATGATGATTACTGAAAACTAATGAAGGAGTCCCCAGCTTCCCCAACTACAACTGTTATATCAATCCCTTTCAGAAAAGCAGAAAACCAAACCCTTACCTCCTTTACCAAGGAAATCTATAAAATACATACTAACATACAAACTTATTCCCTTTCCAAGCCCGTCCAATATGTGTGCAGTGATCGTTAAAAGTTTCCACGTTGGCTTTATGGTCGGGGAACTACGCGACTAGTTATAGCTGTTGAAGTCTCCGGCAGTAAAGTGTGAATAGTACCGAACGTACACTACGTACTCGAGGGCAGTTGAGATGAGATATTACGGTAAAGATTAAGATGCTGGAGAGTTGGACGGAAAAGTGCTGATTTTAGATCAATGTTTTCGAGTAGAGTTACTGCCAGAAGAAAAATGTAATGTGAGATTTGTACGGTGGGCTGCATCAATAGGCTTGTGTCCTGAAAAAATTTAATTAGTCCGTCAGTTAGATTATCAAAAAATATTTGACACGTATTTTTTCTTTTGTTACGTAGACCAAAATTGACGAAAATACAACGCTTTTATAATTCTTAATACGTCACGCCGTGCTATACTTTTTAGTGCGTTGTGGCGTCACGAGCCCCCACTCTCGAGTTTTGATGCGTTTTACCTTTGTCACTATTCATTGATTTACAAAAACAAAAAATACGTGTCCATTATTTTCCAATACTCTAACTGACGGACTAAATAGATTTGCAATTTATTATCGGTGGAAACTAGCCTATTGGGTACCCCAGTTGGGTACTATTCAAGGGGGGTACCACATCGTGAATCTGACTGTATCATGTTTACCTAAGTTGTTGTAAAATTCACTTGTACCTTTATTAAGGACATACGGATAGATTGGAAACCGACAACACCATAGTTGGGATAAAGCTAGTTATATGAAGATGATGAGTTTCATCACCAGCAACTGTTCAAAATTAAATACGTATCGTAACGTGTAGGTATTTACTTAGTTGTGAGGTTACAGACTTTACAGCTGAAGTCTATCAACAGTCAGAAATGTATTGGTATTGGTGTACTCACAAACGTGGACTGCATTTAATAGGCTTGCAGGATCGGGCAAAGTGTTATTGGGTTTTTCATCAAGAATGTCGCAGTAGCCGTTGCGGAGTCTGGTTTTGTGCCCGGTTGTTGGCATTAGGCTTGCCCCCTGTTACATGAGACTAGGCTTATGTATATTATGTTAGTTCCGAAAAATGCTCTTTAGGCTCCACCTTGAATGTTTTGACATTCAAGGTAACCTCTATAAAATAATGTTAATTTTGTAGAAAGTAAAATACATGAAAAAGAAAAAAAAACTCAGGGCTAGGTGCTGAAGAAATCAGTCATGATAACTCATCCGTGTAGATGTACTAACGCATAAACGTGATCTGCATTCAATATGCAGGATACTACTCTTTTATCTCTACAAATACAATCCCTACAATATGGAGTCGGGAAACGAAATAAATAATATTTGCATATCCCTGGGCTGTGCTGGTGTAGACGCAACAACGCCTGCACTTGCTTTGATATACGCTTTTCTAGTTGAAAACAGGTATCAATGTTATATTGAAAGGAATATTTCCGTAGTTTTCTATGTTTTAAGATTGTTATTCATTTTATACTGAGAGGAGCTCGTGGCTAAATAATAACAGCCGCTCGGGTCGATCGTTAGGTTAAGTCGTGCTTGCCTAGGTTGGTCTGTGGATGGGTGACCGCCCATTACATACCGAGTTTCCTCCGTGCCTCGGAAAGCACGTTAAGCCGTTGGTCCCGGCTGTCATTTGTAGATCTTTGACAGTCGTTAGGTAGTCAGAGGCCCGAAAACTCTGACAGCCAGTCATACCAAGGGGTATCGTATTACCCAGTACTAACTGGGTTGTGGAGGTCAGATAGGCAGTCGCTCCATGTAAAATACTGGTATTCAGCTGCATCCGGTAAAACTGGAAGCCGACCCCAACACAGTTGGGAAAAAGGCTAGGCGGATGATATTCATTTTATACTGCTGCATCTGGATGAGTAGTGATGGTTCCTGTAAACTTAAGTAGAGAGAATATTCTTTAGAAGAAACACATGTTATACAAACGCGAAAATCTTTGCAGTTAAAGTTACATACACGTGGTTTTTAGCTCTCCATATTTCTCCAACGGTCAAGTAAAGTTTGTGCAATGGATGAATGAGGAAACGTATAAATGAATTGTAAGCTATCGTTATCGTGTTGTCACTCGACATAAACTGTTACTTACGGGATTATCCCGTGATTATTCATTATTTTGAGCTCCCGATATTTCGACGCGGTTGCATGCAGGGACTGGGTAGTCAACATGACAAAATGTCAAACGGTTGGAATTGTGGCGCCACATGATCCGTTTGTGCCATGATCGTGGGATGAGCGGAAGATATCTCGTAGTCGTAAGTGACAATATAATATATAAGTTTAGTTTTAATCCGCGTAAGCTTAAAAAGTGTTGCCACTCGTTTTATAGGTGGGACACATACTAAATTACCAACATTGTATCATCATATTCCAACATGAAAACTTAATTAATTACGAAACCCCACGTTGATAAAATTACATCAAACGACAGCGCCCACACGAGATGTTTCTGAGCTTATTCCACACATACGCCCAAACATGGAGCCATTAATAATTCAAAACAATACAAAAGCTTTCACAGGTAGTAAAATATACGTAAATTAAGTGCCCTTAAGGCTGGCAACCCCGATAGCATATGAATTAGTTGTCAAACGCAAAATAATGAGTGCAAAGTTCTCGAGGTATGAAATAAAGCGGTCCTGTGTTCACCTCGACCCAGAACCCGTAACTTTAGGGGGGTGAAGAGGGGGTTGAACCCCTAGAACTTTAAGCATTCACCCCGGGTCTTTAAGAACGGACTTTTGATCCGCTACGGTTTTTTACTATGCTTTTGTTAGGAGCTATTGTGCGCATATTTAAAGGCTTTTGTATAGGTTTCCTATTCTTTGTTCATTGGAAACTTGTTGCGTAGATACTTATGTGGAATGACCACAGTAATGGTGAATTATATTTGAGGCAGTGCCAGTTTATGCCAAATGTGACGGAGTTCATTGCTGTTGGAGTGATATTATCCGATAATATTTCTTTTATGGTCGAACAAATTTTTGGTCTACCAGCTACAAGGTTTTTTATTGAGTTTTTGTAGTTGTCAAGTATCTGCGAAGTGAGATGTGTGTTCGAGTGAGAGTGTTGTTTATGATATAGTCAACGGGGCAGAGATCGTTTCTATGTTGCGAGTGCAAGCAAAAATGAGCTTAAGTGGTGGTAAGGCGGGAGTGTCCTCGATAGTACATAATAGTACATCCACATTTCGCCTGTTATGTTTAAGTCTCATGTAACCTTTTACATGAAACTTAAACAGGGCGGGCTTATTGCCACCAATCGCGCACGGTTCCGAATTCCGTGGCTGCTACTGAAATTCGTATCCCAATAACACTGCCCGACCTGGAAATCGAACCTAGGACCTTATGCTCAGTAGTCGCGCTTTCGACCACTAGACATAAGGTGATAATAACCATAACTGTATTGTAAAATCTAATGTTTTATTTATTTATTTAAGGAAAAACAAACAGTAGCACAGTAAGAATTCGTAACAATTTAAATATTAAATTTTAAAACAATACAACGTTCTCCACAGATTACAATTTAAAGTATTTTAAATACTTTAAATTGTAAACTAGCTAGTAACAACACCAATACAATAGATATACAACGGTCATTGTCCTGGAACTAATATCTAGATTTTTAAATGTATGCAGTGATTATACATACATATAAAAGAAAAAATAAATTTGTGTGCGTATTTAACATTACGTTATTAAATTTCTAATTATACAGTAATTGGCTCGTCCTTTAGGGTTGCTTGGATTCGCTTCCTAAATGCATTTTTACTTCTACGTCTTTTTTTAGAAGACATTTACCTACCCCCTTATAAGCGTAATATCCCTTGTATCTCTATTCATACAGGCATAGGTATCTATGTATTCTGCCACCAAACCACTCGATTGCAGACACCACTGCTGATGTAGGTAGCTGTGTAGACATCGCGAGGAATGTTCGGCATCCGATGTATGCACGTAGTACGTAGTGCTGGCATTTCATAGCGAAAGTGATTGGATATTATTACCTCAATTAATAATATGTGCCTAGTATCTTCGAAGAATGTGCACATCTATAATTCTGAATCAAATGGCAATTTATTTCTTTAATTATAACAATCAATTAAATATGTTTTTCTTAGGGCCAAGTTCACCGAAAAGATAACAGTCTGATTATCTAAAAACAGCTGTTTAAAACACATTTTCATGTACAAAATTGTGTTTTAAACAGCTGTTTTTAGATAATCAGACTGTTATCTTTTCGGTGAACTTGGCCCTTACACACTTTGGTGTTACACAAAAAGACGCGTTGTAGTACCTACTTGCAGTTCTTAGACTATGCAACTAATAATATACCCAATCGGTACGGTAATAATGGGTAAGATTGCCCAGAATGCGCAGAACGTAGGTATTGCTTACACTATCTGCATCATAACACATATATACCTACATAATTATACAGGAAGACTTTTATATCACTTTCCAAAAAAAAGAGAATTATTAGGTGAACGGAGTAGAAGCTTATGCCGTACCTAGTTTTTTTTTTCTTTTCTCCACAGCATAGAAAAAAAATATCTATCATCAAAAAAAGCTACAAATTTCAAGTAAACTTTTCATATTAGAACAAAGAACGAGAAATTTTGAAAAAAAAAAAAAAAAATGAAAATTATCGAATTTCAAATTATACGCAATACGCGTATGATTTGAATTTCGATTTTTTTTTTCTCTAAAAGGAAAAACTATGTATGCCATTTGCTTTTACTCCGTTCACCTATTAGGTTGCGGTTCCACTCAAGCGGAGTAGAGCGCGATTCACCAATGCATGGCAGGAGTGGAGAAGAGTTGTGGATATCAAGCCATAAGATTGGTGAATCGCGCTCCGCTCCGCTACCAACCATTATTTTTGAAAAGTGATAAAAAAGTCATCCTGTCTATGCTCTTATGCTGTAGGCTTTTAAAAACCTAATTGAGTATGTAGAAAACGCGAACAAAACATACATTTCCCCCCCAAAATTCATCCAACCGCGCAAAGACGAAAACCATCACCAACTCCGCTTAAAAACAGAACTCCTTCCCCATCAAAAGCGAACGACAGTTACAGAAGTCCATAACTGTCTCAAGTCTGTCCCGAAGCAGTCGCCATCAATCCATTAGGCGCAAGTGTTCCTGTGCAGACGACGATTTGACTATTATGTGAATGAATGAGAAACTACTGAGACGCCAGGGTTGCCAAATCCAGTTTCTGAGTTTTCCCCATTTTTGGCCCAAGTTGATACCTTTGGCAACGAGAAAGGAGACAAGAGATGAAGTTTTACTGGAAAGGTAGGGGCCTACAACAACAACAACAGCCCATAACATCACTGCTGGACATAAGCCTCTCCCAAGATGGGAGGAATTTGCCGTAATCTCCACGCTTGGCAGGCGGATTGGAGATCGCAGTGATGTAAGACTAACAGAAAACGCTGCTGCCCATTCTCTGGTCTACGGAGGCACAAAGTGTTCTGCCTCAGACATTTTTGTCGCCTTATACGACACCCGTGAGTGTACCTAATGGGTTGGTTCTATTCTACTCTGCCGGACACCACACGGCTGCCTACTAGATGATGTAGTAATAGAGAATTAGGCGAATGAACAGGAGAGGAAAGAATGATCTTTTGCTACTTTTTTAGGGTTCCGTACCCAAAGGGTAAAAACGGAACCCTATTACTAAGACTTCGCTGTCTGTCCGTCTGTCTGTCCGTCTGTCCGTCTGTCCGTCTGTCTGTCACCAGGCTGTATCTCATGAACCGTGACAGCTAGACAGTTGAAATTTTCACAGATGATGTATTTCTGTTGCCGCTATAACAACAAATACTAAAAACAGAATAAAATTAATATTTAAGGGGGGCTCCCATACAACAAACGTGATTTTTTTGCCTTTTTTTGATAATAATGGTACGGAACCCTTCGTGCGCGAGTCCGACTCGCACTTGGCCGGTTTTTTCCTATTAAATTTTACACACGGAGAGATATAAAATTATGTTCATTCACTAAAGGTGCCGCTAGCTATCGAATGTTGTGTCTGTGTTGCCCGTTCCAGTTCACGCATGACACCAAGCAATCGGCGTATTTATAATTATTAGAAGTTACTAATTTTGCTGTAAATCGACTCTTGATTTACAAAATTTTACAGTGTTGGTCTATCCATCCTCGGGGAAGTTTTCCCGAAAACGAAGCTTTGGAATCTGCGGACAATCAAATCACCAAGTTAGAATTGTGTGTCATATTTCCCCTAGAATATATTTTTTCCCCAAAAAAGCGAAAAGGACCATAATCTACCAACATTGTGGGGCGGTGTTCGCTCAAGTGAATGATTCGGGAGCACTTACGTTAACGACACGATTGTCTGATGTGCAAGTTTTAAGGTGAGGACTGCTGGGTCAGCTTATAGCTTCCGTTCTTGGGACGTGAGTTGTAGAAAGGTAAGGGAAAGGTTATTTTTTAGTTACATTGTGTTACAATGAACGATGTTTTCGTATTAGTACCTAACTGATGGTTATGACAAACAGCGCAAGACTGGATGTTATGACTATTCTTGGTTAAAATAGTTTTTCGACACCTTTTCTTTTGAAAGAAACTTTTTTTAAATAAAAAAACGTATGTTTTATTGCAGAAAAAATACCCATAATTATACAAAAAAAAATGTAAATAGTAAAACAGTAAATAAAAACATTAAAAAAATAAGTTAGAGATTTGTATAGTTAATAATCCATCCTATTCAAAAAGAGATACACTTTCGTTATTTTTTGTCAATTTTTATGATGACGTTTCCGAAAATTACTCATTTTTCTAAATTAATCAAAACGAATTGATAAAATTGTTGTAAGTCTCGGAACTTCTTACCGCAGGCATTACAAAAGGGACCATTGACCTCTTGCTTGCAGTTTATCACTTCAAGCGTTGGATTAGACACCGCAAAGCAAGCCAAGCATGAAATTATATTGCAACCGTGAAGTCCTGACTCTGACGCTGAAAGCCTCGGACTGTGAAATGCACGCCTTTGAAAATAACCTGTAATTTTAACATGATTTGTAACAAATTAAAGTATGATTAGGTACCTTGTAATAAAAATAAGTTAAATAGCTATAGGTACTTACACATAAAGGGTGTAAAACATCTCTTATCGAAGCCGAAAGGCACTTATTTTCCTCGTCATTGCGATAATTTGTTTGTTCTACACCATACCTGGGAACCTTCTAGTTACGGAAATATTGGGGGTCAAAGTTCCAACATTTTGCCAAGTTTTTTTATAATACAAGTTTTTAATGTAAGATTTTTACTTTAAACACCTCCACGACCCCCGTACTATTCAATCCATCCATCAGCACAATGTTTTGAGTGCGTTACATTGAGTTCTACCACAAAACATGATTTTTCACCCCAAAAAAAAGTCGTTTGCTAGCAATATTTTTTGCGTAAAGTTACTTAGTTTGATGTGCACAATACTTGGTTGACGGCTTCGTGATGAGGTCTTTTACACCCTGTATAATAAAAACAATAAAATATTCTTACTCTCCTGTTAAAAAGGAAAAAATACATAAGGGGCTGGGACTGTATTCTAACTTAACTTATTCTGCTGTAAGGGGCCGTCCATAAATTACGTCACACGAATGTCATGACTTTTTGACCCCCCGGTCTTCACAGCTGTTCACATTTGTGAGACTCCCCCGTCCCTAGTGTGACGGACATATTTTGCAATTTTACATGTTCATACAGATAGAGTTTGAAATATTTTAAAGTTTTTCGTTGATATTTCGTGTTTTAATACTTAGACTTAGGTTTATTACTTAGATATTAGGTTTTGAAATGTGACACCACGAAATGTAGGATTCCCCTCATATCGCTTGTCACACGACGTCACACCTCATCGACCCTCTCTCCCCCCTTAACGTGAGGCGTAATTTATGGATGGCCCTATAAGATATTTTTGCATATTCACAATACAAAATTATATTGATGTTTGTTATGGGAGAGTAAAAAAATACAAAGACAGTGTGCGTCTTTGTATTTTTTTACTCTCCCATATTGACTTATATGGCATATACACCATATATACCATATTTACTTGACTTATAGCAAAGAGTTATCATATTAGGTATTCGAGCACCGTGTCACTAGCAAAAAATTTCCAGAATTAATTTCGAAACAAGCACAAATCAATTCAATTCAGGTTTCATCAGAATTAATTTGAAAGCGTTCGACTGCTCTACCTGGAATAAACTATAAACCAAGTTTTAGTACAAAACGACCATCTTCCTGCCTTTATTGTCCGTTGTCTAGAATTCTAGACTAAATTTACGACCACTAGAAGTCTAGGCATGTGGTTTTATGTTGTTCTAAGTTAGTTAGAACAATTGGAGCAACTTGGACAACGGTCGAGCTTTTGTTTGTATTGTCTCACTAGCTACTGCAAGCGGATTCACTCGCATACTAAGTAGAGTATATTTTTATCTAGGCGTTGGGTTCGATAATTATCCCACGGGATCGTACTACAGGGATAATAAGTATCCCATTTGTTAATCTAGGGTATAAAGTCTCTGTGTGCCAAATTTCACCCAAATCCGTTCAACTGTTTGCGTGAAAGAGGAACAAACATCCGACGTATGCCACATTGGGCACCCGCTTTAACGGCACCTGAGGCAATGGCACCTGAGGCTTCCATTTAGGGCACCTATCAATATTTTTTGCAGGTGCCATTAGTGGAATAGTTTATTATTTAAAATTTTATTCCACAAACGGCACCTACAAATCAGTAGGTACAGTGTTGGGACGTTTATTTTTTATAGGACGTCGAAAATACATCAAACTAACTTTAGCATTCATACTTCCATCCTTACTTCGATAAATTTATTTATTATTTTAATATTATAAATGGGAAAGTAAGTTTGTTTGTTACCTATTCACGCCTAAACCATTGAACTTTCCTTTATAGGCAATAAAAAAAAAGAATCAATCATCCTGAAAGTTTGCATATTATACGTTGGCAGGTGTACAGAAACGGACATAGGGTACATTTCATCCCGAAAATAAATACTGTTCCCGAGGAAAACAACAAATACATTCTTATCTATACTTATAATATTATATTATATAATGAGTATATAATAATATAATATTATAAAGAGGTAACATTTGTTTGTAAGTTTGTATGTTTGTAAGTTTGTATGTAGGGGGTAATCTCCGGAAGTAATGAACCGATTTCAAAAATTCTTTCACTGATAGAAAGCTACATTATTCGTGAGTGCTATAGGCTATATTTTATTCCCGTACTCCCACGGGAACGGGAACTACGCGGGTGAAACCGCGGGACGTCAGCTAGTCTATACTAATATACTAATACTAATAATATTATAAAGCTGCAGTGTTTGTTTGTTTGTTTGTTTGAACGCGCTAATCTCTGGAACTACTGGTCCAATTTGAATGATTCTTTCAGTGTTGGGTAGCCATTTATCGAGGAAGGCTATAGGCTATAACATCACGCTGCGACCAAAAGGAGCGGAACATAAATGAAAAATATTGCAAAAACGGGGAAAAATGTATTCCTTTTGTGAGCTGTTTCTCTTTTATGTGATGCAGACGAAGTTGCGTGGGTCAGCTAGTCTATACTAATATTATAAAGCTGTAGAGTTTGTATGTTTGGTTGAACGCGTTAATCTCAGGAACTACTGGTTGGAATTGAAAAATTATTTCTGTGTTGGATAGTCCATTTATCGAGGAAGGTTATAAGCTATATTATGTGACGCAGTCGAAGTTGCGCCGGTCAGCTAGTGATAATATATGGCGCCACGTGTCTGGGATCATGACTGAATTATAATATAATAATAATAATAAATCGTTTATTGGACTCAGTAAAAATATAGCCTAATACAATGTCATCCATTAGGGGGTGTACAAAGAAGGCTGCAAAAAACTAAAAGGACGCCTGACTTCCAAACTAGGTAAAGAACCTGTATCTTGGAAATCAGTACACTTCCATGGACGAAATTTCGTTATTAAAATTATAGAATTAATTGATGACAATTTCAACACTATTAGACTACAAAATTTAGATATAAAACATTTTAGAATAATTATATGAAAACTGACTAAGAAATAAAGAAAATTAAAAATCGTGAAGTAATTAAACAAGGAATTTAAGTGTGGTATTATTTTGTGTTTGGTGTGGGGTGTGATAGTGAGCATGAATCATTCCCCCTGCGTCGAATCCCTTTACGTCGACTAGTGAAACAAATGACATCTGTTTTAAAAAGTTTACGCTTGACCACTAGATTGGAAAAGTACACATATAACAAAAAGTGAAACGCTTTTATTTGCAAAATATTAAATGTATAATTTGTGTCAAATTAAAATTATATTTATTTTACACAAATTATACATTTAATATTTTAGGAGACAACAAGCATGGGTGTGATAGTGTGTATGGGTGCTTTTGTGAGTGTGTTACTGGTGTAAAATGAGAGAAAGAATTATACTTGAAGTACTTACGGGATAATATCCATGATTTTATTTTGTTTCTATGAGCTCCCGATATTTTGTTGCAAGCATCATGATCGCGGGAATACCAAAAAAAAAGAAAGTCACGGATATTAAATACATAAAAAAAAATACAACCCAATAAATACTAACCCTTAGTTGATAAGTTTGTTTGTGTACTAACCAGTGGACCAATGTTGTCAAATTAAATAAATATATTATTATTATTATTTCCTTTATTCATTTTCAGACAAACTCGTTACATTTTTAAATATTAATTTAAAAAAATATATAATACTTAACATTTAAAAATATAAAAAATTGTAGCCCACCGGTATCGGGAACAGGGTCCAAGCTACCGGCGGTCAGGGCTCCAGAGAGAGGAACCTCCTAACAATACGAGCCGTGTCCAGGAGTACCGCTTTCTGAATCAAGCCCTTGATCCAGCTGCCTAACGAGAGCCTCCTCAGGTATTGATCGAGGCTCTTGGCAATTAAGCCATGGGCTGATACGACTATCGGCACAATGATTGCTGAGTCCACTTCCCACATGTCAACAACCTCGCGAGCCAAGTCAAGATACTTGATTTGTTTATCTTTCTCGGCTTTTACGAGGTTCTCATCATGCGGGACCGTTATGTCAACAATCATTGCGCGCCGCTCTGATCGATCCACCACCACTATATCAGGCTTATTGGCTACAATAGTTCTGTCAGTGATGATGGATTGATCCCAGTACAACGTGATACAGCCATTATCGAGAACTGGGTCGGGCACATACCTATAGTAAGGCACTTCCGATTCCACAAGGTTGTATTTTAGAGCAAGTTGCTGATGGATAATCCTGGCTACAAGGTTGTGTCTATGCAGGTACTCTCCGTTAGCTAGACGAGAACACCCGGAGATAATGTGACGGATTGATTCGCCTGGACGGTGGCATGCCCGACATATGTCAACCGTGCCATCCTTCACAATAAATCTCCGGTAGTTATTCGTCATCATAACTTCATCCATTATTGCACAGACAAAACCTTCGGTTTCTCCGAATAGGTCCCCGGAACGTAGCCAGGCAACGGACGCTGATAGGTCTACATCGGGCCCATGGAGGGCCCGGAAAAAGCGTCCGTGAAGCTCCTTACTCTGCCATACCTCCCTACGATCGTTAGTGTCAAGCACTGGAGGTTTGCGCCAGTTCTCTTTAGCCAAGGAGAGCGGGGTGAGGCCCTTGTCCATTGTGACGACATCTCGATGCATTCCCACATCGGTTCCTAGGAAATATTCCCTGAGGCTGCATATCTCGCGATTGTGGAGAGTCTTAGCATTTAAAAAGCCTCGACCCCCACACTTCCGCGGGATATACAGTCTCATAACCGAAGAACGTGGGTGATGCATCCGATACGCCGTCAACAATTTACGGACCTTCGTATCCAAGGCGTCTAGTTCTGTTTGAGTCCATTTGAGTATGCCGAAAGAGTACATCAAAACCGGCATGACCCAACCGTTGAAGGCACGCACCTTATTGCCACCTGATAAAAGACTATTAAGTACTTTTTTCAGGCGGCCAAAGAAGCGCTCCTTCAACGATTGCTTCATGTCAGCAACATTGACGCCCAGCGCTTCCGACATACCCAAATACTTATAGGTTTCGGTTGCTGAGAGGGATCGAAGAGTTATGGAATCTGAGAGCTGGGTTCCCACAGATTCCACAATCTCCCCTCGTTTTACATGCATGACCGCACATTTGTCCACACCGAATTCCATCCTGATGGCGCTACTGAAAGTTTCAGTTACCTTCAGTAACTCCATCAGTCGCAAATCATTGGGGGCAAAGAGTTTTAGGTCATCCATGTAAAGGAGGTGAGATATAACCTGACCATCTTTCCGCAACCGATAGCCTAAACCTGAATCCTCCAGCAGTGTGCTAAGAGGATTCAAGGCTAAGCAAAACCAAAGTGGACTCAAACTATCGCCCTGAAATATACCTCGCTCTATCCTTATTGGCTCGCTATTCCTCTGAATCTGCCGACATCCTGGATAGCGAAGGACTGTCCTCCATTGCCCCATACACGACATCAGGAAGGTGCGCAGAGTTGCATCAACTTTATACAACTCTAGCACCCTCATGAGCCATGTATGTGGCACCGAGTCATAGGCCTTCTTATAGTCTATCCAGCATGTCGACAGATCCTTTTGGAAACGGCGAACCTGGTGACTAATGGCCATATCAATGAGGAGTAGCTCCTTAGTACCACGGGACCCGTTCCTACATCCATTCTGAGAAGCGGACATGACAAAATTGTCATCTATGTGTTTGCTAATTTTAGTTCTCAAAATGGATGTAAGAACTTTATAGACTGTCGGCAGACAGGTGATCGGTCTATAATTTTTGGGTTCCGCGGTACTACCTGATTTATGGAGCAGGTGGGTTATACCTGTTGTCAGGAACTCTGGCAGCGACCCAGACTCTAAGGCAGACTGGAACAGGGTCGCCAGGCGAGCGTGCGACCTTGTGAACCATTTTATCCAGAAGTTGTGCAGCCCATCCGGCCCTGGAGATTTCCAGTTAGGCAACGGACGGACTGCACGAGCTACGTCTTGGGGGCTGATAGTAATTGCCCCCATATCTGATACTGGATCGCACGCTCGCTCAATCACCCGAGTCCATTCACCCTCGGCATGGCTGACAGGCACCGACCAGATGCTGCGCCAGAACGAACACATTGCATCATCATCCGGTAGGTGCGTGTCAGCCACACCTTGGTCCGGTCGCTCCCAAGCCCTATAAACCCACCTTTCATCTTTTTGGAATGTGCGATTCTGAGTGTATCGGTCCACCCGCCGCTTATACCTACGAATACGGTTTGCCCATGCATACACTTTCTGCTTCAGGAAGTCGATGCGTTCTGTGACACGGGACATGTAGTCTCGAGGACTGATATCAGTCCCCGAGAACGCCTGCCTCACAAAACGCATCACTCTAGGGCGAGTATTGCCCTCCCTGAAGCAGACCAGTTTGCCGATGAGTGCTCTGGCCCCACCAATACGTCGCTCAATCCTGTACTGCCATGCCGGTACGGCTGGTTTAAGTCGTGTAGCTCTGTCAGAAGGAAATTTGACATGAGCTACACGACATACCGCTACAGCCGCACAGTACAGGATTGAGTGAACATCGGTGAGGTCTTCGCAGTTATCAAAATAGTTTGATAACTGCGAATCCAGAACAGCCACCAGCGCCCTATTTTTGTTATGCATGGGCAAACGAGGTATGCGTGGTCTCAGGTCTGGTTGCATGAACCGATATTCCCGAATCGCACCCTCCAAAGCACTCCTCATTTCTACATTGCACTGGGTACTTACATTAGTAACCATGTCATTACTCACGTCGTTATCGCAATTTGGTATTGGTGGAACCACAGCCTGCGACGGCGGCGGCGTGGCAATGACATGGCTACTTTGTATTTCAGTCCGCAAGCGATCAAGTACGGTATCATCCAACATACGATTACGCTGGATGACCCGCACCTGATCCGACAGTCGTTGTGCCGACACGTTGACAGCTGGCTCAAGCACCTGAAACAGAGAGAGCATCCTAACACGGTACGCAGTCAGGTTGTTTCCCCCCTCTGTAGCCCCATAGTATGCGCGCATGACATTTTCATTGATGGATTGTGTCCATCGCATGCGCTGCACACTTCCGCCGGGAGCTGGGACCCTATTAGAGGCCGGTGGGCCTCGAGGTCCTAAACCGTCCGGCGGCCGGCGTCCTCCCCGTCGACGAGCAGGTGGTGGAGTCGTGGGCGGAGAGAAATACTCGTCGCTCGAGCTCGACGCAACTGCCACGGCCGGTGTCACAGCGTTCACGATGAGGCTGGATTCCGGCGGCGGCGAGGCGGAGCTGAGCGACGAGTCCGGAGGCGGTAGGCGTGCGCGACGAGCAGCAGCTGATCTTGTCAACATTGGCGTTGTTTCATTTTCTTACTTATTTTGTTGGATGGTTTGATGGTGTGACGTGGTTTGACGATTTCATTTTCAGTCATTTTCACATAACATGACATATGTCAGGTCACAGATTTTCTATAATTATATTTCTTGATTTAAAAAGCAGATCTCACGTTGTATTTTTTATGTGTATTGAAGACTATTATATTTATAAAAAGGGAACTGGTATCTGGTTGTTTAAAATTATATCTGTAATAAGTAAAATGAAAAAGAATTTTTGAAATTTCAACGACTTGTTGACTCTTGTGTTGCCAGCTTATTATTTTTATTATTATTATTATCCCAAGTGTAGTGAAAAACTGTGAAAGTCTAATCAGTGCATGACTGAATTATATTATTATATGTAAATATGTTAGTAGTATGATTTTTTTTTTAAATTAACGCGAGCGAGGCCGCGGGCGAAAGCTAGTTTTAAATAATAGTAGTAAGATTAGGGTGTGACTCGGTTGAGTCTGGATTGTGCCTGAGGCTTTCAGACAGTGCGGTTGAAGTTAAGCTTTTTGCTTGTACTCGAGATAGAAGCGTAGGACGGTCAAATTGAGTTCGGAGTTTATCTTGTTTTCTCTAAACGGTGAGACTACATAGTATGTTGTAGATTGTAATCATTTGAACTAAAACTGGACGAATTTGTTGTGCAGAAACTTGAAAGGACGGTTTGCTTTCATTTTGAAAATGGAACGGTATTTTAATTCAGTTTTTAGGGTTCCGTAGTCAACTAGGAACCCATAAAGTTTCGCCATGTCTGTCCGTCCGTCCATCCTCGCTTAATCTCTGTGACCGTTAGCACTAGAAAGCTGAAATTTGGTACCAATATGTATATCAATCACGCCGACAAAGTGGTAAAATAAAAATTGGAAATAAATGTTTTATTAGGGTAGCCCCCCTATATGTAAAGTGGGAAGTGTTTTTTTTTTTAATTTCAACCCTAACGTGTGATATATTGTTGGAAAGGTATTTAAAAATGAATAGGGGTTTTTTAAAGTCATTTTATGATAATGTCAATAATTTCGGAAATAATCGCTCCAAAAGTAAAAAACAATGTGTCCCCCCCCCTCTAACTTTTGAACCATAAGTTTAGAAAATATGAAAAAAGTCTGAAAAGTAGAACTTTATAAGGACTTTCTAGGAAAATCATTTTGAACTTGATGGAAACAACAGTTTTTGTACAAAAAAAGACAAAAAGTTGTACAAAATAATTTTTGGACTAAGTTTGTAGTATATTCGTATATGCAAGCATTTTTACATAATGGATACCCACCTTTAAACTCATAAGTGGGAACACTTATTGTGACGGACGGAAAACTACGGAACCCTACACTGAGCGTGGCCCGACACGCTCTTGGCCGGTTTTTATACTTACACTTTGGAACATAATCATGTAAGACATTTGACTACCTCGTTGGTCTAGTCTAGTGGTTGCAAGCGCGACTGCTCAACATGAGGTCCTGGCTTCGATTCCCGGGTCAGGCAATGTGTTATTGGGTTTTTCCATCAGGAGTTACTCAGTAGCAGCCACGGAGTTTGGATTTGTGCCCGGTTGATGGCAATAGGCTCGCCCCCTATTACATAGGACTTAAACATAACTGACAAAATGTGAGTTATTAGTTTCACCTCTGCCTAGCCCCTCGGGGATTACAAGGCGTGATGTTATGTGTTTTAGAATAAAAGTTTATTAAAACAGTATATGTTCATTCTTTGTTTAAGGCGCTGTGAACACCAAAATCGCGCACACTGTCTATTTGTATGGGAGTAAATGAGACGTCACTTTACTGGGCGGCCAGGTTTTAGAAGAAAATAATGAATAAATATTGAAATAAACAAAAGTGATAAATAAAAAGAATAAATAAAAACAACAGTTCCCTTTATTATTATATATGTCGGGATGGTCAGGATTTTATTTCGCTAGGCTCGAGCTTATGTGGGCTGTAGACGGGTTTCGTGCTAATGAAAACACACTGGATGCGATACACTATTTTATTTCACATTGCACGGTTCGGCGTGGTAGTTTCCATGGAGAAGAACCGGCAAGAAACTCCATGGTTACTCTTTTGAAACAGATACACTGAGTCTAACAAATTACTTGACATTACACTTTGACACATTAACACTGGGCACAATGATTCGGGTACAGTTTCAAGACTTCTTAACTCCGCTGCGATCAGACATAGAATGTCCGCCTCTCCGCGTGTTGTTAACATCAGGACTCTGTAGAAGCCGCCATGGTGGGGTAGACTGGTAAGTAGGTCGCGTGATGTCATCACTGGCGCGCTTTCGATACGTTCGCCCGTCCGTACTCATGACCATATCCGACATATATTACATCACTGTTATTAATATTATCAAGATTTGTTTATAAATAATACAGTTACAATTGCTACAATTTCAATTTAAATGGTTATTTTATGGTTTTTTTTTATCGAGAAAATTAACCGAAAACGTGTTTTAAACACAATGGTCCACCCACAAATATGATCAAGATAAACATATATTTTTTTAGCTGCTCTAAAATGTATACATTTGGCTAAAAAACTGTTTTGTGAAGCCTATTTTGACTAAGTACAGCGCCTTAAGAAGTAACACGTATAGCCTGCAGGGTTAACTAAGGACACAACTTAACACCTATGTTGGGGTCGGCTTCTAATCTTTTTTTTTTCGGCTTCTAACCTAATGCAGCTGAATACCATTATTTTACATGGAACGACTAGGCAGTCGCTGTGGATTTCAGATAGGCATCTGACCTCCACAACCCACTTAGTACTGGGTAATACGATACTCCTTTTTAAGACTGGTTGTCAGACTTTTTGGGCCGACGATACAACGACGGTCAAAGATCTACAAATGTAACGTGCTTTTCGAGGCACGGAGAACAACTCTGTATGTAATGGGTGGTCACCCATCCACAGACCATCCTAGACAAGCACGGCTTAACCTAAAGATCAACCCGAGTGGCTGTTATTATTTAGCCACCAGCTCCTCAATAGCTAATCTAATATTAGCTAACTAATTTATCAAAATTAATCAACTTCCTAATTAATTATCTGCAAGAAAAGAAGAAAGTTAAGCGCTTCGAAAGTTTAATTTTCCAAGCATTGCCTTAATAATAAATCTCTTCTTCGAAAAAAATATTCAAGTTATCATTTGAAATGTAAGTTCATCTATATCTATACTAATATTTTATAGAGGTAACATTTGTTTGTAAGTTTGTTTGTAGGGGGTAATCTCCGGAAGTAATGAACCGATTTCAAAAATTCTTTAACCATTAGAAAGCTACATTCACCCTGAGTAACATAGGCTATATTTTATTCCCGTACTCCCACGGGAACGGGAATAAAATATAGCCTATAGCACTCACGAATAATGTAGCTTTCTACCAGTGAAACAATTTTTAAAATTGGTTCATTACTTCCGGAGATTACCCCCTACATACAAACTTACAAACATACAAACTTACAAACATACAAACTTACAAACAAATGTTACCTCTTTATAATATTAGTATAGAAATGCTGTGTAATACGAGAGTTGAGTTATGAACTCGAAGGCTTGGCAGCTGGCCAGCACATTACCGTTGCCGATATAGGTGTCCTGCAAGAACTTATGCAAAAAAATTGAGAAATTCTCGCAAAAACCAATCTTTATTTATTGTTATTGCGTTATTCTGCTTATTTTTATTTCTGTGGAGTTGTTGCGAAGCTTGGTAATTGCAACGCTTTTGCCATTAGGACTTCATGTTTTTTTCTAAGCTTTGAACAGTCTGGAGTGGATGTCTGCAGATAATAGCACTTAGACCATTGCTAACCTGTCCTTGAGGACCTATAAACATGTTCGACCAGCTAATAATTCGTTAACCTCTCTTGAAATTATGTGAGCACACGTCATACAATGTAGGTCTCGAATAGAACAGCTGTTGATGTAAATTAGTTGCATGTTTATGACATTGGATGGCGATCGTAATTCGTGATGAAGATTTCGATATTTCAAGAACGTGAACTTGGGAATTATTAAATGAAAAAAAAAAACAACAAATGCATGATGATTCAATGATTTTATTATTAAATGGTTCTGTATGGTGTCGGACGTAAAGAATAGCACCTTCCCGTATCGTTCGTTCGTTCGTTTCGTTTTGGCCGAAGGGTGTAGTCTACCGACGATTTCGCGGCAGGCTACGTGACACCGCGCAGCGTAACACGACGCCGCCACTTCGTGTGTCATAGTTTAAGTGTAGTGCTACTAACATAGTTTTTTAAGTTGCATAACTAACAAAAATTGTTATTAGTATGTATTTTTAGGCTAAGGTATTTATCTATGGGTCTTTGTTACCTGAAATAAATGGTTTATTATTATTATTATTTTATTATTATATCTTCCCGTGGGTAAGAGGCGACTAAGGGACTTACCAGAGAATGGGCAGCAGCGTTCTCTGTGCTTTTGTAACAACCGCACTGCAATCGCCAACCCGCCTGCCAAGCGTGGCGATTATGGCAAAAACCCCTCTTTGGGAGAGGCCCATGTCCAGCAGTGGACGTCTTTCGGCTGAAATGATGATGATGATGAATATGAAATGTAATTATTAAAAAGAGAATTTGAGTATATGCTCATCACTAACAAAATAGGGAAGTTAAAAAAAAAAAATGGGCTTTATTTCTCGCGGGAAACCTGTGAAATCGCCAACTTGTCTTCAGCAAGCATGGTAATCAATGCTCGTGCCTTCTCTGTATGGCCTTTGCCCAACTGTGGGAGGACGGTTATAACATAGTAGTATAGTAGTTTTTGGCCGCAGGATGTGGTGTTCCGTCGCTTCCGCGGACAAATTCCACAAGAACGCACAAAACATCGTGTAAGTGAAGTGCTACTAACATAGTTTTAAGTTGCATAGACTAACACAAATTGTTATTAGTATGTATTTTTAGGTTAAGGTATTTATGTATGGGTCTTTGTTACCTGATTATTATTATTTATTATAACTAGTTGGTATGCATTTACCCACAATAACTCACGTTAATCTGTCTCAAGCCGGTTTAATTAAGCTCTAATTAAAGGGAGATTCAGACGGAAACCATAGATCATCTGCTAACAAGCTTAGGCTATACTTCCTTGTGAATAGATGTAGCCAAGCGCTTCAGCGTATATGATTATGCAAATGCAGTCGATACATCTTATAAACTATCGTTAAAATATACTGCTGAGGTAGGATTTTGTGTGTAGAGTCCAATCATTGTCTCTTATGATACATGTATCACTCATTACTCTCATCAACTCGTCCCACGTGCCCACGGCCCATTTGGGACGACTTGGTGAAAATCAAAATAAATAATAATTTCATTCCGCAACTCGTCCCACGTTTCTTTTTGAGTGGAACTTTAAATTTTATCAACGTTAGGTACAGTTAGTAAGGCATCATTATAACAATATTTTTTTAAGAATTTTTATTTCAAACAAATTGATAAGTTACCTTAGAAAACGTATTAGGCTAACATAAATTAAAGAAGGTAATTCCATCTTCTACGAAAATTTTAAGAGACAGGAACTATTTTTATTTGCATAGACTTTTGGAGACCTTAATCTTCTGTGCACAAAAGGAAATATTAAATAAGATACTTAACAGAATGTGGAATTTCTATTTCTAAAATAATACTGATTAGTAGTATTTTGTTGGTAGTGCTTCTTCTTTGTATTCTTGTAACGAAATGTGGCTGTTGGATTGCAAAAGTGGGAAAAATAACTGTGAAAGGGCTGTTAGAATATGGTCAGCATAAGGGTAGCAAAAAATTTGATCATCAGCGTAAAAGTCTCGTTATGTCAACTAGGTATTTCTTTCTTAGATAAAAATGTTATGTACCGAGATCTCCTAAATTGTGCGAATTTAACAATTTATCTAACCTCCTGCTGTTTCGCAAATCGTTCTACGTGAACACACCTGTCTTTACTTGACACATTTGGATACTCAACCATAGACACGGTATTGATTTTTCGCGGCAATGGGTAACTTTTGGCAAGGGCATAAAGTCAGTGAACCTTGTCATTATATTCAGAACTTGCAACCTCATTTTAAGTTGGACTCATTCAAAATGAAATATAGTTTTTTGCCGGACAGCCGCCTTACTCCTAAAGTTGGTAATCTAACCTTTGAGCTTGTTTGCTTGTTTGTTGGTTGTAGGTGGGTAATTGTTATTTTTTCTATAAAAGAAGTCTTAACAAGGCAATGGGTTTAAAAGCGTTATTTAGGGATTAATTTACAATTATTAATATATTATTATTATTTATTATTATTCAAAAGAGAGCTAGGTACCTAATTTTATATTGGTCCCTAAGCACACGACTTTACCTGACAAATGTTATTTTTTAAGATATGGGAGATCATTTAGACATTGATTGTACTAAATAATAATAAATAAAATGAAGTACTGAAGAATCTTTTAAAATTCATTCTCGAAAGCTTGTAATTAAATATTTTGTGTTGATTTTAAAAGGATCCTATTAGAAAACTGGAAAGGTTAATTTTAATACCTTTGAATTTGCATATCTGTTACTTTATGTCTTATTTTTAATTGATTTTTTTTTGTTTGCTTTTTTACAAAATTTAGTTTTGTTGTTAATTTAATAATTTTGTTTGGTCCTGTGCGAGACAAATAAATACGTTTTCTTTGTTTCTTTCACCTCCAAAAGGCTTACAATATATTAAAAATATTGCTTTTATTACTCAATTTAAAATTTAAATACAGCTTATAACGGCTAATCATCATATTAAAGAATTTAAAAAGTTTGCATTATTCATAATAATGAACTTATTCGAATAATATTACAATAATTTAAATACAAAATATTGTGTTTTAATATCGATATGAAAATGTAAAACTGTGATAGGTACTCTGCATGTACTGTGCATGTTCACTTAATTGAAATAATACAATATTTAAAACATGACTAGGTTGTTATCAATGTTATACTTTATTAGTTCATCAATACTGAAGAAGCCATAGGAATACCTTTTGGACAGGACACGGATTTTCCAATCGCACGCCTCAATCTTAATCCTCGGTCATTCTGAACCAGCTTCTACCAGACTGCCTAGCTTGAGGGCTCTTTCGTATGCTTACCCGTTCGCGGTCTCCACTCAAGAAAACGTCTACGGCATCTACCCCAACATGGTCGTATTAGCCGTAGAACCGATAACCGTTGAGGTAGACGTGTTTATATGAGTAGAGACCGCGAATCGGCAAACGTCCTTACGTTTGCCGATTCGCGGTCTCCACTCATGAACACGTCTACCACGATCGTCGCTCCACGCTCGCCTGAGGGCAGGGAACCTTTTCCCTGCCCTCAGGCGAGCGTGGAGCGACGATCTTAGCAGGGTGGTTGGTAGCAACTGGATGAGAGTTGCTGAGAATCGAGTTAAGTGGCGTGCGTTTGAGGAGACCTATGTCCAGCAGTGGACTGTTGTAGGCTGATCGTGATGATGACATGGAACTACTATCAGACCTCTACAATCCAGTTTCTGGATAATACTGTTACGAGCTGGGTATGGGATAAATTAATACTACCCATTAAACCACAAATAACTTTATCTATAATCAATAAACACTTAAATAAAACTCAATCACAAGTACACTACTGATCATTATTCACTTAGATATCGCACTTACTAGTTCACTTCGATTCGCTTCGTTGTGTAGCTAAAATCAGACTGCTGCTCCCGCAAACATGTCCGCTATTTATATGGTGACCAACCCTTCTAGAAAGATCCACGACTTATTCGAATTATTCTAGACAATTACATAGTTGGTCATTGTCCTTTCACAACTTGTACAAAATAAAGAAGTAGGAACTTTATGCCCTCGGCGTACGGTCGAAATTACAATGACAATTCCTATACCTACATCATTCGAGACTCGTCCTACGTACCTACCTACTATTATCTTCCTACCTACTTGTAATTGTAGGTACGAGTACGACATAACAATATGATACTCCTAAGTCCTTAGCGAGACCAGTTGTTATTATACCTACCTACATAAACTGTTTAATGTTAGTTGAATTTTATTGTTATTCAGTCATAAATAAATATAGATACTTTACCTTCACTTGCATGTTCCATTTACTGCATTTCTTTAAGCTAACTTAAGTACTATGTAAACGGAATAACACACACGCCATGTTTACGATACGAACGTTTTTATTTGATCGAACGAACAGGAATATAAATAAAGTAGCACGACTGTTTGTGTAGCTCAAGGTAAAGAGTAGGAAGCTCTATTTACTTTTTACTTACTTACTGCTCGTAAGTCGGGGCCGCATAAGTAGGTTCGAACCCAGGCAGGCGCATTACTTCTTGTAATTTATTTCATCACCACTGCTCTCAAAAAAAAAGGAGCAAAAAGGAGCTCGCGGCTAATTAATAACAGCCGCTCTTTAGGTTAAGCCGTGCTTGCCTAGGTTGGTCTGTGGATGGGTGACCACCCATTACATACCGAGTTTCCTCCGTGCCTCGGAAAGCAGGTTAAGCAGTTGGTCCCGGCTGTCTTTTGTGATCTTTGGCAGTCGTTACAGGTAGTCAGTGGCCCAAAAAGTCTGACAACCAGTCTTACCAAGGGGTATTGTATTACCCATTACTAACTGGGTTGTTGAGGTCAGATAGGTAGTCGCTCCATGTAAAATACTGGTATTCAGCTGCATCCGGTTAAACTGGAAGCCGATCTCAATAAACTTTGGGAAAAGGCTATGCGGATGATGACCACTGCTCTCAAAAGAAAAAAACATCGTGAGGAAACCAGCATGTCCTAGAACCAAAAATTCGAAGACATTTGACATCGAGATGGGCGGTGGGAAAAAACCCGACGGGAAAATACCCAGGTTTTTACCCGTTTGGGTAAAAACCGGGTATTTATGTGGGAAAATACCCAATAGACGGGTATTTTCATTATCTACGCTAATACATTAAAGCTGAAGAGATTTCTGTCTAGGGGTTGATAAAGGCTCGTCATCTTCGTCGTTGGCATCATCTTTATGTCTATGTAAAAGGGGTTCCTTCTGTCTGGCAGAATCTTAATACTCCAAAATGTATTTGGCATAACACACTTGGCATTATTTTCTATAAACGAATATTTTGAAGGCATAAAAATTATTTAATAATAGTTATTGTTTGGCCGAATGTTTATATGTCCTAATTTACAATGGCATACTTTTAAGATGGCAGAATTTTATTTGGCATAATTACCTTTGGTAATGTTCAAATTCCGCATAATTTTGTTTAGAAAAACGTTCATTTAGAGCGACGATTATTTGGTACAATTTCACTTTGGCATACTATGAAGATGGCAGAATTTCATTTGAAATAATTTTGTTTGGCATTATTGCCATTTCTATAGAATAGCATTTTTAACCTTTTTTTTCGCATGTGAAATCATCAAATGACTCCTCCCGCTCTGGGCGGAGCAGGAGGGTGTCAGATTTTTACTGACTAAAACCCATCCATGTTCCTTCATCGCCCTTTGTGTTCCAGGGCCACGGTATCTCTTTCGAACAGTCCCGCAACCCCGGCAGGCATCGATCCTTGCGGACCCCTTCCTTTTTGCTGACTCTCTTTGAGTCACGCGTGGAACACGAACGCGCCGTCGACACGGCCTGTCGTCATGAGATGGACGGATGGCGAGCTAACCCATAGCCACCGTCCACAGGCCAGTGCCGGGGGCCACCTGGTGGCCCCCGACGCTCGGGGCGTCTCCCGTGGCGGCCGGGATGCTGTGAGGTTCTCTCCCTCTCACGTTCCGCCACCTCCTTCTCTAGCATTACTGCTTCAAGGAGGTGACGGCGTCCCATTTCGTCTCGCTCCGGACCATGGCTTGAACCAGGGCCAGACGCGAGAGGTCGCCGCCGCCGATCACCGCTTTGAGGACACAGCGGTGCTCCGCCCACGCGGGTCACACCTCCATCGTGTGCTCCACCGTGTCCTCCGGTCGATCCTCGCAGTGGAAACACCCGGGCGTTTCCTCTCGCCCGATTCGGTGCAGGAACCTCCCGAAACAACCGTGTCCGGTGAGGACTTGCGTCAGGCGGAAGGTGGGGCCGTGGCGTCTCTCAAGCCACTCCTCGAAGAGGGGACTTATCGCCACTATTGTGGCGTGCCCTGCACGGGGTTGCGACAGTCGCTCTCTCCATGTCGCCATGAGATCCCGCCGGAAGTCTGTCTGCTGAAAGACAATTTGCCGCGGCAGTGGAAGCATTTTTAACCTTAAATTGAATTTTTGTCTTAAAAAGTCAATATTTTGTGCTGCAAAAGTTAGTGACAGAAGCGAATCGCTGCAAAACTGAATCCACGTAGTCTTTTCTGCCCTACCCCTAGAGTGTATCTACCTAGTTTAAGTACTTCATGATACTTTTTTTTGTTTCTTTCAATTGGCTACTTAAAACTTCAGTAGTAAAGATCTATTTTAAGAAACCGAGGAAAGTACTATTGAAACGTATGCATTTCTGTCACCTTACGTTTTTGCTGTTCAGGTTTATTTGGATGCACCAGAGTGTAGATATACAGGCTCATGAGACATTTTATCATATCTGTGTGAGACTGCACAAACAGACTCACGATGTCCGCGATTACGCGGAGCCCTAATCAAATAATATTTGTTCAATTGACAAAGGAAAAACAACTATTAGATACACTTACCATCACGTTGGTACCGGTGATGTGACGTATTCCCTGGTCACCTCGTATCTGAGTGGGGTGTAAGTGTAAATGCTTGTGTTGTGTTTGTAAGGTCATGTAGATTCGACAGTAACCAAAGGGCACCCCACAGCGCGTACCGACGTCTCCCTGGACAAACCTTCTGATCACACACGTGGCACTTTTCACCAATGTCCAACTGAATTTTATCCCGGTTTGCTAACCCAATCGGGGATGTACCATAGTCCAGCACTGAATTTAGGAATTTACCGGTGTTCAAATGACACAAAAAGGCCGTCTACATAACCAACAAATTACTCGCGGTCAAGACCCAAAGTGGCGAGATCTCTCAATTTTCACTCAATTATCAACAAAATATCAAACACCGATCACGATGGCATCGGATTAACGTTAACTCAAAGTTTCAATCAATAATTACCGATAGCCGCGTGCATCAAAAAATAAGACACGGAGCGACCATTTTTCCAACCAAAAATGAACTGACAAGCAAACGTCATCGCACTCTGACAACTGAAACGACATCTGTCAAACGTCGAAAAGGTGCGTTCAGAAACTTGGTGGATGAAACATCTACCCCCCCCGGACGGGCCGTCCCGTCCGCTAATCAATTGGCAGTCTTGACAAGGTTGCGACCGCTCTCCTCATAACCGATCCATCCACTAAAACCTCAGCAAAACGAGGTACCCCGTCGGTGCCAGCCACCAAATTGAGAATGCGCCCCCGGCGCCAATACAGAGGCTTAAGGTTGGCATCCTTAATAAGGACGAGGTCTCCTATCTTGGGCGGATGAGTTTTATCAGTCCACTTGACGCGCTGCTGGAGGATGTGCAGATACTCTAAGCTCCAACGCTTCCAAAAGCTCTGAGTGAGCTGTTGCACCAACTGAACCGCGATAGCCGATTTTGGCTCACATCAACAAAAGGGTACTCAGGCAGAGCGACAAGTGGCTGTCCAATCAAGAAATGGCCCGGGGTTAGAGCCTCCAAATCGTTAGGGTCCGAAGAGAGCGGGCACAATGGACGCGAATTTAGTACCGCTTCAATGCGACAAAATACCGTAGCTAATTCCTCAAAGGTGAGAACGGTGTCTCCCAACAATCTCCGCCAGAGTCCCTTTGCCGCTTTCACCGCGGCCTCAAAAATACCCCCCCAATGGGGGCAGGCTGGCGGGTCAAACAACCAAGTGACCCCTCGACGGGCCAATTTGTTACCAATGTCAACCTGGCTCTCATTAAGAAAGTCATACACTTCTTTTACTTGTACCCTTGTAGTTGGTACCGCAATCAGACCTGATCAGAGAAGGTAACCCACGGCGAGACGTAAATCTATCCAAAGTTGCCACAAAGGCCTCCGTCGAGAGGGAGGATACCAGCTCCAAGTGCACTGCCTTAGTTGACAGGCAGACAAATACGCACAAATAAGCCTTGACAATTTTACTATTGCGAAGGGTAGACGTTTTTATCGAAAAGGGACCAGCAAAGTCTGTTCCTACGCCTGCAAAGGGCCTCGCCTCATTGACACGATCAGCAGGCAAGTCTCCCATCTGGGGCTGCATCGTTGGGGCCTTAGTCCGATAGCACGGTATGCAACGGAAGACGATGCTACGAATGGTACGACGAGCCGACAAAATCCAAAACTCTCGCTGCAGAATGGCCAACAGCGCATTGCAACCGGCGTGCGAGTTCTTAATGTGACGATCAGTCACCAACAATTTAATCAAATGGCCCGCCTTGGGCAACAAAAGGGGGTGACGGACCCCATAAGGAAGGCTAGAGTGCCTCAACCGTCCTCCAACACGCAAAAGACCCGTTTCATCCAAAAAGGGGTTCAACTTACTAACGGCTCCCGACAACTTAACTCTACCGGACTTCAAGGTCTCGATCTCCTTCTCAAAGTGTACGGCCTGCACAGAGCGAACCCACAGGAGGAGTGACTCCTGTCGCTCTTGAGTAGAGAGAACCGGTGACAGGCGCTTGTCCCCTGGATTCCTAGCATTGTGACCAAAACGCCTGATCCACGAGGTAACGTTCAACAATTTGTCGAGGGAGCTGTATCGATTCAACAAAATATCAGGATCAAACGGAGGGTCCTTCGTCCCAACAGCGAGCACCTTAAGCCCGGGCAAAGGATCCGACATCAAAATTGGCGTTCGAGGCCAATCATCCTCGGGGCGAGTCAGCCAATCCGGTCCCCACCAAAGGGGGTGCACAATCAGGCGGGGGGCCATGCACCCACGTGAGGCTACGTCGCCGGGGTTCAAGTCTCCAGGCACGTGCCTCCAAATCAAAGGCGTTTCGGAATTTTGTATCTGTGACACTCGGTTCGCAACAAAGACCTCGAAGGAGTGGACGGACGTCTTCAACCAGCACAAAACAATTTGACTGTCCGTCCAGGCGTAAGAATTCCGAATGTTCACAGATCCACCTAAAGTTTGAGCAACGTGATTCAAGAGACGCACAAGAAGCGCTGCCCCTGACAACTCTAACTTAGGGATGGTCAATGCCGTCTGGAGGGGGGCCACCTTGCTCTTGGCCATGATCAGTGACAACTCCACCTGGCCTGTCGCGCTGACGGTGCGCAGATAAACAACAGCTGCATAACCGTGCGAAGATGCGTCACAAAACGCATGAAGGGTAGCAGTATAGTTCCCAGGGGGGAGGATAGCGCGTGGTAACGCGACCTCGTTGACCGCAGGAAGTGCGGATACAAATTGGAGCCAATCTTCCAAAAGGGTTTCCCGAAGTGGCTCATCCCAACCAAGTTCCGCGGTCCAAAGACGCTGGAGAAAACATTTCGCCCAAAACAATACCGGGCATATCCAACCATTCGGGTCAAAGGTTCTCGCGACAGTAGACAATACCAGTCGTTTAGTCCAAGTGTGTGGTGACTCCAAATCGACATCATACGTAAAAGTGTCTTGGACTGGTCGGTACTGAACGCCGAGAACGGCCAACATAGCAGGGTTGTCAGCATTTTCAAACAAATGAGGATCCTGCTTATGATCCTCTTCCAAATCTTCCAACAGTGCTGGCGAGTTGGACACCCACTTACGCAACTCATAGCCAGCGGAATCCAAAATTTGAACCAACTCGTCACGCAACAGGATAGCTTCCTCAACCGTGGAAGCCCCAGTGCAGACGTCATCAACATACAAGTCCGTTTTCAAGATGGCGGACGCCCGAGGGAACCTCAAGCGTTCTCGGTCCGCGAGCTCCCAAAGCGAACGAATAGCAACAAAAGGGCTCGATCGAAGGCCGTACGTATTCGTGTTGAGCTCATAAACAACCATGGGGTCCCGGGGATTCTCTCGCCACAGGATCAACTGATAACGTCTGTCATCCCGGTGAATAACCGTTTGCCGGAACATCATTTTGATGTCAGCCACAAAGACTACTTGATGACGACGAAAAGACGTGATGACATCACAAAGGTCCCTCAACAATTTGGGGCCGGAGTGCAAGCAATCATTCAAAGAGACACCAGAGGAAGTCCGCGCAGACCCATCAAACACTGTGCGCAGCTTACCGGTGGATGCCTTGAGGACCGCGTGATGCGGCAGAAAGTAATGCTCAACTGAGCGCCAATCCAAATTTGACACCGACATGTGTCCCAAGTCTGCGTACTCACGCATGAAATCTAAATATTTCTGCCGCAGCACCGGATCCCTGGCCATACGGCGCTCCATCGCCAACAATCTCTTCTCGGCCATAGGTCTGGACTCGCCGAGAGGTGGTCGAACTGCAACAAAAGGCAACCGTGTTACAAGCCGACCGGAACGGAGTCGACCTGTGTTGTTCTGATAGAACAACTCGCACTCCTCATGTTCCGGGTTCAAGCGGGCCACTTGCGGTGGCTCCTCAACCTCCCAAAACCTCTGAACAGCGTCAGAGAGAGCGGAGCCACACGCCAACGCAAAATCAGGCCCAGGTGGAGGGGGAGCCTTCAACACTGGGCCCATCACCGCAAAGCCAAAGATGGTCGAGACAGCCACCAAACCGTTCGGCTGCAAGACCTTCATATTACCCAACAATATTCTCCCTAGTACATCGGAACCCAATATCAAATGGGCTGTATTAGGGGAATCAAACCGGCGGTCAGCCAAATCCAGGCCTGACGTCAACCGGACAATATCAGGCGACAGCTGACGTTGGGGATGACAGCCCAAAATACTCGTCAGAACAATAGCCGAAGGAAAAAACTTAGGGTCCAAACAACTCACAGGAGTGAGCCCAAATAAGGTTTGTCCCTCAACAGTCGGGATAGGTGTTTCGCCTATTCCATTAATCGTGCCTGAAAAGGCACGGACATCCAGGCTCACCCGTCCCGCTAACCAAGACGACAAAAGGCAACCCTGGGCTCCCGTGTCCAAAATGGCACGGACCACAACAGAGTCCCCCGTGGGTCCCCAGACCCTGACCGATGCCGTTGGCAACAAAACCGTGTCGATCTGGGGAGGTACGTTAGCGGGACAGGCGCCAATTTCCTAGCAATGCCTGGGCGGCGACCGATCGCCGCATCCAGGCTGGGGTCTATCCCGATGAGGATAGTAGTCAAAATCCTCATCCGCGTGATGTCCCGAGCCGCGCGCCATCGCTGGAGGGGCATATCCCACTTGGCGCCTGAGTGGCGGAGGGCGCGTCTCCAAACGGGGACGTTCCGCCAACGGAGGGGAGGGAAGGCGGTGCTGGTCTGGCCAACGTCGCCTACCAGCAGCTGCATAGTCGCCTTCACGAGGGGAGGTCAATCGGCGGTCGCGCGGCTCCCGATCAACTGGCGCGGGGGGTGGAGTACGGCGGTCAAAGTTGCGGGCCCCTCCTCGATTCTGAACCGGGGAGCGAGGAGCCCGGTGCTCATCTCCATCATACCCCCCCCTGCGCCAATCCCATCAGAGGCTGGTCTGACAGAGCGGTTCGCGTTGGCGCACAAAACTTCAAGATGTGAGCCCCTACAAATTGAACAAGGGCGGGGGTTGGGGCAATCCCGATGAAAATGATTCCCCAAACAAGAAAAGCACAGACGGCGTGCATTGGCAACTCGGCGGCGGGCACTCACGTGCAACTCCAAGAAGGCCGCGCAAGTTGGTACGCCATGTCCCGTGGCCTTACAATAGCCGCAAGCAAGATAACTCTGGGTGCCACCAAAACGGGGGGCAGGGCGGCTATCACCAGGCCCGACAGTCCTAGTCCGTCCCTGGGCCCTCGGCCGAGAGGGCGGTTGGCTTGACCCCGTGGCACCACGAGCGTTGTCGAGGAAACGACACTCATCCTCCAAAAATTTGACGAGGTCTTCAAAGGGGGGAAGATGGGTGGCACTATCCCCACCATACTTCTGCTCAAAACGGGACCTCAAGTCTGACGGAAGCCGCTGCAACACTAGGTGCACCAAAAGATAGGACCAATAGTCCACCGGCAACTCCAATCGTTTCAAGGCGTTGGTTGCTGCAAGCAACGGATTCAATAGGTCAGCACGCAACGCTGACATTCTGGTGATGGCCGGCAACCCCAAGATCTGGTCAATATGGACATCAGCCAGGCAACGTTTGTTCTGGTATCGTCGGGATAGAAGTTCCAGAGCGGTGGGATAGGCCGAGTCGGTCACCGGCAAGTGCTGCACCAAGGCTCGAGCCTCACCTCCTAGGGCTGACAACAAATAAGCCAACTTCTGGGCCGGTCGGAGGTCAGAGCGCGAATCAACCAAACTGTCAAACAGGTTCCTGAAGCTTAACCAATGGTCCAAATGACCGTCAAAATGTGGCAGCTCCAGGGTAGGCAGTCTACCCAAAAGTCCAGGGCCTGCAACAACAGAGGTCTCTGTTTTGACCTGGGCAGGGTCCCGACTCTTCAAAATTTCCCTGGCGCGCATACTTATTATGTCACTCAGGTTCAACATCTGGTCATAATCCGCAACAACCTTATCACGGGCTGCTTGACCCAATGTTTCCAGGTCCAAGTCCAAACTCAATTCATTGAAGCGAGCAAAAAAAGTGTCAACCGCACTCAATCTCGCGTTCAACTGCTCATACCGGGCAAGCGTGGCCTCTTCCAGGTCTCGACGCTCAGCGGTTGCAGCAGCAGAGGCAAACCATCTTAGCTGTGAGGTCAATCCACCAATGGCTTGGTTTACAGCTTTCAATGAAGCCATTGGGACAAATATCAAATAAACAAATTAAATTCAATTAAATAATCAACGGGAACAATTTTCCCGGACCCAACTACAATTTAACCAAATAATAAAACTTAGTTTGAATTATTACAAGTTCAAATCCGACCCTGTACAAGCAATACCTTGTTTATACAATAAAAAATTAAAGTACAAGCCACAAGGGACACTACATATCATAATATATTATGTCAAACAATCTATGTTAATTTGAGTCAGGCTGACGGGCAACAAATCAGACTTCTTAATACTTTTAACTCGACAATAAGTGGTGAATTTAACAATTAAACCACGCTCTGCTACCAGATGTGTGAGACTGCACAAACAGACTCACGATGTCCGCGATTACGCGGAGCCCTAATCAAATAATATTTGTTCAATTGACAAAGGAAAAACAACTATTAGATACACTTACCATCACGTTGGTACCGGTGATGTGACGTATTCCCTGGTCACCTCGTATCTGAGTGGGGTGTAAGTGTAAATGCTTGTGTTGTGTTTGTAAGGTCATGTAGATTTGACAGTAACCAAAGGGCGCCCCACAGCGCGTACCGACGTCTCCCTGGACAAACCTTCTGATCACACACGTGGAATTTTCACCAATGTCCAAAAGAATTTTATCCCGGTTTGCTAACCCAATCGGGGATGTACCATAGTCCAGCACTGAATTTAGGAATTTACCGGCGTTCAAATGACACAAAAAGGCCGTCTACATAACCAACAAATTACTCGCGGTCAAGACCCAAAGTGGCGAGATCTCTCAATTTTCACTCAATTATCAACAAAATATCAAACACCGATCACGATGGCATCGGATTAACGTTAACTCAAAGTTTCAATCAATAATTACCGACAGCCGTGTGCATCAAAAAATAAGACACGGAGCGACCATTTTTTCAACCAAAAATGAACTGACAAGCAAACGTCATCGCACTCTGACAACTGAAACGACATCTGTCAAACGTCGAAAAGGTGCGTTCAGAAACTTGGTGGATGAAACAATATCTAAGACAAGCTTTTGCTCACAGCTTCGCTCCCGTTTTCTACGGAAATAAACCCACGGGAACATTTTAAATGTAGACTATGACAATCGGATCAGTAGTTCCAAAGATTACCTCATAATAAACAAACTTACATAGGTATCTGCAAACATACGAACACATTTTACCGCTTTATATCATTAGTATAGATGGTGACGTACCTGGGACGTTTCTGATATTACCGATAGATGTCCATGGACGGTGGAGACTATAGTCACATCAGTTGGGACCTGACTCCTTCCCACCATTGTGGTTAAGTAATCCATATGTATACCTACAAACCTATTGAAACTACATGTAAAGTTTCTTCAGTAGCGGTTTTGATATTTTTTCTCCAGTTACATTAATTAAGTAGTAGGATGTCCTTAAGATTTGTAGGAATTAAAGGAAAGTTGTTGAAGCTCAACGAAAATACTCCTCTATGTTGGATGAAGCGAGGAATTAATTAAGCTTAGCGGACTACGGTTTGTGCGGAGAAAACGAATGAGACAGTACGATGAAGAAAATTTGTACGTGGCAACAGAAAGTCTTGTTTTATTCCTCACAATTTCATTTTCTACTATTGAGCTTCATGTTTGTGAAATTAGAAGCCCTAAAGAATAAATTATCCAAGATAACCCGTGAAATTCTAATTTTCACATACATACAGCTCGAAGCTGACCCCAAATTTCAAAAAACACCTAAGAATATTGAATTTCGTGTGAAATTAGAAGCTTTAAATTAGCAACAGCATTATAATCTTTGCAATTACTAATTTCAAAACGGCGACATGGACATGCGGACATGGACATATTGGCGGGATACCAGTGTTTTGTGTAAGTTAATCTTTATCAACCTCTCGCAATCCAGCTGCTATACCTACACAATCCCCACTTTTGTAAACACTTGCTTCAAACTCTCTTCCCAGAATTAAGGTCGTCGATATTACTTGGAAAACTTGTATGTGATCCCGTGGCACTTACATTTTACTATAAATAACAAGGTCATTCAAATATTCGAGTGAAGTCTATTGAGTCAGACTCAACGACATCATCAAAAGATTCGTCAGACTTTCCAATTACCTAATTACAATACATAAATAATGATTTCTGCTGAAACTTTCAACCTTAGCGGAATAAACTCAACTATATTATAGTTGTGAGTCACGGTGATTCAATGGAGGTTTTCAAACGAATTACTCGATGATACGGCTGTTTCAGAGAACTAACTTCGTAATACTGTGACTCAACGCTATTGTGTTGCGACAAAGAGCTTTGAGCTTCACAAATGTAGGTATAGAGGTAGTTGAGGTACGGTCGGAGACATCAGTCTATAATCGATAGATGAAATACTTCTTATTGAACGTGTAAACCTTCGATCAACTGTTATTGATCGAAGGTTTAAACTAGTGAATTACAACTTAATATAAGTGACATTCTCGGTCAGCCAAAGTGTTGTGAACTTTAACGCCACATTAAAAAATAACAATGTATTTAGACTTCGAGCTAATACTAAGAAATCCCTATTCTTAGTATCATTTCAGACACTAAAAATTAAGTTAATTATAATAATATGCTCCCATTACATTGAATTTAAACATTTGGGGCGAAATAATTAGGTAGATTTGTTCAGTGTGTGTTATTATGTGTGTGTACTATATTTAGTACACCAAGGTGTATCTTTCTAGCCAACTGACTTTTATTTTTCTTCAATTTTTTTTTTTTTTATAAACAGTTCCCGGGTCGGGCCCCCCCAACCCCAATAACACTTTGTTATTGGGGTTTTTTATCAAGAATTTCTCAGTTGCAGCCATGGAGTCCGGATTTGTGCCCAGGTGATGGCAATGAATTACCCTCCTTTTGGGCTTCGCCGCAGTTGGGTAAAAAGGCTTGCCCCTATTACATTATTACTTTATTACTAGCGAAATGTGGGTGTTTTGTATTAGCATGCAGCTTTGCATAATTCTTCGGGGATTATAAGTGTGATGTTATGTTAAAACCTAATAATAAGAATTTTAGTTTCAGTTTTCAATCCAATTCTTTTTTCACACTTTTTTAAGGGTTGACCTACTTATGTTGCTGACCGTATCTACTCGATAGGTGAGTTAGTAAGACTACAAGGTTATCGTGAACCATTAATACACTACTGATTTTGGAGTTAAACCTACATGTTTGTTGAATATACCTACGTTACTAGAGGCATCATGTGTGAGAGCTAACGAACTGGAAAAAGGTTTAGCCCAAGGTTGGAAGCTGTATAGGTCAATTTAGGACTAAAGTTAAACACCGTCATAATTGCTTGAAGCCTAGATTAAAATTGTAAACAAGATATTCTAGTTTCTGACTACATGGCCTTGAAATTGACCTAAAGTAAATCTACAAAAAACCGTATAAATTTTGAAATATTTTCGATAATAATTATGCACGTTTACATCATATAATGTTAAAAGAGCAATAATACCCCGTCTTTATAGAAGTTTCACTTCAATAATAAATTCATGTAATTGTTGATCACAATATTATTTCAGCTTACTGTACTTTAACTTTTTTTTTCTTGTGGTCCCAAAATACCACTCAAAAATATTTAGGGGTAATCCGGTCTACGGCTTTTGGGAACGCGATCCCAAGCTATATATTTATACATCTTTAACTAAACAGTACCTTTATTTTTTTTACAAATATAGCTTCTCTAAAGCCAATTTCTTATCTTCAAAGCTACTTTAATTCCATTGTAATTTGCACTGCCAAGCAAACTGTAGTAAGTAAAGTACTTGTTCAAACAAATATAAAGCTGAGCCAGATTGACGGCGTCGGAGCTCGTTAGTTAAAGTGTCCTCACAACAAAATCTTAAATGGAGCCAAGAAACTAGAGGTGCTACGCCGTAGACCCTCTACGAGATATGCTACGAGCGTAGTGGGCTGCGTAGCGTTACATTGGAAATCCATTGGTGTATGTTTTATGTCTTTATTGCTGTCATTAGTAGATCTTTGACAGTCGTTACTACTAGTCAGTGCCAGTGGTCAGAAAGTCTGACAACCAGTCTTACCAAGGGGTGTCGTATTACCCAGTACTCACTGGGTTGTGGAGGTCAGATAGGCAGCTGCTCTATGTAAAATATTGGTATTCAGCTGTATCCTGTTAGACTGGAAGCAACTCCAACATAGCTGGGAAAAGGCTAGGTCGATGATGAGGTGTACATTTTAAGGTTCTGTCAAACCGTTCGGGACCACACTTTTTTTTTGGGGTGAAAAATTAATGCTCGATGAAATGCATTCAAAACATTGTGCTGATTGATGATCCATTAATTAGTACGGGGATCAAGGACATATTTAACATAACATATTTAAATAAGTAATATTAAAAATTGTGTTTTTTTTAACGTTGTCCCCCAATATCTCCGTAACTAGAAGATACCCATCTGGGAACCTATCTATGTTCCGCAAGAAATAACATATCCTAATGACGGGGAGAACAAATGACTTTCAGCTTCATTAAGGGTTTTTTTTGCATCCATTATATTCTATTATATTATATCCATCCATTAAAGCAGGGATGCTTTAATGAAAACGTAAGAAATGATGGTACATTACAAAGGTCAACTGTGTAGCTTCTTGGACTCTCATAAAACCCCCAATAGCATTATTATACTTACACAAGCGAGTATAATAACAAGACAGACAATCCCACTGACCATTCATATAATATAATAGCCCATCTGTTACGCCTTGACCCAAAAACGTGTCTCCCAGCAATAAAGGCGGCTGGGATACACATCCCAGTATTTTAAAACTTGTGGCACATATTCCGTGGGTGACTGCCTCCTTGGTCGTCATCGCAAGCATTACTGCTGGTCGTGTGTTTGATTGCCAGGTCGGGCAAAGTGTTTATTTGGTTTTTACGTCGGGATTTTTTCAGTAGCAGCCCGTAGTCAGGATTTGGGCTAGATTGACAGCAATAGGGTCACCCCTTATCACAATATAACTAACAAAATGTGGGTGTACTAATACGTACACCTCTATCTTAACGTTAGGGTATTACTAAGCTTGCTCCTAAGTTATGTGTTTTATGAATACAAAACGTTCAATTTGCTAATTAATCATGATATATATAAAATAATATAACCGTAAGGATAGACCCTTAACTTGCTTCGATACTCTTGCGCCTCCTCATCTTCCAAGCTCGTCGTGCTGTGCTGGCGCTGCCGCTGTGGCTACAGAGTACCTCAAGCGGAGTAAATATCGAAACCTTTGTGGTAACTATCTTTTCGAGCCGTTTGGGGATGAAACTCTGGGGCCGTGGGGTCCAAGTGCCCATAGCCTATTCAAGGAAATTTTAAAAACACCTCGTTGACGCTTCTCATTACCCAAGGGCTTGCTTTTACCTTGGCCAGAGGCTAAGTGTTGCCATACAACGTGGCAACGCCGCCAGTCTCTTGGGCACATTACCAGCTGACAGCGTTGAGGAGAAATTTTCGATGTCCTTTTAGTTTGTTGTTGGTTTATTTATTTAAGTTTATTTTAATAGTTATTATGATTATTATGTGCAGGAGTCTTAACGATATTATCATGATAGAGAGGGAGAGAAAGACCAAGGAAACGATGGATGGATTGTGTGACTAATGATATGAAACAAAAAGATATAAGATAGCGCGTGACGGTTGTTAGAGGAGAATGGAAGAAAAAACGTGTTGCGCCGACCTCAAGTAAGGCTAAGTAAGGCCAAGATATATCCTTACGGTGCTTATTGCTTTATTATTATTATATTATTATACCTTGCCCACAGGCAAAGGACTCCCTCCATTCCTTCCAACGGTGAAAATTCTGTGCTACTTCTTTCAAATTCTCAAGGTATCCAGTTAACGCCGCCATCTCCTTCCTGGTCTCCTAGTGGTTTATAAGAACGACTCGTTTTTTTAATTGTTTGGCTCTGTTCACTGTTCACAAATTCGCAGATTCTATGGCCCAACAGTGGCCGGCTGCCGCTGCTGACAGCTAATCAATCCGCGTTCACCCGCCGCCGCTTTTTAATATTACCGCAAGCTTGGCTTCACGACGCGACGCTCGCATTGTTGTCTGAACCTCTTGCAAATCATGCGACGACATCTAACCGAGAATGTTTTGAGAAATTTTCAGAGGTTTTCAGAAGAAATTATGGATGGTTTTTGTTTGTGTGATTGCTGTTTATTTGGGAGATTATACTTATATAATATCTATTGTATGTTTAGTATGATTAAGGGTATGTTATAATTATATTACAATAACAGCCACTCGGGTCGATTTTTATGTTAAGCCGTTCTTGCTTAGGTTTGTCAGTAGATGGGTGACCACCCTTACATACCGAGTTTCCTCCGTGCCTCAGAAAGCACGTTAAGCTGTTGGTCCCGGCTGTCATTTGTAGATCTTTGACAGTCGTTACAGGTAGTCAGTGGCCCAAAACGTCTGACAACCAGTCTTACCAAGGGGTATTATTTATTTATTTAAACTTCATGTACAAGAGTGGTGGTACATAGGCGGACTTAATGTCACAAGGACAAAATCAACACAACAACAACAACAACACACAACAATGTCGTATAACCCAGTACTAACTGGGTTGTGGAGGATAGATATAGCCGCTCTATGTAAAATACTGGTATTCAGCTGCATCCGATAAAACTGGAAGCCGTCCTCAACATAGTTGGGAAAAGGCTCGGCAGATGATTATATATTACAATGAACTGCCAGTGTGTCTTGTAGCATACTTGCACGCTCATTTACAATGTGCAAGAGATAGGTAACGACGTATTCAGTACTTACATAATTCTAAACCCACATAGAAAATAAAAAAAACCACTGTTAGTTTTTTTTACTGTGTAGGTATTGCAGTTTTTCAAGTGTTCAAGCTTCAGTAGTGGGAAATAACAGAATAGAGACAGCTATCAGTTCCTGACCATCATCATCATCTGCCTATCATTTTCCCAACTACGTTGGGGTCGGCTTCCAGTCTAACCGGATGCGGCTGAATACCAGTATTTTACATGGCCTAACTGTCTGCTTGATAATAAATTTATCTTTTGTTCATTATTTTAATGTTATTATTTTTAAATTTTAAGCTGTTGGCCATATTGTTTTATTTACATGTCGACATTTGATGAAATATGTGAACTGATTATTTTTAAATTGTTGATGTTAAATTGCTGTTGTAAAATGTAATTTATTTTAGTGTGTCTACTGTAATTTTATAGTTTTTGTGTTCAAATTCAGATACAAGTTACTTGATGAATAAATGACTATGACTAATAAAAAAATAATAGTAACAATGTTTCTCAACCATGGAAATATTTCCTTGACAAAAGCTTATTTTTATTGCGTTTCAGGTATACATTAGATGTTACAAACACTTTTAAACTGCTGTAACGTTGATACACCTTTCCAGGTGTCAAGTTTAACCATTCAACATCTGAAGTTTCCATTTTCCAGCTTCACGCTCCATTTCAATCCATTTCCATTGATAGTGTACCAACGGAGGACGAAAACAAACATGTTTTTTTTCATTACTTTTAATCAAACAGTTCCATGGAAGTTCCCGTTCCGTCAAAGGACGTATTCGCAGTGAAATGTTTTTTAAAGGCAATCGTGAGCGCTTCCTGATGCTTCGGCGTAACTATTGGTTCTCGGAATCGCTTTTGAAATATTTCGTATGTTAGAACAAGTGAATAAACTGTTAGTTTTTGTCCGTTTTCTGAGTATTAAAATCATTAAGTATGGCTTGATATATTATTATGCAACTCCATCATTTTTCGAGGATTCGGTTTGCCATATATATCTATACTTACTAATATTATAAAGAGGTAACATTTGTTTGCAAGTTTGTATGTAGGGGGTAATCCCCGGAATGAACCGATTTCAAATATTCTTTCACCATTAGAAAGCTACATTCACCCTGAGTAACATAGGCTATATTTTATCCCCGTAATCCCACGGGAATGCGCGAACTACGCGGGTGAAACCGCGGGACGCCCGCTAGTACGGAATAAATTCAGAGTAACATACATAACGTCACGCTTGTAGTCCTCGAAGGGTTAGGCTGAGGTGTACCTAATAGTACTCCCATATTTCGCCAGTTAGTTTTACGTCCCATGTAATAGAGGGCAGGCCTATTGCCATCAACTGGGCAAAATTGCTCTGTGGCTGCTACTGAGAAAATTCTGTTGGGAATCCCAATAACACTTATAATAATAATAATAATGATCCCTCTCAGCAACCGAAACCTATAAGTATTTGGGTATGTCGGAAGCGCTGGGCGTCAATGTTGCTGACATGAAGCAATCGTTGAAGGAGCGCTTTGGCCGCCTGAAAAAAGTATTTAATAGTCTTTTATCAGGTGGCAATAAGGTGCGTGCCTTCAACGGTTGGGTCATGCCAGTTTTGATGTACTCTTTCGGCATACTTAAATGGACTCAAACAGAACTAGATGCCTTGGATACGAAGGTCCGTAAATTGTTGACGGCGTATCCGATGCATCACCCACGTTCTTCGGTTATGAGACTGTATATCCCGCGGAAATGTGGGGGTCGAGGCTTTTTAAATGCTAAGACTCTCCACAATCGCGAGATATGCAGCCTCAGGGAATATTTCCTAGGAACCGATGTGGGAATGCATCGAGATGTCGTCACGGTGGACAAGGGCCTCACCCCGCTCTCCTTGGCTAAAGAGAACTGGCGCAAACCTCCAGTGCTTGACACTAACGATCGCAGGGAGGTATGGCAGAGTAAGGAGCTTCACGGACGCTTTTTCCGCGCTCTCCATGGGCCCGATGTAGACCTACCAGCGTCCGTAGCCTGGCTACGTTCCGGGGACCTATTCGGAGAAACCGAAGGTTTTGTCTGTGCAATAATGGATGAAGTTATGATGACGAATAACTACCCGAGATTTATTGTGAAGGATGGCATGGTTGACATATGTCGGGCATGCCACCGTCCAGGCGAATCAATCCGTCACATTATCTCCGGGTGTTCTCGTCTAGCTAACGGAGAGTACCTGCATCGTATTGTTAGGAGGTTCCTCTCTCTGGAGCCCTGACCACCGGTAGCTTGGACCCTGTTCCCGAAACCGGTGGGCTTAAATTTTTTATATTTTTAAATGTTTTTTATATATTTTTTAATTAATATTTAAAAATGTAACAAATTTGTTTATAAATTAATAAAGGAGATAATAATAACATCTTAAGAGGCTCTCGCTTGGCAGCTGGATCAACGGCTTGATTCAGAAAGCAGTACTTCTGGACACGGCACGTATCGTTAGGAGGTTCCTCTCTCAAGAGCCCTGACCACCGGCAGCTCGGACCCTGTTCCCAGTGCTGGTGGGCTACTATTTTTTATATTTTTAAATGTTTTTTTGTATAGTGTTTTGTATAGAAATATTTAAAAATGTAAAATTATGAATAAAGAAAATCATCTATAATCTCTAACATATCAATCAGTTATATCATATTCTTTTTATATTTATATATTTTATCTTATGCGGGCGTCCTGGGTATCGAACTCAAGACCTTGTCCAGCCGCGCCGGCTATATCTAGACCAACGAGGTGTCCCCAAACCCAGAGTGATGCTATTCAATAGTTAATCCTCCAAACATTTGTTGTAACTTTAGTCAACGATATCAAAAAATCAAAGCATTTATTTCAAGTAGGCCAGTTACAGGCACTTTTGAATTGTCGAAACAAAAGATGAAAACTTAAATGTAGCAACAGTCCCAGTCACAAGACATAAAAAACTGTGAAAGTACTATAGTTGCCCATTCTCTAGCGTAGATCTCTATGGAAATAATATACGGGCAAGATACTACATGGACACTCTTTTAAATCAAAATATTTTTTTACAAAATCTTGGTGTGACAAGTGTCCATAGTAAAACAAAAAAATACAATCAAAATAAAATAATCAATTCAAATAAGCCGAGGCAACTAAGAGATGACCAGTCACAACTGACAGCGCCCGTTCACAAACATGAGGCCTGAATCAGCAGCATTCAACTCAACCATTTTGTAGGGAACTAAATGATCCGACACACGCGCCACCATCAGCGAGACATTTCAGTGAGCATGACATACTCTCAACCGCCAGGGCACATTCAAGTCAAGAAAAAATGTAGGTTTCCTGTGAAATGGCAGGTACATAGTACTCACACAATATGGGCTATGCGATTATACATAGATTAATAACGGGGATGATGTTGGTAAATCAAAACTTAATTTAGCCCGGAAGCTTCCGAAATAATACTAAAAGTAAGTTATCCATTAACTGTAGATAAATTCCGCATGAATATAACTGTCACACCTATTATTAGATTTACCTCAAAATCAAAATGTTTAATCAACATAGTTTCCCCATATACGCCTACAATATGATTAATTAAACAAAGCCGTATGAGTAAGAAGATATAATGATCGCTGTCGGAGCTTGTGTGGTTTCGCGTTGACTCGGCCCTAATTAATCCGACATAAAAAATGTATACTGTTTGCTTTGAAGGGGATTGGCAGGGGTCTAAGTGTGTAATAAAAAAGCTTATTATTGACCTACTGTGCAGGGCAGTGACCGCTTTGCAAGATAATGCTTGCTTGTGGCATTAAAAATGAAGTTTGTATATTAATTTATATGTTAGTAGTAGTAATAGTTTATGTATGTATGTATTTAGTAATGAAACGGGTATTGAAACAGGTATTTATATATATGTAAACAAACATAACTAAAATCAGTTTTTTCTTTATTACCCGAGTTTTTAAGCTCCTAGAACAAATGACATCAGATATAACAGCGCTGAACTGCATAAGCAATCAGAATGTTTTCGTGAATCTTACTGAAAGTTTTAATGCAAATACGAACCGCTCTCACATTGATAAAAAAAACACAGCTTCTGTCAAACTCATACATAACATTTTTGACTCTTGAAATCATAGCTTGAAGTTCGATTCTTCTTCGATTGTTTCGAATTTTTTTTCTCACATAAGCAGGTGAAAATCAGCCGAATGCAAAGACTTCTCATAGTAAGGCTCGTACGTGAATCAACGTACGTGCATCCAATTTCACCGGCCGACTGCGAGCGGAAGGATCTAGAATAGAAGCCGGCGCGGTGTTCTCAATAAACCTGCTCTGTGCACGATATGCTATACTGTCGTGGATATGTCGTCGACTGAATAGAACCTCTGTTTATTTGGAGTTTCATTTGCTGTTTGGTAGATATAGATTGATGGAG
Source organism: Xestia xanthographa (assembly GCA_905147715.2). Lineage (NCBI taxonomy): Eukaryota > Metazoa > Arthropoda > Insecta > Lepidoptera > Noctuidae > Xestia > Xestia xanthographa. The sequence continues at coordinate 24,212,733 of LR990648.1, forward strand.
AGTTTAAGGTTGCTTTTTTGCCTATTTTTTTTTCTTAGCCAGTTCTCTTCTGGGCAAAGGCCTCTTTCCAGTTCAACCCAGGAGCTCCTTCGTAGTCTGCCGCAGCCCCGCCTCACTGTATCAGTCCACCTGCTTCATTCAACTATGGCTCACAGTTTGTCCGGTCCAGTTTGTAAAAAAGAAGGTTTCTGAAAATACGATGCAGCGCGTCTAAGTCAATCCATTTATGTCAACTTATTCACTACTAGCGGACGTCACGCGGTTCACCCGCGTAGTTCCCGTTCCCGTGGAGAGTACGGAAATAAAATATAGCCTATGTTACTCAGTAAAGACGTGGCTTCCTAATGGTGAAAGAATTTTTGAAATCGGCGCAGTAGTTTTTGAGTTTATTCATTACATACATACACACAAAAATACAAATATTTCCTCTTTATAATATTATTAGTGTAGATATTATAATATTATAATTATAAGTGTAGATATTCACTATTTACAATATCTTGAAGTATTCATCTGCCCAGCTTTCTCCCAACTATGTTGGGGTCGGCTTTCCGTCTAACTGGAAGCAGCTGAATACTAATATTTTACAAGTTTACAAGTATTTTACAATACCTAAAAGTACAGAACGATAATCCTGAGATTCACTTCGGTTTCTGATGATCAAAATGATGTCATGTACCGTCAGCACGTTAATAAACACACAAGGTTTTTAAAACTATCTCAGGTACTTACAGTGCGGTGTCGCGGAGTTCAGCCAAGCACTCTTCTCGGCGCATCGTTAAAATCGAGCGTCCTTCACTAGGCACCTCTATGCACGCCTCAGCACGTCTTTTTGTTACAAGCTTTAATTGTTATTGATTTCAGCTTTGTTTTTGTCTAGATGTTTTGTTTGAGAAAAGAGAAAAAGCTAAACTCACTGTGAAATCATACTAAAAATAAAGTATGTTACTAAAATTGTACAAATTGTAGTTACAATCAGATAGAGTCTCGTGGCTAAATAATAACAGCCGCTCGGGTCGATCTTTAGGTTAAGCCGTGCTTGCCTAGGTTGGTCTGTGGATAGGTGACCACCCATTACATACCAACTTTCCTCCGTGCCTCGGAAAGCACGTTATGCAGTTGGTCCTGGCTGTCAATTGAAGATCTTTGACAGTCGTTCGATCGATCGGTCGATCTTTAACGTCGTCGTCGGACAAGGGGTATGGTATTACCCAGTACTAACTGGGTTGTGGAGGTCAGATAGGCAGTCGCTCCATGTAAAATACTGGTATTCAGCTGCATCCGGTTAGACTGGAAGACGACCCCAACATAGTGGGGAAAAGGATGATGAATCAGATAGTCATGTGGTTCATTAATGAGAATATTCAGATGATTTCTCAGTTGGTTTCATGGTTCATGGTCCTTGAATGACATAAACCATAGTTAAGGTAACGTTTATCGAGTAGTTTTAGCATGTGCGATAAAATCCAGATATTTATTTATCCTTAATAGAAAATACTTTTAAATACACCAAAAAGGACTTGAATATAGAAAACGACTCCAAAGACAGCAAAATGCACTAAAAACCAAACATCCAAGAAGTAAAGTAACACTAATCCGACAAACTAGAACAAACTCCTTTATGAACTTCGCAGACTTTCGAACGTCCAATGAAAACACTCGAACAGTATTTAATGGCAGTAACTATAAACTCCTCTAAAAACCAAATCAGCTCATTATAAACTTGGACAGCCTCAGTCTGCCAAACAATCCGTTGATGCTGCCTGAAAGAAAGACTTTATAAAGGAAGATAGACGGGCAACGAGCAAGTTTCTTTGGTAAGATAATCTGACTTTAGGGAGCATTGAATTTTGCGTACGTCTTGTGAGTTGCGGTGTTGGTTGTAGTTTCGACTAGTTGTTGTCAAAGTTTGTGAAATGAAATGTCTACTGGTTCAGGACGGAATGAAGTTATAGATGTAACGAGTTATGGTTTTGTTACCCGTGTTTTTTTTTTTTCTACACCCATGCTATAAATCCTCTATAAAAGTATCTGAAACAGTTAGCTTATTGCCAATATTAAAACAGCCAGTGTCATATTAACCATTATAACATCCAAACGGGTGTTACAAAGTTGTACTAAATTTCATTATGCAACTCGTTTTAAAAAAAAAGAACATTGTCTAGCACGTGCGATTCACTACCACAGCGCCGTAATAAAAAAAAAACTTATAGGATAATAGTTGTAATCTGTTCCCATTTTGATAAGCAAACTAGAGCACCTGGGTGTTAGGGGTGAAACATTGAATTTGTTTGCGAATTATCTAAAGGGGAGGACACAGGTAGTTAAAGTGAATGAATGGGTAAGTGATGAGCTACCTATTGAATATGGCGTCCCACAAGGCAGTATCCTTGGCCCAACCTTGTTCTTAGTGTACATAAATAACTTGTGTAACACAGACCTAACCAATGGGAAAGTGATTACATTCGCCGATGATACTGCATTGCTTTTCTATGGTGACACTTGGGAGGAAGTTTATACGCACGCCCAAAATGGATTTAATAAAGTCTCTAAATGGCTTAATGACAACATTCTCACACTAAATGTAGATAAAACAAAGTTCATGACCTACACAATCAAGAAACAAGACGTACCAAACCTCCCCATTATCTCACACAATTGTAGCCTTCCATTGAACAACAGCTCCTGTGAATGTCCACGTTTGTCAAAAACGAACGCTGTTAAGTATCTGGGTGTTGTAATTGATAACCGACTAAATTTCCAACAACACATCGAGGCCTTGGTTCCCAGGATTCGTAAACTTATTTATATATTCAAATCTCTTCGACATATTGCTGACACCTCTGTGCTCAAATCAGTTTATCTCGCTTTGTGTCAGTCTTTACTGTCCTATTGTATAACTTCCTGGGGTGGGGCCGCTAAAACGCTCCTGTTAAAGTTGGAGAGAGCTCAAAGAGCCATATTAAAAGTGAGTTCTTTTCTTCCCATGCGCTATCCTACAGTGGACTTGTATAAGCGCTGTAAGGTACTGACTGTTCGACAACTTTTTATTTTAGTGACTGTCACAAAGAAGCATGCTGAACTTCCATACGACCCAAAAAAAATTTCAGGGAAAAGGAGAAATACAACTGTCTGTGCGACAACGCAATATAGGACCAGTCTCGCACATAATTTCTATGGTTTTCTGGGTTCGTATTTATACAACAATATGAACAAAACATTAATCATCTATCCTCTTTCCAGGGTTGAGTGCAAAAAGAAAGTGTTCTCGTGGCTTCAAAGCATTGATTACAGTGCAACAGAACGTTTGTTGAAACCCCTGAGCTAATGCATGGAACGATATACTACACATACCTACACGAGTTGTTCTTCACACTATTTGATTATTAAGTATGTGAAGAATAATTTCTTTCACACTCTCACTGACACACACACACACACACACACACAACTACACACACGCTCCACCAAATCAAAGATAGGTAACCCATTCTTATATAGACGACCCGATTGGCGCAGCGGTAGTGAGGCTGCCTTACGTTCTTAGGGTCCCGGGTTCGAATCCCGGTCGGAGCAAATGTTTGTGTGATGAGCACGGACATTTGTTTCCGAGTCATGGATGTTTATGTATAATAAGTATGTATTTACAAACAAAAAAGTATGTATGTAGTATATCAACTATCTGGTGTCCACGACACAAGCCTCGTTGCTTAGTGTGGCACTAGATGGCGCTGTGTGTAATGTCCAGCAATATTATTATTATTATTATTATTCTTGTCATCTCAAATGTCTACTTTTACTTTTATTTTATTTTGAAATGTTTACCTTAATAATCTTTGAATTAATTAATTGATTATCTAAAATTGTTATTTTAATTTATTTGCTAATTTTAATTTACTTAATTATATTAAATTCATCTTGTATAAAAATGTAATGCAGTAAAATGTCATAAGATACATGTCCGACGGAGGGTCAGCCTGGTGATCTGTAATACAGGTTTTACCTAAAACAGACACCAGTCTCTTTGAAGTGAAAATTGACTTTGTACTGTTTATGTTGTTATGAGAAAATAAAAATGAATTATTATAATTCGAATTCACGTCGTATCCCGCATTTTTTGTTCAATATTAGTATTGCTGTTCTTTGTTGTTTACAAAAATGAGTGTACAAGCTTTGTGCACTTTAATAATTGTACAATCCAAAATGTAAATAATTATATAATTACTTACGCATGGTTTGTTTGTATTAAATACTCAGTAATTAAACTTTCCATGAATTTACATAATCTTCTTACAACACCTACAACACCTTATGGTTTCAGAACATTTTATATGGAGGATTCATATCATGGATGTAGATAAAGTCTTGTATGCAACTGTACATAATTAGGTATTAAAACACTCATGTGATACTATTACCCCCCATACCAAACCTATATTCGTGTTTTAATACCCTTCATCATACAACAGTTGCATAAATAACTATTATATGAATGGAGTTCATATGAGGCAGTGACTGTGACAGAATCCAGAAAATCAACATCGCAGAATATTCTTTGATCATATAAATTCTATGTTTAAAATCGGTAAGAGAAAGATTGCTCAACAAACATTGATAACTAAAGGCATAATAAAAGCTATAACCCAAAAAACACATTATTTTTGGTCTATTTTAACACATATCGATACCCAAAACCTCTGCTGTATTATTCTTCAAAACCACACAAAACTGTTCATACATTCGTCTCACAAAACTCTACCATTCTATCTAAAAACAGCCAGAAGATAAAAACAAGCACATATATTGGACCCTGAGGTGAGCCGTGAGCGTATGGAATCTGTAAAAGGCTTCATCAGCGACCAGCCCGTACGCGCAACTTGTCCGCCGCGCCATGCATCCAATTTAACTTGCTTGCTAGCGCTCCTACCAGCGGTTGTCGGTAAAACTGTTCGTAGTTAGTTGGTATAAAGTCGTCCATGATGTAATATTTTCGGTTTTCCACATACATTTGTAATATGTGATGCATTTTGTACTTTTTCCAAAAGTAGAAATGTACAGTTCTTGGTGGACGCCATATCATACTTGCCTTACTGGACTTATCTATTCTATTGAAGGGCAATTCTGACCACGAAAATATAAAAGATATTTTCAGGATTTCAATATTTGTTTCATGTGTGTAGTTCTGTGTAAAAATATCCATTCAATCAGAAACGAAACCCCCCGATTTAAAAATATGATGTGCTCGAAACACGTGTGTTTTCGAAACAGAGTTAATTTGGAAACCTATTTTTAACGAACTTCCAAAGGGAGGACGAGGCTTTCAAATCGTCTGTTTTTTTTTGTGTGTACGTTCAGTGATATCTTCGCCAAATTATACAATTCTTTTTTGTTTGTATGAGTATTAGTCCGTGGTGGTCTCGTTTAACTTTCGTGAAGATGAAGAAGATACACAACGGAACTCTTCAATAATAACAGACAGCAAATATGTCGTGATTGCTGCAATCAGTTGAATATTTATTGTTTACATAATTCTATAAAATTACATCACGCTAATGCTCTGAAGGAATACGCAGATATATACACCCACATTTATATTCTGCCAATTATGTTTAAGTTCCATTGTTTTGAGATTCCGCCAGTTTTGTTTGATCCATTCTATTAGGGATAAGCCTATTACCATTACCATGGTAAGTATTGCTACATAAGGAGAGAATTGGTGTAGGATATTTTAACTAAAATTAAAGTATTTTTATGTAAAACAATACAACCGACTTAAAAAACACCAAACAGTGGAAAAATACTTTAACTTTTTTTAGCAAAATAGTTTTTTATTTGTATCCCAAATCCTATAAAATTGAGGTTAACTATATTGCTAGCAATACACAAAGCTAACTCAAAAACACAAAGACCTAGTACTATCTACATAAATATTGTATTACAAACAATTTTTCACTCTTGTCTTTACGTTACAAGAATAACTTACATCCTTTTCCTTTTAGACCGTCTCTTGGGTCTCGGTGGTGTGGTTAGAATGTAACCCATGTCCGTCTGGAGTGTCAACTCATTTCAGACGAAGAATGTTTAAAATCGGTTCAGTGGGCTCGAAGATTACTTCGAGCATAAAATATATTTCCTTATATTTTATTTCAGTGTTAGGGAAAACTGGGTCTGTAATTTCAAAGACTGGTCCTTTATTCGAAACAAATGATTTTTCAGTGCAAGTATTTGCTATCTGCACACGTCACAGCAGCGTTATCAATTCCTAAAACCAGCCAAGTGCGAGTCGGACTCGCGCACGAAAGGTTCCGTATACAAAATTAGACAAAACGGCAAAAAAATCATTTTTGTTGTATGGGAGCCCCACTTAAATAATTTATATTTTATATTAATTTAATTATTTGTTTTTAGAGTGATCATACAACAAAATATTCTGTAAATATTTCAAGCGTCTAACTGTTGCCGTTATTAATATAGATCAAAAAACGGCAAAAAAGAGTTAGAGAGTGAGAGAGAGTGAGCCCCCCTTAATTATTTTTATTTTATTATGTTTTTAGTATTTGTTGTTTTAGCGGCAACAGAAATACATCATCTGTGAAAATTTCAACTTTCTAGCTTTCACAGTTCATGAGAAAGATAGAAAGTCTTAGTAATAGGGTCCCGTTTTTACCCTTTACCATGACCCATCTTTGTTGAACGCTTTGTCCATAAACTTTTATTTGTTTTATCTTTACTGTTAGCTTGCATCAGCCCACTGCTGAGAAAGGCGTCAAAGGCGTCTCCCATGGCTTCCAGTGGTTACGATCCAGGGCTAGTAATGTTTACAGTTTTGTTTTTAAAGTGAATGCTCATAGTAGGGCCCTCGCTACTTCGCAATACCCTGTAATAGGTAATATTGCTACACTCAACAACTTTGATGGGTGCTCAAATCTTGATTGATAACTCGAGTTTATCCGTCGCTCCGAAACTTTCCAAATCGGCAGCTTATACAACTACCTTTAATACTTAGTTTTAGAAGGAAATCACGTAGAGCTTTCTAGTTATAAACTTCTGATGTTATGGAAATTCAGGAAGCTCTAGTTTAGGTTTACGGAAAGTTTGATGCCTGGCGAAATGAGACCTAAACTAAGAGCCAGGTCAAAACATCAATGGTGTTGTTAATTTGACGCATAATCTAATAATGAAATACAAAACACTAACAGAGAACAGCAAATACCTACATCAATACTGCCTAAATATGTAACCAGTTTGTAAGTAAGCATACTTATAAAACCGCGCTGTTGGAACCTCACCTGCATTTTGTGATCGGTCATAAAAATATGTCTTAAGCGCAGGGCACACCCGCCCGCACCAGCTAGCGAGCGAGCGAGCGAGCGACCGAGCCGGGCGAGCCGCTTTTCATACTTCTTTTCGGCTCTTTCCATAGTTCGCGGTTCGTTCAAACTTAAGTATGAAACCATGCGGGCTGCGGGATTGTTCAAAAGAGATACCACGGCCCCGGAACACAAAGAGCAATGAAGGAACATAGTAAAAGTCTGACACCTGCTCAGTCTTGCTCCACCCAGAGCGGGAGAAGTCATTTGATGATTTCCCATCCGGAAAAAAAAACTTATGAAACGATGCCTAGTCCGGCTCACTCGCTCGCTTGCTAGATGGTGGTGTGGCCGACGCTTTAGCAGTGTCACTACAATACCATGAAAGTTATATCATTCGTTTGTTTTTTAAAAAAGAAAACAGGTTGTCTATATAGTCCAAAGGTATAAGATAAAAGAATTGTCCTAAAATAATTTCGAGGAAGTCTTTACAGGTAAAGGAAATGTGGAAGCTGTTTATATATAAACGTATTTGGAAATAAACAAACATCCGCCTTGAATGCCAAGGTTAAGATTATTCAACGAAAATGCGGATCCTATGGGCGTTGTGTAGGCGGCATCCCTATTCGTTATTATTTAGTCGTTAAAAATAACCAGTTATCGGAATAGGAGTGATACCTAGTACTTATTTGCGACTGTGGGTGCGACATATTTTCATGTATGACATGCCTGAGTTCCAGGGAGACGCTATTTGTGTATTTTAGCTCGAGATTTCTTACCATATCGATCTGCTATATTAATTGAAGAGGATAAATTCAATGAATATTCCTACTTTTGGGCTGTTACGTAGTCGGGTAAAAAAACTCCTAGATTTTTAAATGTAGGTTAAAACGGGTTAATATCTGAACTTGATTAAACTACGTAGATTAATATGCATAATATAAGTTGGGTGGGTTATAATTTTGTTGATATATATAACAAGTTTCAAATAATCCAATTTTCTGTATGAAAATTCTCGTTAAATTGTATATCCGTGGTAACGTTATACGTTTAAGATCATAGGACCGAAATAACTGTCTCTCTCCCTATCCCGATCACTGTTAATAACGCAGAGTTTGAACAGAAAAAAATAGAACTGACATCCTGTGGAAGGATGAACAAATACACCGTAAAATAGACACCTATTTTTGTTTGAGAATAGAAATGGTAACAAAAAAACATTCCTGCCGTCATAATTTACAACCAGATGGGTGACATTTATCAGCGAACATATCCAGTGTTCCACATCCATCATTGGGATCCCTCCATTCAAGCCCACATGTACATCGATATTAATGACTCCACAGATTTATTATGGACCTACATAAATTAAACATTTTCATCGCTGGCAACATTAACCGACTAACTTCCTCCCTTCGCTTCGTTATTATGCCATGACAGTTATTGTAGAAACTTTCAGCCCCGGCTTTGATTCCGACCAAAGCCTTTCTAACCCCACCTCAATCGGTATAAACCTTACATTCAACAGAACTATCTCTATCTCGCCCCAACACATGGTCTAAGAAAGGGACGGATACAGTACAGGTGGAAAAGATTACGGGAAGCTGTAAGTTTGATTGGTCAAGACTTTTGTTATCGTATAGTCGTTCGAACATCGAATTTATGGAGTCTGGCAGTCTATGGTCGATGATAAACGATAATAGAGTGATTGGAAAAGTATTCTAGCCATATTTTATTGTCTTTGACGGGGTAATGATTGGTTGTTCAGAGGGAAATGTTTTGCAAACAAAAACGTTAATATTTTCTACCGCTTTTCCTGTTAAGTTTGAATTATCTTATGATTGGCATTCTGAAAGTTTTAATGGGTTTATGTTGTTCCTATAATAGGAAGATTGGGAAAGTGTTTTCTTTTACTTAAGTCAAAATTATTTTAGTATAAAATATTAAAAAGCCTTTAGCAATTTATAAAGTTACTTTTAATTTTGTTGTAGTAAAAATAGGATTTTTATAAAGGTTTTCCAGGAATGGGTACTCAGACTAAACCCTTTTAGATGTTGGTAAATGTTTTGTTGTTTAACAGTTTTGTCCGGGTTTATTAGAATTTATATACCTACTTAATTAAAAAATCCTCAAATATTCCTTTTGCCAACTTTGCCAACCTAACTTTACGGTTCTTTAACAAGTTAATGGCATAAAATAATATCATGACATCACGAATACTTTTTCGTTTTAGGAATTCCAAAACAAAAGCACATCATCATTAAAGACCACAAAATATCAAATGACTAACAGCCTCCAGAAGACATTCGGCATAAACCCTCATTACTAGAAAGGAAATTAAAAAATGAACTGTTGGTAGGGTTGAAGGGTTGAATGATGAGATATTATAATTGGCTGAGGCTGTTAGGTGAAACAAAGGTCCGTAAAGGGCGAGCGAGGCTTCCGGGTGGTATCGAGTGTACCCTCCCGCGTCCTCCTGGCGGGGGACACAGATTATGTACACCGACAGAGCTGGTAGAAACGAAGATGTTCAATGAAATAAATGGTTTTGCAAAACAATGTGACTTGTTGAAACGGCTGCACTACAAAAATCAAAAGATATTTTTGATTAAATATAGGTTGTCATTGTTTTTGTTTAATTTTATCATCCTAAACCATTTTTTTGTATGTTAAACAAAATGAAGTTCAAAAATTTCATTGTTTACCAAAAAGACACATTATATTATTACAGAACACATTTGCAAATTAATTTTCATTTTTTTATCGGGTTTAGTTTTTAACGCTACGTCTCATTACCGCTATTAGGTTCCGTTCAGGAGTACTCTTAAGGGGTCTTTCTGACCTAGCTCCCTTCCTTCCACTAGACACCACCAAAACGACACCACCGGTGGTGTCGTATGGAATCTTTAGTCCATATGACACCACCCTAGTGATGTCCAGAAACGCGTGTTTTTGACAAACAGCTCCCAATTCATTATTTTAAGTTATCTATAGTTAAACGATAATTAATAAAACAGAGTTTATAAAATATAATTTCTTTATATAAGTGAAGTAAGTAGTTATGTAGGTATTAAAGAACGGACCGGAAAACTAGTCTTCCAGCATGTCCACAATTGTTGTTACGTGCTTGTAATAGGCTATAATGAACTTTTCTTTTAGTGTTTCTTTTCCGGGAAAAAAACTTTCAGCCAACAATTTTGCTGTATTTAATACAATCTGAGCATTACTCAAATGGTCCGTTTGGGTACAAGTAGGGTTACCATATCTCAGGATTTGTCCTGAGATCTCAGGATTTTTGGACTCTTCTCAGGATTGCGGCTGGATTTTGAAAATCTCATGAAATCTCAGGATTTTTTGAATTTTCAATAAAATACAGCTTACATTTTAAATATCTCTTTAATAAAAAGTTAAACTAAAAATAATCTTCCTTTGGTAATAATTGCACAATTAAAATCAGTACTTATTTATCCAAGTAGGTACTTAATCAGTTTTATCATACTTAATATGTGATGATACATTTTTAAGTAAGGCTTTTTCTTTAATAATGGATTTATAAAATGCCCCACATGTTAAGCTCTTCAAATTATATTGAATACCCCGCCCCCCCGCGCTTCGAGTGCGATGTGCAACGCGTGACTGAGGTCCACAGTGTAATTATATAAACGATAATATTACGACTTTTTAAAATTGTTAAATTTAATAATTTAAAAAAGTTTGAGAATTTTTGAAACTGTAAAAAATCTCAGGATTTTTCAATGGAAATCAGGCTTTTTCTCCGGACTTTTGTTTTTTTCATCTGGTAACCCTAGGTACAAGTATCCTTCATATTTTGTTCCGTTTGCGTTTTCACGGACATATAAATGTCTGGTGTGGCGTCGTCATGTCTACACTCTACTCTTGAGTATCCTGCATTTCAAACACATCATCGGGCGAGAGTTGGTATTTAGGTTGTGAACTCAAAATTGATTGACTCTCCATACTTTCTAAATTATAGTAACCTCACTAATAGTCGGTGGTGTCATATGGACTAGAGATTCCATACGACACCACCGGTGGTGTCGTTTTGGTGGTGTCAAGTGGAAGGAAGGCCTAGCTCATGGCTAATGTCCGAGTGAGACCGACCGAGTTTACATTTAAAACAGTGTCTATACGTTTCATCTATCCTTTTCAACCCCACTTTTTCTACTACCCCAATAACGAAACAACAAAGCAAAAGCACCCCCTATTCTGCCTATTCACCCATCTACCCTCCGCCATCTTTAAGGTTTTCGCGCGTTGTTCGCAGCGGGCGGCGCGGCGCAGCCAGTGTTGGTCAGTGCCCCGCGCGTCGCGTACCGAACGATACGCGTTCCTGACTGACACTACGACATCACATCACTAGCCATTCCATTTTTTAAATTCTGAAAAGTCTACGCTCGACAGTTAATTTTTTTCTTCTTTCTATTCGACCAGTGTTTTGGCCATGTGGCGAGCATAGGAAGAAGGTTACACATCCCAAGGTAAGTCATAAGATATTTCTTCTTTCAGGGTGGATTGGCACGTGTTTTTGCTTCAGTTTCAATTAAATGTTGTCTGAAATTATTTATTTAGCGTAATGGATATGGTAAATGAAAGGTTGCTGTGTCATCACCTATTTATTTTTAGGTTGTTTAACTTTAAGTAGGTACGGTGAAACGTCTACACTACGGTATATTTTGGTTATGTTTTTTATTGGAAGGTTTATATTCTTAGAAATGTGGGGTGAGTAGGTGAGCATGTATCAAAATCTTGAACAAAGTATACAGAAACATGATTATAATAAATTCAAAATATGTAAACAGTGTTAAGATAAAAACTCGGATCAATATAAATTACTTATAATCTCGAATTCTCTTTTTATTATACAAAATATTTATGCAATAAATCTATCACAAGGAAAGCTCAGGGGTCAACGTACCAAAAATTTCAATGTCCTTAATCATATCACGCAGCTCTTAACAAAAAAGAAAGAACTCTCTTTGAAAATAATATTTATTTAAAAAAAATAAGGACTGTAATACTTGTCTGTTTTTTCTATTTTCTTGTTACAATAATTCGTAGCGTTATCGTAGCAAAGTGCTACGAGGTCTACGGCGTAGCCATATTTCGTAGCAGTTGTGATAAACGCAAATCGTTTTTTTTCACAACCGTGATATTGTTGTAGTATGACTAGCTATGTTAATCATATATTGTAGGATAACATATCAATAAACCTACAGGCCTGAATATGATAGGTAACACTTTGACCCTCTTTTCATGTTATAATTTGCGTCGTAATGTTATGAGCAAATAGTACTCTATTATAGGGTTCCGTACTCGAACAGTAACCAACGGGATCCTATTACTAAGCCTCCGCTGTCCATCCGTCCGTCTATCTCATGAACCGTAATAGGTAGACTAATGAAATTTTTACAAAATGTGTATTTCAGTTGCTGCTATAATAGCAAATAATAAATTAAAGGGGGCTTCCCTACTACGATGGTACAGAAACCTTCATATTTGAGGTCGATACACACTTGACCGGTTTTTTTATAAAGTTTTCAAAGCGCACATTTGCCTATGTGTGCTTAGATCTTTAAAACTACGCAACGGATTTTAATGCGGGTTTTTTAATAAATAGAGTGATTCAAGAGGAAGGTTTTAGTATGCAATTTGCGGGCGGGAAAAGCCACGGGCATCAGTTAGGTATATACTAAAACCTTCCTCTTGAATCATTCTATCTATTAAAAAACCCGCATCAAAATCCGTAGCGTAGTTTTCAAGATCTAAGCAGACGCGGCAGGCGACTTTGTTTTATAATATGTGTAGTGATGATGCATATTAAAGTTGGAACATAGATAACTTTTAAAATACATAAAATAACATCACGGCTGTAATTCCTGAAGGGTTAGGCTGACGTGTACTATGGTACACACACAGGCCATTTCAGACTGCTGCCACTAAGAAATTCTTGATATTTTAATAATTTTCATAAATTCTAATAATCCAAAGTTTAATTTTCTTTTTATCGCTTAGAATTTTTATATTTTAGCTCCCAGCGGTCTCGTACCGAGTTTTTATGTGCTGTAATGTTAACCCGTAAAACGTCGAGTGTAGTTCCACTGTTACCAGTTTAATGACCAGCACTGAGGGTTGTTTGTTCCATTCCAGTGTTGAGCCACGGCACGGGAGGGTTATGGCCCGAATTCTCGCGTTTTGTTTGGGAATATTTAATTAATAAAGTTTAGGAGCTATGGCTCGGGACTTATTACGGGCTTTTAAACTGAATGTGCCCTCAATTTACAAGCAATGGGCTTTTGATCAAAACTGGTTTAGTATTTTCGCATTATTTTGCAAAAACCGACAAAACGGAAAAAAAAAATCGTATTTTTCAAACCATTTTAATTATTCGTGTTTTCTAAATGCCTCTTTAGGTACACTCCACAATTTAATAAAGCTATAGACAACTCATAAGCTTCATTAAATTCCATCGCTAATAGATTTTAATTTAATTATGTAATAAACGAGCTTCTTTAAAAGGCGTCCCTCAATTTATTCCTCTTTACTTCTTACGAGAATTCTTTTAAAAGCGAATCTTTGAGTTTTTTCGGAATTAAATTGATATTATAAAGCCGAGTCTGTGAAATCGCGATAAAATAGTCTTTTCATATAAATATAAGAAGAATAAGAATAATTTATTTAAAAAGTAGATATTACAAAAGTGTAAATTTAGGTGCAGCAGTATTATTTATTAAAGTATTGTATAATTAGTGCATAAAAGTAAACTATAATTACAATATATAATATAACAGTTGCACGTAACGAAAATATCGAATTCAAATGTTAGGTAGCGACCTGCCTGATCTAGGTTTATTTAAACCTTTGTTTCAGGCAAACAGGTAGGTATATGTTTGTAACATCATGCTTATTTTCCTGCAGGGTTAGGCAGGGCAGTATTATAGCATGACCACCATTTGTAAGTCATTTTAAGTTCGATGTAAGGAGGTCGTGGCTAAATAATAACAGCCGCTCGGGTCGATCTTTAGGTTAAGTCGTGCTTGCCTAGGTTGGTCTGTGGATGGCTGACCACCCATTACATACCGAGTTTCCTCCGTGCCTCGGAAAGCACGTTAAGCAGTTGGTCCTGGCTGTCATTTGTAGATCTTTGACAGTCGTTACAGTTAGTCAGTGACCCAAAAAAATTCTGACAACCAGTCTAGGGGTATCGTATTACCCAGTACTAACTGAGTTGTGGGGGTCAGATAGGCAGTCGCTCCATGTAAAATACTGGCATTCAGTTGCATTTGGTTAGACTGGAAGCAGACCCCAATAAAACTTGGGAAAAGGCTAGGCAGATGATGTTTAAGGTCGATGTAATCGAGACTGGGCTATTGGTCAGGAACTGGACACCGTTCTAACTACGAAGAATTCCTGATGGAAAAAACCCACTAACTCTTTGACCGATATGGAAATCGAAACCAGGATCACAGGGTCAGCTGTAGCGTTTGTGACAACTGGCCCAACGAGACAGTCGCCTTATTTATTTAGTCCTAAGACGCCTAGACAATGCAGAATGAACGAATGTCCTACAGAATGTATACCTAGACATCATTTTACAATACGTACTACCTGAAATTCATGCTTGCAAAACATTCGTGCTTGATGACCCGAATGGCGCAGCGGTAGTGAGGCTGCCTTACGTTCTTAGGGTCCCGGGTTCGAATCCCGGTCTTAGCAAATGTTTGTGTGATAAGCATGGAGGTTTGTTTCCGAGTCATGGATGTTTATATTTGTATAATAAGTATGTATTTACAAACAACAAGTATCTATGTAGTATATCAACTATCTGGTGTCCATGACACAAGCCTCGTTGCTTAGTGTGGCATTAGATGGCGCTGTGTGTAATGTCCAGCAATATTTATTTATTCATGAAAACTGCAAGCCAGAAATATATAAAACTTCCCCCTCAAGTTTCAGAAGATATAAATAAACGTCACATTACTGAGCTCTGGGTAATAAACTGAATAATGCAGTACTTAAAGTACTTATTCCAGTATAAAACATCGCGATTCTGATATATTCAACTGAAAACTTAACAAGGAAATGCTTTTACTATAGTACAAGTATGGACCAACGACTATAATTTGAGACGTCGTCGTGGCGCTAGTAGCAATGTGATGATAGGTCGAACTCCATACATGTGATATTAGTTCCAATTTTCGTTGCGTATCAATGTACACTGGTCGTGGAGTAGTGAATAATATGGAGTAGGCTTATAAAATATTCAGGAAAGATAATTCGAAAACCAGCAGTCTTGTTACTTGTTAGTTATTCGATGGATACACACTAATGACTGATTCAAGTGTATACATTTATTATGCACCGGATTGAGCATTTATTGTGTGTTATTAGACTCCGATTTTATTATTTATACTTCGTAATGGGTGTTGGTATAGTTCACGGAAATTATTGAGGTTACTTTATTGAGACATCGTTTGTAAAGGAATGATTGATGGCCCGTTTTATGGGGTAATTACTGGAAGGTATATTAGGGTAAAATAAGTTAATGTTTCATTGATTTTTAGGGTTCCGTACAAAAAATGAAAAAACCCTTGATAAATGATGTTTATTTTGCAAGTAGGTTTTTACAAACACTTTTACACGCCCAGATGAAGCCGCTGTTTCGTACCTGACTACTCTGAGAAGAAACAGCCGAAACAATCTCAGAGGTTAATTTTTATAGTCTATTTTGGAGTCCAGTCATAATCTTGCTCAATTCACATGAGGACTACGCAGATTAGTGTCTGAGATGGTCTTTTGAAGAAAGAACCACATAGATTTCAGTGGACCTGTCTAGTCAGTGCAAGCATTTGTCAGTTATCGTGTAGCTAGACTTATAACTCGAGGAGCTCAACGAAACGACGAACAATACCAGAGAAAGGACATTTGGGTAGGATCCAGGATCACTCGTGTGTCTGTCTTTTAAAAGCCGTCAGTTACACCATTACATTTGAGGCTACATTAAAACTACTAGCTTTCAAAATAGTACACCTATGTGCTTTAGATTACAACTTGTAGCTTTTAGCAAAACAAAAACTTTTATAAAAGTCTTGGGTTCAGTTCCCGGGTAAATGAAATGAAATGAAATTTTTATTTACTAGAATTGTAGTATATAAATAGATGGTCGAGTTTTATTGCAGTTGCTCACACAATTCGCTAAAACTAGCATGCAAAACTTAGAACATAATATGAATACATGAATTTAACGTAATAATTGGGATGTAATAGGTAATATTATGTATGTCAACAAAAATAATGCCAATAATAAGAACGTCAAGAATAAGTATGTCAGTTGTATGAATGTACCAATCCCATTCGTTCCACCTGCCGAAAATCTCCCACCTGGACATGAGTTGCAATGGCTAACCTGGAAGTCTTTAAATAGACTCCGGACCCAGGTTGGCCGCAGCAAGGAAAACCTGTTTAGATGGAGATTCATTAATGACTCTTCCCTGGAGTGTAAATGTGGTGCTGTTCCACAAACGATGGGGCACTTATTATCGTGTCCTGCGTGCCCTGTTGTTTGCTCACTGCAAGAACTGATGGACGCAACCGAAAGCGCCAAACTAGTGGCTCAGTTCTGGGCCGACTCAATTTAGATTGCCATCGACACGCTAAGAAGAAGAAGTTGTATGAATGTCAATAAATTTTCACTTAATTCATAATAGGAGAATGTCAACCCGAATCTTTAAAGTTAAGATACTCATTCACCGAATAAAATGTAGGGCAGAGTAGGGCAAAGGGTTTTTGGGGTTTTCCATAAGGAATTTTTCAGTAGCAGGCACTGATTCTGGAATTGTGCTGGGTTGATGGCAGTAGGCTTGTCCCTATTATATGATGGATTTAAACATAACTGACAAATGTGTTCACCTAGAGTTATCTCTTTGGAGATTACTGGCGAAAAATTTTTTTTTTTTTTTTTTTTTTTTAAGGTAAGCTTGCTGACTCATCATCATCTGCCTAGCCTTTTCCCAACTGTATTGGGGTCGGCTTCCAGTTTTACCGGATGCAGCTGAATACCAGTATTTTACATGGAGCGACTGCCTATCTGACCTCCACAACCCAGTTAGTACTGGGTCATACGATACCCCTTGGTAAGACTGGTTGTCAGACTTTCGGGCCACTGACTACCTAACGACTGTCAGAGATCTACAAATGACAGCCGGGACCAACGGCTTAACGTGCTTTCTGAGGCTTTGTAAGTTTGGTGACTAATAACATTATATTTACATACATAATTATGTAAAGACTATATTTTCACAATCACCTTAAAATACCGGATAACATCATCATCATATCAGCCTATTAATGTTCCCACTGCTGGGACACGGCCTCCTCTCTATGAGAGGGCATGGGCTATAATCCACCACGCGGGCCTAGTGCGGGTTGGTAGATGTCACATGTCTTCGAATTTTTTGGTTCTAGGACATGCCGGTTTCCTCACGATGTTTTCCTTCACCGTTTTGAGAGCAGTGGTGATGAAATAAATTACACAAAGTAATATGCCTGTCTGGGTTCGAATTCGAACCCAGGGCCGCCACTACTGGGCCACCGCTGCTCTTACATCATACTAATTATTAAACCTGTCAAACCCCAACAAAAGACAGAATAAACTTCCGAAGACAATACGTAGATATGACATTAAAGCCTGTAATTTAACGTAATTGTTAGTACACAGACCGAGAGGCACCCATTAGGACGTAACAGAATTAGTGGGAGCGACGTCGGCCAATTAGAGGGAGGGATACACCACGCTGCCTTTTATCATTTCAAACTGCGTTTTCAAAAGCAAAAAAAACGCATATTAAAAGGGGGTTTCAGTCCTAAAAAATGCCACTTTTTTATTTTTATATGAACCGTGTGCGTTTTTGAAACGATATTGAATTAATTGGTTGTTTTAAAAGGTTTTATTTGTGTGCAAAAGCCGCCTTTTTGATTCGATGACTTTATAAATATTGGGAGTGAAATATGAAAAAGGATCGTGTTTATCAACGATGATGAATTATTTACCTCTATATATTAGGCTTTATTTTATTTAGCTTGTCCTTTTACATTCGCTTTTCAAATCTTTAAATTGAGATCATATTTATTTGAGATCAACCCAAAAAAAAAAGTTTCAAGTTCTACGGAACTGAAGTTACTACGGAAATACATCAATTTTTTATTAAAACAAGGTTCCAGAAAACTTTCTCATGTTATTTATACGCTGGTTTTTTGTAAAAACAAGTCAATTATTGTAGCACTGGGAACGCTTCCAAACCACGAATTAACTGGTATCGAAACATAACACGAAAGCAATTTACTGCTACTACTTAACTTCATCCTTTTAAAGTTAAAAGAATTGGAAAGACTTTTACAGAATTTTTCGGAAAGTGTGTTTAAAAAGAAGAAAGGAAAAATTTAGTGGAATTTTCAGAAAATAGGCTCGCCCTATGGGATCAAAATCAAAATCAAAATCAAATCATTTATTTCAAGTAGGCCAGTTGCAGGCACTTTTGAATTGTCGAAACAAAGATGAAAATTAAATGTAGCTACAGTCCCAGTCACAAGACATAAAAACTGTGAAAGTACTGTAGTTGCCCGTTCCCTAGCGTAGATCTCTATGGAGAAGAACGGGCAAGAAACTCCATGGACACTCTTTTAAATCATAAAATTGTTACAAAATCTTGGTTACATCATTCGTGTTGAGATGGTATATTATGTGAGAACAATGTAGCAAAATGTGTACGTTAAAAGTGTCCATAGTAAAAATAAAAAATACAATTAAAAAATAACATTAAAATAAGCCACGGCAACTAAGAGATGACCAGTCACAACTGACAGCGCCCGTTCACGAACATGACGCATGGATCAGCACCATTTAACTCAACCATTTTGTAGGGAACCAAATGATCGGACACACGCGCCACCATCAGCGAGACATTAGAGTGAGCATGACATACTCTCAACTGCCTGGGCACATTCAAGTCAAGAAAAGACGTAGGATTCCAGTGAATGATAGCTTTACATAGTACTCACACAATATGGGCTATGCGATTATATAATACTAGAGATTGAATCTATACAATGCAAAGATAGTTGTACAATCTTCAGCAGCTCCAACAATTATATGTAATGCTATCTAATTTATGCGCCCCTGTCCATGTGGAGCAGGACCAGCATTGAGCCACGCATTTTTATCAGCGATATAATCGCCCAACTTGTAATAAGCTTGCTTACATAGTGTGCGTTTGATGCATGTTTTAAATTTCGTCTCATTCAGTTCAAGAATACTTTGTGGAATTTTATTATAGCATCTCAAACTGTACCCCATGAAAGATGAGTCTACTTTAGCGAGTCTGAAGCCTGGCTGAACTAGTTGGTCCCTATTTCTAGTACTGTAATTATGTCTGTCACCTCTTCTACCAAAAAGATGCAGATTTTTTCTGACGTACATTATGTTTTCGTAGATATACTGACAATGTACCGTCATGATGCCAATATCTTTAAACAGTTCCCTTAGAGAATCGCGCCTACGAAGATTATATATGGCTCTGATGGCTCTTTTTTGCAGAATAAATATAGACTCAATATCTGCAGCCCGTCCCCATAGCAAAATGCCATAAGACATTATACTATGAAAGTAACTAAAATACACCAGTCTAGCGGTATCTACATCAGTAAATTGACGGATTTTTCTAATAGCGTATGCTGCTGAACTTAGCCGCCCCGCAAGGGATGTTAAATGTGAACCCCATTGTAGCCTTGAATCAAGCGTAATCCCCAGGAAAACCGTTTTATCTACGAATTCAAGTTTCTCTTTATTCAATATTATTTTACAATCACTTCTCTTAACATTGGGTAAAGCAAATCTTATGCATTTAGTTTTTTTTTCATTTAATACCAAATTGTTTGCTGTGAACCAATTATGGACCTGAAGTAGGGCATTATTCAGGTCATCTAGATTTTGGGCCCGTCTATTTATCTTAAAAATTAGGGAAGTGTCATCAGCAAACAACACCATATTTTGAGGTTGGTTTTTCAATAAATAGGGTAGATCATTCATATACACGAGAAAGAGGAAAGGACCCAATATTGAGCCTTGCGGAACCCCCATTTTTACTTTTAAACCCTTTGAATTAACACCATTTATTTGAACAAGTTGTTGTCTATCACTCAAATATGATTTCACCAAACTAATTGCAAGTTGACCTAGTCCGTAATGCTCAAGTTTCAAAAGTAATGTGTCGTGATTTACGCAATCAAATGCTTTGGAAAGGTCACAAAATATTCCTATGGCGTCTTGAGACTCTTCCCACGCAGTAAATATGTGCTTTAATAAGGTAACACCGGCGTCAGTCGTACAACGTCCCTTGGTGAAACCATACTGTTGATCGTGTAAAATTTTGTTGGTGTTAAAATGATTGAGCATTTGATTAAGCATTACTTTTTCAAACACCTTGCTAAAAACTGGCAACACGGATACAGGTCTATAATTATTAGTATCTTTACTGTCCCCGGATTTGAAAAGAGGTATCACTTTACTGTATTTCATTAGATCAGGGAAAACTCCTTGGTCTACACACAAATTAAAAATTAAAGCTAAGTATGGGGCTATAGTCTCAAGTATGGATGTACACACTTTGATAGACATTCCCCATAGATCTTCGGTTAGTTTGATTTTTATTTGCCGGAAAGCTTTAATAACTATCATTGGGTTTATGTGTTTAAATTTAAATTCAGCCATGCAGCCAGATACATTCGCCTTTAATAATCCAATTGAGACTTCAGGTGAGGAATTAAGAGCCTCCGTAGTTTTTAATGGTATATCGGTAAAGAAATTTACAAATTCTTGAGCTACTTCCAGATTAGAGCTTTTAGGACCACATGCTGAATCTAACGTGTATCTAGTGTTACGTATTTTCTTCCTGTTAGTTTCATTATTTATGACTTTCCAAACTGTCTTTATTTTGTTTTCTGCTGTTTTGATCTTGTTGCTAATGTGCAGGGCTTTAGCAACCTTGCATGTATTTCTAAAGATTTTTGAATACTTAGCAACATACTTGTTAAAAGTTTCAGTGTTTATAAAAGGCTTAAGACCATATAGCTCAAATAGTCTTTCCCTACTTTTTCTGATACCTCTAGTTGCCCAATCACTAAATATAAATTTGGGGCAAATACTTTTTGTCTTCTGTTCAAAAGTTTTGTTGAATTCCGTGTGAACTATTGAAAAGAAACGATCATACAATTGATTTACATTAATATCGTCATGGCTCATAACATCTAACTTGTTCTGTAGGGAAATATTATATCTATTTAATTTGCTAGAAGTTATAGGTCTAAATTTAATCTGGACTTTTTGCAATGGTGTATTACACCTAAAAGTTACAGTTTGTCCGCTATGGTCAGACGGCAGACAGACGGCGGACTTAAAACATAACTGGGGACATGTGGGTATAGTGTAGGGTTATTAAAATAAAAAAAAACTTGATAACACCACAAGAATAGAATTTAATAGAAATAAAATATAATAAGTAAATTAATTAAATTGAATACATTAATGATAGGGATTTACACGTTATTTAAAAAAACTAGTGACAAATTGAACAACTAAAAAGATGAAAACATTCACTATGAGACAATAAAGATACCTAGCCTGAAGCTTCAGACGAGGTTTAAAAACTTGAATTTCTTATGTGGAAATTATAATTTAAAAATGAGGTTTATGAGGTTGGATTTTACAACTAACTATAATCTAGTCAAATATATTCAGCTAATTATGCTCATAAAGTTAAGTTATTTTTTGAATCTGGTAAAAATAATCTTCACGCGCCACGCGCCGTTGGATCCGGGAGACGAATCAAAGTTTTTTTTTTTAAGGATTGTACGTAGATCACTTATGCGTAATTAATAATCCTCACACGTAGGAATAACATCGTTGTGGAACAATTAAACAGCAATTTGCATCAAACCTTGAAAAGAGGTTATCCGAAGAAAGTTTGTGGGAACCCTTTAGCTGTAAATGTTGGCAAGATATTTACATCACCAAATGGAGCTCTCGGGGTATCAATAGAGGGCGAAATCGCCCTCTGTCACTGGATTTAAACCTAAAGCAAAACGAAAAGAAACGATAAGAATAAAGGACACAAACCAGGAACAGAAGATTATAGAGCAGACAACCAAAATTCACGAAATAAACACGATTACGTACCAGGATAAATAACAGAATAAAATATTCAAGCCACCGTGGTATGCACAGTGAAAATTAAATTTGCTGCACAAACAATTTTCAATATTTTAGGTAATAAAAAAAACAGCTTATCATTTCAACCGTATCTCATAGACGAATGACAAGAAAACTTCACCAGGGGTGTCAAAAATTTTCTGTAAAATCTAATTTCGAAAAATAACCACGCCAAACAGAAAAAGAAAAAATTAAACAAGGTTTAATTGATATTTTTTTAAAGAAAAGAAGTCTTATGTAGCGCAATGCTACAATAGGTACTCTTAGGTACACCTGTGTTGTCCCACTGGTGGGCAAAGGCCTGATGTTATGTCTCTTTTATATGGCTATATATATGAGACTTGTGACACGCCCTTTCTTTGCATGGTTTTCAAAACTTTTTGAAACATCGACTTTTTTACTATGAGTGAAGTTTCATAAAATAATATTCTTAGGATTGGTATCACTAACCTGCAAAACTAAGTATCACACTTTTAAAATTGCAATAACTTTTTAAGTACACAAGAAATAGTTTCAAAACTAATACAGCTGATAAAAATTGCTTTATTTTAAATCTTTAACTTTTATAGAGTTTAGAAAAAAAAAATATTTAAAAGTGTAGTACTTAGTTTTGCAGGCCAGTGTAGTACCCTTAAACAAATTCTTAAAATTACAGTGAAAATCTAATTAAATTCCCGGTTTACTAGAACAATGCAGTCACTCAGACAGACACTGAAAGCAAATTCGCTTTAGAAAGAGAAGTTGAAATATTGAGATAAATCATCCGCACGTGAATTGTGCAAAGTTCAACAATCAATATTTTGAGCAACCGAATTTATACCAACATCGCAAACTTTTGTGCTGAACCCAATGAAAAACACGTGGACGAAACTGGGACAAAGCCTTGGAAAGTTGCACGGAAGCCCCAAAAGTATTCTGCTAATATTGGGTAGGGTTGGGTTGAGGCCAGTACAAACACGACGGAAAATTATAATTGTACCCATTGTATATATGTAGATACAAATATACACAAACAGCAATTTTGAACTTAATCAACACGTAGTTAAGTATTCAGTTTGCGTGGCATTTAATTAGCGTCGTAGTTTTGTTTTTGATTTGAATAGCGACTTGTTAGTTTCTAATGAATTTGATATTCAAGAGATAATTAGCTAAACATATAAGATTTATGCATAATTTAGAATAATCATACTATAGCAATGTAATAAAATATTACGTTTTGGTTAGGTACCTTCCTAAATATAAAATTATGTTCTGATACATTCTATTGCTTTGTTTACCACTGCCACATATACGTAACAAAAATGTTTTACTTTTATGGAACAACTATGTACTTACATATATATGAGATACTATCCGCTGTTCGGGTCAGCATGATTTCGCACAGTCGATCGGCAAATAAGTTCAGGGAAACGACTCCAGACTTAGCTCAAATCGTACCGAGCCGGCCCGGAAAGGACACGGGGATGGCAGATTCGTTTTTTAAACAAATTTTGCCGAACCAAGCAAATGTGCGGATCCTAACTCATCTACCAGAGGCGAAGCACCCTAATTTAAAAAAGTACATTACTGCAGCGGCCGGCAACAGAGGCATCGATGGACGAACGTGTGCAGACATACGTAGGTCCATCAATGCCTAGTTGTGGCCAAGGTTAGTATATAGTTGGTGCCAGTTAACATCGGAATAGAGGTCATTGCTCCGACTTTCATCCCGATATCTAAATATAAGCGATACTGTCGCTCCATCCGTACAAACCTGTCGCAAAACTGATATCGCTTGAGTCTCATAATACATCCACAGTGTCCCACATACATAACACAGTGCACAACCCAAAAAAATAATAAATCGAGCAAACGTACCCTACGAAATTAATTGATTTAAATACTTTATTTTCGTTTTAAAATTGTCTCAGTAAGTTAAAATAGTGTTAACTATTTTAACTTACTGAGACAATTTTAATAAAGTAAATATATTATTATACATCTTAAAATTAGGATCTGAGACTTATGCGCGAAAGACATTTGCGCAAAGAACACTTGTTGCGCGCACCCACTTGCGCGAAAAGACATATGCGCACATGGACTTTTGCGCGAACGAACTTTTGCACGAATGGACTTATGCGCGAAAGGAATCTTGCGCGAATGGACACTTGCACGATTGGACTCTTGCGCGACTTAATGGCCACTGAGGTTTACTCTGTAGAGTAAACATAACATCACGCCTATTATTACTTGAAGGTGTTTTTTTTTGGTTTTTCCGTCATGAGTGTTGTTTTCATGGATTTCAAGGTCGTTGATAATGAAAATGAAAATGATTTGTTGAAATCAGATTTAACCAAAGGCAAGGTAAATCATTGAATCCATTTCACTATTCGTCATTCAAAAGTGCCTTTGAATGACCTAATTGAAATAAATAATTATTGACCTCATTTTCTTTATCCTTTGACCATGAAAACGACAGCCATAACAGAAAAACCGAAATTTTTTCTCGGCGCCATCTTGGTTTTTCATTTTAACCTCATTTCGTTATCAACGACCTCGAAAATCAAGAAAACAACACCCATGATTCAAAAACCAAAAAATTTCCTCGGCGTCATCTAGGATTTTCGTTTGGACCTCATTTTCATATTCAGGGACCCCTAAAACGTTGAAAACGACACCCATGACGGAAATACCAAAAAAATCCTGGACGCCATCTTGGATTTTCATTTTGACCTCATTTTCGTAATCAACGACCCCGAAAACCATGAAAACGACATCCATGACGGAAAAACCAAAAAAATCTTGGACGCCATCTTGGATTTTCATTTTGAGCTCATTTTCGTAAAGAATGACCCCGAAAACCATGAAAACGACATCCATGACGGAAAAACCAAAAAAATCTTGGACGCCATCTTGGATTTTAATTTTGAGCTCATTTTCGTAATCAACGACCCCGAAAACCATGAAAACGACATCCATGACGGAAAAACCAAAAAAATCTTGGACGCCATCTTGGATTTTCATTTTGAGCTCATTTTCGTAATCAACGACCCCGAAAACCATGAAAACGACATCCATGACGGAAAAACCAAAAAAATCTTGGACGCCATCTTGGATTTTCATTTTGAGCTCATTTTCGTAATCAACGACCCCGAAAACCATGAAAACGACATCCATGACGGAAAAACCAAAAAAATCTTGGACGCCATCTTGGATTTTCATTTTGAGCTCATTTTCGTAATCAACGACCCCGAAAACCATGAAAACGACACCCATGACGGAAAAACCATAAGTATCTAAATATTATTATAATTATGACATCACAAAAACTATTTCATCACAAAAATTATAATTCTAATCTTATGCCGTTTTCGTTTTACGAGGTCATCGCGTCAGGTGTGCAGCACATTATGGTCACGGTGCGGGGGCGTTTACGTCACGCGTAAATGTATGAGCATAAAATTAGTTTTCTAGCAAAAATAATAATAAATTCGAATTGGAACAACACAAGATTCTCAACCCCTGTATGTCTAGCCGACTGGTATTATGATACTCTAGCGATGTAGCAAAGTATCGCTTATTGGTCGATTTAGGTAACTAGTAAGTGTCGTTATCGCTTTGTGATCAAAAACTTGGTAGGTAGGTGTTAATGACCTCTATTCCGATGTTAACTGGCACCAACTATAGTACTTTTCTCAAATAATGCAAGAAAACTAAACTCTCGCGTTGAAGAGTTCATTTGTTTTTTTTTTCATTAAACCGCTTTGCCAATTCGAAATTTAAATAAA
This sequence comes from Xestia xanthographa, assembly GCA_905147715.2. Classification (NCBI taxonomy): domain Eukaryota; kingdom Metazoa; phylum Arthropoda; class Insecta; order Lepidoptera; family Noctuidae; genus Xestia; species Xestia xanthographa. The sequence continues at coordinate 24,239,090 of LR990648.1, forward strand.
ATCTTTGATAAGATACCTCCTTGGTTGCCATGTTTCAGAGTAAACGTTCGTTCCATTTTTAAATAACACGACAGATATGAGTTTACTATGTAATTTATTTGGCCGCTAAACACGACAGATATGGATTTTCATACAACTTTTGCCAGCCGCTGGTTGCATGTATCTGCCCAGTACAGCAATTTCGATTTGTCTCGAAAAAGGTTGTCAAAATAATGCAAAAATTTCCAAGCATGTTTGTGAAAAATACATTATAAAACTCTTTGAAACAGATTCAAAGTGATATAATGGTCATACGCGAGCCTATTCAACAAAAAAAGGGTCCGAACATTAGTGCCTTCTTTAACAATCCAACCTTTATCGTCGAAACTTTGCAAAGGACTTTTTAGAGAACCGAAAACATTTCTAAGTTTCTAGCCTAGATACCCGTGGAGACTTGTCGGTAATGGAGTCAAGCTGTCGACATTCCTGCCTGTTCAATTTGGCTTTCCACACACATACCCCTTTTATTTTAGACGACTTTTATTCCCAAGGTTATATAAAACTTATTCGAAAAATATCAATATGTATGACTGGTTGAAATGCCTTTATGTGTGAGTGCAAATGCTGAGGATCTCGTGAGCTCAATTCCCAGTCATGGCAATGTCTTATCGGGTTTATGAATAGGGTATTTTAAGTAGAAGTCAGAATAAAACATAACTTTCTTTGTCACGTTGGTATTTATAGACGCCTTGATGTCTGTACAAAGGAGGAATAAACATTCATCCTTTTTTACATCTTACACTACGCGACACCTAAATAAATAATGCAAATTAGCGCAATTACACTTGTCGTTTTCTTGAATTCGACTGCCTATGGAATTCGGGCAAACGACCAAGTGTAAATGAACGGGGTCAAGAACTCCCGTCCTTCGTTTCGGTTTCTCGTATTCGGATACCGGAAGTCAGTTTTCCTTTCACTTCTATCAGTGCACGCGGGCGCATGTATTCGACTGCATTCAAACTACTCGTAATCGTATTCAAGTGCGATGTACGACCAGTGTTATTAATGCATCGGGTGCCCGAATCCGAGTAGTCTTGCGAGCACCCGAATTCGGTCTAACGACCAAGTGTAATTGCGCCATAATAAAAATGCACGGCTTCAAGTGTTGAGAATCCAATAGTGCAATAATATTTAGGCACTAGCTGTTGCCCGCGGCTTCACCCGCGTGAAGTTCGGTAACTGTCCCACGGGATCATACTAAAGTGATAAATAGATACATGTTAATCCAGGTTATAAACTATATATGTGCCAAATTTCATAATCATCACAATTATAATCATCACAATCGCTATCACAATCACTATCACTATCACCATCATTATCACTGTCACAATCAGAATCACCATCACCATCATCGTTATCACAATCATTACAATAAATCAACAATAATCCTGTATTGAAGTCGAATCCGCCATATTTTGGATCTAAAAATAAATGCCATATTCGTAATCAGCACCAATGATAATCTCGGAATCGACACCCATATTGATTTTTAGACATTTCGACCCCATCGCACCCCAACAGGGGATGATGGTATTTCAGGTCCACCACATTAAATCTTAAAATCGCTGTTTTTGTAATACACCCGACCCGATAGACCATAAAAACAATACCAAACCACCCATTTCCTCTTTAGGGGTTGAATTCTGAAAAAACCTGAAACACATTTCTACCCATTTATCGATAGGAGTACTCCTGTGAAGTTTAAAATAAAACAGTCTTACTAATCTTGTTTCTCCATACAAACTTTCGACTCCCTTTTAACCCCCTTAGGAAGTAAATTTTTGAAAAATCCTTTCTTAGTGCTGCACAGTTAGACCTCATAAGATACCTACGCGTGCTAAATTTTAAATCTCTAGATCCAGTGGTTTGGGCTGTGAGTTGATTTTCAGACTTTGTCACCCCATTTCTCCATATTAGGAGTTGAATTCTGAAAAAACCTGAAACACAAATGTTTACTCAATTATCGATAGGAGTACTCCTGTTAAGTTTCAAATAAAACAGTTTAACTAATCTTGTTTCCCCATATAAACTTTGGAGCCCTTTTTCACCCCCTTAGGGAGTGAATTTTGAAAAACCCTTTCTTAGTGCACTCCTTCACCACATAAGGAACCTACTTGCCAAATTTGGAATCTGTAGACCCAGTGGTTTGGGCTGTGCGTTGATATGTCACTCAGTCAGTCAGTCAGTTTCTTCATTTTTTATATATTTTTACCCGACTGCGCCAGAAGAAGGGTTATTGTATAGATTTTATCTGAAATGGAAGTAGCCTAAGTTACTCCTTATTTCATCAGCTATCTGCCAGTGAAAGTCCCGTCAAAATCGGTCCCGCCGTTCCAGAGATTAGCCGGAACAAACAGACAATAATTGAAAAAAAAAAGAATTGGTATATGTACTCTATATACATTCATATGCATGTAGTAAAATGCGGTTGTTTTAATATTACAAACAGATACTTCAATGTGATTTATTTGTACAGATAAAGCCCCCTTTTCATCTTTCACCCCCTTAGGGGTTGACATTTTTAAAAACACCGTTTCGTTAGCTTCCAACCATAAGCCTAGATAAGAAATTTAGTAAGTTTTAATTCAAAAATTTAGGACTTTCCATAAAACAACTTCATTCTCCTTTTAAACCCTTCCGGGGTAGTATTATGAAAAACGCTGAGACACATATCAATTAATTTTTAATCATCAGCCTAAACACAAAATTTGAAGATCCTAACTTTAAAACTGACGGACTTTCATACACAACAACTTCATCCCCTTTTTAACCCTTAGGGGGTAGAATTATGAAAAACGCTGAGACACGTATCAATTAATTTTTAATCATCAGCCCAAACACAAAATTTGAAGATCCTAACTTTAAAACTGACGATTTTCCATAAACAACTTCATCCCCTTTTTAACCCTTCGGGGGTGGAATTGTGAAAAACGCTGAGATACGTTTATATTAATTTTTAATCTTCAGCCTAAAAACAAAATTTAAAGATCTTAACTTTAAAACTGACGGACTTTCAAACACAACAGCTTCATCCCCTTTTTACCTTTGGGGGTAGAATTATGAAAAACGCTGAGACACGTATAAATTAGTTTTTAATTGTCAGCCTAAACACAACATTTGAAGATCCTATCTTCAAAACTGACGGACTTTCATACAAACTTCCATCCCCTATTTAACTCCTTTAGGGGTTGAATTTCTAAAAATCCTTCCTTATTCCTTGTCTACATTATAAAGGGAACCTCTGTGCAAAATTTCAGGTTTCTAGGTCCAAGGGTTTGGGCTGGGCGTTGATGAGTCAGTCAGTCAGTCAGTCAGTCAGGCCTTTTGTTTTTATTTATATAGATTACTAAAAACCTAGCTAAATAATGACAAAGAGCTAACAAAATGCTGGTAGGCTTTACTATCCCTTTTGTGGCACACAACAAGCATAGTAGTATCTTGGGTTTGTTGATTATACTCACACTTGTATGTTACTTGCCCCATGTTGCCCATATAAGTTTTCTTGTTTCTTACTTCGCAAGAAACTTACAAGATCGTAACGAAAAACATTTCTAACGTGTCTCAAGTGGACTTGAGTCTCATAGTTCTAACCAAGTTAACGACGGGGGTTTATTAAAGGTGATCCAGGAACATATCGGTAAAAGTTTTTTCCTAATGTTACATTTTATACTTTAACCATGTAATTTTCATTTAGATACACACATGCATACATAAATTCTCGCCTTTTCTTCATGGAAGTAGGCAGAAACTAGTTTCCTCCGTGCTTCGCAGTTGGCCCCGGCGAAGTATTATATTATCTATGTCCCGGCTGTCGTTTATAGATCTCTGACAGTCGTCACAGGTAATCTGTGGCCTGAAAGTTTGACAACTAGTCTTACCAAGGGGTATCGTATTACCCAGTAGTACTAACTGGGTTTTGGAGGTCAGATAGGCAGTCGCTCCATGTAACAAGCAGGTATTCGCGGTATTACCGGTTAGGTATTAGCGGATACCACCTGCCGATCCTGACACTTGAGTATGTACTTCTTTTGCTTCATCCACTTTCATACATTTGATCATATGCACACGTCCTTTAGATATTGTCTTGTGAGCAATTCTAGTAATTATTCTATGAGCTTATAGCCTGACTTCAAGGATCCTTTTTGTTACAAACACCTGTTACAAATGTTGATAACGAAAAATACACAATTTCTCTCCTTATTCTATTCTACGTCTATTTCTCCAAATCCACGTCTTTAAATGTTAACCATGTTGCATCTTTTCTTATTATGAATGTATTTCGATTGAACAGTACCATAACAAAAAAGAAAACATATTTCTTTAAAAACATTTATTTAATCGAAATGGACTTTGAAACTTTCCACCATTTCCCAAGCTGTCGTCATCTGTCGTTTCAATTTCGAGACCCCGCTTTTGCGAACCTGCATGTACTGCAAAATCGCCGGCCGAATGCGAATTCGTTCGCAGTTTGAAATGACATGAATGCGGGAAGTGAGCGAGCGATGTGGAGAGCCCGCCGGGCCCTTCAGCCCTTTAGAACGGCTCTCGACCGTTGTTCAGGTGCTTGACCTCTCTCGCAAATTAAGAATGCTCTGCGCTGTTAATGAGATCATAGCTCGGCTGTTAATAATTCTGAGGCTAGTTAGTTCGTGTTTTATTATTTTGGTAGAGATGGTTAAATTGCTTTTGTTAACGGCTTTGTATGTTATTCAACAGGAATGGTCTTCCACTATAAATTTTATTCTATGTGAGACATAAGAGAATATTTATTAATAGCCAGGTCATGCTCTACAACAGGTCTATCATAAGTATACCATCGTGTGAGTTCAGCGTTAAGGCAGGAAAAGGTACTGATAGTCCTGAGTTACTTTCCTATAAATCGTAATATTGTTATGGATAATGGTACCTACGGCTTGAAGGACGATAATACAAATTGCTTCATTTTTCATGTCGTGGACAGAATAAATTGTTACGCTAACTTCTTCGCAACTCGTATTCATGTAATATGCAATGTAGTTACCAAAAATATTGCCAACGAAGTCAAAAGAATCCTATATCTCGCTGTCAGCAAAGTTACCAAGTAATATCTGTCGCGCTCGTTTTTCTGCGAAACGGCCGCAAAACTTCCAGGATACCCGAAACTTTCGGAGGTAACGAAAGCCGAAATTCATCAGAAACTTCAGTCCTGATAAACAATTCATGTATTCGCAATTTGCGCACAAATGATACAGGCTGTTGATGCTATTAAGTTAGTTATGTTGGGGCGAGAAATAATTGAGTTATGGTGGTTCGCGGCACCTAACAGCCCATTCCTACCCTCGCACCAAAATCGAAGACGATTATTAAAAGCGTTTTAATAGAGGACCGTTTTTATAGCCAGCCCCGGGCTCAGTAAATAAGAGACGAAATTGCTTTCGGTAAATTCTCGCTTTCGCTAACGCACTGCGGAGGCGGCGCCGGGCTGAGTGTTAAAACCAACGTTTCCCGTTTTGCTATTTTTAGGAAGGATTCCATTAAAATGTCCTTGTTCGCGGCTTGACAAATAACAACACGCGGTTTTGTTATTTGGAGTTAATTAAACTTTTTGGACGGACAAAGTGAGGACAGGGGTCACGATCACATGGGTCGTGGATTGTAAAAGAACGAAGCTAAACTATAGGTATGTACAGTCGAGGACTTTAATTGATGAGTCACTTGCCACAATTTGTATTTAATTTTGGGACAAGCCCGCCACACTGTTCCCAAACCACTGTAACTCCTGAAAGCCAGAATCAACAGTGGCGACCACCAGAAAAGCGCCGAGACAATGAAGCTCGACGAAGTCCCAGAGAATGAATTTAACTGTCTTGGATCCCGCAACGAAATTAATCAGAAAAGTATAGCGGAGGAGTAGGAAAATCCGTAATTTCCACTTCCCTCCATATCAGCAGGAGACACAAAGAAACAAGGCCAATAGGCGCAAAGGGACGTTTACAACTGGGATAGGCCCAGTTGCCTAGCACCACGGATAAAATATTAACATTAATGGGTCCTAAGTTGTGAGCAGTTATATTTGATTCCAATAATAGGTATGGCAAAAACGCTTGAACGCACGGAAATTTGTTCTAGTTTCTACAAGGTCTGTGTAGTAAATAACTCCGGATGTAACCTGTACACTATCCAACATAAAATTGCGTTCATTCTGCCAAAGACTGCACTCCCATAAAATATGATGTGCTGATTGTTCATATTCGCAGTCAGATGTGGAACATTGACAAAAAGGCGAGTCAACAAGCTTGAAGGAAAATAATTTACTCTTAAAGTTACCATGACCGGTGAGAAATTGAGCAACACAGTGATCAACCTCCAGCCATGTCCTGGCCAGCCGTTCACGAACGGATGGAAAGAACTGGTGGAGGTGTCGGCCCTTGATGGAATTATCCCACCTACATTGCCATTCAGACAAAAGTTCCTCCCAGACGTCGGTCTGTGGTTTGAATAATCTAGAAATCTTATCACGGTCACGTAGGGTTAAAAAGACAATTTGTATTTGTCGGTAATATTCGTACTCACCACTTTTCAATTATGCACTTTTATACATTTCTAGCGGACGTCATGCGGTTTCACCCGCGTAGTTCCCGTTCCCGTGTGAGTACGGGGATAAAATATAGCCTATGTTACTAAGGGTGAATGTAGCTTTCTAATGGTGAAAGAATTTTTGAAATCGGCGCAGCAGTTTTTGAGTTTATTCATTACAAACATATAGTATTAGTGTAGATAAAAGTGCAAAATTGAAAAGTAGTGAAAGTGGTTTATCAATTGCAGTCCTCGACTCTACTTAAGTAGGTTTACAAGTATTTCCTGCAGACAAAACTCTCTTTGTTCTAGTGTTCGCAAGTACGACTGCTGAGCATGAGGTCCAGGGTTTGATTCCCGGGTCAGGCAAAGTGTTATTGGCTTTTTCCATCAAGAATTTCTCAGTAGCAGCCACGGAGCCTGGAATTGGGCCCGGTTGATGGCAATAGGCTCGCCCCCTATTACATGGAACTTAAACATAACTAGCGAATTAAGGGG